>OX451735.1:167350129-168028797 GCA_948472305.1 Vicia faba
ATATATATATATATATATATTAAAGTGTGCAAAAAATAAAATAAATTATTTACAAAAATGTATATATTTCAAGAAAATATTTTCAAATGTGAATAAAAATAATAAATGAAAATATAAGTTTTTTTTTATATTATTTTTAAGTTTAAACAAAATAATATAAAGTATTTAAACATTTTAATGTTGGAAATAATTAAAATAAATACCAAATAAAATGTAAAAATTTATGAAAATATTTTTTAGGCATTTTTTATGTTTTGAAATAAAATAATAAAGTCAGAAATAAAATAAAAATGCAAAAATAATAAATATACAAAGAAATGGGTCAGGGGGGTGTGAAACTGAAAATGGGGGTGTCAAAAGCAGGAAATAGGCAGGCCCAGCCCAGCTACTTCATCTTCTTTCTCTGTTCAAACAAAAACACGCGCCTTCTATGTACAAACTGCCAACTCTTAGAAACGTGATCCTTTGACAAAACTCAAAACATGAAACTTGTAGAGCATCAAACAACGAATCTAACCATATAAAAAACTTAAGCTAACTCTCAAAGACCAGAGAGAATTTTTCTGGCCCTAATTTCTAACCTGGTTTTTTTTCAGAAAGTTCATGGATGAAATTCTCCTAGCACGATTTATATAAATGAAAACTAAGCACATGTATTGTTTCAGGGCAATGAATACAACATCTTTCATTCATAAACCTAAGTCTAAATGTTCCTAAATAGAGAGATAGAAGTTCATGAAATACCTGTTTCAGTTGAGTTCAAGCTGGACAATGCAGCAACTTTCAATGGGGCATGAGGTTCTTTTGAGTTTGCTTGATGTCCCCTGAACCTTTCCCAATGCTTAGTTTGTTTTGTAGTGGCCTGAATCGTGCTACAGACTTAACCTGCAAAGCTTTCAAAAAAAAAATGGTGAACACTATAAATGGAGTTATAGTTGGCAATAGAGGTTTGGGATAGTTTGAGTGAGTTGAATGGAAGGTATTGGAACAAGTTTGAGGCAAAACGCACGAGGCAGAGTGAAGATGGAAGTGATTCTGCAGGGCTTGCCCTGTTTTGCAAAAAATTGTGGTTTTTGAGTATGAGGAGGTTTGAGAGGTCAAAGGCTCGTGCTTCTGGCTTGCAAGGATGTGGAAAACTTGTTTGAAAACTTTTCTTGAGTTCAATATATCAGATGTGTGAGTTATGAGCTTTTGGCCATTTGACTTGTTTTGAAAGCAAAGTTTGAAGTGAAATGAGATAGGCCTGTACAGGCTATCTCTAAGAATGCACCAACTTCTTGTACCTTTGCCTAAGTTTTTGGAACTTGTTTGCTGCAAAGAAAGAAGTTCAAAGCTTAAGAAAGACAACTTTGCAAAAGTTATGCTTTATGAAAATGGAAGTGTGATCTTTATGCCCAAAATGGAATTATTCAATGTACAATGCTCCCTTGATCAGGACAATGCCTCTAACCAATGTACTTGCATTCAATTTTTGAGTGTTGAAGGGTTTAGAGACCTGTAATTATGTACTAAGCTAGTTTGGTCAGATTTGCAACTTGGTATGAACATGTATTGGCCATGGTTACAAAGTGAGTTTTTGCCAACTTCAAGCATTCGATTCTCCCTAACCACAAAGATGTTTAAGGAGTTCTTAGACAATTTGGAAAGCTTGCAAAATGTACTATAATCCATATTTGAAATGCAACTTAAGACTCCAAGTGGAACTATGTGAAAAATGGCCAAGAAGATGGGTCAAAATCCTGCCTAAACTAGGGCAAAATTTCTCTAAGTTAAAAGTTTTAGGTACCCTTGTTCCAAAAATCATAACTTGAGATCCAAGCTTCTTTTGAGAAAACTTTGTGAATTAAAGTTGTATACTTTGTGATGGAATACAACTTTCAGGTTGTAAGTTTTGTTTGAATCCATTTTCATCTTGGTGAAAATGTGGGACAAAGTTAGGAAAAAATAAGAAAATTTCATAACTTAGAAAATTTCTAAGTTATGAAAATTTTTCCATTTTAAACCCTAATTTGCAAATTTGGGTTTCTTGATGGACACGTTTCATAATTTGACATGTCTTGATGAAAAATGATCTTTGGCACTTGATTTTGACTAAAAAGTCAAAGTTTGACTTTTTAGTATACAGTTAAATTTTGATCAGTAGACTGAAAAATTCATCTGTCAATCCTATGCATTTGAGATCTTTTGAACTTGTTGAATGGGCCAAGACAATGTCATTGAATCCTTGAGTCCATGGTTGAGCTTGATTTGCCATTGGCTAGGTCAAACAGTCAAAAATTGTCTTTGTACAGTCAAAACCCTAAAAATGACCATTTTGCCCTTTTAGTGATCTGATCAAATTTCTTGTGGAATTGTGATCCAAACTTGATCAAATGGTTCATATGAGTTCATAACGTTGATGTGGGTCAAAATGCATGAGGTTTGACTGTCAATTGGCCATAGTTGACTTTTTCCCCAATACAGTTGATTTCTAGGTCAACTGTCCAATTGACTGGGCAAAAATTTGATTCAAGGCTTGAAACTTGGTATGGATAAACTTGTGAGTCCAACATGAAGTATGAAAGTCACTTTGGGCATTGTAGGTCAAAACATACCTGTGTAAACTCAAACCCTAATTTAGGTCAACAATGCAAGGAGGTGTCTTGGGCAGAGCAAACCCTAGCTTGATCTTGAGTTCCAAGAGTCTGGTGATGAGAAATGTTGATGAAATGAGAGGGCAAATTTTGGGGTACAACAGTTGCCCCTGTTTAATCTTCTTGAACCTGAAGAGTTAGATTGGCAAGTTAGCCTTTCGCGACTCGAAGGTAAAAGAGGATTGGACACTAGAGTGCCCGTAAATTTGCACTCGTCAAAATATAGCTGATGAAATGGGCTTAAAGATGCCATTTGGAGATGGTGGAATCTTGCTGGAGATGGGATTAAAGATGCCTTTTGGAGACGGTGGAATCTTGCTGGAGATGGGCTTAAAGATGCCATCCAAGACTTATTTGTTGAAAATCAGTAGAATGAACATCAGAATGGTATCCGTATTTGGAACGTATCTGAGTTGTATCTGGAGATTGGGTTTGTATGAGCAAGGGAATAGCGTCTGTGTCTAGAGCGTATCTGAGCTGTAACTGTATTTGATTCTTGAATGAATATCAGAATGACTGTCGTGTATGGAGTGTATCTGTATTCTGAATGGGTAACAGAGAAAAATCTGTGTGTGGAGCAACTGTGTGCTGGGAATAAGTTCTGAATGAGTGGCAGAATGGCAACCGTGTCTGGGGCGTATCTGGACTGTATCTGAAGTTGGGATCTGTATGAGTAGCAGAATGACTTTCGTGTCTGGAGTGTATCTGAGACTGTAACTGGGATCTGAATAAGTGACAGAATAACTTCCGTGGCGACTGCACCGGGGAGAATCAAACTTCTGGTGTAAGGGCCAGAATGGCATCCGTGTTTGGAGCGTATCTGAACTTGTAGTTGATAGTTAAATCTGAATGAGAGATAGAATGGCTGTCGCGTCTGGAGCGTATCTAGTCTGTATCGGATTGCTGAAGTCTGAATGAGTAGTAGAATGACCGTTGTATCTGGGGTGTATCCGTACTGTATTTTGACTTGAAATTATGAGTGAGTAATAGAATGACCACCGTGTCTGGGGTGTATCCATATTGTATCATAAAAATTGTTAACGATAGCCTTTTAATCTTATCCTGAAAAGGGTAAAATGTTAGCTAAAACACAAAGTTATGTTGCATGATATGTATGATGCAAAGAACTATGTTTCATCAATGTTTATGATATATGAATGTAATGGATGGGCATGTAAGCCGAGTGGTTGTCTTGCTTAGGAAAATAGATCCTTGATAACTGGAGATAATGAAATCCTTTGACTGATGTCGGGGAAAGTAAATCCTTGACCAATGTTGAGGATTCAAAAGAACTTTGATTGTTGAAGATGAGAAATCCTTGCTGACTGCTTAGGGATCAGAGATCTCTGATTGTTTGAGAAGGAGAAATCCTAGGACTACTGCTGGAGATTGAAAATCCTCGGCGATTTGTAGGGATTAACAAGGCCTTTGACAACTTCTGCAGGGAATGAGAATCCTTCATGACTTTCCTGGGAAATAGGGAAAACTCTGAAAATCTCTACTGGGGAGTTAAAACCTGGGAGGCTTCTAGTTGGAGAAATGAGACCGAGAATCTTCGATCTGTTGGGAGATAACTCTATGGGAGAATGTTTACTCGGCCGGTGAAATCAGGAGCTTGGGTTGTATGCCAAACTACTGGGGAAGCATCCTAGGTTGGGATAAGCCAAAAAGTTAACTGTTATCTGCTTGGTTTTCAGACTTTTAAGATAACATGCTGGGGAAATTGGGGGAAGTTGAACAGTTCCCACCGGGGGTTGATAATTGGAATTTTGACTTCGCTGGGGAAGAAGGTTTAGAATATTATGGCTCCGCTGGGGATAGGTTTTTCAAGGTTTTCGGGCTCCACTGGGGATCTTGAAGTTTAACTCCGCTGGGGACACGTACTTTAAGACTTTGGCTTTGTTGAGGATCTGAACAATGTATTGCAGGGGATTTCTTCTGGAATGGCACAAAGATATCTTCCTACACCTTCAACCTATCAATAATTATCCTTTCTCAATTTCGTTTTATTTATAAGCAGTGATCATATTCAAATGCATATGCCTTTTTAACAAAACATTTGGACGTTTTTCAAATAAAACATAAGTGTAAAAAAAGAAAAGAAAGGCAAGCAAATTTCTGCACTTTGAAGTATTTTTGTATTAACTTTCGTAAGTATCTTTGTACAAAGGAGACAGACATCCTAGTAAGAGAATGTTGTCGTAAAAATTGAGAAAAATTTTATATAAGAGAGAGATGGCTATGTGTAATAATTCCATGGGGCTCCCGTTCTGCTATAGCCTTCACAACTTTGAGTATCTTGTCCATTCGCTGCTTCGTCTGCCGATGATTGGATTGATCAGTAGCTTGGAGCTTTGTTGGTGAAGAGATTTTTCTTAAAGTGATCCGACGAGACATAGTCATACGCTTTAATTCCCTAACTTTTGCCTGGACTGCCCTTTCGGGTTTTCAATCCACCGGGAAACCCTTCTTTGCCCAAGTCGCCCTTTCGGGTTTTCAACTTGTCGGGTGTACATATTTTTTTGTTTTATCCCTAATTTTTGCCTGAACCACCCTTTCGGGTTTTCGATTCACCGGGATGCCCATTTTTGCCCAAGTTGCCCTTTCGGGTTTTCAACTTGTCGGGTCGTTTTATGCGTAGTATCTTTTGACTAGGTCTGTGTTTGCAGGGTGCGGCAAGTCGTCACCATCCATGGTGGTCAGAATCATTGCCCCACCAGAAAAGATGCTCTTGATCACAAATGGTCCTTCGTAAGTAAGAGTCCACTTGCCCCTGGGATCACTTTGCGGCAAGATGATCCGCTTGATTACAAGATCTCCGACTCAATATACCTGACGTCTGACTTTCTTGTTGAAGGCCTTGATCATCTGTTTTTGATACGTCTGACCATGACAAACAGCAGTAAGTCGCTTCTCGTTGATCAAGTTAAGTTGATCAAGCCGGGTCTGAATCCAATCGTCTTCACTTAAACCGACATCCTTCATAATCCTCAAGGAAGGAATCTGATCTTCCATGGGTAGAACAACTTCCATGCCATATACCAAAGAAAATGGGGTTGCCCCTGTTGAAGTACGTGCCGTGGTACGATATCCATGCAGAGAAAACGGTAACATCTCATGCCAGTCCTTGTAGGTGACTGCCATCTTTTGAATGATCTTCTTGATATTTTTGTTCGCGGCTTCAACAGCAACGTTCATCTTCGGCCGGTAGGGAGATGAATTGTGATGATAAATCTTGAACTGTTTGCATAGAGCGGTGATCATAGTGTTGTTCAAATTTGTACCATTGTCCGTGATGATCATGTCGGGGATACCATACCGGCATATGAGGTTCTGCTTAATGAAGCGGGCAACCACATTCTTTGTAACTGAGGCGTAGGAAGCTGCTTCGACCCACTTGGTGAATTATCAATAGCGACCAAGATGAAGTGATGCCCATTGGATACTGTAGGCTTGATCTCTCCAATCATGTTAATGCCCCACATTGCGAATGGCCAAGGAGCTGTCAGAATGTTGAGAGGAACAGGAGGAATATGTACCTTGTCGGCATAGACTTGGCATTTGTGACAAGTGCGGGAATGTTGATGACAATCAGCTTCCATGGTAGACCAGTAGTAGCCTGCCCTTAGAATCTTCTTAGCCATCGTATGTCCGCTCAAGTGGGTGCCAAATGTGCCACTATGTATCTCGGTCATGATCAACTCTGCTTCAACCTTGTCCACACAACGAAGTAGAACATAATCATGGCTACGCTTATAAAGGATGCCATTGCTTAGGAAGAACTTGGCAGCAAATCTCCTTAAGAACTTTTTGTCATTGACGGAAGCTCCTTCAGGATATTCTCTAGTCTGGAGATACCTTTTGATTTCATGAAACCAGGGTTGTTCCACTACTTCTTCGGTGTTAATTTCATGATAGTGCACAGGTTCGTCCATTCGCTCGATGGTAATTTGGGGAGCCTCGTTATCCCAGTTGAGTTTAAACATGGAAGACATTGTAGCCATAGCATTGGCTAACTGATTTTCTTCTCGCGGGAAATGCTCGAAGGTAATCTGCTCGAAATGAGGCAACAATGTCAAGACATGTTCTTTGTATGGATAAGATTAGGATGTTTGGTGTCCCACTCTCCTTTGACTTGACTGATAACCAAAGCCGAGTCCCCAAATACGACCAAAGATTTGATCCCCAAGTCTATAGCAGCCTTGAGACCAAAGATGCAAGCTTCATATTCAGCCATGTTATTGGTACAGCTGAAGCAAAGTCGGGCAGTGAAGGGTGAATGGTAACCTTCGGAGAAATGAGTACCGCACTGATACCGTTGCCAAGTGCATTTGAAGCTCCATCAAAGTACAGGGTCCATCGGGATCCTTGTTCAGGTCCGTCATACGGTCTGTTACCTTCAATGTTGTCCAATGTCATGATGTCCTCGTCAGGGAAATCGAATCTAATAGATTGGTAATCTTTGACGGCTTGATGAGCTAGATGGTTAGCTAGTACACTCCCCTTTATAGATTTTTGGGTAGTATATTGGATATCATACTCAGTCAGGATCATCTGCCATCTAGAGATTCTTCCAGATAAAGCGGGCTTCTCGAAGATATACTTGATCGGATCCATCTTGGAAATCAACAGAGTGGTATGAGTCAACATATACTGCCTTAGCCGGCGAGCAGCCCATACCAAAGCGCAGCAAGTTTTCTTGAGCAGTGAGTAGCGAGTCTCACAGTCGGTAAACTTTTTGCTAAGGTAATAAATGGCATGCTCTTTTCGGCCAGACTCGTTATGTTGTCCCAGTACGCACCCCATTGAGTTATCCGAAACATTCAGATACATGATTAACAGCCTTCCTTCGACGGGTGGCATCAAAATAGGAGGTTCCAATAAATACTCCTTGATCTTATCAAAAGCAACTTGGCAATCATTGTTCCATTCAACTACCAGATATTTCTTCAGCAGCTTGAAAATTGGCTCACAGGTAGATGTCAGGTGAGAGATGAACCTCTCAATATAGTTTAAGCGTCCCAAGAATCCTCTAACCTCCTTTTCAGTGCGAGGGGCAGGCATTTCTTGTATAGCCTTTACTTTAGCTGGATCAACCTCAATGCCTTTGTTGCTGACAATAAATCCCAAAAGTTTACCAGACCTAACTCCAAAAGTGCACTTGCTTGGGTTCAGTCTGAGCTTATACTCCTTCAACCTGGCAAACAGCTTTTGCAAATGATCAAGGTATTCTTCTTCTGTCTGTGATCGAGCTATCATGTCGTCTACATAAACTTCGATCTCTTGATGTATCATATTATGAAACAAAGCTACCATGGCGCGTTGATAGGTTTCCCCTGCATTCTTCAGTCCGAATGGCATCACTTTGTAGCAGAAGGTACCCCATTGCGTGACAAAAGTAGTTTTCTCCATGTCCTCGGGGGCCATTTTGATCTGGTTGTATCCCGAGAATCCATCCATGAAGGAAATACCTTGTGTTGAGCTGTGTTGTCAACCAAGATGTCGATATGTGGCAGTGGAAAATCATCCTTGGGGCTAGCCCTGTTTAAATCCCGATAGTCCCACACGCATTCTGACTTTGCCGTCCTTCTTAGGCACGGGCACAATGTTAGCAACCCATTATGGATAGGAAGTAACAGCCAGAAAGCCAGTGTTGAATTGCTTCATTACCTCAGCTTTGATCTTCTCAGACATGTCGGGCTTCATTCGGCGGACCTTTTGCTTGATCGGTGGACAGTCTTCTCTTGTAGGGAGACGGTGGACCATGATATATGTGTTTAACCCTGGCATGTCTTCATAAGACCAGGCGAAGATTTCAACATATTCGTTCAACAACTGCACTAAGCGCTCTTTGACACTTGGTTCCAGGTTGGCACCCACTTTTACCTCTTTCTTGTCTTCCTCTGTCCCCAAGTTGATGGTTTCTAGCAACTCTTCATGAGGCAGAATAGCCCTCTCTTCTTGTTGCAAAAGTCTGGCTAACTCTCCCGGCACTTCACAGTCTTCGTCAACTTCGTACTCAGCATGATTGACCAAATCTTCAGAGTTACCGAAGGCTAAAGCAGAATAGTCACCCATGGAATCCGAAGTGGATGGGTACCTGCATTTGTGAGTGTGGGTGTGTGTAAGGGATAGCCATCCTCAAACAAAACAAAATGCAAAAGGAAAGAAAATGAACACAATAGTTTGTAGATGAAAACGTCCAATGATTTATTAAAACATGGCATATGATAATGAAGAAAATCAAGCCCTTACAAATGGACCTATATGCCCCGGGCAAGGCATAAGGTGAGAATAGTGTACGAATTGTTTAGTTATTACAGACCAAAATAAGAAATTGTTCAAAGATAAATTTACTGGTTGATGAAGGTTATGGGAATAAAATCCTTTGCTTCCCAGTTGCTTAAACCCCCTTCGACGGTTGGAAAGATCCAATCTGCAAAGTTGTCCTCTTCCTCATCATCTTCTACAGCATTAATTTCATGGTAAGTGATTTTGACGGGTGGTCCTCCAGCCTTGGAGCGACGCATAGCCTTTTGTCCTGCAGCAGTAAACCCTAATCCAAACTTGTCCGTCTTATGGGGAAAATCAGGCAGTTGCCCCCACACTGTGCTCTTTCCTTCTTTGACTACAGCCTCTGCGTCCTTGAGAGATGCCATCCTAGATACATGCTTGGGAACGATAGGCACTTCAACCATTATCTTCACAACTGCGACCTCATGAGACACTTCCGCAAAATGTTGGAAAGGCGTTTCGATGAACTCTCCATCCAACTCCACATAGCGGAAGGAGTTGAGGTGACTTATCATGTACTCTTCCTCACCGTGCACCGTTATAATCTTACCCTTAACAGGATATTTCAGCATTTGGTGTAAAGAGGAGGTAACTACCCCAACATAATGGATCCACGGTCTTCCTAACAAACACGAATATGAAGGATGGATGTCCATCACATAAAAGGTGGAGTTGAAAACTTCTGTGCCCACTTTGATAGGAATGTCAACCTCTCCGTGAACCATTCTTTTGGACCCATCAAAGGCCCTAACAACGATGTTACTGGGTTTGAGGTTCAATCCTTCACAGTCCAAACGGTCTAATGCTTTCTTCGGCAGCACATTCAAGGAAGAACCAGTATCAACTAAGACATGGGCGAGGGTGGTTCCCCTGCATTCAACTGAGACATGTAGCGCGTCGTTGTGTTTCCTTCCCTTAGGATTCAAATCAGCATCGGAAAAGCCAAGGCCATTATCAGTAGTAAGGCTGGCCACACACTCCTGAAACTGGTCAGCCGAAGTTTCTTGGGGCACGTGTGCTGTCTTTAAAATTTGATTAAGGCCTTAGCATGGGCCTCAGAGCAGAGTAGAAGAGCCAACGTGGATATTTTAGAAGGGGTTTGCCCTAGCTGTTCCACGACGTCGAAATCGCTCCTTTTGATTATTTTCAAGATTTCCTCTATTTCTTTCTGGGTGGTTTCGGGGATAACCACAGTATGAGCCTTCGTCCTGACAGGCGCTTCTAGTATCCCCTTACCCTTATCGATAGTATCAACAGATGATCTTACTTCAGGAGTATCCAATTCTTCATTTATCGGGTCTTGCACAGATGGCTTAACAGGCACAAAAGCTTTCGAGGGTCCGAAAACTGCTCGAGGGGGAGCAATCTCCGGAGAAAAATCTGGCCGCTGCGGGTTATCTTGCTTGTTCCTGCAATGTTCCCTATATCAGGGGTTTCCTCTTCAGAATTCTCTTGGACTGCTTCAATCTGTTTGATACCATGATAGAAGATTTCTCCTCTGTAGTTTCATGGTATCGTTTTGTTAGATTGATATGGGACAGGCCCCGGCATGGTGATTTTTAATGGTACAAACTCAGGATCGGGTGTAATCTTGACAGGCCTTTTGCAAGCCTTGGGAAGATTGTCAGAAATGGTTATTATTGCAATATCATTGGTTGAAGTAGTAAAAGTAGCAGGAGTAACAGGAGTGAAGGTATCAACAGGGGTCTTTTGGAAGAGTATCTCTTGGGTATCCATCAGGCGTTGGATACCTGATTTCAACATTGGGCAGTCAGCTCGTATGTTTAAACAAAAGTAGCAGTCTTTTCCACAGCCTGGGAATATCTCGGCTCTCATCAAATTCTCTTTAATCACTAGTAGCGGAGTCAAAAGGTCAGCAACATTGGTAACATGAAGGTCTTCCATAACGACATGAACATTATGACTGTGCTTGGGCATCGGAGCAGATATCATGTTGGGCTTCTCAGAAGCATCAACTTCTACTTCCTTGGCATCAATCAGGTCTTGGATTTTGTTCTTAAGCGCCCAACAGTTGTTGGTATTATGCCCTGCACTGTCAGAGTGGTAAGCACACTTGGCATTGGAGTGGTAGTATGGAGAGGAGGTATTAGGGTTCTTTGGCGCTTCCTTCAAATTGGTAAGATTCATCTTTAACAAATGAGGGAGTACTTGAGCTGGCGTCATGTTGATTCGGGTGAACTGCCATTGTGGCCTTTCTACTCGTTGTTGATTAGGTCTTGGCTGATAGCCGCGAGGTTGATCATTTGAAGAGTTTTGAATCATCACAGCCCCCACAGTTGGCCGACGCTCGGTTCTTCCTTGACTTTTCTAATAATAAACAGCAGAGGCTTCCTTCTTAGCTGGGAAGGTTTTTTTAACAACAGTGGACGCGGAGGTATCTTTCTGAATCTTACCACTTTTAATACCGGCCTCGACCCTTTCGCCGGTCAAAATTAGTTCGGTGAATCCTGCGGAGGAACTCCCAATTAAATGATTGAAGAAAGGGCCAGACAGGGTCCCTAGAAACATGTCAACCAGCTCTATATCCGACAATGGTGGTTGCACCCTTCCAGCCATATCACGCCACTTCTGGGCATACTCTTTAAATCCCTCATTAGAAGCCATACCCATACTCTGTAGCTGAGTACGAGTGGGCGCCAAATCAGCATTGTATTGGTATTGACGGTAAAAAGCAGCAGCTAAGTCTTCCCAGTTATGAACCTCATACCTCTCAGTTGATAGAACCAGTCCAATTGTGTGCCTGACAAACTTTCTTGGAAAAAGTGTACCCAGAGGTCTTTATCAGATGAGTGGGGTTGGATCTTTCTGACATAGGATCTCAGATGCATCTTTGGGCAGGACAGACCGTCATACTTAGCAAATGTTGGTACTTTGAACTTTGGGGGAATGACGATCCCAGCGACCAACCCTAGTTCTTCAAAATCTAAACCAGGTACCCTTTGCAACTCCATGGCTGCCAATCTATCCTCGAGATTCTTATATTTATCATCCGCCGGGGGATATTGCTGTTCGGAGTAGTCTTCGTCTTCTTCCTCTTCCTCCTCTTCAACTTCAGATTCAGAAGGTCCCGCAGCTCCTTTTCCTTTACCAGCCCCTTCATCAGACGTTGAGGGGAACTCGGGAAATTTTCTAACATTGCTTTCAAACCTTCTTCCAAAAGTGGCTACTCCGGGCCTTTTCTTCTTTTTCTCTTTATTTTTCTCCAACAGAGCTTTAAGGTCCTCTTGACCCTTTGCCAAGGTCATGAGGAGTTGCTGGAATTGAGAATTCTGTGCTTGCAGATCCTTAACCGTCTGCTCCAAATCCATCTTGCTGAAATAAACAGCAGAAAGATAAGGAAACCTGGTGTGAAGACCTGTTTATGCATATGATGAATGGTATGTTATTCATGTAATGCATTCAAGGATTCAAAAATTCGAATTTGTTGCAAACAAAAAGGAACACACGTCATATTAAGAAGAAATTGTTAGTACATAAGTGCCCCATGGGCAAAATATTACAAAATTCTTAATGTAAAAAGACATTGCGCGTCCTCTATGGTACGATGTAAGTGTTGAGAGTTTCCTCCTCATGAAGTTGGCGGGTAAGCTCCAAAACCTTCTTCTCACTGGCATAGAAGCTGGCTTCAAAAGTATTATGTTCTTCCTTGAGTTGGATCCAACTCTTTTGTAATTCTTCCCATGATGTTGGCATGTCAGGATGTATGAGGGTGTATGGAACCTATCCTTCCATAACAGGCTCTTTGATCAAGGGGAGAATGTGAGGGTATGGCATCATAAGATTATGGGCGCGAGTTCGTACCCACTTGAGATAAGGCTCAAGGGGGATGGAATTCTTGTGCCCCAGTGTCTTACTATCCACTTTGTTGGGCATCCTCCAAGCTTTGATGAACCTTTTTCGAAGTCCTTGCGCATCGTTGTCGAAGTCAAAAACTAGGTCAGGAATCAGCATGTCATGAGGGCCATCCCTCCGAGCATATCCAAACTGTCTTAGAGCTAAACAGGGGTTGTAGGTGATGCCTCCCCTAATGCCAAGTAGTGGGACATTAGGGAATTCCCTACAACGATCAATGATGATGACATTTTCTCTGGACCGAGAACATCAGAATGTGTGAGGGTCATCAACCGTTGTGACCACCTTAAACCCTGCTCATTCTTCAAAACTGATTGTGGAAGGTGAGAAATAAACCACCTTGCTAGGAGAGGAGTACAGCATATGAGAACACCTCTTTTCCTCATTGTCCGTGTGTAAAATGAGTGTAGGATGTCCCCAAGCAATGTAGGTACAGGATTCCGAGATATGAAAATCTAGACAGCATTCACATCTATAAGTTGATCAGGGTTTGGGAACAGGACCAACCCATAGATAAGGAATGCCACAATCTCTTCAAAGGCTTGTAGATCAATAGAATTACAACAGTCTTGTGCTTTCTCAAACAGAAACTTTGCCAAGAAACCCTCGACACCACTTCTGGTTTCCCAATGTCCCTTGATATCAGATGGTTGCAAGTGTAATGCTTGAGCAACATCTTCAGGCTTTGGTTCTTTTTCCGTACTGTTGTAGGGTAGTTGATGAAGAATAGGAATTCTCAGGAGTTGAGAAAATTCCTCCAAAGTGGGTACTAGTTGGTAATCAGGAAATGTGAAACAGTGGTGTAGGGGGTCAAAGAACTGGAAGAGAACTTTCACCATGTCTTCTTCAATGTTGGAGTTGACCAAGTTGAGAAGTCTACCATGTCTTTCACTGAAGAGAGAATTCTCTGGAATCCTGGATGTAAGATCCTTGAGTTGAGGAGGGATTCTCACAAGGTTGACTTGAATTGTTTTCCTGCGAAGAGATTCCATGACCTACAAAACAAGAACAAAGATGAAGATCCAAACTATTGAAATGGTTAGTGGATGCATATGATGCTTTATGATGTTCATGATGTATGCACAAACACATGTACAAGCAAGTCACACAAAACCCTAGTTTCAGGCTTGCATGAGGTTTCATAGGTAAATACCCTCTTGAGTTTAGTTGGCTCAAACCTGTCCTATAAATAGTAACTGGATTCTAAGGAGCTCAATATCACTGGATTGTTTTCTATGTTCATTGTTTTGGTTTAGCCACTTAACTAGCGACCAAAATATTCTAAGAAAACAACCCTCAATGAGTGTAGTATCGAGTATCTACCAACTTCGGACTGCACCAAAGTCGGTCATCTCACTACCCCTAATAAAAGGCCAAGATGGTCAAGTAAGGTTCTAAGAGTTCATTAGTGCTTTATGACATCACTCAGCGGCCCCGTATTCTCTTTGATTGACTCAAAGGCTACCGGTACTCATAAATATGTCGCACTAATATATCTATTGCTTCAACCGTCGGTATACCCCACACAGTTTCCACAACATATTGTTATTTACCTATGAATGTTTCCCAAATCCGGGTGGAGGATTTCAAGCCCAAACAAGAGAACCAAATGTAAAGCAATCAAAGCAAACAATATAATCATGCAAAGGGTGATCTAAGCCCTAAGGTTACTCCACTTTTAAAGTTTGTCCCCAGCAGAGTCGCCAGTTCTGTGATACGGTGGGAGAACTGACTTGGGATTTTGCGTTTGTGTTTGCAAATGTTTCGATTTAGCAAGAGTCGCCATCGACTTTTTATTTTATCCTAAGGAAAGGTCAAAAAGCACAGGAAAGACCTTTGAGATGTTTTCTTGGGTTCGGGGAGTAGATTATAGAAAGGGAAGGTATTAGCACCCTTTCTATCCATGGTTATCCATGGGCTCTTAGTTACTTATTTAGATAACTTGCTTTGCTTTTCAATTGCTTGAAATGGTGCTCTTCAATTGTTTGAAATGGTGCTTTGTGTGTGATTTTGAAAGATGTTTTGAAAAGAGGCCATCGTTGTGGAAACCTTTGTAGTGATTCTTGTTTGAATGTATACAAAGGTGTTTTTGTCTTTTGAAAAGTTTTCAATGTTTGAAAGTAGGGTTTTGAAATTGTGTGGTGAAGTGTGTTTTGAAAATAACAAGGATGTTTTTGCAACTTTTGATCAATTAATTAAGAGCTATCTACCCTATTTTACTCAAAGATCTTTCTTATGTTTTTAACCCTTTTAACAGTGTTGCTTCACCATTGTATTTAGTGAACAACCTTATGTTAGGATGTTAAACGGGACGGGCGCGGGTCATCGTATAGACCATGATAGCAATTGTGTCAAGTATTTTTGGCAATTTTCTTAAGGGACTTGATCATTTTGTTTTAGGAAACCTAGATAGCGTCATCGAGGGACTATGATCTTTTGTTTTATTTTTGTTTTGCCAAAGTACTCAACATGCATACCATGGCCCATTTTTGAAGGCAACAAGTGGATTGTAACCCTAGGGGTGCAAGTGTGCATTATGTTTATTTTTTCATGCATTTTTGTCTTTGATTAGGTCAAACTATTTGTTGGTTTTGATTTTGCATACAAACCATAATTCTCTAATCATGGCATAATTGAATCTTAAAGGTGCGAGAATTTAAATTCTACACTATTACAACATGATATAGAGAGGGGGTACAATTTTGAATAGGGGATTATTTTGCAAGAAATTAAACCCTAAATTATTACAACCAAATTGAATTTGCAAGGCGTAATATTTAAATGTACGATATTTAAATAAAATATAATAAATAAATATTAGATAAAATGTATTATGCAAAAAAAGGTTTTTTATGTATGTAAAGTATCTTTAAATGAAAAGAAATGTAAAGAAATAAATAAAAAGTTAATTTTAATTATTTTTTAGGGTAAACCCTAATTCCTTAAAGAAATGGTATTATTTAATATTTATATACAAAAATGTATCAATATGTACAAAAATAAAAGTATATTAAAAAAAAGTATTTTTTTTAGTATAAAATATCAATAAAAAATAAAAATCTAATATTTTTGTGTTTTTTATTCTATGCTTTTAATAAAATAAAGTATATATGGATATATATATATATATATATATATATATATATATATATATATATATATATATATATATATATATATATATATATATATTATATATATATATATATATATATATATATATATATATTATATATATATATATATATATTTATATATATATATATATATATATATTATATATATATATATATATATATATATATATATATATATATAATATATATATATATATATATATATATATATATATATATATATATATATATATATATATATATATATATATATATATATATATATATATATATATATATATATATATATATATATATATATATATATATATATATATATATATATATATATATATATATATATATATATATATATATATATATATATATATATATATATATATATATATATATATATATATATATATATATATATATATATATATATATATATATATATTAAGTGTGTAAAAAATAAAATAAATTATTTACAAAAATATATATATTTCAAGAAAATATTTTCAAATGTGAATAAAAATAATAAATGAAAATATAAGTATTTTTTTACATTATTTTTAAGTTTAAACAAAATAATATAAAGTATTTAAACATTTTAATGTTGGAAATAATTAAAATAAATACCAAATAAAATGTAAAAATTTATGAAAATACTTTTTAGGCATTTTTTATGTTTTGAAATAAAATAATAAAGTCAGAAATAAAATAAAAATGCAAAAATAATAAATATACAAAGAAATGGGTCAGGGAGGTGTGAAACTGAAAATGGGGGTGTCAAAAGCAGGAAATAGCCAGGCCCAGCCCAGCTACTTCATCTTCTTCCTCTGTTCAAACAAAAACACGCGCCTTCTGTGTACAAATTGCCAACTCTTGGAAAGGTGATCCTTTGACAAAACTCAAAACATGAAACTTGTAGAGCATCAAACAACGAATCTAACCATATAAAAAACTTAAGCTAACTCTCAAAGACCAGAGAGAATTTTTCTGACCCTAATTTCTAACCTAGTTTTTTTCAGAAAGTTCATGGATGAAATTCTCCTAGCATGATTAATATAAATGAAAACTAAGCACATGTATGGTTTCAGGGCAATGAATACAACATCTTTCATTCACAAACCTAAGTCTAAATGTTCCTATATAGAGAGATAGAAGTTCATGAAATACCTGTTTCAGTTCAGTTCGAGCTGGACAATGCAGCAACTTTCAATGGGGCCTGAGGTTCTTTTGAGCTTGCTTGATGTCCCCTGAACCTTTCCCAATGCTTAGTTTGTTTTGAAGTGGCCTGAATCGTGCTACATAACTCAACCTGCAAAGCTTTCAAACAAAAATGGTGAACACTGTAAATGGAGTTACTGTTGGCAATGGAGGTTTTGGATAGTTTGAGTGAGTTGAATGGAAGGTATTGGAACAAGTTTGAGGCAAAACGCACGAGGCAAAGTGAAGATGGAAGTGATTCTGCAGGGCTTGCCCTGTTTTGCAAGAAAATGTGGTTTTTGAGTATGAGGAGGTTTGAGAGGTCAAAGGCTCGTGCTTATGGCTTGCAAGGATGTGGAAAACTTGTTTGAAAACTTTTCTTGAGTTCAATATATCAGATGTGTGAGTTATGAGCTTTTGGCCATTTGACTTATTTTGAAAGCAAAGTTTGAAGTGAAATGAGATAGGCCTGTACAGGCTATCTCCAAGCATGCACCAACTTCTTGTACCTTTGCCTAAGTTTGTGGAACTTGTTTGCTGCAAAGAAAGAAGTTCAAAGCTCAAGAAAGACAACTTTGCATAAGTTATGCTTTATGAAAATGGAAGTGTGATCTTTATGCCCAAAATGGAATTATTCAATGTACAATGCTCCCTTGATCAGGACAATGCCTCTAACCAATGTATTTGCATTCAATTTTTGAGTGTTGAAAGGTTTAGAGACCTGTAATTATGTACTAAGCTAGTTTGGTCAGATTTGCAACTTGGTGTGAACATGTATTGGCCATGGTTACAAAGTGAGTTTTTGCCAACTTTAAGCATTCGATTCTCCCTAACCACAAAGGTGTTTCAGGATTTCTTAGACAATTTGTAAAGCTTGCAACATGTATTATAATCCATCTTTGAAATGCAACTTAAGACTCCAAGTGGAACTATGTTAAAAATGGCCAAGAAGATGGGTCAAAATCCTGCCTAAACTAGGGCGAAAATTTCTCTAAGTTAAAAGTTTTAGGTACCCTTGTTCCAAAAATCATAACTTGATATCCAAGCTTCTTTTGAGAAAACTTTGTGAATCAAAGTTGTAAACTTTGTGATGTACTACAACTTTCATGTTGTAAGTTTTGTTTGAATCCATTTGCATCTTGGTGAAAATGTGGGACAAAGTTAGGAAAAAATAAGAAAATTTCATAACTTAGAAATTTTCTAAGTTATGAAATTTTTCCATTTTAAACCCTAATTTGAAAATTTGGGTTTCTTGATGGACAAGTTTCATAATTTGACATGTCTTGATGAAAAATGATCCTTGGCACATTATTTTAACCAAAAAGTCAAAGTTTGACTTTTCAGTATACAGTTAAATTTTGATCAGTAGACTGAAAAATTCATCTGTCAATCCTATGCATTTGAGATCTTTTGAATTTGTTGAATGGGCCAAGACAATGTCATTGAATCCTTGAGTCCATGGTTGAGATTGATTTTCCATTGTCTAGGTCAAATAGTCAAAAATTGTCTTTGTACAGTCAAAACCCTAAAAATGACCATTTTGCCCTTTTGGTGATCTGATCAAATTTCTTGTGGAATTGTGATCCAAACTTGATCAAATGGTTCATATGAGTTCATAATGTTGATGTGGGTCAAAATTCATGAGGTTTGACTGTCAATTGGCCACAATTGACTTTTCCCCAATACAGCTGATTTCTAGGTCAACTGTCCAATTGACTGGGCAAAAATTTGATTCAAGGCTTGAAACTTGGTATGGACAAACTTGTGAGTCCAACATGAAGTATGAAAGTCACTTTGGGCATTGTAGGTCAAAACATCCCTGTGCAAACTCAAATCCTAATTTAGGTCAACAGTGCAAGGAGGTGTCTTGGGCAGAGCAAACCCTAGCTTGATCTTGAGTTCCAAGAGTCTGGTGATGAGAAATGTTGATGAAATGAGAGGGCAAATTTTGGGGTACAACACTATGCAGTTGCATGTGGTACCATTGGAGCATAACTCTCATCTTAAAAATCTGCCAATGAATAGAGGCATCAACAAGGCATAAGCCTTCATCTCAATATTCTCCAATACAGACCATCTCAACGAGCATAAGCTCCATCTCAAAATGCAATATATGCGACACAATCATGAACTTAATGACAACACCATAATTGACAACATCTCAATACAACACCACTGTTGGCCAAAGGCCTGCATCTTAAAAGCATCTAAACATCTCTTCATCAACATCATTCGTTGACATCATTTATCATCATAAATCATCAAACGTCATTTATACATCATAACTTATCAAAATAAACTCTCATTAACATCATCTCATCAACAACTCAGCCGTACAGTAATACGACAGTAACTAATCAATTTCACAACGTTGGCCATATGCCTATACAAGATATTGCCTATAATTAGTTAATCAACTAAGGCTTACTTCTAAATCACCAAACCTCTACATACTGCTATTTTGTAATATTACATCATTATCATCATTAATCCTACTGTCACAAACCAGACAATAATCTATAAACGTCTCATCCTCATGCTCCTTCACAAAAACCAACATAGCGATTAACGCGGGAACTAACTCTTTAATCCTAATTTGGATACTAGGATTATCCTTCCTATTCTTCGTTTTAATCCTTAAGAGTGAAGTTCATTGCGTTATCCATTCAACACTTCGAATGTACCTCAAACGGAGTCCGAAAACTCAAGTTACAACATTCTCAAACTGATTCTGCCAAAAACCAGATAACATGGATCGATGCATAACGTCTTGGGTTGACACGTACTGAGTTTAACACGTCACATGAGTCGACGCATTACTCCCTTGTATCGACTCGTACTGAGTCTGTCACACTGCATGTATCGATACATGCTCCTTTGTGTCGACTCATCCTAAGTCTAAAAGCCCTCATGGATCGACACATGACTCCTTCTTATCGACTCATCCTGAGTCTAAAGACCTTCTTGTATCGACACATACCATTTGGGGTCGACACATACTGCTCTGTCATGGGTAATTTCTGTGATTTTATCTGTGTTTTCACTAAGGGTTCCATACTTTAAGCCCTAAAAACCTAATCTAACCATAGATAATCATCACTTACAGTTATCCTATAATTCTACATCAATTATACAACACCGGGACGTCATTATTCATCTTTCAATCATCAATTTCCATCATACAACATCATATATAATTCAATCATGAACAAAACAACATTTCACCTCTAATACCCATATACCAATTATCATGAACCCAATTATAGAGTCAGAACCCCACCCTTACCTTGGATTGAAGGTTGCTCTATAGCTTTCTCCAATTGATTCTCGTTCTGCCTCTTTCCTCTTTGCCAACAGCTTTCACGTTCTTTCTCTAACCCTTATTCTTCTACTGCTTCTTCTTTTCTATTCTTTCTAACAATAATAAAATAACCTATTATTCTCTTTATTCTTTAATGGGCTTAAGACTACTACACCCCCTTATTACTACTCCCGTTCCTTTAAAACAAGCCCACATCAAATAATATTATACTTATAATATTATTTCACCATTTAATAAAATAATTAAATCTAATTAATCACAACACATCTTCACAAATATTCCAAAAATAATTTAATTAAATAATTAATTAAATTACGGGCGTTACAGCCACCACCATTGAGGCAATGATTGAGGGCAATAATTAACAGAAATAAAAAACAATCAACAAACATAAAAAAGATAATGGAAACTGGAAAAAAAATAACTACAATGTGACAACCATACTATAAAGAGTGGAGGTAAAACACTTAATCATATAAAATATGCAGGGAAAAAACATGAGATAGGTTGAGAAAATAAGTAGATAATATCAGTGTTAATACATTATTGCAAAGTAATCGGAGAAACAAAGAATGCTAGAATGGACAAGGGAGTCTATAAGTCATTTTAGTAGTAGTAAAGATTTTGGGGAAATTGATAAATAGGATGAAAGGTTTGAGAAAATGAAACAAATAATTCTCTTAGTTGTCCTTTTAAATGTTATAATCTATAATTAAATATTTTGTAAGCAAGATAGTATTCGACAAACATTGTGTTTGACTTTTTCGAAGTAGTATGTTGAAGTAGTTGTAGAGTAAGTTGTATTCGACAAGGTCGAATACAACATATAGTTGAGTGTGTCGAAATATACTTTGTATGTTTTGGGCTTGGGTTGTAATTGGGTTTAGGTTGCAATTTTGGGCCTGGGCCTTGATCGCCTATAAATAGGCATGACTTGTATAGTTTCATGTACACTACACACTTAATAACAATAACAAATTTTCAAACAATTTTTCTATCTTGTTCTTCTTCTCTCATCTTTCTTGAAAACCATTTTGTCCCAAAAAATTTGCATCACAGAGCCTGGTTTATGGTTCATAGAGAATCTATAATGGAAAACAAAAACACAAGATCAATTCAATTTCCATAAAATCAATCGGTTTTCAAAGGTGAGATCTATGAGAGGTGGGTTGTGCAAATGAAGGTTATTTTCAGATTTCAAGATGTGTTTGAAATCACGAACAATATATAACCAATATTGGAAGCGAATGCATATGATGAATAGAAGGCCACACACAAGGATAAAATAAAGAAATATGGAAAAGCTATGCTCTTGATTCACCAGTGTGTGGATCCTAACGTGTTTGAGAAGATTATTGAAGAAGAAATGAATAAAGGAGCGTGGCACAAGTTAAAGAACTTGTACGCCGGAGATGAAAAACTGAAAAGGGTGAAGTTGCAGACATTAGGAAAGAAATTTGAGATGACTTATGTTGTACCCCAAAATTTTCCCTCTCACTTATCAAGAATTTGTTCACCAGATCTCCTTTGACTCAAAGACTGCATTAGGGTTTATCAACCCAAGACACCTCCTTAAGCACTGATGACCAAAATTAGGGTTTGAGTTTGCACAAGGATTTTTGAACTTACAATTCCCCGTATTACTTTCATGGATCATTATGGATCCCCAAGATTACTCATGTCAAGTTTCAAGCCTTGGATCACACTTTTGATCAAGTCAATTGAACAGTTGACCTAAAAATCAGTTGGATTGGGGAAAAAGTCAACTATGGCCAATTTACAGTCAAACTTCATAATTTTTGATCGCCATCAAAATTTTAAACTCATATGTATCATTATATCAAGTTTGGATCACAATTCCTCAAGAAATTTAAAAAAATCTCCAAAAGGGCAACATGGTCAAAATTAGGGTTTTGACTGGGAAAGGGCAATTTCTATTTTTTGACCTAGCAAATGGTGAATTGGTTTAAGGCATGATCTCAAGAGCCCAATTGCATCATTTTTACCTAATGACATGGCTCAAAACATTTCTCAAGTTTAAAGGATTGACAGATGAATTTTCAGTCAACTGATCAAAAGTCAACTGTATATTGAAAAGTCAAACTTTGACTTTTTGGTCAAATTAAAATGCCAAAGATCACAATTCATTAAAACATGTCAAAATATGAAACTTATTCATCAAGAAATCAAAAAATTAAGATTTCATTTTGAATAGTCAAAATTTCTAAACTTAGAAATTTTTCTAAGTGTTGGAAATTTCTTATTTCTTCATAACTTTGAGCAAAATTTTCACCATGATGCAAGATGATTCAAGATAAACTTCCAACATGAAAGCTGTAGATATCCATGAAATATACAACTTTTATTTACACAACTACTTCCAAAAGTGCTTTGATCTCAATTTATAATTTTAAGAACATGTGGTCATGAAACTAAACACTTAGTGAAATTTTGCCCTAATTTGGCCAGGATTTTAACCCAACTTCATGGAACTTTTTCATATAGTTATAAGGGGAATATTCAAAAGAAATTCAAATATGGATTGTAGAGCACATTAAAAGCTTCCCAAAATGTCCAATAACTCCTTGAGATCATTCTTGAGTAGGGAGAATCGAAGAGATGAAGTTAGGGTTTTATCACTTTAATTACAAGTCATTTTAGTGATGAACAAAATTCAAATTCAAACTATGCTGCATAAACACTACTTTGAAGGCCTCAAACTTGTTAGGTACTCCATAATTAATGGTTTACATAGCAGTTAGAGGCCTCAATTCAAGCATTCAATGCATGGACATGCTTTATATCCATTTTTGGAAGAAAGGTTACATTGCCATTTTGATAAAGTGACTTTTGTACAAAACTTGTTCTTGAGCCTTGCACTTGTTCTCTTCTAATCAAACAGGTCTTATAACTTATGAGAAATGTTTCAAACACTTACAATCACCCATCCCATGCTTGTACCTCTCCTTGAAACTTGTTTCCCTCTTTTCTTCAAAATCAAGTAACCTAGCCAAAAGCTAGAAACTTGTACTTCTGATGGTCCAAAGCTCTCAAACACTTTTGTTTATACATACACAAACCATTTGACACAAACACACGAATGCTCAAGCCTTGAAAACACCTAAAACTCAGAATCACACTTCACACTTCCATTTTCACACAAAACTGACCAAAAACTTGAAACTCATAATCTACTCGTGTGTTTCTTGGCCTTTTGGTTTCTAAAGTTTCTAAACATCATATAAAGTTGATCCCACACTGTTGTACCCCAAAATTTGCCCTCCCATATTCATCAAGAATTGTCAAAGTCAAGGTCACAAAATTCCCCAAGGGCTATGCAGTTCAACTGTCTCCTATACAGTCAAAACTAGGGTTTGGGTTCTGATCAAGGAAAGGAAGTTTTCAAAGGCCCAATCAAGTCTCATATGCCTACAAAGATGGTCAAGTATCCTCATATCAATTTTCAAGGCATTCAGCTCAAAATTGCACAGTCAAAACCCTAGATTGCACTACAGTCAACTGTAGGGGCAAAATGGTCATTTGACAGTCAAAAGTTCAAATTTTTGGTCAATATATCATTTTGAAGCCACAAACATCATTTGATCAATGCTTGATCATGATTCTCAAAATTTGGCTCAGAAATCATCAAAGATGCAAAAGTTGCTATATTTGGACAGTTGAAAAAGTCAACTGAAATTGACCAGGGCATAACTTTCACATGGATTATCAGAAAATTTCCATCCAAAGCTCATTTTGAAGAGAAAGACATTTCCTACAACTCATCTTCATATTCCAAGTCCAAGAAATGCTCTCACAAAAAGTTATCAATTTCAACATTATAGGTCATTTTCAAAAGTCAACAAAAAGGGACTTTAATTCAAAGGCCATAACTTGAGATTGGTAAATCAAAATGACATGGGACCAAAGGCATTGGTTAAAGGACTCAAAGACCTTTCCAAAATGTCCAAGAACATGTGAAAAGCTTAAAAATTGACCAAGTTATGCCTTGTGGAAGTTGGGAAATTTTTGGAAATTTTTGAAAGTCAACAATGGTTCAAATGATCTAAAAATGCAAATGGGCCCATTTTTCTTCCAAGTTTCTTCATGCCAAGCCTATGCACGACCACTAGGCCCAAAGGGAAGTATTTTCATATTTTTTAATTATTTATTTGAATTTATATTAATTTATATTCATTTAAATCATTTTAATACATGAAAAATATAAACTTAACCTAAACAAATCTTTTTATGCATGATTTGAACTTGAGATTTCGTGCACATGCTAATATAGAAGGTTTTGGCTTGATTGAAACCTAATTGACACAAGAACCATGAAAAAAGATTCAAAAAAAGATTTCATAAAATCAAATATGTAAAACAATGAATGCTTGAGATTTTGTGTAGTTTTGTTGACCTAGCATGCTCTATACATACTCAGAATCATAAACCTAATGGCTAGAGACTGGAAGCTGCGCCCCAAGAAGCCATTGCATATTGAAATTTTTCACAAAAACTCAAACACTGAAAACCAGTTTCAAGCTCGATTCAAACCCCAATTCTTGTCCTATTAGCATCCTGAGACATCATTGAACGTCTCTCAATCATTAACATCAATCAAAAGGCCCTGAATTGGTACCCCTAAGTCCAACTGTACCTTGAAATTTTTGAAATCGCACAGCATGATTCCATCATCTTTTTGCATTTTTCTTTGTTGATTCATGTTCATATTGATGTTTCTAAGCTAACCACTACGTTTAATTACATTATTTCGCTGTATATAAGATTCCACCATTGACAGATTCTAGGGTTCCAAGGTTTCAAAATGGGGGCTTTGTGCAAGGTGTAAAATTAGATCCCCAAACTGGTACAGGCTAATTTGTCATGTCAAGACGAAACAAACCCAGGCCCCGCGATCAATTTATATGCACCACAGCCCTATTCGCTATTTTCCCATAGCATGCTTAAAGCAACGCGTTAAAACCGTTGCTATTGTATTTTATTTTTTCAGATATGCGAAGAAGAAGAAGTCGTGGCAGCCAGGGATACGTCCGTTTGAAATTTCGCGCGTGTTAACCATCATGCATTGATTTTGATTTTTGTTGTTTACTAATCATAATATATTAAATGAGATGCAGTGGCGCAGTTGGTAACACGTGACATGAATAATCCTCAAGACCTGGGTTCAAGTCCCAGGTCTGGAAAATGCTTAATATATTTTTTCAATAATTGATCCTACGTAGCGCTAACGTCCCAGTACACCATGCACGTTCAAAAATCAATTAGCCACGCGTCCTGGAGATCTAATCAAGGGTTCAGGTTGAAGGCATATCATGGATGCAAGTCAACGTAGCTGTAGGCCGTCCAAAAGGTCAACGAAACTCAAAGCTAATGGGCCAGAATTTCCAGGCCTGAACCTCCTTATTTGGGGCAACACCCCACCCTGGTTTGCTTTTCTTTTCTTTTTATTATTTTAATTATTGTGTTATTTATTTTTATTGCTTTAATTAATTAATTTTCTCTTTTTTTACAAAATACAAAAAACATTATAAAAATCAGAAAAGACCAAAAAAAATAATAAATATTTTATTGTAATTATTTTCATCAATAAATTAATATATGTAAATATTTAGTTTAATTAGGTTATAGTTTTAATCTTTTTTAATAAAAAAAACACCAAAAAATAGAATTTAGGTTTGATATCTTTTTTTGATTTTTCTTTTAATTTTTCCTTTTTTCAGAATAATATTATTTAGTTATAAATTAAAAATTGTGCATAAATAAATTAGGGTTTAATTTAGATCATATTTTAATTCTTTCTTAATAATTAAAAAATATTAGAATTAGGGTTTGCCTTTTTAATTTAATTTCAATTAACTTCTTTTCCTTATTAAATCTAAAAAATACAAAAATATCAAAAAAAACATTTAATCATTTAATTTTTAATTCTCATTAACTTTTAATTGTTTGCAAAAGGGTCCAACGCCCTAGTTTTGTTTAATTCCTTAATTTCGCATGATTTATTTTTATCGTTCATTGTAATTATGTAACTGCCCCAAAGCATTGTAATTTAAACTTTTCACACTTTATTTTACCGCTTTATTTATTTTTCCGCTAAATCGGGTCCGGTTTAATTTTGGCGATGTGGACCCGCGCCATTTGTAATAGTCGTAGATTTATTTTCCCGCAAACTTTATAACTGTTAAATATGCATGCAAGAATGAACGGACAAGTTAAAATCAAGCGTAGAACACGACAAACATGACAAGACAAATAACTGAAACATGACACACAATTCGCACCCACCACCCCTAGGGTACGCCTCACTGTTGCCTTTCAAAAAGTGGTCGTCGAGTAGAGGACGTCTTAGTAAGTCCTCATGATCCGGGAACCTGGCATGAGGGTAGCTTCTAAGGGGTCTTCCCATTGCTCTGGTGATCGCCATGTCCCTAAAACTCGAATTGACCCGAACACCTCCAACGGTGGTGCTACCTACCTCTCAATGGTGGGATGGCACTACTTTAAAGGACTCTTACACAGACGAATTTCTTAGGGTAGGTAGGTTCTCAAGGATACTTGCTCTAATCTCAAAAACAAACTCAAAAAGACTTTTCACACAGACACATTTTCAAAAGCTTTCAAAGCAAATTTTTCAAACACTCTGACGTACGAGTCGAACTGAAATTTTCAAAGAAACTTTTTTAAAACCCACAGTTGAAAAGCAAACAAACCATTTTTGAAAACACAAGTGAGCAAGTATCTAAGAGCCCATGGATAACCATGGATAGAAAGGGTGCTAACACCTTCCCTTTCTATAATCTACCTCCCGAACCGAGAGCAATCTCTTTAAGGAATTTTTCTGTGCTTTTGTCCTTTCCATTTGGAGAAAATAAAAGACGGTGGCGACTCTTGCTTCCGCGACATTTCGCGAACCAGCGTTAAACAGTCAGTTCCAGATCCACCGATCACAGAACTGGCGACTCTGCTGGGGACTTAAACATAAAGTGAGGTGTACCTTAGGATTAGTTCATAACTGTGTTTTCAATTGTATTGACTTGCTTGCTTTATTATTGTGGGACTGTCTTGGGAGTTCTATAGATCCTAACCCGGATCTGGGGATACCTTCTTAGAAAGTAGCAACAAGGCTGTGAGGGAACTGTGCGGGGTATACCGACATGGTTGAAACAGTCTGCTACGTTGATGTGGCACTTTGGTGTGTACCGGTAACCCTTGAGTTCAGTCAAGGAGAGTACGGGGCCTCCGCGTGGTGTCGTGAAGCATCAACAGACCTTAGGAACCTTAATTGAACTATCTTGGCCTCTTTAGGGTAGTGAGATAACTGACTTTGGTGCAGTCCGAGGTTGGTTGATACTCGATACTACACTCAATTGAGGGTTGCTTTCCTGGAATATTTCGGTCGCCAGTTCAGTGGCTAAATCGAAACGATGAACAATGAAAGCAATCCCGTGATATTGGGACCCTTAGAACCCGGTTACTTCTAATAGGACAGGTTGAGCCCACCAACTTCAAGAGGGTAATACCTAGACCTCATGCTGGCCTAAACTCTAAGGGCTTCTCTTGTGTGACTTGTGTGCCTTCATACTTGAACTACTTGCATGCTTAGTATCTGACCCTTGAGTTTCTTGCAGGTTTTGTTTATAGTCCTTAATTGGGACTCATAACAAGGTTTACCGAGTTTCTTGCAGGTTTTGTTTATAGTCCTTAATTGGGACTCATAACAGGGTTACTAAGTCTCGCAGGTTTTGTTTATAGTCCTTAACTAGGACTCATGACAGGGTTTACTAGATATCTTGCAGGTTTTGTTTATAGTCCTTAATTGGGACTCATAACAAAGTATACTGAATTTCTTGCAGGGTTTGTTTATAGTCCTTAATTGGGACTCATAACATGGTTTACCTACATCACCCCATGCATAGCATGACATCATACCATTGCATACATCCTAACCCATTTCAAGGATCTCAAGGGCTTGTGATGCAGGTCATGATGAATCAACTGTCTAGCCAGGGGCAAAGAGGATTTATTTTTCTCTAGCCAAGGTTGTCAGGGGCTATGACCCACTGGATATGGTGAGCCTTTGACCCTTGAAGAAGGACCCTCAACAACATGAAGTTTCTCCAATCAAGTTACCGGTTCTCAACTCTAACAAGTTTCCCTGTTTACCCTGCGAGATCCTTGAAAACATTGCATGCATATCATACATATCATTGCATTACAGATACCCGTTCTTTGCAGGTCACTTACCCTTCTCGCTGATTATTTCAGCAATGGCTTGCCCACAAGACAACCAGAACTTTCTTGATCAAGAGACTCGGTTCGGGGAGATCCTCCTGAATCTATCCAAGGGGCAGGAGGAGCTAAGGACACTTCTCACGGAGACCTCCGTCAGGGGTAATGCTGAGGTTGGAAAGTTGGAACCCCTACAAGCTGAGATGGATGCTATGAAAGCCCAGATGCTGGGACAGAGGAATGTCATTCACTGCCTAGTTCAAAGACAAGAAGAGCTCTGGTTTCTCTTCAACCAACTGCTTCAGGGTAACCTACTGGGGCAAACACCTGAGGGTAAAAAGCCATTCATCATCCAATCATCCTCGAAACAAGAGGATAAGGGGAAAGCTCCTCAAATGACCCCAGTGTCACAAATTCAGCGCCGACCTCGCCAAGTTCAGCCAGACAAGCCCAGGAGGCAATTCACCCAGCTCAACATGTCGCTGTTTCAAGCTTTGCAACGCCTATTGAGGTTGAATCTGATCACATTAAAGGCTCATCCCCGGAACCCCAACACAGCATCTCCTGCCTATGATCCCAATAAGAGGTGTGCCTACCATTCTGCTAGCCCAGGACATGATACCAATGAATGTTGGGAGCTGAGGAACAAAATCCAGAATCTGATCGATGAAGGGGCAGTGGAGTTCACACAAGATGGACAGGTTGAATTTTTCTACCATTCCTCCAAGGCTCATCAGTTAAAGTGACAAGCCCCAAGGCTAGGAAACTTTTGTTCATTCGAATGTTCAAGTTGCAATTCTCTTTTGTTCAAACATTTACTCATTGTTAAAACATTGTTATCTCATTAATGCATCGCTTATGTCTATTTTGAATCAATATATTTGTATTCACTATACGCAAATTATTTTCATATTTTTTCTGATGTCAACTCTTGATCTAAAATTCTAAGCCTCTTGAGGGAGGATGACGAAAACGATACCATGATCTACAGTATGCTTTTGAACAGACCCCGCTGATGAGGTACAGGCATTGTTTCAATTCCTAAACACTGGAGTAATAAGGAAGATAATCCCTCGTTAACCCCTATGAGCCAAAGAAGCAGGAGTTTTTTTATTTTCGAAAATCAAAACCCTTAATCATAACCTGGGGCAGGGTAGTCTCTCAGTTGATCCAAGTGCATAACCAATGGCACCAAAAAGTCTTTACAAAACGAGCAAAGACGGTAATAGTTCAGAACAACCCAAAGGACAGGCAGTCATCATCAAAATTCATAAATGAAAAACCCAAAAAGTCTAAACCTGCAAAGGGGACTTATGAAACTGGGGCATCCCGCTGACTGTAATTCCAAAAAAAAGAAACAGTTCAGGCAAAAAAAGAAAGGGATAGCAAAATCAAAAAAAGAGGTCCTACAAACCCTCAGCAAAAAAGGAAATGACTGCCTATTCAAAATAAGTTATCAACATCTGAACCATTATTGGAACAGCAAAGCAAAGACTCAAGCAAGGTCTAACGCACGATCAACTGAGTTTAGGTTTGGAGAACATCACGAAGAGCGGGTGGGTACAAATAATTTGAGCCTTTATCCTTTGTTTCTTAAACCGTGAACCAAGCCACGTTATAACCCTCAAAAGTCCTAGCTGAAGCATGGGTTAATTCGAAAGCATACTGTCATGAAAGGTATCCTGACTCCTTAAGGCTACGGTAAATACAGAGTTGACATCATGTTTTACAAACATTCACATGTTTTATGAAAAAATGCATTTTCAAAATCTTCAAGACAGACATAGGCTCTGCATTTTTAACATAACTTTGTTTGCATATGACTTTTTGTTTGAACAGCATAGAAGTTCGCACGACGAATGCCTAATGAACAGAAGTACCTCCAATCAAGGGGCATGGCATGACTATTGTCTATTATCTGGGGCAATTCAGTCAAGATTCGGAGAATCTCTCAAAAGGCCAAACAGCCTGGGGCAAATCTCCGCCTGAGTCACTTGGGGCACTCCAGCAACGAATCTTGCACGATCAGACACCTTCTGGTAATATGGCAACACAAGCAGCCAGGGGCACCTACCTGCATTCTAAGAGCGTGGACATGGTCGAAAAATACTGCGCAAAATCAAAGACCCGCTAGGTTGCCGCACCTAGGCAAAAATAAGGGCTTCCCGGCGAACCAAAAGGGTTCGGGCAAAATGAAGGGATGAAATAAAAAATCTGTACACCCGGCAAGTCGAAAACCTGAAAAGGCGGCTTGGGCAAAAATGGGTATCCCGGTGGACTGAAAACCCGAAAGGGCGGTCCAGGCAAAAGTTAGGGATTAAAGCGTACGACTATGTCCCGTCGTCTTGTCATCTGCCTGCCAGAAGAAGGTTTATCTCTCAACAACTAGCAGCATCCCACAAGTGCCTCCCCCATAGAAACTGGGGCAATAAAAGTTGGTCTGAGCAGTCTGATCGTTCTATCCTCCAAGGTATCAGGGTAAGCTCCGTTGAAGAACATAGCCAACGCAGTTCAAAACTTCCCCAGAAGAGTCCAACCCAGCTTCCCCAGGAAAGTTGGAATCCATATCCCCAAGCAGCAAGCTTATCCCCAGACTATCCGGGAGGTTTATCCCCTCACAGCGCACGAACGCGTCGTCCGACTTTATTTAAAGAGTTATTTCCTTAACAGGATATAACTGGGTTATCCTCAGCCAAAAACCACGGAAAGAACGTCGTCGCCGAAGTTTTCTTATCCCCAGCGAAGTCCATTCATACTTCCAATACAGCAAGGTATCCTCAACGAGTCATCCTCAACAATTCAGCAAAAGCATCCCCCACAGAGTATTTCTTCCCAGCATGGTCGCTAGAATATCTTTTTCTCCCCGCAGAATTCTCCACTCGCCAAGTTTATTCCCCAACGGAGTTATCTTCGTCTATTGGAATTCTTGCAACTATTCTTCAACATCAGCCCAGGATACGACTTCCCGGCACCCGTCAAGGATTTGTTTTCTTAGACAAACATACATTCATAAAACGTCACATACATCATTATAGCATGCATATGCATCATACTACACGAATCTCACTGATTTTGAAGACATACAGTTCATGCATCGTGATTTTGCATCCAATTATGTCTCGCCTTTTCAGGAAAAAGATCAATACAAAAATGATTACTATCAACTAACGCAATTCTTTCTAGATATAGTTTCAGATGTAAGCCCAGCGATGGTGACGTTCTGATGCTGCTTCCAGAATTCCTTCTCGATATAGTTTCAGATGTAAGCCCAGCGATGGTGACGTTCTGATACTGCTTCCAGATTCCCTTCTAGATATAGTTTCAGATGTAAACCCAGCGATGGTGACGTTCTGATGCTGCTTCCAGAATTCCTTCTAGATATAGTTTCAGATGTAAACCCAGCGATGGTGACGTTCTGATGCTGCTTCTAGATTCCCTTCTAAGATATAGTTTCAGATGTAAACCCAGCGATGGTGACGTTCTGATGCTGCTTCCAGAGTTCCTTCTAGATATAGTTTCAGATGTAAACCCAGCGATGGTGACGTTCTGATACTGCTTCCAGATTCCCTTCCAGATATAGTTTCAGATGTAAACCAGATATGGTGACGTTCTGATACTGCTTCCAGGTATCCTTCAGATATAGTTTCGGATATGAATCAGATATGGTGACGTTCTGATACTGCTTCCAGGTATCCTTCAGATATAGTTTCAGATATGATCCAGATATGGTGACGTTCTGATGCTGCTTCCAGATCTCCTTCCAGATATAGTCCAGATGTAAACCAGATATGGCAACATTCTGTCACTTATTCCAGTTGAAGATATTTCAAGACCTCCTCTAGTCCAGCTAAATCGATGCCCAACAGATTTTTCTGATAAAGACTCAGCAGTCCCCTATGGTTCCCTCTCCAGCGGTGTGTGAGGTAGTAATCCCTTTTCAGATGTTTCCCTCTCCGACGATGAGTGTGAGGTGATATTCTCACTATGGTTCCCTCTCCAGCGGTGTATGAGGTAGTAATCCCTTTTTAGATGGTCCTCTCTCCGACGGTGTGTGAGGTGGTAAGTCCTTTTCAGATGTTTCCCTCTCCGACGTTGAGTGAGGTGATCATTCCTTTCAGGTTATAATTGCCTATGGTTCTCTTCCCGATGTTGCAAAGATGGTAATTCCCGCCAAGATTTTTCTCAACGAGCGTTGTTGAAGTTAAAATCATCCAAGGTTCTCTTACCATTCATGCTAAGGTATGCAGGTTCTGGCGAAGGAATCTCTTACGCAATCAACATCCAGATGGCATCTATAAGCCCATCATCCTATCCAGCAACCTCTAAATGGCATCTATAAGCCCATTCCCACCATCACACTACTATGTAAGCGCAAATTTCTGGGCACTCTAGTGTCCAATCATCTTCTACCCTCGGATTACGAAAGGCACGTCAGCCAATCTGCATCCTCAGGTCTAAGAAGATTGAACAGGGGCAACTGTTGTACCCCAAAATTTGCCCTCCCATATTCATCAAGAATTGTCAAAGTCAAGGTCACAAAATTCCCCAAGGGCTATGCAGTTCAACTGTCTCCTATACAGTCAAAACTAGGGTTTGGGTTCTGATCAAGGAAAGGAAGTTTTCAAAGGCCCAATAAAGTCTCATATGCCTACAAAGATGGTCAAGTATCCTCATATCAATTTTCAAGGCATTCAGCTCAAAATTGCACAGTCAAAACCCTAGATTGCACTACAGTCAACTGTAGGGGCAAAATGGTCATTTGACAGTCAAAAGTTCAAATTTTTGGTCAATATATCATTTTGAAGCCACAAACATCATTTGATCAATGCTTGATCATGATTCTCAAAATTTGGCTCAGAAATCATCAAAGATGCAAAAGTTGCTATATTTGGACAGTTGAAAAAGTCAACTGAAATTGACCAGGGCATAACTTTCACATGGATTATCAGAAAATTTCCATCCAAAGCTCATTTTGAAGAGAAAGACATTTCCTACAACTCATCTTCATATTCCAAGTCCAAGAAATGCTCTCACAAAAAGTTATCAATTTCAACATTATAGGTCATTTTCAAAAGTCAACAAAAAGGGACTTTAATTCAAAGGCCATAACTTGAGATTGGTAAATCAAAATGACATGGGACCAAAGGCATTGGTTAAAGGACTCAAAGACCTTTCCAAAATGTCCAAGAACATGTGAAAAGCTTAAAAATTGACCAAGTTATGCCTTGTGGAAGTTGGGAAATTTTTGGAAATTTTTGAAAGTCAACAATGGTTCAAATGATCTAAAAATGCAAATGGGCCCATTTTTCTTCCAAGTTTCTTCATGCCAAGCCTATGCACGACCACTAGGCCCAAAGGGAAGTATTTTCATATTTTTTAATTATTTATTTGAATTTATATTAATTTATATTCATTTAAATCATTTTAATACATGAAAAATATAAACTTAACCTAAACAAATCTTTTTATGCATGATTTGAACTTGAGATTTCGTGCACATGCTAATATAGAAGGTTTTGGCTTGATTGAAACCTAATTGACACAAGAACCATGAAAAAAGATTCAAAAAAAGATTTCATAAAATCAAATATGTAAAACAATGAATGCTTGAGATTTTGTGTAGTTTTGTTGACCTAGCATGCTCTATACATACTCAGAATCATAAACCTAATGGCTAGAGACTGGAAGCTGCGCCCCAAGAAGCCATTGCATATTGAAATTTTTCACAAAAACTCAAACACTGAAAACCAGTTTCAAGCTCGATTCAAACCCCAATTCTTGTCCTATTAGCATCCTGAGACATCATTGAACGTCTCTCAATCATTAACATCAATCAAAAGGCCCTGAATTGGTACCCCTAAGTCCAACTGTACCTTGAAATTTTTGAAATCGCACAGCATGATTCCATCATCTTTTTGCATTTTTCTTTGTTGATTCATGTTCATATTGATGTTTCTAAGCTAACCACTACGTTTAATTACATTATTTCGCTGTATATAAGATTCCACCATTGACAGATTCTAGGGTTCCAAGGTTTCAAAATTGGGGCTTTGTGCAAGGTGTAAAATTAGATCCCCAAACTGGTACAGGCTAATTTGTCATGTCAAGACGAAACAAACCCAGGCCTCGCGATCAATTTATATGCACCACAGCCCTATTCGCTATTTTCCCATAGCATGCTTAAAGCAACGCGTTAAAACCGTTGCTATTGTATTTTATTTTTTCAGATATGCGAAGAAGAAGAAGTCGTGGCAGCCAGGGATACGTCCGTTTGAAATTTCGCGCGTGTTAACCATCATGCATTGATTTTGATTTTTGTTGTTTACTAATCATAATATATTAAATGAGATGCAGTGGCGCAGTTGGTAACACGTGACATGAATAATCCTCAAGACCTGGGTTCAAGTCCCAGGTCTGGCAAATGCTTAATATATTTTTTCAATAATTGATCCTACGTAGCGCTAACGTCCCAGTACACCATGCACGTTCAAAAATCAATTAGCCACGCGTCCTGGAGATCTAATCAAGGGTTCAGGTTGAAGGCATATCATGGATGCAAGTCAACATAGCTGTAGGCCGTCCAAAAGGTCAACGAAACTCAAAGCTAATGGGCCAGAATTTCCAGGCCTGAACCTCCTTATTTGGGGCAACACCCCACCCTGGTTTGCTTTTCTTTTCTTTTTATTATTTTAATTATTGTGTTATTTATTTTTATTGCTTTAATTAATTAATTTTCTCTTTTTTTACAAAATACAAAAAACATTATAAAAATCAGAAAAGACCAAAAAAAATAATAAATATTTTATTGTAATTATTTTCATCAATAAATTAATATATGTAAATATTTAGTTTAATTAGGTTATAGTTTTAATCTTTTTTAATAAAAAAACACCAAAAAATAGAATTTAGGTTTGATATCTTTTTTTGATTTTTCTTTTAATTTTTCCTTTTTTCAGAATAATATTATTTAGTTATAAATTAAAAATTGTGCATAAATAAATTAGGGTTTAATTTAGATCATATTTTAATTCTTTCTTAATAATTAAAAAATATTAGAATTAGGGTTTGCCTTTTTAATTTAATTTCAATTAACTTCTTTTCCTTATTAAATCTAAAAAATACAAAAATATCAAAAAAAACATTTAATCATTTAATTTTTAATTCTCATTAACTTTTAATTGTTTGCAAAAGGGTCCAACGCCCTAGTTTTGTTTAATTCCTTAATTTCGCATGATTTATTTTTATCGTTCATTGTAATTATGTAACTGCCCCAAAGCATTGTAATTTAAACTTTTCACACTTTATTTTACCGCTTTATTTATTTTTCCGCTAAATCGGGTCCGGTTTAATTTTGGCGATGTGGACCCGCGCCATTTGTAATAGTCGTAGATTTATTTTCCCGCAAACTTTATAACTGTTAAATATGCATGCAAGAATGAACGGACAAGTTAAAATCAAGCGTAGAACACGACAAACATGACAAGACAAATAACTGAAACATGACACACAATTCGCACCCACCACCCCTAGGGTACGCCTCACTGTTGCCTTTCGAAAAGTGGTCGTCGAGTAGAGGACGTCTTAGTAAGTCCTCATGATCCGGGAACCTGGCATGAGGGTAGCTTCTAAGGGGTCTTCCCATTGCTCTGGTGATCGCCATGTCCCTAAAACTCGAATTGACCCGAACACCTCCAACGGTGGTGCTACCTACCTCTCAATGGTGGGATGGCACTACTTTAAAGGACTCTTACACAGACGAATTTCTTAGGGTAGGTAGGTTCTCAAGGATACTTGCTCTAATCTCAAAAACAAACTCAAAAAGACTTTTCACACTGACACATTTTCAAAAGCTTTCAAAGCAAATTTTTCAAACACTCTGACGTACGAGTCGAACTGAAATTTTCAAAGAAACTTTTTTAAAACCCACAGTTGAAAAGCAAACAAACCATTTTTGAAAACACAAGTGAGCAAGTATCTAAGAGCCCATGGATAACCATGGATAGAAAGGGTGCTAACACCTTCCCTTTCTATAATCTACCTCCCGAACCGAGAGCAATCTCTTTAAGGAATTTTTCTGTGCTTTTGTCCTTTCCATTTGGAGAAAATAAAAGACGGTGGCGACTCTTGCTTCCGCGACATTTCGCGAACCAGCGTTAAACAGTCAGTTCCAGATCCACCGATCACACACACCCTATTATAGAATTGTAACACCATTAACACTATCCTCCATTTTCAAAAACAGAGCTCTGCACATTGACTTCTCCAGACCATTTCAGCCATTCATTGCTCAAGCTAATCATTGCATTAGATTCCTGGGACCTCAAGGAAGCTAACCTGATCATCACCATCACTTGAAACAAGCTCGAACTCAAAACACGATTTCCAGTTTTGAGGTAAGTTTTCTAACTTTGGAACTCTTCATACAGGCATCATCAATGATTTATTTGTGAATAAAACATGTAGATATCATTGCCCTGAAGTTAACCATCTCCATAGTTTCCATTAATTTTGCTTGAGCTTAGAGAATTTTGAAACTGAAATTTCTGAGATTTTTAGGGTTCAAATTAGGGACATTAAAACTCATGCTTACCTTTGATCTATAGTTTTAATGCTTTACATTTCTGAAAGCGTGAGAAAATTTGCTACAAGTTTCATGTTTACAGTTTTCATTTTTGATGAGAAATGAGCAAGTTACAGTTGGTCGGGCTGAAGGTTGAAGATGAAGTCATCAGGGCACGTTTTGCCTTGTATATTTGTTGATTTTCCTATGTTAACAGATGTATAGCCACCCTAGTGGTAGAAGCGTGTGTCTGTAACCTTTGGGACCTGGGTTCGAGCCCCAGTGGTACCCTTTTGCATTTTTTTACATGTTTTGCATTCCTGACTTTTTTTCTGCAAGCGCCTGGGCCTTTTTGGGCTTGTATTGTTTTTTTATTTTTTGCTTACTAACCCCCTTGCAGGCTGTTTGTACCCCTGGCCCAATTTATTTTATTTTCTTATTTTTATTTTATTAATTTCCTTAATATATTTTTTAAATACTAAAAAAATCATAAAAATACAAAAACGTGATAGATTTATATTTTGGCTTATTTTATTTTTATTTTTATTTTTCTCACAAAATATTTTTATTAACTATACTTTATTTATTTTTACTTATTATCTTGTAAATTTAATTAAAACTAGGTTATTAGTTATTTTCTTTCACACTAATTAAAATATTTTATTTTTGATATAAAAAAGACTAAAAATATTTTATAAAGCTATAAATATTTTCAAGACAAAAATACCAAAAAATACTTTTTTTAAACTCATTTTCTTTTGATTAATTAATAGAACTAGGGTTTTATTTAAAATCTTTTCTTAATAAATTTAAGTTTAATTAATTATTTTCTTTAATTAATTAGGTTAAGACAATTTCCCTTTCTCTTATGAAAACCAAACAAAGATTCATTTTCTTTACATTTTGCATTTTTATACATTTATTCATTTTATACATTGTATTCATTTAATTCTTTGTACATTGATACCAATTCAATATGGTTGTAATAGACTAACTAGGTTTACATTCTTGCAATCCCCACTCAATTTGTACACCCCCTCCCACAAATGTTGTAATAGCGTAGTAACTTTAAATTCTGCAATTTAATCGCTTTTATATAAAAATGTTAGTAATTAAGGTTTGTATGGAAAGACTAAAACCAATACTTGGAGAAACCTAATTCAAGACAAAAACAAGTATGAAAATAATACACTTGCACACAAACACCCCTAGGGTTATTCCACTTGGTTGCCTTATACAAAATGACCATATTACGCATGTAATATACCTTAGCAAAAACAAGCAAATACAAGATCATAGTCCCTCGATGACGCTATCTAAGTTGCCTTTCAAATGATCTTAGTCCCTAAAAGAGAATGTTAAGATACCTTGCAACATTGCTAATCATGGTTATACGATGACCCACGCCTGTCCCGTTTACATCCAAAGATAGGGTTACTTACCAAATCAATGGTAAGATAACAATATCAAAGGAAAAGGAAAATGAACAAGAAAGACTTTTGAGTAGGTAGAATGCTCCTAATTACTTGCTCAATTTCAAATAAACACTTACACTTTCAAACATCTTACAAACTTGAAAACATTTTCAAAAGATCAAACATCTTTGTATACATTCTTACAAACAAGAATCATTACAAAGATTGCCTAAACAATGGCCTATTTACAAAATACTTTCAAAAAAACCACACCAAGCACAATTTCAAACAAAAAGCAAGTGATCTAGCAAGTAACTAAGAGCCCATGGAAAACCATGGATGAAAAGGGTGTTAATACCTTCCCTTTTCATAATTTACCCCCCGAACTCAAGAAGAAGAAAAATCTCAAAGGTCTTTCCTATGCTTTTTCACCTTTCCTTTTGGATAAAAGAAAAGTCGGTGGCGACTCTTGCTAACCGCAACATTTGCGATAAAATGCAAAACTTTCAAGTCAGTTCTCCCACCGTATCACAACTCAGATGAAGGAAGATGAATCAATATTATAATACTTTTCACGTGATGTGATGCTAATGAACCAAATGAAGGAATATGGTGAATTAATCAGCGATTTGCAGAAGATTGAGAAAGTGTTAAGATCTTTGACTGCAAATTTTGATTACATTTTTGTGTCCATTGTAGAGTCCAAGAACCTAGCTGAGATGAAGTTGGAAGAACCTCAAGCTTCGTTGGAGGCTCATGAGACGAGGCTGAAGAGAGAAACTCGAAAAGAGAGAAGGTGGATGAACACAAAATGCAAGAAAGATTCATCAAGAAGTCTAGAAAAGAGAAAGCGATATAGAAAAAGAATCTTGCAAATGATGATAAGTCAAGCAAGAATTCAAAGAATCACTTTGATTCAACCAAGAAAGACATGGGCAACAAGTATTCAGGGAATAAAATTGAGATAAAGGAGGTGCAATGTTACAACTGTCAAGGATTTGGCCATTATGCTCGAGATTATTGAAGAAAGAAGGAAACACGAGTGAAAGATAATGATGAAATGAAATATGCCCATGCTAGAGATAATGATTATGATGATGTGCTACTCATAGACAACACTTAGTCGAACACTAGGCAAACTAACATGTGGTACCTGCATTCAGGATGCAACAAACCACATGATTTGTAATAAAAATTGGTTCGCCAAGTTAGATGAATCAATTAAGAAGGTGATAAAGTTTGTAAATGGAAGACACATCACATCAGGTGAAAAATGAAACATATCTATGGTGAGAAAGGATGGTAAAAGGGCCAACTTCAAGTAATTGACATATCACATCAAGTAACTTGATAAGCATATGCCAATTACTTGCCAAAGGGTACAACATGAAGCTTGAAAAGTATCAGATGAAGGTGTATGGTGGTGATTAGAGGTTGATTTTGAAGGCACCATTGTCAAACAGCAAAACCTTCAAGATAGAGATAAACCCAATTGATCACAAGTGTCTTGCTTCAAATGCAAAAGAAGACAATAATTAGCTATGGCATCATAGGTATGAACATATAAACTTTAGAAGTTTATGAATGCTAAACCAAAAGAAAATGGTGTATAGCTTATCTCAGGTGAAGGAACCAAGTAATGTGAGTGAGGAATGTTGCAAAGCAAAGTAGGCTAGGAAAACATTCAAGCAAGACTTGCCTCCGAGGTCGAAGAAAAAGCTAGAGCTAGTTCACTCTGACGTGTGTGAACCTTTTGAAGTAAGGTTAAATGGAGATAACTGTTATTTCCTAACTTTCATAGATGAGTTTACTAGATATATGTATATTTTCCTTATTGAAAGGAAGAGTGAGGTATTCACATAGTTCAAGAAGTTTAAATTGCATGTCGAGAAACAAAGTGGATGCAAGTTGATGAAACTGAGAACTGATGGCCATGGTGAATACACTTCTCGATAATTTTCTAAATTTTGTAATGAGGTAGGTATAAAGCATGAGGTCATTTCACCCTATACACCTCACCACAATGGTATAGATGAACGAAAAAACATAAGTATACTGATCACTACGAGGAGCATGTTGAAAGCTAAAGATATGCCAATGAGATTTTAGGGTGAAGTAACTTCGACAACAGTATACATTCTAAACAAATGTCCAATGAAGAGGATGGCCGAGAAGACACCTTAAGAGGCTTGGACAGGACATAAGTGAAATGTCAGTCATCTTAGAGTTTTTGGATCAATGTGTTTCAGGCATGTTCCTGAATAATTGAGGAAGAAGATAAATGATCAAAGTTAAACCATAGTGCTCATAGGTTATCATTTGACTGATGCATACAAGTTATATTCATAAAACAATAATAAACTAATGATCAGTAGAGATGTTCTAGTGGACGAAAGCAAAGGGTGGTAGTGGATTCATGGTTCAGGTCAACATGAGTTAAATACAATCACAATTGTATTTGAATAAGAAGGCCAATACACTGAAGTCGCAATCAATTTAAATGAAGAACCACCTAAGCAGAATGTCATGAGATTAATTAGAATGAGAAATAAGTTGACAAGGCTAGCTGGATATGAGAGATATCCAGATCAAGAAGTCGATGTAGACGGTGACTTAATAGAAGAAGTGATGATAATGGATGAAGCAGAACCAATTAACTTGGATCAAGCCATGAATGATTTGAATTAGTGTAAAGCCATGAAATAAGAACTTAGGGAAATTGAGAAGAACAAGACCTATGAGCTTGTCGAAAGAGCTAACAAGAAGCCAATTGATATGAGGGTTGATCCGCTGTCGCGCACGGATCAAAAACAAGTATTTTTAAAATTGTAGATAGCGACAATGGATCGAGTCATATCCCAAGGATTCTTGAAATTGTTATTAACTAAAAGAAATATAATTGGGGGAAGTTTGGTTTAAAGTTAGATTTAAGAAAACAGTGCAAAAGTAAGTGATTATAAAATAAGTGATTATAACAGGTTAATCTACCGGTTCTACTTACAACTTATCATTGGTCATTACAATTTTAATTCCCTAAGTGGTATCAATTCCTATTCGATTGTAATATTGATGAAACAAACGTCGACAATAATACATGAGTCATGTTCCTAATCACCGAATTAAGCAAACGGTTCATAGAATTAAGCAAACGGTTAACGATAGCGCGAATTAACGAAAAAGCTAAGTTAAACGCGATTAAAGTAAGGAACATATATCCCAACCAAATTAAATCCAATATATTCTATAATAAACGAATTAAGAAAACGAAAATTATAGAATAAATTAGAAAGGAACTGAATTAAAATTGATAAGAACCTCAAAGTTTTGTGGAATTCGAATTCGGTAGATTGCCCTTAGGATTAGTTCTCCATGAATGGTTTTGTACAATCAAAATTTCTATCGTGAAAAGTAAGGTTAATAAAAATACTGTAGCGGCTTCAACCCTTATAAAATAAAAAAAGGTTTTCTTCCTATTAACTCAAACTGGGTCGAAAACATAATCCAGACCCATAAAATTGACCTGAAACAAATATTTCTAATGTCTGAAACTTCCACGAATTATTCAAGCCTGCTACGTTCCGAATCAGCTTGTGGCTTCAACATGAAAGTTGTAGCTCTTTCTCTAAGCTTTCAAACACATATTAGAATGCCTCTATCCAATTCCTATAGCTCCAATGAAAGCTGCCAATGCTGAAAATTAAATACGAAAATCAAATTAAACCAAAAATAAACTAAATTGGAAAAACATTATAAAACATAAAAATAAACAACGTAAAACATAGAAATGCTTAAGTACAAATATGGAAGAATGTGCATCAAAATGCACTGATCAAGGGTTAAATAAGTTTTTGGTCCCTCTAAATATCTCAAATTTTGTTTTTACTCCCTCTAAATTTTTCCTTCAAAGAATGGTCCTCCTAAAAATTAAATTTTAACTTTTGATCCCTCCTGACAAAATCGTAGCTAAAATGGTCTCTAATTTCATCGCTAAATAAAAATCGTTACTAAGTTGTAAAAACCGTCACTAAATTGCAGGAGAGACCAAAAGTTAAAATTTAATTTTTTAGGAGGACCATTTTTTGAAGTAAAACTTTAGAGGGACTAAAAACGAAATTTGAAATATTTAGAGGGACCAAAAATTTATTTAATCCTTGATGTGAAATAGGTCTACAAGTTGAAAAAACGGTCAAATGGTGAGATAACGAAGTATAAGGCAAGACTAGTGGCGAGATTTTTTTTTGTTGCAAAAACCTGGTATTAATTTCGACGAAGTCTACACACCTGTTTTAAGGTTGGAGACAATTAGGATTGACGTGTCGACAATGACATACAAATGGTGGAATATGCATCTATTGGATGTAAAATCAACATTTTTGAATGGCCATTTGGAAGAAGAAGTCTATGTCAGTCAACCACCAGGATTCGAAATCAAGGGTAGAAGTCAAAGGTGTAAAAATTGAGAAATACTTTATATGGTTTGCAGCAAGCCCTTAGAGGACTTGGAATAAGAGAATAGATAGCTTCCTGATCGAAGCCGTTTTCATAAAGTGTATCTTTAAACATGAAGTGTATGTCAATGATGTTGTCAAGGTCAATTGAATCATTTTATTCCTGTATGTAGATGATTTATTGATTACAGGTGCAAATGAAGTTGAGATAAGAAAATTCAAGTTAAAGTTGGTGCAAGAGTTTGAAATGTGCGACCCCAGAAACTTGTCATATTTCCTAGGGATGGAGTTCAAAGACATAGGTGAAGGAGTGTTCTGCAACACCATTCAAAACTGAACTAAAGTTGAATAAGGTTAGAAATGATGAGTTTGTAAGTTTACCACTATACAAAAAATCATTGGATCCTTGAGGTATCTTTGCAACACCAAACCAGATATATGTTAAAGTGTTACACTGTTGAGAAGATTCATAGAGAAACCCTAAGAATGTCATCTCATAGTAATTAAGAGGGTGTTGTGATGCATAAAGGATAAGATTGATCATGGTTTGTTGATGCCAATAAAAAATAAGACAAGTACAGATGCAAAGGTTTATGGTTGTACTGCTTCATATTTCAGTGGAGATCAAGACGAGAAGAAGAGTATTGCAGACTACATATTAATTATCAAAGGCGCTCCAATCTCTTGGAGCTTAAGTAAGCAAAACATTATGGCTTTATCATCATGTGAAGCTGAGTACGTAGCTGCATCGCATGCAGTATGTCAAGCAGCATGGATAGAGATGTTGCTCAAAGAGCTCAAGATTATGGAACCTAAGAATATGAAGTTGTTTGTAGACAACAAGTCAACTGCTGACCTAGCCAACCACCTTATGTGTCATGGTCGATAGAGACGAGGTATCATTTTCTTATGGATCAAGTGAACAAAGGAAAGCTTGAACTTGAGAATTGCAAGTCAGAATTGTAGCTAGCTGATATACTCACCAAGCCATTGAAAAAAGTCAGGTTTGATGAGCAAAAGAAAAGTATTATGATGAGAAGTTTCAAAAACATGAATTAGGTGTTTGTTAGAACCTATAATTCAATGTTTTGTATGCAAGATAATATTCGAAATTATGTTCGACTGTGTCAAAGTAGTTGTAGAGTAAGTTGTATTCGATAGGGTTGAATACAACATATAGTTGAGTGTGTCAAAATATACTTTGTATGTTTTAGGTTTGGGTTGTAAGTTTGAGCCTGGGTCTTGATCGCCTATAAATAGACATGACTTGTATAGTTTCACATATACTACACACTTAACAATAATAACAAACTTTCAAACAATTTCTCTCTCTTTTCTCTCTTCTTCTTCTTCTTGCATCTTTTATGTAAACATTTTTGTCCCAACACTTATAAATAACATAACGTGTTAGTTGAGTAAAATATGAAGTCACTTCATCCAATAAACGAAATTGGTGAGAAATGGAAATCATTTCATGCGACGATGGTGATTGATATGAGGTCAACATCAACACCATATCATAAGTGAAAAGACATCTTCATCAAATGATCACAAATGGTATGACATCAGAAAGCTTCAACGAATAACTACGATTTTTTCTAGATCAACGCAACCTGTCATTGCTTACATAGTCAGAGGCCATTCAAGTACAAGTGTACGAGACCCATATGTAAGATAAAGAAAATTCAAAGGTCACATCAAATTAGAGGTGTCATTATTATATTTCTTGGTATCTAGGTCTTAAGATAGTTCTAATTTCGAAATCATGACACAATATTCATGGTTGAAGATATTTTAGAGCCCCCATTTGAACAAAAATTAGAATTCGTGACATATGCCGAAGAAAGTTAACTCAACCCACCTTAATTTTGAACCAACAAATTAGTATTCTATAAACCATAAGGCTATGTTTGGATTAATGTAACATAACCGAGTGGAGTAGAATGAAACATGTCAGAGGGGAGTGGAGCAGAGCATAATGGAATACATCTTAGAGGGTATGTTTGGATTGATGGAAAAAGATGGAATGAAATAAAATGAAATAGAGTGGAATGATGTTATGTTTCATTGTTTGATTTTATAAAAAATGAATGAAATTTAACGTGATGGAACTCATTCCATTCAATACCACTACTTTAGTCCATTTTTTATTCCACCCAAATTGGGGTGTATCCAATAGAATGGAATGAATTAATAACACAATTTCAATTTTGTCCTCTAAAATTTCACATTAACCATATTAATGTTTTTGAAATAAATGATAAATATGGACAAAAAAATTATAAAGCTTTATGCTCCGTCCAATTTCTAAACAGTGAAATGATATATTACTTCCGCTCACTCGTAAAATATCCAAACAATATAACATAGCTTATGTTCCGTTTCATTCAATTCCGCTCTATTCTATTCCGTTCCGCTCCATTCTATTCAATTCCGCTCTATCCAGTTAGTTTTAAATTATCCAAACAGACCTTAAAAATATTTCATTCCATCACATACACCCCAAATTGAATGAAACAAAAAATATAAAATTAGATGAAATGAGATATAATAGATTCCATCATATTCCATTCTATTCCATCCATTATTTACAAATCTAAACAATAGAATCTCACGAGTTATCACTCTATTCCATTTCTTACCACTCTATTCTATTTCACTCCCTCTCATTCCACCTATCCAAACACCCTAAAATGTGTATTGATTAGTGACTAAAACAAAAAAGTAAAATAATTAACAATAAAAAGATTTTAATTTATAGTAATAACCAAGGAACCTTCTCTTTGGGGTTTGAAAACATTCATCTGACCCAGCATACTGATTCTGACTCTGAGCGAAAAGCAAAACACCAAACGCGAAGGTAAACACGAAACGAGATCTAATCTATCTCTCCTTCTTCTTAATCAGATGTTAGATGGATCCTATGTGTTTGTTTTCTTTCCTTTTGGTACTTTCTTGGAGTTTTAACACAATTCATGCAAGTCTCGGTGATGCTGATCCGAATTATAGGTACTTTCTTACCTCCAATCTTTGATTTTGGTGCTTTCTTTGTGACATATCATCAAACATGTTATTAGCATTATTGTTGTTGTTGTTGATGATGATGATTATGATGTTGTTGAAAGTGTTTGGTGGATGCAAACATGATTGAGGGTTTTGAGATTGGATTTGAGAATATGGGTTTTGTAGAATTCATCATCATAGGTTGAAGCTGATGGTTGTAGATTACCAACATGGTACTGTCTCAGTTCCTAAAGATAGGATGAGAAATTAAGAAAGTTCATAAATGTAGTGTTTATTGTTAGGTATACTAGGAGTATGTTTGGTAATGAAATGATTAATGTAATTAAGATTGAAAAGGGGTTTTAGAAAAAGGACAAAGAAGTTTCTCTAAAACTCCTATATATTATAAGGACAGTGTAGCATATCCAATTGATTATGTAAAACCAATATTGTATTTGTACTACTACTACTAATACTACTAGTAGTGTAGCGTGTCTTATTGGGAAATGTAATAGTGTAGTCAAGATCGAGTGTTGCATCGTAAGATCGTAAGTTCTTACGTGCCTAGGATGCTTGAGAGTGCTAAGATAAGATAAAGATTGTTTTCGTTGCCGGTGTGGTCAAGATCAAGCTTTTGGAAGCAAAATTGTAAAAAAAGTGCTGGACCTTTTTTTTTGGGCTTGAATTAAAACGTTCATGTTTTTGTGTATGTGTATATATAAATATATATATGAAATTACCATTTTTCCCATCAGTAGGATCTTATGAGCCGTGCTAACGATCCAAGTTTTACGATCTTTCACAATCTGATCGATCCTACTTAAGATCTCGTGCTTGACTACATAGTTAATAGTTTATAATTTCTAAAACACAAGTACTTGTAAAACAGAGAAGTACGCTTATCTGGTATGTACCCAGTACCGATATGCTTAACAAAGTACTTCTCTAGTAGTCAATTTTTTCTTATTATTTGATTGTGAGAGAAGTTTGTGGTTTTTTCATACATTAATATATTATGTTTTTTTATTTTTATCTTTGGATTTTCCCATTCTAAGGCCTTATTTCCATAAACAGTTTAATTAAGCTTTTATAAACGTTAATTCTTATGTGTATACTATTTCTATAAGAAAAGATAAAACAACATCAAATTGTTTTTATATAAACTATCAAGCTATCTTAATGAGTTTGTGGAAATAAACTGAAAACAATTTATGGACATGTCATAAGCTGTTTCAAATCCACAAACTCTCTCGAACAGTCTCATACGTAGTTATGTTAGCTGATAAACTCAAATCAGAATCTAAACATGTTGTAATTTTATTTCTTGTTTTGGTTATCAGGCGTTGTATAAGTCAATGCCAGGAAACTGGTTGTATTGGGCCAAAATGCTTTCCGCATTGTACTTTTTCATCAGAAGGAGAAATTGTTGGTCGTCCATGGTACATGCAAGAACCATTATATTTACAATGGAAAAAATGGGATTGTCAGAGCGACTGTCGATACCACTGCATGCTTGATAGAGAGAAAGAAAAAGAATTACTTAACATTGGCCCTGTCAAGTATCATGGTAAATGGCCATTCAAGCGTATTTACGGGATGCAGGTTTGTAGCCATAGAAGCTATGCTCCTTATGTTTCTGTTTGGTGTATGTCTTGTGACCTAGCGACCGCAAAATGTTTTGTTTAAACTGACATAACTGATATGTTATTTCCTTTTCTTTAGGAGCCTGCCTCTGTGGCTTTCTCAGCTCTCAATCTGGCAATGCATTTTCATGGTTGGGTCTCGTTTTTCATTCTTGTGTACTATAATCTGCCTCTAAAAGATGGGAAGAAGGCGTATTATGAGTATGCTGGTTTGTGGCATTTCTACGCGCTATTATCATTCAACTCTTGGTTCTGGAGTGCTGTTTTCCACAGTAGGTAAGTTACTTATGCTTCTAGTGTGTTCAAGAAATAATCTCTTCTTTTAAAATCACATCTGAACTGTGAAAATAAATGAAATATATCTCATTATCTGTTGAATGTGGCAATATATTAAGCTAAGACTTTCGTTGTTTCTTTCGCCTATTGTCCTGCAGAGATGTTGATCTAACAGAGAAACTAGACTACTCATCTGCAGTGGTTCTCCTTGGTTACTCCCTCATTTTATCGATCTTACGATCCTTCAATGTTAGGGATGAGGCTACCAGAGTTATGGTTTCTGCTCCGTTGATTGCTTTTGTGATCACCCATGTAATGTACCTCAACTTCTACAAACTAGATTATGGTATGTTCTGTCATATAATTTTTATATTGTAATAATTTTTTATGAAAGCTTTATATTGTTATTGGTGAGGCTAGGATTTGAATTAGGATCAATGGAATCTTTGAGTAAATTTTACCTTAAACTTTCTGTTAGTTATCTATAACATTATCTTCTGTGATTTGTGCATCTGCTACAAGATTCTTGTACTTGTTTAATGTACAATAAGGGTGACAAGTGACTATGTCTAGTGTAAGTGGAAATTACTGGGAGCCAGAGCCAGCGCACGTAGGGATTGTGAGAGACCCTCTCTATGTGTCTCTAGGGAAAATTCGTGATCCCTTCTTGATTCTAGGATCCAATGCTTTATAGAGTATCCTCTGGGCCTTGGCTAGAAAGCCAAGAAACAATTTTCTCCCTCCATTCTCGAAAACGTGGAGCGGAGACCTAGTCCTCCTTCAATTGTGGGAGAAACGGTTTTTCCCATCTACTAACATTCCTCGGCCGTTTTTCCTGAGCCATGTCAGAAACCACGTGCGTTACCTGAGACGGCCTATTGGTTTTGGGCTTAAGCCCAATTGGGCGGCCTACGATGTTCTTTAGGCGGCCACTTAGCTTTATGCGGTTTGGGTGACCTGCTACGTACGGGTGCTCGCCCCTTAGTTCTATTACAGGCAATTCCTTTTTAGGTCCAATAAACTATCCCAGTCCAATTCTTAACAAGACCTTGAACATATCATTTTGTCATTTATCTATTTATTTCCTTTTTTTCTCCTTATGTAATGATTTTGATGGCATTCTCAATCTCAATCAAATTTTACAGGATGGAATATGATAATTTGTGTAACAATGGCCGTGACACAACTCACGATATGGGCAGTTTGGGCAGGTTTTAGTCACCATCCTTCGTGTTGGAAGCTATGGCTGGTTGTTTTTTCCGGTGGCCTCGCAATGCTCCTAGAAATATACGATTTCCCTCCTTACGAAGGACTTCTCGACGCACACGCTCTTTGGCATGCCACAACCATTCCTCTAACTTACATTTGGTGGAGTTTTATCAGGGATGATGCCAAGTTTAGAACAACTAAATTTCTCAACAAAGCCAAGTAGCTTACTTGTAAGTGCTTATTTCTGTATCATCATTATAGATTTTAGACTATTTTTTTTTAAGCATTGTTGAGATTGTATTCTTGCATTGCAGTATTACAGAGTCCATTGCTTAATGGATATAGCAGACCTAAAAAGTTGATTAAAAAAAGTCAGTTTTCATTGAATCCTATGCTTAACATTCTTCTTTTTCTTCTTTCGATTCATCCTATGCTTAGGCTTAACATTCTGAAACTTAAATGTATCATGTTTGTTACCTTGCAGTGTTATATATCCAAAAAATACATATCAAGTTAGATACTCAGATATCGAAGACCAAAATATTATTAATTTTATTGAATCATTTTTGTACTTTTCAGAGTTGTTATATATCCAAGAAATTTTGTAAACATCAAAATAGGTTCCATACATAAATTGAAAACATATAAAGTCTTCATCAAAATGTGGCTAAAAGTTCTGACATCTTAATTATCATTTGATCGTTCTTCATTTTTTGGGAGCCTCGTTTTTATTTTATTTTGTTGTCTTCCTTTTTACTTGTGTGTTCCCAAGTTTCTCATCCTAATTTAATGTATTATTGATTTAGTTTTTGAAAGATGAAAAAACAATTTTAAAGGGGGAAAAAGTTGATTTTGGAATGATTTTGAAGTGTTTGGATTTTATCAAGTTGAATTGAGTCTGTTTTCATAATTGATTATATTTAAAGATAAAATTAGTTTAAGCATGACATTTACATTTTATGCATTTTTAAATAATCAACTCATCCAAAATTCAATTTTTTGCAACGCAGAACTAAACATTTAAAAGTCATAATACATTTTTTCTTCCACCACCTATGTAGATGCCTAATAAGTTTCGACATATTTTTTTGTTAAATACAACATTAACCAACATCATTATATGTTAGTGTCGACTGTATGTCAGAGTCTAATTATATTTGGTGATAAATTATATAGACAAGTGTACTTTAGCTACATATTTAGGAGAAGAATTTAGAGAAAAAATGTTGGGAATTTCTTTCTCCATCCTTACAACTTAGTTATCTCTGAAAAAATTATGTTTTTATCTCTAGAATTTAGAGATGTATCTTCGAATGCACTAGAGTTAATTTTTTCTGGGGTGATTTCGGAGATGTATTGTTGAAGTTACGAAATTTTATTTTTTTCTGGGGTGATTTTGGAGATGTATTAATGAAATTACGAAATTTCATTTTTTTGGGGGTGAATTCGGAGATATATTTTCGAAGATACCTGACCGTACCTGATCAGAAGGGATTGTCAAGGTCCGCGAGTTTTAAGTCGAACAATGGTTGAATGTGAAGTGAGGGAGTACCTGTAAGACACTCTGATGTCAAAGTAAGGTTCAGAGTAAGTGCAAGTAAAGCGTGAGAGTATGGATGAATGAATGAATATCTGACCCTCTCAAGTGAGAGAGTATTTATAGCTCCCAGTGCTGGGCCAAGGTCCCTATTATTGGGCTGACCAAGCAGGCCCGAAATGGAGACTGTCAGGTTCTATGTGTGTAGTGGAAGCCATCACGTGGTCTCCAATCTGAATGGACTCCTCTGAATTATCAGGAGGACGTGGATGCGGTCCTTTCGGGGTCAAGAAGACTATGATATTCATGGGCGTTGGGTGCCTGCCCTACGAGGAGGGTGCTCGCGAGGACCTCCTAAGCATCGTCGGTCCTCCTCGCCAATCATGCAGTGAGGTTGTCCCCAGAGGACATATCCTGATCGACATTGTCAAGAGCAGACTCTCTCCTACTGGTTTTCTCCTACAGCATAGTTGGATTGGGCCTTGTATGATGTTCGGGCCAAGTGCAAGCCCAATCCAGAACAGGAGCCCCCTAAGTTGTTGCTCCTGAGGAAATGAGTTATGACTTAAGACCAGCTTCCTCGTATGGTGAGCATAGTTTCGTCGGGGTCCCCTATCAAGTCGAGGGATGGGGTCGTTTTTATACGTGACTACTCGAGTGGAGATTAGAGTGTGTTCACAGAGAAAATTTATCTGCTCCTCGACTCGTGGGGAGACGAAAGTTCGCAGGATGTTTACTTCGTAAGCCACGTGGTGTAACTTTTGGTCGTGATTACTCGAGTGGAGATTGAAGTGTGTTTACAGAGAAAATTTATTTGCTCCTCGACTCGCGGGGAGACGAAAGTTCGCAGGATGTTTACTTCGTAAGCCACGTGGTGTAGCTTTTGGGATAGAATGATGGCCTAGAAAGTAGGGGTCATTATGACCCTGAACGCGTGGGCGACAGAGAGACGAATAGTTGACACGTTGTTCGACGCGACACTCTGTCTTCCGAGCCATCCTTATAAATAATGCCTAAGGGCTCATTTGTAACGTTTCCAAGTTCTCATTCTCTCCTTTATCCCTACTGTCCTCAGTTTTCTACCGCCCTCAATTTCCTTCTCCAACCGTGAGCGTCGTCGTAGCTTCCGTCGTATAATCTCTACCAACCCTAATCAAGTAAGTATTTTTCAGTGATTACTCTTGTTTATAGCCATGTTTTTGCATTTTATGGAAGTTTCTAGAGGGGCTTCCCCGCAAACTTCATGGATTTCCCGACGAATTTCGCTATCTGTGGGGTTTTTCCTCAATACTTTCATATTTCTCTTTGTGATACTCATGAATTGGCTCGTGAAACTCATCTGATCCTCGCAGAACTCATGAAATTTCCCGGAGAATGCATCCTCTCCTCGCAATGTTTGTGGGATTGCTCAAGAGATTCATTTAATCCTTGACAGATCCATATTCTCCTTGTGGCGTTCACGAGTTTGTTTTTTTTACTGCACAACAACCCCTTTTTCACTTGTGTTGCGGTGGAATGGTGGATTTGATTTAGTTGTCGAATTCCCTGGTTTCTTCTATTTTACAGATGAAATGGCTGAACCAGTCGAGACACTCGAGCAGGTCAAGATAAAAGAAATGAGTGGAGTCGACACTTGATTGACACCATCACTGATCCGTCATTGTCCTAGGTCGGGCTAGAGCCTCGAGGAATAGCCTCAGACTTTAGCCATACAAGGAGGGAGGCGTACACCATCTTCGAATATGACGGCGACAAAGAGGGTTTCAGGAAAAATTTCATGATCTTTCGCTTGACACCTACGGCCAGAATATGCTCGTCTTTCTCGGAAGATCGCTTCCCCATGTACGAGATTATCTTCAGGGATCTAGGGCTTCGTCTTCCCTTCAGTGACTTTCAAATGGGTGTCTTCAATCATTTGTCCTTGGCGCCCTCTCAACTGCACCTCAACGCGATTGCTTTTATACGGGCTTTCGAGATTACTTGCCGATACTTGAGGATTGGGGCGACGATTCCTTTGCTCTTCATGGTTTTCCATCTTCAACGACAGTCTAGGGGAGGAAAACATAATTGGGCTTCTTTCAAGCAATCCAAGAGGTTGTTCCAGATGTATATGGACTTTGTTCGTGACTTTAAAGATAAGTGGTATGTCATGCAGCCCTCGTCCCAAGAGGCAGTGGACGCGGTGTTCGACCTAGTTTCTCTCGTTGATGAGGACGGGGAGGTTTGTTATGACAAAGATGGAAATGAAGAGATCGGGAGGCTCTCTAAGTTCCCTATCTATTGGTGTTGGGCTCACTATGATCATGGGCCTGGACACTATCATACTTCTGCTGGCAGCATGGGCGCCGGGGATGAGGGGGCCTTCAATATTCTTAACAAATTCGTTGACGATTTCTTTCCCTCCAGGTGGATGACGAGGGAGGGAGACGACGTTCTTGATGAAGATGACGAACCTATGTTCAAGGCTCGCCCGATCAACACCAAAGCGCTTGTTGAATATCGTACCTACGGGGACACCGTGGTTCTTCTGGGTCTTTGTACGCGTGACTCTCTTGCATTATATTTTTAACTTGTTTCGGGTACGTCCCTCTAGCGGTATTGACTTGAACATGTTAATTTAGTTTTTGCAGGTAATATGGCCGAGCGTCGTGAACGTTTACTGAAGTTGACCCAGGACAAAAAGAAAAGCAAGATGTTAGTAAAGCCTAACTAGCCTACGCGTCTTGGCCCTAATCTCGAGCACGTCAAGGACGGGTCCAGTGGTTCGTCGGGGCCTCGTGATGTCACTCAGCGTGCAGCCGTGTCGGGAAAAAAGAGGAATCTCCCTGAAGGCAAGCCCGTGGATTTGACCGACGATGGGTCAGGTGCTCGGGCCTTTACCCTTCCTCCTTTCTTTGTCGAGTAGGATTTCTTCGAAGGATTTCCATGACCGTGTTCGATGGTGAATCCGCTGTCATCAAGCGGCTCGATGAGGAAGGTAGGAGGAAACATCTAGCCTTGGGCATGGTCGGTTTAATTAAGATCGCGGAGATGGTTGCCGTCCTCGCAGGTGAGGGTGCCAGTTCTTCTGCCATGGTGAACAAACTAGAGTCGGAGAAAGCGGCTCTTTAGGAAAAAGTGTAGAAGTTGAAGGTCACTCTCGAGCGAGGCGAGGAAAAGTTTTGGGTGCAGGCTGATGAGTTGGCGAGAGAGAAGGAAAGGTGGTCAAAGCCTTCGAGGAGAGGGACTCATTGCTGCTCGAGAGGAAAAACCTAGAGAAGGAGGTCACTGATTTGAAGGCTGTCATGCTGCCCGCATAAGATGAGCCAGAGGGAATCGCCAGTTTGAAGACTCATGCAGAATTGGCTGCTCGAATTCAGGTCCTTGAGTCATATTGCATGGATGCATTGTTCGACGGTTTTGAGACCGCGATGGTTCAACTAGCCGTGCTGAATCTTGGGCTCAATACTAAAGACGTTAGAGTTTTGTCTCAGGTGGTTAATGGTAAGGTAGTCCCTGCTCCTGAACCTTCCGAGCCAGAGACCGAAGAGGGTACTCTGAGGAGTGACTAATATTTTCTTGATGACTTGGTTGTTTTTGTTTGAGGCCCGCGTATCCGTAATTTGTAATCATTTTAGAGGGGCTTGTGTTCCCATATTTTTTATAATATTTGGACAACGTCGACTTTCGTGGTTGGCTCTTTTAAATGCCTTTATTTTGCATTTCTATTATATTGTTAGATATTTGGTTGTCGTTGTGCTTGACTTGTTTATTTCGTGAAATGTGGAATTTCGATGAGTGGAGGTTTGTGATCGACCTTAGTTGTGGTCGACACATGTTGGAATGTGTCGAGAAAGCAGAGTAGGAATCCGTAGGGACGAGGTCAAGATTACGCTCGGGGTCTTGGCTTCGTGGCGTGAACTGCCCATCGCGAGCTGGGTGTTCTGCCTGTTGGGCACTTCGACGGTGGATCTCGGTCGAGGTGTCCCCGCCAGGCTAAGGGGGTGTCTCCGCCAGGCTAAGGTTCCGCTCGACCAATGAGCATTAAACCCGCCTTTCGTTATTGGTTGGAGGCTATGTTCGTACCTCAACATGCTTTTATGGTCGAGCGAGCCCTGTCGTTTGTCGGAGAGGGTACGTCGACTGCTGTGCCCTGGCGTTTATCAGGGACCTAGCTCTAATATTGTTTCAGCTTTGTAGTGTTCCATGGTCAAGGTAGTGGTTCTCCACTTAGGTGTTCGAGGTGGTAGGCTCCAATTCCTATTGCCCCGCGGACGCGGTACGGTCCTTCCCAATTGGCGGCCAACTTTCCTTCACTGGAATCTTTCTGATTTCATTGCAAGACTAGGTTGCCGACCTGGAATTCACGTTTTATGACTTTGGTGTCATGACGCAAGGCTATCTATTGTTTTAGTGTGGCTTCGTAAAGAGTCGCTCCTGATCGGATTTCTTTGACCAGGTCGAGCTCTTCCCTTAGGGCCTCGTCATTTAGTTCATCGTCTAAAGGGACTTTAGTTCGCCTAGATGGCTCCATGATTTCCACGAGAATTACGGTTTCGGTGCCATAGTTTAGTTGAAACGGGGTTTCGCCGGTCGTCGAGTGTGGCGTCGTTCGATAAGCCCACAAGACGTTGTGCAGCTCTTCGACCCACCTCTTTTTGGCTTCGCCCAACCTACGCTTGAGTCCTCGTAAAATGACTCTATTCGCGGCCTCGGCTTGCCCGTTGGTTTGAGTGTGTTCGACGAACGTGAAATGCTGTTTGGCGCTGAGCTTGGCGACGAACTCTTGGAAGCTCTAGTCAGTGAACTGCGTCCCGTTGTTGGTGACGAGCGCTTGCGGTATCCTGAATCGGGAAATCACGTTTCGTTTGTAGAAACAAAGGATGTTATGTGATGTGATTCAGGTCGGGGCTTCAACTTCTATCCACTTTGTGAAATAGTCACGACCACGATCAATTATTTAGTTTGGTATGATCCTTGTACGAACGGTCCGAGGATGTCCATCCCCCATCAAGCGAACGACCACGAGGATGATAATGTTTTGAGTTCGTGTAGGGATGCGAGGTGCATGTTCGCGTGTCTTTGACATTTGTCGCATTTTTTGACGTGCTCCTTCACGTCTTGCTGCATGGTGGGCCAATAATACACTACTTGCAACACCTTTCGTGCCAGAGATCTTCTGCCCAAGTGTTTGGCGTTAATTCCCTCGTGGATTTCCCGTAAGATCTCAGGGGTTTTGGATTCCTCGATGCATTTCAGGAGTGGGATGGAGAATCCTCGTCGATAGAGTTTATGCTCGACCACTATGTAAGAGCAGGCTCGTCGTTTGGTCGCATTGGCCTCTTTTTGGTCAACGGGTAATTCTCCCTTTGTGAGATAATTAAATACCAGGGTCATCCAACATGAATTGTCCCCGATTGCATTCACCTTGGGCGTCGCATTGGGCTTTTCAATACTCGGACGAGAAAGAGATTCTTGGATAACGGATTTGTTCCCACCTTTTTTCTTTGTGCTCGCGAGTTTTGAAAGTATGTCGACCCGCGTGTTCTGTTCGTGGGGTACATGTTTGATTTCCGCCCGGTCGAACTTCTTCATCCTTTCTTTAAATAGGTTCAGGTATTCTATGAGGCTACCATTCTTGGCCTGATATTCTCCTCGAACTTGAGATGTGACGAGTTGGGAGTCTATGAATACTTGTACTTCCCGGGCACCTAGGTCTCCAGCCAGCTTTAATCCTGCGAGCATGGCCTCATATTTAGCCTGGTTATTCGTCGTGGGAAACGACAGCGCAAACGATTAAAAGTTTCAATAATAACTCTTGTGTAAAACACTTGAAAATTTGAAAGATAAAGAGTTTATGAAATTTGAATCGTAGATTGAAAGAAGTTTCAAATAATTCTGAAATTATGAGTTTATATTGGCCTCTACACAACTTTTCAAAATGGTATGATTCAATGGAAAGATGCCATGCTTCACAAACAAAAACACACAATTTTTCTGGACAAGAGTCATATACATTTTTTGTACTGTTTTGGTGGTAACCGGTTCCCATATGTGGGTACCCGGGTACCACCTTTCTCAATGTTAAAAAATTTGAAAAACAACATTGGTAACCGGTTACCGTAAGTGGGTAACCGGGTTCCCCAAGACAGTACCCTTTTATTTTTGTGAAACAATACATGATAACCGGTTACCATAATTGAGTAACCACGTTCCCTAAGCCAGTTTTGAAAAAATACTTTGAAAAAAGATGTAAAACATACAGTTGTGATTTCCAAAACATGTTTGAAGATTTATGCCATGCATGAAAAATTATTATGAACACTTGTATGCATATAGATAAGTATGAATGCTTTATAACTTGACATTTGATTTGTTCACAAAATATTTCTTCAACACTTTGATAATTTTGACTTGATTAAGATGTCTTGACTTGAGCCATTCCATTTTGCAATCAATGATAGTTTGTCTTCATCAAAACTCTTTAGGAAGCTTGTCTTCACAGTCTCCCCATTTTTGATGATGACAACCTTTGCTTGAAAATTTTGATGCATCTTGATTTCTCTATCAATTTTGAAAACTCCCCCTAAGTCAAAGACCCCCCTTTGATCCATGCATGAGAGTTTTCTTTGAAATTTTCTTGCTGCACTTTTGTTAGAAAAGATAGAACACAAACAATAGTTCTTCTCCCCCTTAGTCATTAGCAAAAAGGAATGAGAAAAGAAGAGAGAAATATATACTATAAAAATAACTCATACACATAACACAACAACAAGTTACAATGCATGAGTAAAAGAGGTGTTCCTCTGATTCATTAATTTATAATGAGTAGAAAATTGGAAGAATTATACACCACCTTCATCTAAAATTACAAGTTCTCGCCTAATTTTGTAGAAAGGTTCTTTTGTGGGAGGCTTTGTGAAGATATCTGCTAACTGATTATGAGTATCCACGAAAGCAACTTAGAACTCTCCTTGAAGCACGTGATCACGAAGGAAATGATATTGAATATCAATGTGTTTGGTTCTTGAGTGCATGACTGGATTCTTTGTAATATTGATCGCACTGATGTTGTCATAACGTAGAGAAATGCATCCGAGATCGAGTCCATAGTCACAAAGTTGTTGCTTAAGCCAAAGTATTTGTGCACAACAGCTACCTGCTGATATGTATTCTGCTTCGGGCGTGCTAAGAGCAACACATGCTTGTTTCTTACAAGCCCACAATACTAAAGCATTTCCAAGAATATGACAAGTACCACTCGTGCTTTTTCTATCAGTTTTACAACCTGTATAACCCGCGTCAGAATAACCAATTAAATTGCAAACACTACCTTTAAGATACCATAATCCGACATTTGTTGTTCCTTTGAGATACTTCATGATTTGCTTGACCGCCTTAAGATGTGATTCCTTTGAATTTTCTTGAAAGCGAGCACAAAGACAAACACTAAACATTATGTCAGGACGACTTTCCGTCAAATATTATAAGGAGCCAATCATATCTTGATATTTTGTAATATCAATGGAAACACCAGATTCATCTTGATTGGCATAAGTACCAGAGCCCATTGGAGTATTCATTATATTGCAATTATTCATATCAAACTTTTTCAATAATTCTTTGCAATACCTGGATTGGTTGATGAAGATTCCATCCTTTAATTTCTTAATTTCTAATCCAAGAAAGTAGTTCATCTTTCCCATCATGGATATCTTAAATTCTCTTTGCATTATTGATGAAAATTCCTCACTCATATCTTTTTTAGTTGAACCAAATATTATATCTTCAACATAGACTTGAACCAATAAAGTGTTACCTTTAATCTTCTTGATGAACAAGGTTTTATCAACTTTACCTTTTTCAAAACCTTTTTCACATAGAAAATTGCTAAGTCTATCATACCATGCTCTTGGTGCTTGTTTCAAACCATAAAAATCTTTTCTCAACTTAAAGACATGTGAAGGATTCTTGAAGTCTTCAAAACCCGGGGGTTGTTTGACATAGACTTCTTCATTGATGTAGCCATTCAAGAATGCGCTTTTGACATCCATTTGGTATAACTTTAAATTTAATGAACAAGCATAAGCAAGTAATAAACGGATAGCTTCTAACCTTGCAACCGGAGCGAATATTTCTGTGAGGGCAAGATTTCAATGATGTGAAAACTATGTTGGAAATATTACTAGATGATATGGTGGACAAAGTATCATGAAAAGTCTTCAATAATTGGTATTTTTGAAAATTTACATTCTATGAGTCGACTCAAAAAAAGCTCAGGTCGTCGCATGATTAAAATTTGCTCCTTTGGGAAGTCTCGGGGTTGCTTACGTTGACTATGTGGTCGACTCATCCTGGAAGAAATGTTTAGGAACTATGCATCGACACATACCCCTGGAGCGGTCGACTCATGGATCTTGAACTCTGTCACGTGGCATCTTCGAGAATGCTCAGGTCTTGTCATCCTTCTGCATAGGTCGATGCATGGCTTGTATACACTGTCATATGGAACTTACGGGAATGCTCAGGCCGAGTCCCCTTTTGCATAGGTCGACCGCTCGCTCGTAAAAACTGTTTTTCAGTATGTTAGTTTGGGTCTTGACCTTAGATAACATATATATACTTGTTTGGTTATTTCACTTGGTTTTTAACAAGAAAAGTGAAATAGATGCACAAGGTACTCATCATCTTCAACCTCTCACTCATCCATTGACAACTACACATAATAATTTTTGTCGGTCAAGGTGCGGAGCGTGTGTTGACAACGTCCGAAGTAGAAGATTGCGGTCTTGTTCGGGTTGAGTAATTGTGGGTTTTTCTTGAATAAAATATGAGGTTTTTATCCTCCAAGATCATTGGGATTTGGGTTTTTTGACAATTCTTTGCTTCATTAAATTCAGTCGTGCTTAAGGGATTAAGGAATTGTGAGTTTGCTCAACAAGGTAGCTACGATCGGATGATTTTGAAGGAAGAATTGGGGTCATCATCTTGCGATCAAATCAACCGAGCAGAGGGTTTGAGAAACAGTTTGGGTTCTCAACAAGGTAGCTACAACCGGAGGTTTATCAAAGATTGATGACATACTTGATTCAAATAGAATCAAAGGAAGAGTGGAGCTTAGTTTTCAATTCAACATATTGGGTTTGAATTGTGGTGACTATTTTCTATCTCTTATATAAACTTTGCAATCATAATAGCAACTGTCCTAATTCTAAATTCTAGAATTAAGGGCAGACGTACCCCACACGAGGACGACAAGGGGAACTGCCTTAACAAATCACGTGTCATTTTTCTTTCTCGCTCTTTACCGTTTATTTGCAATAATCTGAAAATTTGCTCTTGTGGTTCCAATTATCCTGATTTGTAGTGTAATAAAATTGTTACTAAAAACTATAGTAATCACTTTGATTGCTATAATTGAATTCAACACTACAAATTAAGGTAGATTAAACTTGGTGAAATTAAGCACACCAAGTGTTCGATAAAAGTCCAAAAGTGCAAATTTATGTATTTTCTTCTCAACATTTCATTGGAAGTAGTTGACAATAGTTAAAGAGTATAAGTGATCAATTATAATTGAGTTAAGTGTTAATAATTCTCATTGATTCATTCCATTCGGTTTTTTGCATATCCGATCTTTTTAATAAAGGATCATTTTAGACGAGTGTGTCCGGGTAGCTTTCACTGCGCTTCAAGTTTTTCTTAAAAACTGATTTTAAAAATCAAGGTATCTATTCAACCCCCCCCCCCCCCTTCTAGATACGTCCTATAATCTAACAAGTGGTATTAGAGCACTGGTTCATCTAGTGCTTCACGTACAACTCTTTAGACAATGGAGAACGATCCAAAAGGGGCGTACAATAGAGCGCCTATTTTCACCGGTGAAAACTATAGCTATTGGAAAGATTGTATGTGTGTGCATATCAGTTCTATTGATAGAAAAATTTGGAAAGTCACAGAAGAAGGTCATATGCCATAACTATGTTAAATAATGCGGGTTCCATTGTACCCAAACCGAAAGCACAATGGGATGAAAAAGATGTGAAAAACTATGCTTATGACTGGAAAGCCAAAAAAAAGCTCATATCAGCTCTTGGAGTTGATGAATACTTTCATATCTCGCATTGTGCTATCACTAAGGCAATGTGGGATTCTTTACAAGTTACCCATGAGGGTACAAACCATGTCAAACTAGCAAGGATTAACACTTTAACTCAAGAGTTTGATCTATTTCACATGAAGTATGGTGAAACCATTGCGGACATGCAAAAGAGATTTTCTCACATAATAAATCGCTTACACACACTTGGTCATATTACTTACAATGTTGTTGCTATTAACAAGATTTTAGGGAATGGCAACCTAAGGTCACGACTATCAAGGAAGCCCATGATCTAACTACATTGGATCTTACAACACTGTTTGGTAAACTTCAAGAACATGAGCAAGATCTCACAAATCTTAATAAGCATGAAAAGAAAGAGAAGAAAGAAAAGCTGAAGGACACAGAGAAGAAGTCCATCATGTTAAAGGCTTAAAGTTCCAAGTCTTCCACCATAGATTCAAGTGGAAGTGACTCAAGTGATGGAGATGAGAGTCCAGATGAAGATTTGGATTTATTCGTAAGGAAGTACAATAGATATCTTCGGAAGAATGAAATTCAACATTCGGATAAGAATCCCGTTGACTATAGAAGGCAAGCTAATCCAAACAAACCTTTTGAAAGCAAGAGAGATAAGTCAAAGGGATCTTGTTATAATTATGGGAAACCCGGTCATTGTAAACAAGATTGTCCCTTGTTCAATAAAGACAAAGTAAGAAACAAGTTTCAAAAGAATCCGAACAAAGCTAGAAGAGCTTACATTGCTTAGGATAGTGATAGTGATTCATCAAGTAAAGATGATTCTAGTGATGAAGAAGAAAAAGAAAACTTGTGTCTTATGGCGCATCACAAAAATAAAAAGAATGTAAGTCACTATAAATATGATCATGTTGATGAAATGTCTTATATTGAATTACAAAATGAATTTGATACTCTACATCATGAGGCTAAGGAAGCTTTCAAACGCTCATCCTCAAATAAAAAGATTTTCAAATACCTTGAGTTTAAAGTTACCAAATCCGAAAAGGAGTTGGAAACTCACAAGGGTTCCATGATAGAGAGTATCAAAGACAAAGATGAAATTGACAAGACCTCTTGGAAAAATTGGCATGGTTGTGAAACTTGCCACATTTGGCAAAAAGAGACTAAAGTTCTTAAAGCCAAATTAGACAAGACCTTACAACCCAAAATTACATTTGCTATTGACCGTTCAAACTTTATAAAAAGCATGATTAATCCCTATAAAAAATATTCTTATCATATAAGAGATCAATCAAGCAAAAGTAACTCATATCAAGACTCATCTTGTCAATATTGTTGCAAGGAGGGACACACCACTAAAAATGTCGATTTAGAAGATTTTTGGTACCTAAAGGCATTTTCAAATGGTCTCCTAAAGGCAACCCATGTTTCACTCACACGCAAGGACCCAATAAAAATTGGATACCTGTTTCCCTTGTTTGATTTTGTAGGTGGAATGTCTTGAGACTACAAAGAGAAGATGGTTTCTCGATAGTGGATGCTCAAGACATATGACGGGTGACATTTCCCTATTATTTGACTTTGTGGCTAAGAAGAAGGGCTTTGTAACCTATGGTGATAACAACAAGGGAGCTATACTCGAAAAAGGTAGTGTAGGTAATCCCTCTTCTACTACTATCTCAGATGTCCTTTTAGCTAAAGGTCTTAAACATAATCTCATTAGTATTAGTCAATTATGCGATAAAGGATATAAAGTTTATTTTTTAAAAGATTGTTGCTTAATTGAAGTAATAAGGAACTCGTGTTTAATGGCTTGAGGGTTAATAATGTATATATGCTTGACTTGAATGAAGTATCTTTGATCGACGTTAAATGTCTTGTCTCAATGAGTGAAGACTCATGGCTTTGGCATAGGCAATTAGCACATGTTAATTTTGACTTGCTAAACAAAATTTTATCAAAAGATCTAGTTGTTAGTTTTCCCAAAATAAAATTTTCTAAAGATCACTTATGTGATGCATGTCAGATGGGTAAACAAACAAAAATTTCTTTTAAATCTAAAAAGATTATCTCTACAACTAAACCATTCGAACTTCTCCACGTGGATCTTTTTGGACCATCTAGAATAAAAAGTCTAGGTGGTAATTATTATGGTTTTGTTATAGTAGATAATTTCTCGAGATTTTGTTGGACAATTTTCTTAGCAAGCAAAAGTGACACTTTTTTGGCGTTTGAATAAGTTGCTAAGATGTTCCAAAACAAGTTAAACACTAAAATTGTTACAATCCAAAGCGATCACGGAGGTGAATTTGAAAACCATCTCATTAAGGAATTTTGTGAAAAACAAGGCATTGATCATGATTTTTCCGCACCACGCGCTCCAAAACAAAATGGAGTAGTGGAATGCAAAAACCGTGTTTTAGAAGAACTCGAAAGAACTATGATCAATGAACATGCCATTCCTAAGTATTTTTGGGCCGATGCCATAAGTACGACTTGTTATGTTTTGAATAGGATCCTAATCCTTCCAATTCTAAACAAAACTCCTTATGAACTACTAAAAGGAAGAAAGCCTAATATTTCACACCTTCACGTTTTCGGATGTAAATGTTTTGTGTTGAATAATGGAAAAAAAATCTCGGTAAGTTTGATTCAAAAGTTGATGAAGGTATCTTTCTCGGATACTCTCAATCTAGTAAATCTTATAGAGTATTTAACAAAAGGTTACAAATTATTGAGGAATCCATGCATGTATCTTTTGATGAATCTTGTCCGAGATCGGTCGAAAAAGGTATTGTATTTGATGGTGCAGGTGTATCTTCGAAAAGTATACTTAAAGATCCAGATGTTGAAAGCAATGAAAATAATTCCCAATTGGAATGTGAATCTATCAAAGAAAAAGATTCAGATACTAAAAGCAATGAAAATGATATCCCATTAGAATGGAAATCTATCAAGGATCATCCCATCGACAATATCCTTGGAGATATCACAAAAGGAGTCACTACACGGTCCAAGATAAGTAACTTTTGTTATCATTTTGCTTTCGTCTCACAAGTTGAGCCTAAAAACTCCAAAGACGCTTTACTCGATGAACACTGGTTTTTAGCTATGCAAGATAAGCTGAACCAATTTAAGAGAAATGAGGTTTAGGATCTTGTCCCTCCTCCATGAGACCATCGTATAATTGGCACTAAATGGGTGTTTAGGAACAAATTGGACGAAAATAAAATAATAACTCGCAACAAGGCCCACATTATTGCTCAAGGGTATAACCAAGAGGAGGGAATCGACTATGAGTAAAATTATGCACCGGTCGCTCGACTCGAGGCTATACGCCTTTTAGTTGCCTTTGCATGTTCACAAAATTTCAAGTTATATCAAATGAATGTTAAGAGTGCTTTTCTAAATGGCTATATTAATGAAGAAGTGTATGTATCTCAACCTCCTAAATTTGAAAACTATGAGTATCCTAACCATGTTTACAAACTAAAACGTGCCTTATATGGTCTCAAACAAGCCCCTATGGCTTGGTATGAACGCCTTAGAAATTTTTTGTTAGAACAAGGATCCTCAAGAGGAAAGGTTGATACAACACTTTTCATTAAACGCCAAGGAAAACATTCAATTTTAGTACAAGTTTATGTAGATGATATCATATTTAGTTCTACTAATTCATCCTTGGTCAAGGAGTTTTCTATGTTGATGCAGGGAGAATTTGAAATGAGTATGATAGGTGAATCAAAGTTCTTCCTTGGGATTCAAATTAATCAACTTGAGGAAGGGACGTTTGTGAGTCAAACCAAGTATTGTCAAGAACTATTAAAGTGCTTCGATATGGAAAAATCAAAGGTTATTAACACTCTAATGCCTACCGCGATTTATCTTGATCATGATGGACATGGTAAGCTGGTTAATGTAAAGAGGTATGATTGGTTCCCTTCTTTACCTTACCGCTTCTCGTCAAGACATTATGTTTAGTGTATGTATGTGTGCTAGGTATCAATCATATCCCAATGAGTTACCCTTAAAAGGCGTTAAGCGCATACTTAGGTATCTTTGTGGTACGACTAAGTATGGGTTATGGTTCTCTAAGGGTAGTGATTACTCTTTGGTTTGTTTTTCTGATTCCGACTTTGCCGGTTTCAAGTTGGATAGGAAAAGTACTAGTGGTACGTGTCTTTCTTTTCAAATTCCTTAGTAAGTTAGCATAGCAAGAAACAAGTTTTCGTTGCTTTATCAATCGCTGAGGCGGAATATGTCACAGCCGGTAACTGTTGTGCCCAAATTTTGTGGCTCAAACAACAATTACTTGATTTTGATGTTAAACTCGATCATATTCCGATATTTTGTGACAACACTAGTGCCATAAACCTAACTAAAACCCCCGTTTTACATTCACGCACCTAGCATATTGAGATTAGACATCACTTTCTTAGGGATCATGTAGAAAAAGGCGACGTCGTATTTGAGCATGTTGATAGCACAAATCAACTTGCAGATATTTTCACAAAACCTCTTGCGACCGATCCTTTCTTCCACATCCGTATGGAACTTGGTGTTCTCGATATTTCGGATAGGTTGTAACTACATTAGTTGCATTATTCTTGTTTATACTTGTACTCTCACGAATCATCTACACTCTTTTATCAAGTTACTTGTGAGGGAAAATTATCATCCCGCACCATATAGGTAATATCATTCTAACTCTAACTCTATTCTTGATAACGCAATTTGGTAAACTTGAAAATTCCTAAATTTCTTGTGATAAATGTCTTTAGACCTTTGTGATGTGTGATCTATGCTTAGGTGGTTATTTATGCTTTATTGTGTCTTAAAATTCATGAATATGTGAAAAATTGAAAAATAAGCATGCTTAGGTCGACCTATATTTGAGAGCCGTCGATGCGTACTAGAACCTATACTTCTAAAAATTTTGGCTCTATGAGTCGATGCATGACCTGCATAGGTCGACGCATCGCGCGACATTCTAACCAATGACCTTAGGACTTTTATGTGACATTTTTTTATTATCTTTTCATCTATACTCATTTACTTCCATCGCCCTATTTTCCCAAATCCCTCTCAAAACCCTAAAAGCCTCTTTTACTCAAAAATCTCAAACTCCTCTAATCTTCTCCCATGGCTTCATCAAGACCCACAAAAAGAAGATTGGTGAAAGGTAGTTCTTCCTCTCAACAGAATCTTGATCCGGTAATATCTTTGTCTCTACTCTCTAATGATTTGCTTCACTCTTATTCAAAGAACTTTAGTAAAATAAAAATAGTCAAGCAATTTGTAGTATACAAGTAAACCCTAGGTAGGTTGAATCTGCCACATGTTGTTGAGCTGTTAAGATTTCAGAAACTAGGGGTCTTTCTAGAGTGTGATACTGCTTATAACGAAGAGTTGATCAAGATTTTGAAGTAGTGAAAAATACAAGAAGGGGGGTTGAATTGTAAAACTGAAATCTAATGCAATGAACAAGATATTTTTATCCTGGTTCGTTTGATCTCAAACTACTCCAGTCCACCCGTCAAGGTGATTTCGCCTCTCTCCAACGAGGTCTTAATCCACTATATTCAACTGAATATTACAGACTGCTTTAACAACTGCTAAAGCCTTCTTGATCCAAACCACAACCCGGTTTGTCAAGGAAACACTTTCTTACAAAGAGATAAAACTAAGTGTGTGAATGTTTTCTACAAAACTGTATCACAACTGTGATGTATACACAACTTAAAGCTTAGAAACTAGATTGCTAAACAAATGATAGAATATCAGAATGTGTAGTGTTTAGCAAAACAGAGAGAAGGAAGATTTTGATCAGCTTTTATGCGTGTAGAGATTTGGAGAGCATTAGCCAATTCAATCTTCAAAGTCTTGGTTATATAGCACTGAGATGATGAACGTTGGATGCAATATTCTTGATTCAATGCTAATAACAAACTTTCCTTATCGAGCAGATCTTGTCTGGAATGAGGCCGTTGGTATTAATTTGCTTTCAATGCACAGTACCGTTGCTTACTTAATGCAAGTTCTGGCTTGGCTCATTCTGATTCTGCTTAGCTGCTGATGAACTGTTGTGTTTCTTTATCAGAGTGTTGAGTGCAGTCTTCTTCATCAGGCTTCAGCATATACGTGAGTTGATCATCTGATTTTGACATTCTGATATGGCAACTTCTGATGCTGATGTCTGGAACCAAATTCTGATGCTGATTAGATGTGATCTTGCTTATATCAATCAGAGTATCTGCAAGTCAGAACATAATAATTTTAGGCAGCAGATAGTTCATACATGAATCTTATAAATAATATATCTTTTCACTTTGTTATCATCAAAACTTAAATATAGGGTAGTAGATTCAAACTTTGTTCTAACAATCTCCCCCTTTTTGATGATGACAAAAACTAGATATTTTTAAATGAAAATAACGTGAAAAGGTATCAGAAAGATGCATCAGAGTAAGAGGTAAAAAGATATCAGAGTTGAGAGATACTCCCCCTGAGTTTATTACTTCCCTTTGATTACAAGTGTTCTTCAGGATCAGATCTTTTTGTCTTTCTTTGAACATCAGAGTATCAGAGTCTTTGACTATCAGAAGCTTTAGATCAGTATGTCAGAGCAGAGCTTCAGAGCTTTTCTTGTCAGAGCTTTGCTTTGGATCAGAGTATCAGAGCGATCAGAGCTTCATAGTGATCAGAGCTTCTAGTCTTCAGAGTGTCCAGGAGCTTCCTTGTACCTGTAGACTTTAAGCAAAACAGAAAAACATTTTCAAGTAATAGAGTTAGAATGTTTGAGAATTTCTGTCTAGTTAGCCGTTATTGTTTAAAATATCATTCCTGTTCCCCCCTTTTTGTCAGCAATCAAAAAGTGTAAGTGATGTGCTAAAACAATTAAGATCAGAAAAACTTGTCATATTGAAAGGTTCAGAATCAAAACATGAAAATAGTACAAAACATATTCAAATAGTACATCAGAAAATCAAAGAAAACATGAAAAAGGACATGAATGAAAAAAGACTAAGGTTGAGGAGGCAAGCGTGTGAACAGGCTCTCCAGCATGGCTTGGATCTTTTCAGCAGTCTCATTCTGCTTGTGCACCATGCTGACAACAGTGTCAATCTTGCTATCCTGCACATCCATTCTTTCTTTCATCTTCTGGTCGTTTTCATCCATCCTCTGCTGCAGACGCATGTCATTCAGCTTTAGTTCTTCCAGAGTCTGCCTGTCCAAGGCAGATTGAGAAGCATCAGAAGCAGGAAGCTTCTGAGAGCTTTCAGCAACATCTTCTGCTTGACTTTCTTCAGCTTGCATGGTCTTGTCTTCTTCTGGTTGCACCTTTGAAGCTGGCTGTTTCTCAGACCAAGGTTCACTATCTAGAGGGAGCACGTCTTCTTTCAGAAGCTGACTTCCAACTTCATTCAGAAGCTTGCTGAAATTCTGTTGTGCCTGCTCATAGTTGATATCCTGCAACTTGAGGGCTTCAGCACGTACCCAAAGTCTGAATTGTGACCAGAGCTGATCAGAAGCAGCTGGGTCAATCATTCCAGGACAGACTTGCTTCAAAGAAGCAATCCATTGCTGCACACCTGTTTCAAAATTCATAATACCAGAGCCAACATCTGGTTGTTTTGGTTTTGGGATGGCTATTTTATGTTTTATATCAGCAAGACGGTCAAGACTGGTTAAGTCTATGAAAGTCCTGCTGGGGTTTTCAGAGGTTTGCTTGGCAGCAGTTTGTTTTGGAGAGGGAGTTTCAGAATCAGAAATTATGATTGGACTTGGTGGTGTTTTGGGAGTATTTGGTGGTGTAGATTCTGATGAGGATGGCAATTGTGCTAAGGTGATTGTTGTTCCACCTGGCAGCTGGATTGCCAAAGGTGATGGTTGAGGTGAATGAGGTTCAGATGGTTGAGGAGAAGGAGTTTCAGAGTGATGAAACTCAGGTTGAGGTGATGGTGGATTAATTTCTGGTTGAGGAGAGGTTGTTGGAATTTCTGGTTGTTCAGGGATAAGGGGTTCTTCAGGAATTGATGAGAGTGGTTGTTGTTGTTTTGCTTCTTCAGCAGATTGCTGTTGTTCTGGTTGTGGAGGAGGGACAATTTGTGGTTCAGAGTTTGGTTGATCAGAAGTGTGTTGATCAATGTCAGACAGCACTTTGTCAATTGCTGATGTTGTTGAGATTGTTGGTTTGGGATGTTTGGTTCTGGGTCTTCTGAGTTTTAATGCCTCAGAAGGGTCCTCTTCTGGTACAGTTTCATCTATGGTAGGGATGGGGATTGAGATTCTATGAGAGATTTGAGGAGGAATAGATGCTGGAATAGTAGAAGAATTTAAAACAGAAGCAGCAGATGAATTACCTCTTTTCTTGGGTGTCTGCTGGGATGATCCTTCTGAAGGTGCCTTCCTCTTCTTCGTCTTCTTCAGAGTCACTTCTTGCTGAGGTTGATGCAGAGCTTTGATAATCAGATTTGGATCTGTGCCATCTGCCTTGCACGCATTCAAGTATCTGAGAACCACCTCTGGTTTGGATTCTATCTCAGAAAATAAAGGAAAGTCACTCAGAGGAACTCTTCTGCTGGAGATATCAGCAATAGGAGTAGCTCTGGGTTCCTTCTGGATATTTTCTATCAGCTTCATTTTCTTCAAGTTCTTTGCGTTCAGAGGTTTCCCAACTGTTGGTTCAATGGTGCTTAGCTCTTGAGCTTCTATCAGACGCTCTATCAGCCTATTCTCTGTCAGAATATCTGATATCAACCTTCCAAAGGGTATCCAATCCCTCTTGGTTCTTTCTTCTTCCCTGGTTTCCTTCACACTTGTTCTGAGGTGGTTGAACAGAAAATGAGCCAGATTGATTTTTACCTTCTGATCAATAAAGTAGATCAGAAACTGCTGATCCACATTTATGTAATCAGGTGAACTGGTTGGTTTCCTGTGGTTGAAGCACCCCAGAATCATCTTAGCCCAAACTCTGTAGTGATCCTTCAGATCTTTGATCTTGCTGCTGGGCACCCCATGAGTGAAAATCCTTGCAGCTATCACACCCACATCAGCACATCTTTCAGCCATGTCCACACAACGGACGCCACCGCCACTGTAACCGATTAGCCTTGCAATGTGATCCTCAGTGATCACAATCTTCTTCCCCATAACAAAGGAGGTGACTAGATGTGTTGAAGCCTTGGCGTGAATCCAGAATTCCTTGACTAGCATAGGGAATGTTGGTCCAACCAACCTGTCAAAATACCTTTCCCACTTCTGTGCCCTAACTTCTTCAGTTAGGTCAAAACCGTTCTCCTTCAAGCTTCCAAAATCAATGATTAATTCAGAAAGCACTTCAAGATTCTTCACATGAGTGAGGAGTGTTCTGAATGGCACTTGATATTGCTCAGATGATGCTTTCTTCTGAGGACCTGCAGAAGCACTGCTGGAGGTTGCCATGTTCACACTAAAAAGGTTTTGAGAATAAACTGAGGAAAAAGGGTTTTGCAAGAGATGAACACAGAAATATGCAGAAAATGCTTGAGTATTAGTGAGAAAACGTAAAGAGTGAGAATGAGAGATTAATGTGTTTAAATAGAGTTTCAAAATATTTTGAAAAGATAAACGTTTTTAAGAAAGAGAAAAATCATGATTGCATTTTAAAAGCATGATTACTTTTCATTAAATGCTTGCTGATTTTGGGGGATTTGAGAAAGATACTTAAAAACGGTTACCAGACATGTGTCTCAATGCACCCAATCAGCGCTTTGCCTTCTCAGAAGCGTGCACGCGTTCTGCTTCAGAGATATGCTGATGATTGGATGACACTTGTTTGATGTAGTGATCAACACGTCTGTCTTTGAGCTTAGACTCTCAGATCTTTAGACTTGCATCTGATACAATCTGCATGTTCTATCTTTCTGAAAGAAGATTGATCAGAAGTTCACAGTAAAACAATTACATTCTGAAGGTAAATATATGGAATTAAAACATTTTCACTCTGGACAAACTTTCATGCTGAGATGTTTCAGAATGAAATTAAACCTATCTTCTGAAAGGGGTTTAGTAAAGATATCAGCCCATTGATGGTCTGTATCTATAAATTTTAAGTTCAAAATACCTTTCTGAATATAGTCCCTAATGAAGTGATGTTTTATTTCTATATGCTTAGCTCTAGAATGTAAAATGGGATTCTTACTTAAGAAAATAGCAGAAGTATTATCACAGAGTATAGGAATGTTACTCTCAAAAATCTGGAAGTCTTCAAGCTGACTTTTCATCCAGAGCATTTGTGTGCTACATCCTGCTGCTGCTATGTACTCAGCTTCTGCTGTTGATAGTGCAATTGTTGATTGCCTTTTGCTGGACCAAGAGATCAGATTTTCTCCCAGAAACTGGCAGCTTCCAGAAGTACTTTTACGTTCCACTCTGTCTCCAGCAAAATCAGCATCGCAGTAGCCTACTAAGCTGTAATCACTAGATTTTCTATAAAACAAACCCAGATTAGTAGTACCTTTCAGATACTTGAAAATTCGCTTAACAGCTGTTAAGTGAGATTCTCTAGGATCTGATTGGAATCTAGCACAGATACAAACACTGAATAATATGTCAGGTCTTGAAGCAGTCAGATAGAGGAGAGAACCAATCATACCTCTGTAGACTTTCTGTTCTACATTTTTGCTTACCTCTTCTCTTTCCAGAATGCACGTGGGATACATTGGAATCTTTGATGGCTTACATTCTGAGAGGTCAAATTTCTTCAGAAGATCTCTGATGTATTTGCTCTGATGAATGTAAGTTCCCTCTGGAGTTTGATTGATCTGAATTCCTAGAAAGAATTTCAGTTCCCCCATGAGGCTCATCTCAAATTCTGCCTGCATACACTTAGCAAATTTTCTTCCAAGAGAAGGATTAGTAGAACCAAAAATAATATCATCAACATAAATTTGACAGACTAAGATGTCATTCTTAACTGATTTACAGAATAGAGTAGTGTCCACCTTCCCTCTGGTGAATTCATTTTCTAACATAAAGTTACTTAGCCTTTCATACCAAGCTCTTGGAGCTTGTTTCAGACCATACAGTGACTTCTTTAGTTTGAAAACATGTTCTGGATGTTTTGTATTTTCAAAACCAGGGGGTTGGTGTACATAAACTTCTTCTTCTATATAACCATTTAAGAATGCACTTTTGACATCCATCTGATACAGAGTGATGCCTCTATTAACAGCAAATGAAATTAAAAGTCTGATAGATTCTAACCTGGCGACTGGGGAAAAGGTTTCTGTATAGTCTATCCCCTCTTGCTGACTATAACCTTGTGCAACCAGTCGTGCCTTGTTTCTGATGACTTCACCTTGTTCATTTAGCTTGTTTCTGAACACCCATCTTGTTCCAATGACGTTGAATCCTTTTGGTCTGGGAACGAGATCCCATACGTCGTTTCTGGTGAATTGATTCAGCTCTTCTTGCATTGCCAGAATCCAGTCATTATCCAGAAGTGCTTCATCAATAGAAGGTTCAATCAGAGACACAAGTCCCATAAGAGTTTCTTCAGAGTTTCTGAAGCTTGCTCTTGTTCTGATTGGATCTTCCTTTCTTCCTAAGATAGTCTCTTCTGGGTGATCCAAGCTGCTTCTGGGTAATCTCTTCTGAGGTTGATCAGCAGCTGTTGTAGGATTGCTAGCAGTGCTCCTTTCAGACGTTGAAGGAATGTCTGTGTTGAGAGCTTCTGATGACTTGTCTTCAGAACCTGTAAATTCAATTTCCATACCTGCAAAGACTTCATTCTGCTTTGACTTTTCAGAGTCAAGCTTATCATCAAAACGAACACTGATTGATTCTTCCACAATCTGTGTTTCTGTATTGTATACTCTGTACCCTCTTGAGCGTTCAGAGTATCCTAACATAATACACTTCTGTGCTTTAGAGTCAAACTTGTTCAAATAATTCTTTGTATTTAATATAAAGCAAGTACATCCAAATGGATGAAAATATGAAATGTTGGGCTTTCTGTTCTTCCACAATTCATATGGAGTCTTTTCCAGAATAGGTCTTATTGAGATTCTATTCTGAATGTAGCACGCTGTGTTTATTGCTTCTACCCAGAAGGTCTTAGCAACGTTTGTCTCATTGATCATGGTTCTGGCCATTTCTTGCAATGTTCTGTTCTTTCGTTCTACAACTCCATTTTGTTGGGGAGTTCTAGGACAAGAGAAATCATGCAGAATGCCTCTGTCATTAAAGAATGACTCAAAATCTTTGTTTTCAAATTCTCCACCATGATCACTTCTGACTTTAACGATTCTAAGATCCTTTTCATTCTGAACTTGGTTACAGAAGGTAACAAACACAGAGTGTGACTCGTCCTTGTGTCTTAAGAACTTTACCCATGTCCATCTGCTATAGTCATCTACGATTACTAACCCATACTTCTTACCACTGACTGAAGCAGTTTTAACTGATCCAAATAAGTCAATGTGCAGAAGTTCTAATGGCTTAGAGGTAGAAACAACATTTTTGGATTTAAAAGAAGGTTTTGCAAACTTGCCTTTCTGACATGCTTCACACAGAGCATCTGAATTGAACTTCAAATTAGGAAGTCCTCTGACCAGATTGAGTTTGTTAATCTGAGATATTCTTCTCATACTAACATGCCCCAATCTTCTGTGCCAGATCCACTGCTCGTTGTTAACAGACAGAAGGCATTTTACATTCTGACTCTTTAGTTCAGAAAGTTTGATTTTGTAAATGTTGTTTTTCCTCTTACCATTAAACAGGATAGTCCCATCTTTCTGACTAACAGCTTTACATGATTTTTGATTAAAGATTATATCATAACCGTTATCACTTAATTGACTTATGGATAACAGATTATGCATCAATCCATCTACTAGCATAACATTATTAATAGAGGGAAGATTTCCATTACCTACAGTTCCAGAGGCAATTATCTTTCCCCTCTGATTGCCTCCAAAGCCAACGTGGCCTCCAGGCTTAAGTTCCAGGCTTTGGAACATATGCCTTCTTCCCGTCATGTGTCGTGAGCAGCCAGAGTCCAGGTACCATGACTGGTGTTTCTGACTTGCTGCTAAAGATATCTGCAACATGTATTATTTTATCCTTAGGTACCCAGATTTTCTTGGGTCCTGATTTGTTAGTTTTACCAAAACTCTGGTTGAATTTTGGTTTCACAGAGTGCTTACTGCTAGTGTATTTAATATCATGTGTGTGACCATATACAAAATGTGAATTCAGAGGAGTGTGTTTAATGGTTAAGTCCATGACATTCTTTGGTGTAGGAACCTTACCTTGGTATCCTATTCCTTTCCTGCCGTTTCTGCTAACTCCATAGATCATTGAAGCCATTTTGCTTCTATCTATGCTTTTAGCTAGGAACTTCTGGAAACTGTGATCATACTCCTTGATGATCTCATCAGCGTTGCTGGGAGTTTCAGAAATTGGTTCCTTCTGAGAGTTTTGTAAAGTGTTTTCTAATTTTGAAATCTTATTTCTCAGCTCAGAATTTTCCAATTTGAGACTCTCAATCTTATTAGAGTCAGATTCAAGATTCCTTTTCAGGTCTCTGAATTTAGCTCTAATTTGCTGATAACGTTCCAGAATCTCATTAAGGCTTTCAGCAAGTTCAGCCTTTGTAAAATTAACAGCAAAGTTAGGAAATACCTCTTCAGTATCTGATTCTGAGTCTGATTCAGAAGCTTCACTATCTTCTGAGATGTTAGCCATGAGAGCTATGTTTGCCCTCTCATCATCTAATTCTGAGTCAGCTTATGACGAGTCAGAGTCATCCCATGTAGCCATGAGACTTTTCTTCTTCTCTCTTCCAAACTTCTTTTTGGGCTTTTCCCTCTGAAGCTTTGGGCAGTCACTCTTATAGTGTCCTTGCTCATTGCACTCATAGCAGATGATGTCCTTGGTGTTTGGCTTTTTGCTACTGGAGGAGCCTTCAGATCTTCTGTGATTCCTGAACTTTCTTTGTCTTTGCTTCCACAGTTGATTTACTCTTCTGGAAAGGAGAGAGAGAGTTCGTCTTCTTCTGATGAGGATCCATCAGATGCTTCTTCAACTGCCTGCAAAACTTTAGACTCAAATTTTTTGTTAGATTTTAATGCTAAAGGCTTACCTTGCTTCTGAGGCTCGTCAGCTTCTAGCTCTATCTCATGACTTCTGAGGGAGCTGATAAGTTCCTCCAGAGTGATTTTGTTGAGATCTTTAGCTAGCTTCAGAGCTGTAACCATAGGTCTCCACTGCTTGGGTAAACTTCTGATGATTTTCTTGACATGGTTAGCAGTAGAGTATCCTTTATCCAGAACTTTGAGACCAGCTACCAGAATCTGGAATCTAGAGAACATGGTTTCAATGGATTCAGATTCTTCCATTTTGAACGCCTCATACTTCTGAATGAGCGCCAGAGCTTTTGTTTCTTTGACCTGAACGTTGCCCTCATGCATCATTCTGAGTGAGTCAAAAATATTCTTTGATGTGTCTCTGTTGGAGATCTTTTCATAATCAGTATAGGAGATGGCGCTGAGGAGGATGGTTCTGGCCTTGTGGTGATTCTTGAAGTCACGCTTTTGTTGATCAGACATTGTTTTTCTATCAATCTTCTGACCGCTTGCATTCACAGGGTGCGTGTATCCATCTGTCACCATATCCCACAGATCAGCATCATGTGCCAGAAAGAAGCTTTCAATTCTATCTTTCCAGTAATCAAAGTTTTCTCCATCAAAGACTGGAGGTTTGCCGCTGAATCTGTCTCTGTCCTCATTGTTGTCATTGCTGATGTGAGAATTGTTTCCTGCCATTGTGTTTTTCTGACGCTGGATCTTGTACTGACACGGTTAAGTGTTTTAGCTCAGAACCAGGCGCTCTGATGCCAATTGAAGTAGTGAAAAACACAAGAAGGGGGGTTGAATTGTAAAACTGAAATCTAATGCAATGAACAAGATATTTTTATCCTGGTTCGTTTGATCTCAAACTACTCCAGTCCACCCGTCAAGGTGATTTCGCCTCTCTCCAACGAGGTCTTAATCCACTATATTCAACTGAATATTACAGACTGCTTTAACAACTGCTAAAGCCTTCTTGATCCAAACCACAACCCGGTTTGTCAAGGAAACACTTTCTTACAAAGAGATAAAACTAAGTGTGTGAATGTTTTCTACAAAACTGTATCACAACTGTGATGTATACACAACTTAAAGCTTAGAAACTAGATTGCTAAACAAATGATAGAATATCAGAATGTGTAGTGTTTAGCAAAACAGAGAGAAGGAAGATTTTGATCAGCTTTTATGCGTGTAGAGATTTGGAGAGCATTAGCCAATTCAATCTTCAAAGTCTTGGTTATATAGCACTGAGATGATGAACGTTGGATGCAATATTCTTGATTCAATGCTAATAACAAACTTTCCTTATCGAGCAGATCTTGTCTGGAATGAGGCCGTTGGTATTAATTTGCTTTCAATGCACAGTACCGTTGCTTACTTAATGCAAGTTCTGGCTTGGCTCATTCTGATTCTGCTTAGCTGCTGATGAACTGTTGTGTTTCTTTATCAGAGTGTTGAGCGCAATCTTGTTCATCAGGCTTCAGCATATACGTGAGTTGATCATCTGATTCTGACATTCTGATATGGCAACTTCTGATGCTGATGTCTGGAACCAAATTCTGATGCTGATTAGATGTGATCTTTCTTATATCAATCAGAGTATCTGCAAGTCAGAACATAATAATTTTAGGCAGCAGATAGTTCATACATGAATCTTATAAATAATATATCTTTTCACTTTGTTATCATCAAAACTTAAATATAGGGTAGTAGATTCAAACTTTGTTCTAACAGATTTTCTATAATGGTCTTCGAGGTAATTTTGAAGGAAGTACTTTTAAATACAAGATGAACAACAAAGTTTACACTGTTAACTCTGAAATTTGGACGGAATTTGAATTGTTTCCTCTAAGTCCGGTTGCAATAAAAATTACCGATACCAATAACTTTGAAGGATATGACTTCAAGCTTGCTCTAAATTCTATGCTGAAATAGTCATACTCTGAAAATGTTGTAAATAACACCTTATTTCTAAAGTCGGTCACAACTGGTGCGTTGAAGCCACTTGACCGTATTCTACAATGGATTGTTTATCGCATCATTCGCCCTAAGAGGGGTGGATATTCAAGAGTTGATAAATTGGAGGTACATTTGATCTATGCTATCAAGAACAAAATGAGGATAAGTTGGCCTCACTACATTGCAAGCAGAATGTATAGTCTGAAAGATTCGGGTAGAGGAACAAAATTGGGATACACTTCCTTTATTCAACATGTCCTCAAAAAGGCCACTATTAGTGTTCCGGGTATTCCCTTTATTAGAATATCAACCGATCAAGAGTTCACTCAGAAAACTTTGACTATGATGGGTCACCATTGGGATACGAGTCAACAAAGATATAGGTATGCGATAAGAAGTAATAATGTGAGCTTGCTGCAAGAAGATGATAGTGAGGAGGAACATGATGAAGATAATGAGGAAAGTGAAAATGTTGCTGCCATGAATGAAGATGAAGTGACAGGTGGAAACAATGCTAACATTTTGATCCTGCTTGAGTCTATGTGCCTCCAACAAGAGGAGAACTCCTCACTTGTGAATGAGAGACTTGCCACTATATCAAACCGTGTCAGAGTACACGGTGAATAATTTTTCGCATATTCTACCATTCAGGATCAAAGATATAATACTTTATATGGGATGATGGAGTATCAAGCAAATAACTTCACCAACTTCACCAACAATTTCATCCAACAATTCCCTTTTAACCAACCATCAAATCCTCCACCACAACAAGGAAATGAGAGTGATGAAAATTGATATTTTATTTGTTACAAATTTCCTGAATTTTAGCTTGTATTCACTGTTTAATTATTTTTTATTATGACTTACTTTATGTTTGTCTTCCTTTAAACACCGGCTTGTAACCATACTATATGATTGGTGTCTAATTATTATCTATGTCCTTATCTAACATCTCTTTATGTGATTGTTTGTTAGAGCCATTGATTACCAAAGTAGATAATGATCTAACCTTGCTTATATTGATTATTGTTACTTTAACATGTTTCTTTGACTCTTTTTGATGTTGTCAAAGGGGGAGAAGCATGTGGAAGTCAAGAACAGATGATATGAAATGAAAGGGTGCACATAGATAGGGGGAGAAATCTCCAAGATGAACATTCCAGATACATGGTGCTAAGGACAAGTTTTTCCATCATAAAAAAGGGGGAGTATGTGAGGGCTCAGATCAACGCATGATTAAAAGTTGCTCCTTTGGGAAGTCTCGGGTTTTCTCACGTCGACTATGTAGTCGACTCATCCTGGAAGCAATGTTTAGGAACTATGCATTAACGCATACCCCTAAAGAAGTTGGCACATGGATCTTGCACTCTGTCATGTGGTATCTTCGAGAATGCTCAGGTCGAGCTATCCTTCTACATAGGTTGATGCATGGCTTGTATACACTATCATATGGTACTTACAGGAATGCTCAAGTCGAATCCCCTTTTGCATATGTCGACCGCTCGCTCGTAAAAACTGTTTTTCAGTATGTTAGTTTGGGTCTTGACCTTAGATAACATAAATATACTTGTTTAGTTATTTCATTTGTTTTTTAACAAGAAAAGACAAATAGATACACAAGGTACTCATTATCTTCAACCTCTCACTCATCCATTGACAACTACACATAATAATTTTTGTCGATCAAGGTGTGGAGCGGGTGTTGACAACGTCCGAAGTAGAAGATTACGATCTTGTTCAGGTTGAGTAATTGTGGGTTTTTCTTGAGTAAAATCTAAGGGTTTTGTCCTCCAAGATCATTTGGATTTGGGGGTTTTTGAAAATTCTTTGCTTCATCAAATTCAGTCGTGCTTAAGGGATTAAGGAATTGTGGGTTTGCTCAACAAGGTAGCTACAATCAGAGGATTTTGAAGGAAGAATTAGCGTCATCATCTTGCGATTAAATCAGTTGAGCAGAGGGTTTGAAAAATGGTATGAGTTCTCAACAAGGTAGCTACAACCGGAGGTTTATCGAAGATTGATGACATACTTGATTCAAATAGAATCAAGGGAAGAGTGGAGCTTAGTTTTCAATTCAACATATTGGGTTTGAATTGTGGTGACTATTTTCCATCTCTTGTATAAACTTTGCAATCATAATAGAAACTATCCTAATTTTAAATTCTAGATTTAGAGGCAGATGTACCCCACGCGAGGACAACAAGGGGAACTGCCTTAACAAATCGCGTGTCGTTTTTCTTTCTCGCTCATTACTGTTTATTTGCAATAATCTCAAGATTTTCTCTTGTGGTTCCAATTGTCCTGATTTGTAGTGCAATAAAACTGTTACTAAAAACTATAGTAATCACTTTGATTGCTATAAATGAATTCAACACTACAAATTAAGGTAGATTGAACTTGGTGAAATTAAGCACACCAAGTATTCGATAAAAGTCCAAAAGTGCAAATTTGTGTATTTTCTTCTCAACATTTCATTGGAAGTAATTTACAATAGTTAAAGAGTATAAGTGATCGATTATAATTGAGTTAAGTGTTAATAATTCTCATTGATTCATTCCATTCGGTTTTTCATATATCAGATCTTTTCAATAGAGAATCGTTTTAGACGAGTGTATCCGGGTAGCTTTCACTGCGCTTCAAGTTTTTCTTAAAAACTGATTTTAAAAATCAAGGTATTTATTCAACCCCCTTCTAGATACGTCCTATCGTCTAACAAGTGGTATCAGATACTGGTTCATCTAGTGCTTCACGTACAACTCTTTAGACAATGGAGAACGATCCAAAAGGGGCGTACAATAGAGCGCCTATTTTCACCGGTGAAAACTATAGCTATTGAAAAGATTGTATGCGTGTGCATATCAATTCTGTTGATAGAAAAATTTGGAAAGTCATAGAAGAAGGTCCTATGGCCATAAATATGTTAAACTATGCGGGTGACTTTGTACCCAAACCGGAAGCAAAATGGGATGAAAAAGATGAGAAAAACTATGCTTATGACTGGAAAGCCCAAAAAAATCTCATATCGATTCTTGGAGTTGATGAATACATTCGTATCTCGCATTGTGCTACCGCTAAGGAAATATGGGATGCTTTACAAGTTACCCATGAGGGTACAAATTATGTCAAACTAGCAAGGATTAACACTTTAACTCAAGAGTTTGATCTCTTTCACATGAACCATGGTGAAACCATTGCGGACAAGCAAAAGAGATTTTCTCACATAATAAATCACTTACACACACTTAGTCATATTACTTCCAATGTTGTTGCTATTAACAAGATTTTGAGATGTCTTAACAAGGAATGAAAACCTAAGGTCACGACTATCAAGGAAGCCAATGATCTAACTACATTGGATCTTACAACATTGTTTAGTAAACTTCATGAACATGAGCAAGAGCTCACAAATCTTAATAAGCATGAAAAGAAAGAGAATAAAGAAAAGTTGAGGGACACAGAGAAGAAGGCCATCACGTTAAGGGCTTCAAGTCTTAAGTCTTCCACCATAGATTCAAGTGGAAGTGACTCAAGTGATGCAGATGAGAGTCCGAATGACGATTTGGGTTTATTCGCAAGGAAGTACAATAGATATCTTTGGAAGAATGAAATTCAACATTTGGACAAGAATCTCGTTGACTATAAAGGTAAGCCAAGCCAAACAAACCTTTTGAAAGCAAGAGAGTAAGTCAAAGGGATCTTGTTACAATTGTGGGAAACCCGGTCATTGTAAACCATATTGTCCCTTGTTCAAGAAAGACAAAGTAAGAAACAAGTTTCAAAAGAAGCCGAGCAAAGTTAGAAGAGCTTATATTGCTTGGGATAATGATAGTGATTCATCAAGCAAAGATGACTCTAGTAATGAAGAAGAAAAAGAAAACTTGTGTCTTATGGCATATCATAAAAAGAAAAACAATGTAAGTCACTCTAAATATGATCATGTTGATGAAATGTCTTATATTGAATTACAAAATGCATTTGATACTCTACATCATAAGGCTAAGGAAGCTTTCAAACGCTTAGCCTCAAATAAAAAGATTTTCAAATACCTCGAGCTTAAAGTTACCAAATCCGAAAAGGAGTTGGAAACACTCAATGCTTCCATGATAGAGAGTATCAAAGACAAAGATGAAATTGACAAGACCTCTTGGAAAAATTGGCATGGTTGTGAAACTTGTAACATTTGGCATAAAGAGACTAAAGTTCTTAAAGCCAAATTAGACAAGGCCTTACAACCCAAAATTACATTTGCTATTGATCGTTCAAACTTTAAAAAAAGCATGATTAATCCCTATAAAAAATATTCTTATCATATAAGAGATCAATCAAGCAAAAGTAACTCCTATCAAGACTCAACTTGTCTATATTGTTGCAAGGAGGGACACACCATTAAAAATGTCGATTTAGAAGATTTTTGGTACCTAAAGTCATTTTCAAATGGTCTCCCAAAGGAAACCCATGTTTCACTCACACATAAGGACCCAATAAAAATTGGGTACCTATTTCCCTTGTTTGATTTTTTAGCTGGAATATCTTGAGACTATGGAGAGAAGATGGTTTCTCGATAGTGGATGCTCAAGACATATGACGGGTGACATTTCCCTATTCTTTGATTTTATGGCTAATAAGAAGGGCTTTGTAACCTATGGTGATAACAACAAGGGAGCTATACTCGTAAAAGGTAGTGTAGGTAATCCCTCTTCTACTACTATCTCATATGTCCTTTTAGTTGAAGGTCTTAAACATAATCTCATTAGTATTAGTCAATTGCGACAAAGGATATAAAGTTTCTTTTTCAAAAGATTGTTGCTTAATTGAAAATAGTAATAAGGAACTTGTGTTTAATGGCTTGAGGGTTAATAATGTGTATATGCTTGACTTGAATGAAGTATCTATGATCGGTGTTAAATGTCTTGTCTCCATGAGTGAAAACTTATGGATTTGGCATAGGCGAGTAGCACATGTCAATTTTGCCTTGCTAAACAAAATTGTATCAAAAGATCTAGTTGTTGGTTTGCCCAAAATACAATTTTCTAAAGATCACTTATATGATATATGTCAGATGGGTAAACAAACAAAAATTTCTTTTAAATCTAAAAAGATTATCTCTACAACTAAACCATTCGAACTTCTCCACATGGATCTTTTTGAACCATCTAGAATAAAAAGTCTAGGTGGTAATTATTATGGTTTTGTTAGAGTAGATGATTTCTCTAGATTTTGTTGGACAATTTTCTTAGCTAGCAAAAGTGACACTTTTTCGGCATTTGAAAATTTTTCTAAGATGTTCCAAAACAAGTTAAACACTAAAATTGTTACAATCTGAGGCGACCACGGAGGTGAATTTGAAAACCATCTATTTAAGGAATTTTGTGAAAAACATGGCATTGATCATGATTTTTCCGCACCATGCACTCCACAACAAAATGGAGTAGTGGAACCCAAAAACTGTATTTTAGAAGAATTCGGAAGAACTATGATCAATGAACATGCCCTTCCTAAGTGTTTTTGGGACGATGCCATAAGTATGGCTTGTTATGTTTTGAATAGGATCCTAATTCGTCCAATTCTAAACAAAACTCCTTATGAGCTACTAAAAGGAAGAAAGCCTAATATTTCACACCTTCACGTTTTCAGATTTAAATGTTTTGTGTTGAATAATGGAAAAGAAAATCTTGGTAAGTTTGATTCAAAATCTGATGAAGGTATCTTTCTCGGATACTCTCAATCTAGTAAATCTTATAGAGTATTTAACAAAAGGTTACAAATTATTGAGGAATCTGTGCATGTATTTTTAATGAATCTTGTCTGAGATCAGTCGAAAATGTTATTGTATTTGATGGTGCAGGTGTATCTTTTGAAAGTATACTTAAAGATCCAGATGTTGAAAGCAATGAAAATAATTCCCAATTGGAATGTGAATCTATCAAAGAAAAATATTCGGATACTAAAAGCAATGAAAATGACATCCCATTGGAATGGAAATCTCTCAAGGATCATCCTATCGACAATATCCTTGGAGATATCACAAAAGGAGTCACTACACGGTCCAAGATAAGTAACTTTTGTTATCATTTTGCTTTCATCTCACAAGTTGAGCCTAAAAACTCCAAAGACACTTTACTCGATGAACACTGGTTTTTATCTATGCAAGATAAGTTGAACCAATTTAAGAGAAATGAGGTTTCGAATATTGTCCCTCCTCCGCAAGACCATCGTATAATCGACACTAAATGGGTCTTTAGGAACAAATTGGACGAAAATGAAATAATAACTTGCAACAAGGCCCACATAATTGCTCAAGGGTATAACCAAGAGGAGCGCATCGACTATGAGGAAAATTATGCACTGGTCGCCTGACTCGAGGCTATACGCCTTTTACTTGCCTTTGCATGTTCACAAAATTTCAAGTTATATCAAATGGATGGTAAGAGTTCTTTTTTAAATGGCTATATTAATGAAGAAGTGTATGTACCTCAACCTCCCTGATTTGAAAACTATGAGTATCCTAACCGTGTTTACAAACTAAAACGTGCCTTATATGGTCTCAAACAAGCCCCTATGGCTTGGTATGAACACCTTAGAAATTTTTTGTTAGAACAAGGATTCTCAAGAGGAAAGGTTGATACAACACTTTTCATTAAACGCCAAGGAAAACATTATATTTTATTACAAGTTTATGTAGATGATATTTTCATAAACCCTCTTGCGACCGAGCCTTTCTTCCACATCCTTATGGAACTTGGTGTTCTCGATATTTCAGATAGGTTGCAACTACATTAGTTGCATTATTATTATTTATACTTGTACTCTCACGAATTATCTACACTCTTGTATCAAGTTACTTGTGAGGGAAAATTATCATCCCGTATCATATAGGTAATATCATTCTAACTCTAACTCTATTCTTGATAACGTCATTCAGTAAACTTAAAAATTCTAAATTTCTTGTGATAAATGTCTTTAGACCTCTGTGATGTGTGATCTATGCTTAGGTGGTTATTTATGCTTTATTGTGTCTTAAAATTCATGAATATGTGCAAAATTGAAAAATAAGCATGCTTAGGTCGACCTATGTTTGAGAGCCGTCGACGCATACTGGAACCTATACTTCTTAAAATTTTGGCTCTATGAGTCGATGCATGACCTGCATAGGTCGACGCATCACGCGAAATTCTAACCAATAACATTAGGACTTCTATGTGACATTTGTGTTTTATCTTTTCATCTATACTCATTTACTCTCATCACTCTATTTTCCCAAATCCCTCTCAAAACCCTAAAAGCCTCTTTTACTCAAAAATCTCAAACTCCTCAAATCTTCTCCCATGGGTTCATCAAGACCCACAAAAAGAAGATTGGTGAAAGGTAGTTCTTCCTCTCAAAATAATCTCGACCCACTAACAACTTTATCTCTACTCTCTAATGATTTTCTTGACTCTTATTCAAAGATTTTTAGTAAAAGAAAAATAGTCAAGCAATTCGTAGTATACAAGCAAACCCTAGGTAGGTTGAATCTACCACATGTTGTTGAGCTGTTAATATTTCAGAAATTAGGGGTCTTTTTAGTGTGTGATAGTGCTTATAATGAAGAGTTAAAGGAAGTACTTTTAAATACAAGATGAACAACAAAGTTTACACTGTTAACTCTGAAATTTGGATAGAATTTGAATTGTTTCCTCCAAGTCTGGTTGCAATAAAAATTACTGATACCAATAACTTTGAAGGATATGACTTCAAGCTTGCTCTAAACTCTATGTTGAAACAACCATACTCTGAAAATGTTGTAAATAGCACCTTATTTCCAAATTCAGCCACAACTGGTGCGTTGAAGACACTTGACCGTATTCTGCAATGGATTTTTTCTTACATCATTCGCCCTAAGAGGGGTGGATATTCAATAGTTGATCAATTGGAGGTACATTTTATCTATGCTCTCAAGAACAAAATGAGGATAAATTGGCCTCACTATATTGTAAGCAGAATGTATAGTCTGAAGGATTCGGGTAGAGGAACAACATTGAGATATGTTTCCTTTATTCAACATGTCCTCAACAAGGCCACTATTGGTGTTCCAGGTATTCCCTTTATTAGAATATCAACCGATCAAGAGTTCACTCAGAAAACTTTGATTATGATGGGTCGCTATTGGGATGCGAGTCGGCAAAGATATAAGTATGTGATAAGAAGTAATAAATTGAGCTTGCATAAAGAAGATGATAGTTAGGAGGAACAGGATGAAGATAATGAGGAAAGTGGAAATGTTACTGCCATGAATGAAGATGAAGTGACAGGTGGAAACAATGTAACATTCTGAACCTGCTTGAGTCTATGCGCCTTTAACAGGAGGAGAACTCCTCACTTGTGAATGAGAGACTTGCCACTCTATCAAACCGTGTCAGAGTACACGATGAACAATTTACCGCATATTCTACCATTCAAGATCAAAGATATAATACTTTATATGGGATGATGGAGTCTTAAGCAAACAACTTCACCAACTTCACCAACTTCACCAACAATTTCATGCAACACTTCCATTTTAACCAACCATCAAATCCTCCACCACAACAAGGAAATGAGAGTGATGAAATTGATTTTTTTGTTGTTGCAAATTTCACAACTTTTAGCTTGTATTCGCTGCTTAATTATTATTTATTATTGTAACACCCCAATTCTACCCCGCCAATTATATAAATAAACCAGAGTTATAAAATCATATCATGCAAACGAATCGGGATGCCACAAATTCTTCTATCAAAATTCATTGCATTCATCGTGGATATATAACACCTTTAAAATATCGGATGAACCATCATCATAACATCTTTGATTAAATAATTCAACATCTACACGGCGGAATTCTTAATAACATCCTTATCATCATTACAACAACTTTAAACCAACAAATACTTAATAATAATCAACTTAAAGTTCAACGACAGAATAATCAACAATCAAAAGCTACAAGTGTTCATCCCCCGAGTGTTACATATCAGAGCAATGACACCGACTCGAACTACTGAAGGTATACAACCTTCACTCTCGACTACCTGCACGTTACCAACATAAGGGCAACATTCAAATAGAAGGGGTGAGATATCTAATAATATAATAAAGCGCATGATAATTAATATATTAAATTAGATCACATAACATCACCACTTTTCATCTCATGCTCAATAATAATCACGACAATAATACACAATCACAACATCAATACACACTTCTTAATACAATCATATAATGCGACTCAATACTATGCAAATGCATGTGGTACCATTTGGAGCAGAACTCCCATCTCAAAAATTTTCCAATTAATAGAGGCATCAACAAGGCATAAGCCTCCATCTCAATATTCGCCAAATTCAGGCCATCTGAACGAGCATAAGCTCCATCTCAAAATGCAATGTATGCGACACAATCATGAATGTATTAACAACACCTTAATTAACAAAAATCACAATACAACATCATCGTTGGCCAAAGGCCTACGTCTCAAAGCATCTCAACATCTCTTCATCAATATCTCATATCATCCATAATAATTTATCATTTATCCATCAAACATCATTTATTCATCATAAATTATCAACACAACATCATTAATAACGTCTCATCAACAACTCAACTGTACATTAATACGACAGCAATTCACACCACTATTCTATAATCTTACATCATTACTATCATTACTTCTACTGTTACAAATCAAACAGCAGCCTATAAACATTTCATCCTCATCATTCTGCATAAAAACCAACATAATGATCAACACGGGAACTAACTATAAATCCTAAATTGGATACTAGGATTACACTTCCTATTCTTCATTTTAATCCTCAAGAATAAATCTCATCGCATTATTTTGTACTCCAAAATTTTCCCTCCCATATTTCTCAAGACATTGCAAGAAAAATCTCCAAGTGGCTCAAGATTGCTCAAGAGTTGGACAGTCAAGCTATCTCCTAAGGCAGTCAATCTCAAATTAGGTTTTTGTGTTGCATCAAGGTCCTTGCATCCAAATGACCTCAAGTGCTACCCAATGTCCTAATATGTCCTCAAGGTCATCCATGTCAAATTTCAAGCCTTGCAGAGGAAGTTTGGCCAGTCAATTGCTCAAAGGGTCCAAAAATCGACTGTGCTAGGGCAAAAGTCAAATGTGACCCAAATACAGTCAAACTTCAAGATTTTTTGTCAACATTCTAATTTTGAAGGATATTTCATCATTTTATCAAGGGTTGATCATGATTCATCAAGGATTGCTCAAAATTCATCAAGACTCAAAAGTTGCTAAATTAGGGTTTTGCAGGAAAAGTCAACTCAACTTTGACCAAGCATAACTTTCTCATACTTTATGAGAAATGACCCATCCAAAGCTCATTTTGAAGAGGATGAAATTTCCTACAATCCATGTTAATACCCCAAGATCAAGAAATGCAATCACAAGAAGTTACAAATTTGGACATTATAGGTCATTTTTGAAAGTCAACAAAAACACCTTTTTTTCCAAAGCTTATAACTTGAGCATGGAATATCAAAATGATATGAGACCAAAAGGGTTGGTTATAGGACATCTCAAGCGTTCCAAAAAGTCCAAGAACACTTCCAAAAGTTCAAAATTGAAGAAGTTATGCATTGTTGAAGTTGTGCATTTTTGCAAAATTGCCAAAAGTCAACTATCACCAAAACTTCAAATTTTGTCAAATGGCCCCATTCTTTTCCACTTGATTTGATCTTGTCACACTACACACGTGTCTTAGCTTCAGACTCACGACCATTTATCAATTTTATTATTTAATTTGATTTTTTAATGAATTATTGCATTTTAAATCAATTTAAATCATATAAAATCCAAACATTGATTATTGGATCTCCTTTTGGCTATTTCAGGACCTAATCATCATCATAAAGTTGATCAAATTCGTATCTCACCATATCATGAACAAAAAGATAGATTTTGGACAAAATTGGAAGCTTTTTAATGGAGGATCAAATCAAATCTCCAAGCCATAATGCACAAAGATTCAGTCCACAAAACTTGACCTAATGTATTGCTTTATACATATACAAGTGAGAGGCACGAGTTTTGGAGGTTAGAAGCTGCAAAATCACAAGAGCAAAACTTGAGAAAACATGGAAAAAGTGTGAATCTGAAATCATGCTTAGAGGCAGTTTCAACGCAAAATTTCAACACCACTCCATTGCTGGGCTATCATTGAGTGAGAAGAAATCAAAAGCAAGTTCTTTCACCCTCTCAAACGCGCTGTAAGTGATACACGACCTCCCTCTGAACTTTCTTTCGTGTTTCAAAATTTACACATCATTACAAGAAACTAATGGCATATTTGCAATCACCAAACAATTTCCATGCTTTCCATATTGTTTAATTGTATTTATGTGTTCTATAATCCAAAACGCCATTGAAGGGTTCTTTAGGTTTTTTTTAGGGCTTTCCATTACAGGAACAATTAGCTTGTGAGAGGGGTACTATCTTGTTCAGGAGAACAAGACGAGTTCATCCATGGTATCACCTTTCATTTAAATGGCCTGAGAAGGATTTTTGAATCAACCTACGCCTTTTGCTGGGATTCAAATCTACAGGTAATCCCTGTGTAAATCTGAGGACAGGGACGACAACGTGTCCCCATCCTATTGCTCCATTCAAATTTTCGCGCTTTATTTTATATTTTCTGGCATATTGTTTGTTTTTCCAATATATTAATTGGTATCTATTACACTAACAATTAAAAGGCGTTGGTTCAGTGGCGAAGGTGTTAGTGTAAAGTCTCACAGGACCTGGGTTCGAATCCCAGGTCCCCCAAATGCATGTTATTATTTTTCAACAGGTATTCCAATGCAAGCTCCAACGCGTGGTTCACCATACATCCTCATTCAGATGCCTGCCAGATGGCCCCAAGCCAAATATGATGGCCTAGATGTGATGATCATCATACTCCCTAGTCAACGTGCATGCATGGAATCCAAAAAGTCAGCCAGGCCAACTTGTGATGGGCCACAAAATTGCTAATCTTACCTCCAATTTGGGCCCAAAATCCCCTTGGTTATTTCTATTTCTTTATTTTTATTCATTTTATTTATTTGTTTAATTATTATTTTTATTTAACTAACCAATTAAAAAAAATTCCTCATAAAATCAAAAACCAAAAAATATATTTTATTTATTAAAATTAAATTCAGCACTTTATTTTTGTAAATAAATATTAATTTAATTAATTTAGTTTCAATTAGGTATAACTTTTAATATTTTTTGCAATAATTAAAATTAATGTAGATAATTAGTTTTTACTAACTTTGATCAAATTTATTTTATTTCTTTAAATATCAAAAATCCAAAAAAAATATTATTTTCATTAATTAATTAATTAGCTCATTTAATTTAATAATTAACTTAGGTCTAATTTCTTTTTAATTCAAAATAATAAAAAAAAATCTTTTCTTTAATAATCAAAGGGTCAAAACCCTAAAAACTCGCTCGATTTAATTTCTCGCACGCGATCCATTTTACCATATTATTGTATCTGTTTCCCGAAATGTAATAGTTTAATTAGGACTTTGATTATTTTATTGCTTTATTTATTTTCCGCATTTAAATTTCAAGGGTTGTTTTTGACGATGTAAATACCCGATGCCTTGTAATAGCTAGATTTATTTTCCGCAACTTATAAACTGTTAGATGTTTGATAATAGGGAATGCATGACAAGATCAAATGTTTAACTTAAAATCAACCTAGATAACCATTGACATGTACAAAGATAAAATTAACTGAAAATAACACACTCGCACATGCGCACTCTTAGGGTACATCTCACTTGGTTGCCTTCGAACGTGGTCATTGAGTATAGGAAGTTTTAGAGGTCGCCCTCTTGTCCAAAGATCATAGTTGCCTCGAAACGGTTGCCTCGGAAAAATGATCTAAGACATTAGGGTTACCGCTAAGGTATTCTAACATTGCTTTAGTGACCACACGTCCCTTAATCGAATTGACCCTTAAAACTCCAACGACGATGCTACCTACTCATCAATAGTGGGATAGCATTGTCTAAAGGACATTAGTACAGATTGATTCCTTTTTCGAGTAGGTAGATGGTTCTTAAGTACTTGCTCTCTCAAACAAAATAAAACTTTTCGCACTTACACCTTTCAAACAAAAACTTCTTTCTAACCCACAAACACAAAGAAAAGCAAATTTTGAAAACACTTTGAGCAAGTACCTAAGATCCCGTGGATAACCATAGATAGAAAGGGTGCTAATACCTTCCCTTTCTATAATCTACCCCCCGGACCCGAGAAACATCTCGAAAAAGGAATTTTTCTGTGCTTTTTTCCTTTCCTTGTTGGATAAAATAAAAGACGGTGGCGACTCTTGCTTACCGCGACATTTTGCGAAAACAAATGCAAAACGCAAACCAACATTCCAAAAACAATCAGTTCTCTCCCACCGTATCACACATTAGCTATTCAACGCTTCGAACGGCATCTCAAACGGAATCCTAAAACTCAAGTTACAGCATTTTCAAACTGAATCTGCCAAAAACCAGACAATATGGATCGATGCAAAACATCTTGGATCGACACGTACTGCACTAAACTCACAACATGAGTCGATGCGTCCTCTCTTGGATTGACTTATTCCTGAGTCTAACACACAGCATGTATTGACACATGCTCCTATGGATCGACGCATCCTGAGTCTAAAGGTTCTCATGTATCGATGCAAGACCCTTCGGGTCGACTCATCCTGAGTCTCAAAACCTCCTTGTATCGACACGTAGCATTTGAGGTCGACGCATCATGTTACATCCTGCATAAATTTTGTGATCTTCTCTGCGTTTTCACTACGGGTTCTATACTTTAAGCCCTAAAAACATAATCTAATCATAGATAATCATCACTTAAAATTATCCTATAATTCTACGTCAATTAAACAACTTCGGGACATCATCATTCATCTATAATTCATCAATTTCATGTCATACAACATCATAAACATTCAATTCATGAACAAGACAACAATCACCTCTAACCCCACATACCAATCATCATGAATCCAATTATAGAGTCAGAACCCCACCCTTACCTTGGATTATAGGTTTCTCTATAACTTCCGGTCGAATTCATGTTCTGCCGTTCTTTCCTCTTTTTCCAGCAACTTCACGTTCTTCTTCTTAATCCTTATTCTTATAATGCCTCTTCTTTCTATTCCTTCTAACAACAATAGAATAACCTATTATTCTTTATTCCTTATTTGGCTTAAAACTAATACACCCCCTTATTACTTCCATTCCTTAAAAACAAGCCCACATCAATAATATTATACTTCTAATATTATTTCTCCACTTAATAAAATATTTAAATCCAATTAAACGTAACACAACTTCACAAATATTCCCAAAATAATTTAATTAAATAATTAATTAAATTACGGGCGTTACAACTCTCCCCCACTTAAAATATTTTCGTCCTCGAAAAATTACCTCAATCAAACAACTCAGGGTAGGAGTCTCGCATCTTGCCCTCCAACTCCCAAGTCATGCTTTCTCCGGCAGCTCCTAGCCAAACCACTTTAACCAAAGCAATCTCTTTGCCCCTCAGATTCTTAGTTTCACGATCCACGATCCGTACAGGCATCGTCTCCACCGTAAGATTATCCCGTACTTGCACATCGTCCATATGGATCACATGAGATGGATCTGAAATATACTTCCGGAGTTGCGACACATGAAACACATCATGAAAATTAGAAATATTAGGCGGTAAATCCACTCTATAAGCAACATTCCCCACTCTCTCGGAAATCTGATATGGTCCAATAAAACGAGAAGTGGGCTTCTTAGACTTCAATTCCCGCCCAACACCAGTCACATGTGTAACTCTCAAAAACACATGGTCACCCGCTTGAAATTATAAATCTTTCCTTCGCTTATCATGATAACTCTTATGTCTACTTTGGGAAGCTTTCATCTTTTCTTGAATCAACTTCACCTTCTCAGTAGTCTCACTAACAAGTTTAGGTCTAAGTACTACACTTTCACCAGATTCATGCCAACATAAAGGAGTCTTACATCTTCGACCATACAACGCTTCAAAAGGTGCCATCCCAATACTGGAATGGTAATTGTTATTATAAGTGAACTCTATCAACGGGAGATAAGTATCCCACGAACCTCCCTGCTCAAGAACACATGCCTTCAGTAAGTCCTCCAACGACTGAATCGTCTGTTCAGTTTGACCATCTGTCTGAGGATGATACACTGAACTCAACCTCAACTTTGAACCCAACTCTTCTTGCAAACTCTTCCAAAAATCAGAAGTAAATCTTGGATCTCTATCTGACACAATGCATAAAGGAACACCATGCAACTTCACAATCACACTCGTGTAAATCTCAGCCAACCTCGACACTGGACAACTGATGTTAATAGGAATAAAATGAGCTGACTTCGTAAGCCTATCAACAATCACCCAAATCGAATCATGTCCTCTTATAGTATTACGCAACCCCATCACAAAGTCCATCGAAATGCTATCCCATTTCCATTCTGGAACTTCTAACGGTTGCATCAATCCTGCAGGCTTCTGATGTTCAACTTTCGACTTCTGACAAGTCAAACATGCATACACAAACCGAGCCACATCACTCTTCATCCCAGGCCACCAAAACAAGCCTTTCAAATCTTGATACATCTTAGTAGCTCCTGGATGAATACTCAACTTACTTCTATGACTCTCTTCAAGTATCACTTTCTTCATCTCAGCATCACCAGGAATACAAATCCGGTTACGAAATCTTAACACACCTTGCGCATCTAGCTTAAAATCATTATTCTCATACTGATCGATTATAACCATCAAATCTACCAATTTAACATCCAACTTCTGAGCTTCTCTGATATTGTCTAGAAATTCATTATTAATCTTCAACATACCCAACATAACACTATGCGAAGTAACCTCGCAAACTAAGCTCATATCTCTGAATTGTTCAATTAATTCCAACTCTTTAACCATCATTACCGACATATGTAAAGTCTTTCAACTCAACACATCAGCCATCACATTCGCTTTTCCTGGATGATAATTCAAACCGAAATCATAATCCTTTAACAATTCCAACCATCTTCGTTGCCTCATATTCAACTCCTTCTGATTGAATAAATACTTTAAGCTCTTATGGTAACTAAACACTTCAAATCTAGAACCATAAAGACAATGCCTCCAAATCTTCAACACAACGACAACTGCAGCAAGCTCTAAATCATGCGTAGGAAAGTTCTTCTCATGAGTCCTCAACTGCCTTGACGCATAAGAAACTACCTTACCATTCTTCATAAGCACACCTCCTAAACTCATCTTAGAAGCATCACAATACACCACAAAAGGCTCTTCTGGATTAGGCAACGTCAAAATCGGAGCCGACGTCAACCTCTTCTTCAATTCTGCAAAACTTTCTCTGTACTGAATATCCCATCCAAAAGCTCTACCTTTACAAGCCAACTTAGTCAACAAAAGTGCTAACTTAGAAAAACCTTCGATAAACCTCCTATAGTAACCAGCTAATCCCAAAAAGCTTCTAATCTCAGTAGATGACTTCAGACTCTCCCATTGCAACACAGCATCAACCTTCGATGGATCTACAACAATGCCACTACCTGAAATCACATGACCAAGAAAACTAACCTCCTTCAACCAAAATTCACACTTAGACAGCTTTGCATACAACTTCTTCTCTTTCAAAACTTGCAACACTACCCTTAAGTGTTTCGCATGCCCTTCTTCTAAATTAGAGTAAATCAAAATATCATCAATGAACACCACTACGAACCGATCCAAATAAGTATGAAAGTTACGATTCATATATTCCATGAATACTCCCGGTGCATTAGTAACACCGAAAGGCATCACCGAATACTCATAATGTCCATAACGCATTCTGAAAGCCGTCTTCTGGATATCTTCATCCCTCACTTTGATCTGATGGTAACCCGACCTCAAATCAATCTTATTAAACACACGAGCATCCACCAATTGATCCATCAAGTCATCTATTCTTGGAAGCGGATACTTGTTCTTAATCGTCACTTTATTCAACTGTCTATAATCAACACAAAGCCTCATACTTCCATCTTTCTTCTTTGCTAACAAAACTGGAGCTCCCCACGGAGATACACTTGGTCTTATAAACTTCTTCTCAAGTAACTCTTCCAATTGCTTATTTAACTCTGACAATTCAGATGCAGACATCATGTATGGTGCCATAGGCACAGGTCTGGTACCAGGTACAAGATCAATAGCAAATTCAACTTCCCTCTCCGGCAGTACATCAGGAATCTCATCAGGGAAAATTTCAGGAAATTCACACACCATCGTCAATTCCTCAATTATAGATTGAGTCTCTACAGATAGCGACACCATCAACGATAACATTTGTGCTTCCTCTTGCACCAACTTCCTCAATTGTCTAGCAGACAACAGACCACCTTCTTCTTCAGGAGTAGAAAACCACACAAACTTATCATAACAGTTAATATGAACATAGTTATGCTCTAACCAGTTCATACCCAAAATCACATCTAAACCTCTTAATGGTAAACAAACCAAATCAACAGCAAAGTCTCTGTCGAAGATCGACAAGGGACACTTTAAACACACAAAAGAAGTAGTCACTGACCCCTTGGCTGGAGTATGGACGACCATTTCCCATTCATAAAAGACAACATAAGACCCAATCTTTCAACACAATCAGCAGCAATAAAACAATGAGTAGCACAGGTATCAATAATAGTAATTAAAGGAGTACTATTAATGAAACATGTACCTCTGATAAGTCTGTCCTCAACAGCTATCTGATCCTCCACCAAAGCAAATACTTTACCACTTGACTGAGCCCTCTTCGGTTTCTGACACTGACTACCAATGTGCCCTTCTTCTCTATAATTGAAACAAATCACATCCTTATGTTCACACTCAGATACAACATGTCCGTTCTTGCCACAACAGAAACATCTCTTCAATTCAGTAATGCACACATTACTCTTGTGCCCAGATTTTCCATACTTATAGCAAACCACACTAGCAGGAGCATCTCCCCCACTAGTCCTCTGACCCTGAGAAACTTTCTATTTACCTTTACCAGCTGGGGTATCATAAGGCTTACCATGATTCTGTTGGTGCTTACACCTCTTCTCACTGATAATCTTGTAATGAGAATTATTATCCTCCTCATAAATCCTACAGCTATCAACCAAATCAGCAAAGACATGGATCTTCTGGTATCCAACTGCCTTCTTGATCTCCGGGCGCAACCCGTTCTCAAACTTGATACACTTCGAAAATTCAGCATCTGCCTCAGCGTAGTGCGGATAAAACTTAGCCAACTCAGCAAACTTGGCAGCATACTCAACAACTGACATATTCCCTTGCTTCAGCTCATGAAACTCAATCTCTTTCTTACCACATATATCTTCAGGAAAGTACTTCTTCAAAAACTCTCTACGGAACACATCCCAAGTGACCTTCTCACCTACAGCTTCTAGTCTCTGACAGGTCTCTAGCCACCAGTCATCAGCCTCGACTGCTAGCATATGAGTCCCATACCGAACCTTTTGCGTTGGAGTGCAATCCATCACACGGAAGATTCTCTCAATTTCTTTCAACCGCTCCAATGCTCCGTCAGGATCATAATTTCCTTTGAACGTAGGTGGATTCTCTCTCTGGAAAGTCACCAAGCTACGAGATCCAGCATTCCCGTCAGCATTCGGCTGATTTACCATCGCATGAGCCATTACTTCTAAAGCAGCAGCAAGTGCAGCATCATTCCTTCCAGCCATCTCAACTTCTCACTACAACATAAACAACAATTAGAACTCAAATTAATAATACTCGATTGCTAGACAACTACGACTCGACGACAAGGTCAGACCAACCTTTTGCTCTGTTACCAACTTTGTAACACCCCAATTCTACCCCGACAATTATATAAATAAATCAGAGTTATAAAATCATATCATGCAAACGAATCGGGATGCCACAAATTCTTCTATCAAAATTCATTGCATTCATCATGGATATATAACACCTTTAAAACATCGGATGAACCATCATCATAACATCTTTGATTAAATAATTCAACATTTATGCAGCAAAATTCTTAATAACATCCTTATCATCATTACAACAACTTCAAACCAACAAATACTTAATAATAATCAACTTAAAGTTCAACGACGGAATAATCAACAATCAAAAGCAACAACCGTTCATCCCCCCAAGTGTTACTGTGATCGGTGGGAATAGAACTGACTGTTTTTTTGAAATGCTGGTTCGTGTTTTACGTTTGTTTTCACAAAATGTCGCGGTAAGCAAGAGTCGCCACCGTCTTTTATTTTATCCAACAAGGAAAGGAAAAAGCACAAAAAAATTCCTTTTTCGAGATGTTTCTCGGGTTCGGGAGGTATATTATAGAAAGGGAAGGTGTTAGCACCCTTTCTATCTGTGGTTATCCATGGGCTCTTAGGTACTTGCTCATTGTGTTTTCAAAATTTGCTTTTCTTTGTGTTTGTGGGTTTGAAAAAAAAGTCTTTGTTTGAAAGGAGTGTAAGTGAGAAAAGTTTTGTTTTGTTTTAAAAGGAGCAAGTACTTAAGAACCATCTACCTACTCGAAAAAGGAATCAAACTGTGCTAGTGTCCTTTAGACAATGCTATCCCATTATTGAGGATTAAGTAACATCGTCGTCGAAGTTTTCGGGTCAATTCGATTAAGGGACGTGTGGTCACTAAAGCAATGTTAGGACGCCTTAGCGGTAACCCTAATGTCTTAGATCATTTTTCCGAGGCAACCGTTTCGAGGCAACTTATGATCTTTGGACAAGAGGACGACCTCTAAAACTTCCTATACTTAATGACCACGTTCGAGGAAACCAAGTGAGGTGTACCCTAAGAGTGCGCATGTGCGAGTGTGTTATTTCGGTTAATTTTATCTGTACATGTCATGGGTGAGCTATGTTGATTTTAAGTTCATACATTTGATTTTGTCATGCATTCCCTATTATCAAACATCTAACAGTTAATAGTTGCAGAATTTAAATTGCGGAAATTAAATCTAAACTATTACAAGGCATCAGGTATTTACATCGCCAAAAACAAACCCTTTAATTTAAATTGCGGAAAATAAAATAAAGCGATAAATAATTAAAGTCCTAATTAAAAGCTATTACATACCGGAAGCAATTACAATATTGGAAACATGGATCGCGTGCGAAAAATTAAGACGGCACATTTTTTAGGGTTTTGACCCTTTTTGGAAGAAAGCATGTTTTTTTAATTTTTTTTAATTTAATAGAATTAAATTAAATGAACAAATAAATAAAATTAAATAATGAAAATATTTTTCGATTTTTGAGTTTTTAAGGAAATAAAATAAATTGGATTAATGTTATTAAAAACCTAATTCTACATTAGTTTTAATTTATTGCAAAAATATTAAATATTTAAACCTATTTAAAACTAAGTTAATTAATTAATATTTATTTACAAAAATAAAATAATGAAATTAATAAAAATAATTTTTTTTGTTTTCTGATTTTATGAGAAAAATAATTAATTGGTTAATTAAACAATAAAAATAATTAGTAAATAAATAGACAAAATGAATAAAAGAAAAGAGTAACCAAGGGGTTTGGGCCAACTTTGGAGGGTGAGAATAGCATTTGTTTGGTCCCATTTACGTCAAGCCTGTATGACTTTTTCTGCTTCTGTGTGGCACGTTGACTAGCGTGTATGGTGTACATCATCTCATGACCATCAGATTTGGCCTGAAGGCCATCTGGCGCTTGGGATCTGAGGGAGCATGATGGGCCTATGCACTTGAATGCATACTGGAACACCTGAATCAAAATGACACAAAGTTTTTGGGGGACCTGGGATTCGAACCCAGGTCCCATTGCTCATTGGCCAACGCACCAACCACTCCACCAACGCTTGATAGTTGTTAGGATAATAAACAAACAATGATATATTTGAAACAAACAACTATGCCTGAAAATAAAAAAAAATATGGCGCGCTGTTTGAACTGGCCAATTTGGAGAGGACGCGTGGTCGTCTTCTTCACAAATCTCTGGTTTTCTTACCTGCGGATTTTTATCCGCAGCAAGATTTATGGGATCATCCTAAAACGACTTCCAGGCCATGTAAACGCAAGCTAAGACCATCATCGTATTCGTCTCTCTTCCCTGAACACAACCATGGTCGTTATTTGTCCTAATTGTTCCTGCAAAACAAAAACCCAAATGCAAACCTCCAAAACCCTTGGTTCGGGTAGGGAGATATAGGCTACAAAAATCTAGTTGAATAATGCAGAATGATTGGAAATTGAATTGCAAACATGATTGTACAAATGATTTGACAAAAAGATGCAAGAACATGGATTCACGATTTCATGTTCAGAGCTATGTTCAGGACGACTTACAGGGCATTTCAGGGGATGAGAGGGCTTGGTTCTGATTGCTATAGCTTCAGTGGATTGCAAACAAGAACACCACGTTGAGATTTTGGATTGAATCGACCTCTAAGTATGATTTCAGCTTTAAGATTTTCTAGTTTTTTTTAAGTTTTGTTTGGCCGTTTCTGCAGCTTTTTGGTCCTGTTCTCGATGCCTTTGCCTTGTACATGTATATTAGAAGCAATTAGGTTAAAAACTTGGGCTTGAATCCATGGGAATTGATGAATCAAGATTTGATATGATCTTCCATTAACAAACTTCCAAAAATGTCTCAAATCAAATATTTTGTGCATAATAAAGCTTGATACGAATTTGATTGGGTGTTTCATGTTAATTGAAAGCTGTAATGATCAAAAAAAATCTTATTCCATCAATTTTTGGATTTTATTTGAATTAATATTGATTTAAAATGAATTAATGCAATAAAAATTAAATAAAATAGAAAAATCAATGAATGGACATGAAACTGAAGATAGGACACGTGTGTGGTGTGACAAGATCAAATCAAGTGGAAAAAAGTGGGCCCTTTTGTCAAAAATTGGAGTTTTGAGGATAGTTGACTTTTGGCAATTTTTGAAAAATGCCCAACTTCAACAATGCATAACTTCCTCAATTTTGAACTTTTGGAGGTGTTCTTGGACTTTTTAGAAACCTTGAGGTGTCCTCTAACCAACCCTTTTGGTATAATCTCATTTTGATATTCCATGCTCAAGTTATAAGCTTTGGAAAAAAAGGTGTTTTGTTGACTTTCAAAAATGACCTATAATGTCCAAATTTGTAACTTTTTGTGAGAGCATTTCTTGATCTTGGGGTGTGAATATGGATTGTATTAAATTTCATCCTATTAAAAATGAGATTTGGATGGGTCATTTCTCATAAAGTATGAGAAAGTTATGCTTGGACAAAGTTGAGTTGACTTTTCCTGCAAAACCCTAATTTAGCAACTTTTGAATCTTGATGAATCTTGAGCAATCCTTGATGAATCATGATCAACCTTTGATCAAATGATGAATTATCCTTCAAAATGAGAATATTGACAAAAAATCTTGAGGTTTGACTATTTGTAAGTCACAATTGACTTTTGCCCTAGCACAATCGATTTTTGGACCTCTTGAGCAATTGACTGACCAAACTTCCTCTGCAAGGCTTGAAATTTGACATGGATGAACTTGATATCATACTAGGACATTGGGGAGAACTTGAGGCCATTTGGATTCAAGGACCTTGATGCAACACAAAACCCTAATTTGAGGTTGACTGCCTTAGGAGGTGATTTGACTGTCCTACTCTTGAGCAATTTGAGCCACTTGAAGATTATTCTTGACATGTCTTGAGAAATATGGGAGGGAAAATTTTGGGGTACAACAGTTGCCCCTGTTCAATTTTCTTAAACCTGAGGATATAGATTGGCTTTCCAGCCTTTCATGATCCGAAGGTGGAAGATAATTGAACACTAGAGTGCCCAGAAATTTGCACTCGCATAGTGTAGTATCAGTATTGTGATGTCGGGAATGGGCTTGCAGATGCCATTTGGAGATTGTTGGTAGGAGGATGGGTTTACAGATGCCATTTGTAGGAGTGTCGATCGCATAAGAGATTCCTTAGCGAGAACTTGCATACTTGTGGTTTGTAGAAGATTCCGCTGGGGAAGTCTAACTTTTGTTGAGATTTAGGAACTTGCCTGTACTTCAACTGAGAGAATGACTCGGCTAAGTATTAAGAACCTGTCCATAATTCCATTGGGGGGAAACATCTTCATCAAGATCTAGGAACTTTCTGGTCTTCAACGTAGTATATCATTGAAATTAGAGAACTCGTCCACACCATGACGAAGGAAAACATCAAGATCTAGGAACTGACTAGTGCTCAACTTAGTATATCGTTGAGGTTATAGCACTCGTCCACACTATGACATAGGGAAACATCTTCATCAAGATCTAGGAACTGTCTGGTGCTCAACGTAGTATACCGTTGAGGTTAGAGAACTCGTCCACACTGTGACGGAGGAAAACATCAAGATCTAGGAAATGACTAGTGCTCAACGTAGTATACCGTTGAGGTTATAGCACTCGTCCACACCATGACGTAGGGAAACATCTTCATCAAGATCTAAGAACTGTCTGGTGCTCAACGTATTATACCTTTAAGGTTAGAGAACTTGTACACACTATGACAGAGGAAAACATCAAGATCTAGGAACTGACTAGTGCTCAACGTAGTATACCGTTGAGGTTATAGCATTCGTCCACACTATGACATAGGGAAACATCTTCATCAAGATCTAGGAACTGTCTGGTGCTCAACGTAGTATACCGTTGAGGTTAGAGAACTTATCCACACTATGACGGAGGAAAACATCAAGATCTAGGAACTGACTAGTGCTCAACGTAGTATACCGTTGAGGTTATAGCACTCATCCACACTATGACGTAGGGAAACATCTTCATCAAGATCTAGGAACTGTCTGGTGCTCAACGTAGTATACCGTTGAGGTTAGAGAACTTGTCCACACTATTACGGAGGAAAACATCAAGATCTAGGAACTGACTAGTGCTCAACGTAGTATACCGTTGAGGTTATAACACTCGTCCACACTATGACGTAGGGAAACTGTCGAGATTGAGAACCTTATCTGAAATTCAACCGAGGATAATTCAATTGAGATTTAAGAACTGGTCAGGTCTTCGACTAAGCTGAGAACTTAACTGCATCTTTCCTGAAAGGTAAAGGTCAGTCATATGCAATGCATGATATGGATCAGGCAATGATGTTCTCAAAATAAATGAGATTGTATTTGTGTGATGTGTATATGAATGTATCATGATGTATGAAAATGTGATGTTTTGGCTGGGGAACATAAATCCCGGAGCTGCTGGAGAATAGAGTTGAGTTCTTCGTTTCCGCTGGGGATGATGAACGAAGATGATTGTGAGAATAAACCTGCAGGAGGAGAGAACTCCGTTGGGGAATAAACTGATGGGGAGATTACTCCGAGGGGAATTACTCTGTGGGGGAGAGATGTTTTGCTGAGGATTTTAACGATAAACTCCACTGGGGATTCAGCTGATAAACTCTGTTGGAGATTTCAATGATGAACTCCACTGGGGATTCAGCTGATAAACTTTGTTGGAGATTTCAATGATGAACTCCGCTGGGGAGGGATTGCCGTTGCTGGTGATATTGAATCTGTTGAGGATTGAATTCCTGCTTTTGAAAGGAAAGAACTTCACTGGGGGATGATCTTTCAGCTGCAACTTGTTGGGGATAACCCAGTTAGACTCTTGTGGGGATAACCCTCTAAATTTGGCTGGGGAGATTTATTTTGTACTCTACATGGATAAGCTTCCCGAGTCTACTAGGGATGATGATTCAACTCTGTTGGGGAAGCTTTTTAGACTGTGCTGGGAAAATGGCTCCACTGGGGTATCTTGTATTCCACCGGGGAACATTCTTATACTCCATTAAGGAATATTAAGACTGACGGGGATGCTCTTATACTTGCTGGAGAATATTCTTATACTCCACTGGGGAATATTAAGACCTTCTGGGGATACCAAGCCTTTTTAGGGTTGATGGTAGACTAACTCTGCTTGGGGAGAGTGTTGCTGATTTGTACATAGCTGCAAGTCTCAGCTGGGAGAGCTACCATTACTGCCTTATTCTGTGGGGAGTGAAAGTATTTTAGCCATATTCTTCAGCTGAATATACCTTGGTACCTGGTGGACAGAGCAACTTGTACAATTCGGACAATTCTTATTTGCCCCTATTTCTACTATTACCAGCAATTCATCTTTCATTTCGCATGTAAATATTTATGATTAGCAATTAATGTCAAATGCATATATCAAAAATGAACTTTGGATGTTCTTTCCAAAACAAAACAGATAAAGGAAAAAGAAATTTGTCTGAAAATGAATTTGTATTGATTTTGAAGTTTGGCTTGTAAATAGGTGTTTTTTGTACAAGGGGCTGACGTCCTAGTAAGAGAACACCGCCGGATAAATAGAATTTACACAATTTGTAAAAAGAAACAAAACAGCTATGTGAATGATTCCACTGGGTTCCAACTCTGCTATTGCCTTTATGTCTTCGAGCATCTCATCACTTTGCTACTGGTTGAAGGTAGATCAGATTGATTAGTGTCGTCTGAGCTTGATAGTCGATACCGAAGTCTGGATACAAGGTGATCCAATGAGACATAGTGTTATGATTTAATCCCTAACTTTTTCCTGGACCGCCCTTTCGGGTTTTCAGTCCACCGGGATACCCATTTTTGCCCAAGCCGCCTTTTTAGGTTTTCGACTTCCTGGGTGTACAGATTTTTCATTTTCATCCCTTATTTTTGCCCGAACCCTTTTGGTTCGCCGGGAAGCCCTTATTTTTTCCTAGGCCAGTCAACATAGCGGGTCTTTGATTATGCGTAGTATCTTTTCACTATGTCTGCATTGACGGGGTGAGGAAGGTCGTCACCATCCATGGTGGTTAGAATCATAGCTCCTCCTGAGAAAATGTTCTTAACCACAAATGGCCCTTCGTAAGTAGGGGTCCATTTGCCCCTGGGATCACCTTGAGGTAAGATAATGCACTTGATTACCAGGTCCCCAACTTGATACTCTTGCCGTCTAACTTTCTTGTTAAATGCCTTGATCATCCGTTTTTGGTACGTCTGACCATGACAAATAGCAGTAAGTCTCTTTTCGTCGATTAGGTTTAGTTGATCAAGCCGGGTCTGAATCCAGTCATCTTCGCTCAAACTTGCATCCTTCATGATCCGAAGAGAGGGTATCTGAACTTCAATGGGCAAGACTGCCTCAATGCCTTAAACCAGGGAATATGGTGTTGCCCCTGTTGACGTCCGTGCTGAGGTTCGGTACCCATGGAGAGCGAATGGTAACATCTCATGCCAATCTTTGTATGTCACTGTCATCTTCTGCACAATCTTCTTAATGTTCTTATTAGCCGCTTCTACAACCCCATTCATCTTCGGCCGTTAGGGATAAGAGTTATAATGTTGTATCTTGAATTGCTCGCAGAGCTCGTTGATCATCTTGTTATTGAGATTGGTACCATTGTCCGTAATGATCCTCTATGGTACACCATATCGACAGATCAGATTATGCCGAATGAACCGTGCTACGACGTTCTTGGTTACAGTAGCAAAGGAAGCTGCTTCAACCCACTTCGTAAAGTAATCAATAGCTACCAGGATGAAACGATTCCCGTTGGATGCTGTAGGTCTGATCTCACCGATCATATCAATGCCCCACATTGCAAAAGGCCACGGTGCTGTCAAGACGTTCAGAGGAACTGGAGGTATGTGCACCTTATCAGTATAGACCTGGCACTTGTGACATGTCCGAGAATGCTGATAACAGTCGGCTTCCATCATGGACCAGTAATATCCTGCCCGAAGGATTTTCTTTGCCATGGTATGTCCACTGGAATGACTTCCGAAAGTACCTTCATGTAGATCTGCCATGATCTTTTCTGCTTCATTCTTATCCACACAACGCATTAAGGTCGAATCATGGTTACGCTTGTAAAGGATGTTATTGCTGATGAAGAACTTCTCCGCAAACCTCCTCAGAAACTTCTTGTCATTAACAGATGCACCCTCGGGGTATTCCTGAGCCTCAAGGTATCTCTTCACCTCATGAAACCATGGCTTTTCTGTTACCTCTTTAGTCTCAATGTCACAGAAATGTGTCGGTTCTTCCAACCTTTCGATGATAATCTGGGGAGCTTCGTTGTCCCAATTGACTTTGAACATAGAAGACATCGTAGCTAGCGCGTCCGCCAACTGATTCTCCTCTCTTGGGAAGTGTTCAAAGGTTATCTCCTCAAAATGGGGAAGCAACGTCAATACATACTCCTTGTAAGGAATAAGGTTTGGGTGTTTCATATCCCACTCGCCTTTGATCTGACTGATCACGAGAGCGGAATCTCCGAAAACACTTAGAAACTTAATCCTTAAGTCAATTGTTGCTCAAAGACCCATGATGCACGCTTCATACTCCGCCATATTGTTGGTGCAGTTGAAACGTAGTCAGGCGGTAAATGGAGTATGGGAGCCTTTAGGAGATATGATCACAGCGCCAATGCCATTACCCAAAGCGTTTGAAGCTCCATCAAAGTACATAGACCATCGGGATCCTTCCTCAGGTCCTTCATCCGGTCCAGGTGTCTCACAATTAGTTACCAACATGATATCCTCGTCTGGAAATTCAAAGTTCATAGACTGGTAATCATCCATTGCCTGATGTGCCAACTGGTCTGCCAACACACTTCACTTGATAGCCTTTTGGGTCGTATATTGGATGTCATACTCAGTCAGGATCATCTGCCATCTTGTTATTCTCCTGGACAAGGCAGGTTTCTCGAGGATATACTTGATTGGATCCACCTTTGAAATCGACAGGGTAGTGTGAGTCAGCATATACTGTCTCAGCTGTCGAGCAGCCCATGCCAAAGCGCAGCAAGTTTTCTCGAGCAGTGATTATCGGGTCTCACAGTCGGTAAACTTTTTGCTAAGGTAATAAATAGCATGCTCTTTTCGGCCAGACTCGTCATGCTGCCCCAGCACACACCCTATTGAGTTATCGAGCACTGTCAAGTATAAGATCAAAGGTCTCCCTTCAACTTGTGGCATCAGAATAGGTGGCTCTTGGAGATACTCTTTGATCCTTTCAAAAGCATCCTGGCATTCATCGTTCCAACGTACTACTTGATCTTTCTTCAGCAGCTTGAAGATTGGCTCACAAGTAGCAGTCACGTGCGAGATGAATCGGGAAATATAATTCAGTCATCCCAGGAAACCTCTGACTTCTTTCTCTGTTCTGGGAGCTGGCATCTCTTGTATGGATTTCACTTTTGCAGGGTCAACTTGAATACCTTTGTCGCTCACGACGAAGCCTAATAGCTTACTAGACCTCACCCCGAAGGTGCACTTGTTCGGGTTCAACCTCAGCTTGTACAACTTCAGCCTGTCAAACAGTTTCTGTAGATGGTCAAGATGTTTTTCCTCAGTCTGGGACCTTGCAATCATATCGTCGACGTATACTTCAATCTCATGATGGATCATGTCATGAAACAAAGCAACCATGGCACGCTGATATGTTGCCCCAGCATTTTTCAATCCAAAAGGCATGACCTTGTAGCAAAAGGTACCCCACTGAGTAAGAAAGGTTGTTTTCTCCATGTCTTCGAGAGCCATTTTTATCTGATTATAACCGGAGAAACCGTCCATAAAGGAGAAGACCTTGTGCTGAGCAGTATTGTCGACCAGAACGTCAATATGAGGTAGAGGGAAATCATCTTTGGGGCTTTCCCTGTTCAAATCCCTGTAGTCAACACACATTCGAACCTTCCGATCCTTCTTCGGCACAAGAACCATGTTGGCGACCCACTGAGGGTAAGAAGTCACTGCTAGAAAACCGGCGTCAAATTGTTTCATAACTTCAGCCTTGATTTTCTCAGACATCTCTGGGCGCATTCGGAGGACCTTCTATTTTACTGGAGGGAAGTCTTCCTTGGTAGGCAGGCGATGAACCACAATGTCAGTATCCAAACTAGGCATATCTTTATAAGACCAGGAAAAGATCTCAACATAGTCACGCAGCATCTGAATCAGCCGTTGCTTCACACTAAGCTCCAGATTGGTACCAACCTTAACTTCCTTCTTGTCTGCCTCAGTACCCAGATTCACTGATTCTACTGGCTCTTCATGTGGCTGAATAACCCTCTCTTCCTGGAGTAACAGTCTTGCAAGTTCACTAGGAACTTCGCAATCATCTTCACCTTCATCTTCGGCTAAGTTGATCGGATTTTCGAAGTCATAACTGGCAGTAACAGAGTCGTTACCAGTGAGATCCATAGTGGATGTGGACCTGTATATGTGAGTGTGTGTAAAATAGCTGTTTTGCAATATATAATAAAGAAAAACAAGGAGCACAAAATTTGAAATGCAAGAACGTCCAATGCTTTTATTAATGGTATATGAAAATGACACACATAAAGCCCTCACAAATGAAGCCACGGTGCCCCGGGTAAGACACCGGGCCATAAAGTTTAAAACATTGTCTGTTACAAATTCAAAACGAAAAGTTTCATTACTGGGTAACAAAAGTAATAGGGATGAATTCCTTTGCTGTCCAGTTGCTTGGTCCACCGTCAGTAGTAGGATAGATCCAGCTGTCGAATTCAGACTCTTCTACATCATCTTCAATGGCATTCACTCCCAAGTTGCTGATGAACACAAGAGGTCTTCCGATCCTTGCACTTCGAACAGCCCTTTGAGCTTCTGCAGTGAAACCCAAACCAAACTTGTTAGTCTTCTGTGTAAAATCAGGGAGTCGGCCCCAATTTGCACACTCACCCTTCTCAATAACAGCCCGGGCATCTTTTAAGGAAGCCATTTTCATAGGAGAATCTTCAACCACAGTCTTAGCTGATGCCAGTGTATGGGGAACTTCTTCAAAATGATGGAACAGGGTCTCAATGAACTCCCCATCCATTTCTACATATCAGAACGAGTTGAGGTGGATGACCATGTACTCTTCCTCCCCTTGTACTGTCACAATCTTCCCTTTGACCGGGTACTTCAACTTCTGGTGGAGCGTTGAGGTTACGGCCCCAGCTTTGTGGATCCATGGACGACCCAGCAAACAAGAATAGGATGGCCGAATGTCCATCACATAGAACGTAGAGTTGAAAACCTGAGAACCAACCTTGATCGGGATATCAACCTCTCTATGCACCATCCTTTTAGCCTCATCAAAGGCCCTGGCAACAATGTTACTTGGTTTCAGCTCCAACCCTTCACAATCCAACCGGTCTAGAGCTTTTTTAGGCAATACGTTCAATGAGGAACCAGTATCCACCAATACATGTGCAAGAGTAGTGCCCCTGCATTCAATGGAGACATGCAGGGCATCGTTGTGATTCTTCCCTTTAGCAGTCAAGCCGGCGTTCGAGAAACCCAACCCATTATCAGCAGTCAAATTAGCCACACAATCTGTAAACTGATCAGCTGATGTCTCTTGTGGCACGTGGGCAGTTTTCAAAAAGGTAATCAGATCCTTGGCATGGGCCTCTGAGCACAGCAATAGTGACAACATAGAAATCTTAGAAGGGGTTTGCCCCAGTTGTTCAACTACGTTGTAGTCACTCTTTTTAATGATCTTCAGGATCTCTTCCATCTCTTGCTTAAAAGCTTCAACAATAATTGTCTTTGGTGCCTCTGTCTGGGCAGGCACGTCAGTGGTGATCCCTTTGCCCCGAGCGTCAGATGACTCGGCGACAGGGGTAAGAATAGGAACTTGAACAGGGATGGCAGGTACACAGGCAGGTGTAATAACAACAGGTCTTCGGACAGTTGGTGGAGCAATATCAGGTGAGAAAAGTCTTCCGCTGCGGGTGACTTTAGCAGGTCCAGTAATGTTGCTGATGTCAGTACCAGCATCCAACTCTTGTTTAACTCCATGAAAATAAACATCAGCCCCATAGTGCCAAGGGACAGCTTTATCAGAGGTGTAGGGGATGGGCCCCGGAACAGTGATGATCACAGGTGCGATTCTCGGAACAGATGTAATTCTAACAGGCTTCCTCGAGGGAGCCTTGGAAGAATTGTCGAAAATGGTAATGATGACAACTTCTTCAGAATGAACTGAGGGAACAACAGTCTTTTCAAACAGGATCTCTTTACTATCCATCAGGTTTTGGATACCTGACTTCAAGAATGGGCAACCGGTAGGTAAAATAGAACACATATGGCAACCTTCGTCACAACTCGGAAATAAACCAGCTAGCAAAAGGTTCTTCTTCATAGTCAACAGAGGGGTAACAATTTCATCCACAGAAACTACAAACAAGTCTTCTTCTAGAGCATTCACTCCATGCTTGGGCATGGGAGCAGTCACAACATTAGGCCTCTCGGGCGCCTCAAACTCAATCTCCTTCGTATCAATTAAGTCTTGTATCTTGTTATTCAAAACCCAACAATCATCTGTATTATGCCCCGGGCTATCAGAGTGAAAAGCACAGCGGGCATTAGGGTTATACCTCGGTGATGTGGTATTTGGACTCTTCGGGGCTTCCTTTAGAACCACCAGATTAGTCTTTAGCAACTGTGGCAGAATCTGAGACAAAGTCATGCTGAGACGAGTGAATTGCCTTTGAGGTCTCTCGTCCTTCTGTTGATTGTTGTGCTGAGGAGCACCAACAGGTTTTGAAATAACAACCGCATTGGAAGCTTGGCGGTGTTCAGGTCTATTTTGTCTTCTCGAACTGTAGACATCACTGGACTCTTTCTTAAACGGCTTCTTCTCGGTGCTTGATGAGGCACCCTTTTGTATCTTCCCAGCCTTAATACCAGCCTCAATCCTCTCACCAGTCAAAATAAGATCTGTAAACCCAGATGAAGAGCTTCCAAGTAAGTGGTTGAAAAATGGACCAGACAGGGTCCCCCGAAACATATCAACAAGTTCCCGATCAGCTAAGGGTGGTTGTACTCTTCCGGCGAGGTCTCTCCACTTTTGAGCATAATCTTTGAATCCTTCACCCATTCCCATTGACATACCCTGGAGTTGGGTACGAATAGGAGCGAGGTCGGAGTTGTACTGATACTGCCTATAGAATGCAGTAGCCAAATCTTCCCAGCTGCGGATACTGGCTCCGTCCAACTGATAGAACCATTCAATCTGAGTCCCTGAGAGACTGTCTTGAAAGAAATGGATCCATAGGTTCTTATTAGCAGTGTAAGGCTGGATCTTCCTCACATATGACTGGAGGTGCAGCTTCGGACAAGAAACTCCGTCATACTTAGCAAAGGCTGGTGCCTTGAATTTGTGGGGAATCACTACCCCAGATGATAGACCTAGATCACCGAAGTCCAGACCAGGCACCTTTTGAACCTCCATAGCACTCAACCGGTCTTCCAGTTGCTTGTATCTGTCCTCAGCATGAGGATACTGTTCTTCATCGTAGTCTGTCTCGTTGTCGGAGACCACAGGGCTAGGAGCCCTCCTTTCTTGTGGACTATCTTTCCCTCCAGATGAGGTGGTCAGATCAACTTCATTCTGTAGCTTGTTCCCAAACCTGTGTCCTGTGTTGAACAAGATGGTCTTCTTCTTCTTTTTCTTCTTCTCTTTAAGAATCAGGGTCTTCAGGTCTTGCTGACCTTTAGCTAGACTCATGAACAACTCTTGAAATTGGGCATTCTGGGCCTGGAGGGCCTTGATAGCTTGCTCAGTTGAAGGTTCAGCAGACATGATGAGTGAGTGCTAAAATAAACAGCGAAGAAGATAAGAGACCTGTAAAGGGTACCTGTTTATGAAGTGCATGGGATGAAATGCGTATGATTTATGATTTCAAAGAAAACCAGGATTCAAATTTGTAAACAAGAAAGGAAACACACTTTATTAGATAAACTTGGTAATTCAAATTGTTCAACAAATTGCCCTTAAGGCGTTACAAAAATGGAAATACTGAAAAGTAAATAAAAACTGGAAAGGAAATCATCAAACGTCAATCAATGCTCCCATGGCCTCTTCTTATCAGTGCGGACATAATCGTTGAGAATCCGCTCGTTCTCTAACTGTCTAGTCAACCTCTGGATCTTCTGCTCCTACTCATTGAACTTATCCCGATAAGAATCCCGTTCTTCCTGTAGTTGCATCCAAGATCTCTTCAGTGCCCCAATGTCAGTGGGCATATAAGGATGGAGAATGGTTGGAAGAACCCCTTCTTCATTAGCAACTTCAAGAGTGACAGGACGGACGACTTCATATGGCATACCTAGCTTTTGGGCACGGATGCGGACCCACCTGAGATATAGCTCCATTAGAAGTGAAGTATTTGGACCCAACTCATGTGGATCAGATTGGTGAACTCTGTCACAAGCCCTTATGAATCTACGACGTTGCTCGTCGCTATCCCCTTGAAAATCAAAGATGATATGAGGCATTAGCATCTCATGAGGTCCTTCTCTTCTGGCTCTTCCAAACTGACCGAGAGCTAGGCATGGGTTGTAAGAAATTCCTCCATGGGTTCCTATCAATGGAACATTAGGATACTCTCCACAACGATCAATGATAGTCACCTCATCCATACCCTTAAGAGTCCAAATAATGTCATTATGCGAGAGAGACATCACTCTATAAGACCAGCCCGTTCCTTCTTTGTTCTTCAGTACTGACTTAGGGAGGTGCGAAATAAACCACCTCGACAATAAAGGAGCACATCACATCAAGGTTCCCCGCTTTCGGGGAGTACGAGCATGGAGCTGATGAAGAATGTCACCCAAGAGAGTGGGTACAGGGTTCTGAGAGATGAAGATCTTTATGGCATTCACATCAACAAAAGTGTCAGGATTCGGAAACAGTACCAAGCCATATATCAAAAGAGCCAGAATATCCTCGAAGGCCTTGAAGTCTAGATTATCCCAGAAATAGTTAGCCTTACCAACCAAGAACTTAGTCAGAAAGCCCTTTGCTCCACTTCTAGTCTCCCAATTAGCCATTACCTCCTCTTTGGTCAAATGAAGGGCTGCAGCAATTTCTTCAGGCCTAAGGGTCTTCTCCCAACCATTAAACGGGGTCTGCTCCAGAACAGAGATACCGAGCAGCTCAGAGAACTCTTCTAGGGTGGGAACCAGCTGATAGTCTTGAAAAGTAAAACAATGGTACAGCGGATCATAGAACTAGACTAGGACACTCATCATCTGTTCGTCCAATTTGGAGGTGACCAAACTGAGAAGAGAACCATGCCTCCGGATGAAGGAAGTAGTGTCAGGCATCTTGGCAACCAACTCTTTAAGCAAGGTAGGGACTTGGACAAAGTTGATCCGGATGGTATTCTTACGCATGGGCATCATGATGACCTATAAAACAGAACAAAGATGAATCCCTCCTGTCTTTGAAATAGGTTAGTCCAATGCAAGATGTATGCAATGTTATGATGTCATGATGTCATGATAGTAGGAACACCACAAGTATCCACAATAGCAAACATGGTAAAGGAACACAAGTCACACAAAAGAGCCCTTAGATTTCAGGCTAGCAAGGAGCTTAGGTACTACCCTCTTTCAGTTCAGTTGGTTTAAACCTGTCCTAAAAATAGTAACCGGGTTCTAGAGGATCTCAATATCACTGACTACCCTTAATCGGTCATAATTCTAGTTTAGCAACCTTTTCTTGCGGCCGGAATCATCGCGAGAGTTTAGTCTCAATGAGTGCAGCATACTGCTACTGTTTTATGGCCAAGTTGGTCAATTTAAGGTTCTAAGGTCAGTTGGTGCTTAATGAGCCCTCAGAAGACCCATATTCTCCTCGTTCCAACGCAAGGGATATCGGTACAGACTAAAGTGCCACACCAACGTAGCTACTGATTCAACCGTGTCGGTCTACGTGGACAGTTCCCTCACAGTTTATTGCTACTTACCTAAAGGGTATCCCCAGATCCGTGTTAGGATCTATAGAACTCCGATACTAGCCCAAAATATAAATCATACAAAGCATACAATTGAAAACACAATGATCTAATCCTAAGGTACACCTCACTTTATAATATTCCCCAACAGAGTCGCCAGTTCTGTGATCGGTGGGAATAGAACTGACTGTTTTTTTGGAATGCTGGTTCGTGTTTTGCGTTTGTTTTTGCAAAATGTTGCGGTAAGCAAGATTCGCCACCGTCTTTTATTTTATCCAACAAGGAAAGGAAAAAGCACATAAAAATTCCTATTTCGAGATGTTTCTCGGGTTCGGGAGGTAGATTATAGAAAGGGAAGGTGTTAGCACCCTTTCTATCCGTGGTTATCCACGGGCTCTTCGGTACTTGCTCATTGTGTTTTCAAAATTTACTTTTCTTTGTGTTTGTGGGTTTGAAAAAAAAAGTCTTTGTTTGAAAGGAGTATAAGTGCGAAAAGTTTTGTTTTGTTTTAAAAGGAGAAAGTACATAAGAACCATCTACCTACTCGAAAAAGGAATCAAACCGTGCTAGTGTCCTTTAGACAATGCTATTCCACTATTGAGGAGTAAGTAGCATCGTCGTCGGAGTTTTCGGGTCAATTCAATTAAGGGACGTGTGGTCACTAAAGCAATGTTAGGACACCTTAGCGGTAACCCTAATGTCTTAGATCATTTTTCCGAGACAACCGTTTTGAGGCAACTTATGATCTTTGGACAAGAAGACGACCTCTAAAACTTCTTATACTCAATGGCCACGTTCGAGGCAACCAAGTGAGGTGTACCCTAAGAGTGCGCATGTGCGAGTGTGTTATTTCGGTTAATTTTATCTGTACATGTCATGGGTGAGCTATGTTGATTTTAAGTTCATACATTTGATCTTGTCATGCATTCCCTATTATCAAACATCTAACAGCTAATAGTTTCGGAATTTAAATTGCGGAAATTAAATCTAAACTATTACAAGGCGTCAGGTATTTACATCGCCAAAAACAAACCCTTTAATTTAAATTGCGGAAAATAAAATAAAGCGATAAATAATTAAAGTCCTAATTAAAAGCTATTACATACCGAAAGTAATTACAATATTGGAAATACGGATCGCGTGCGAAAAATTAAGACGATGCATTTTTTAGGGTTTTGACCCTTTTTGGAAGAAAGCACATTTTTTTATTATTTTTTTGAATTTAATGGAATTAAATTAAATGAAAAAATAAATTAAATTAAATAATGAAAATATTTTTGGATTTTTGAGTTTTTAAGGAAATAAAATAAATTGGATTAATGTTATTAAAAACCTAATTCTACATTAGTTTTAATTTATTGCAAAAATATTAAATATTTAAACCTATTTAAAACTAAGTTAATTAATTAATATTTATTTACAAAAATAAAATAATGAAATTAATAAAAATAATATTTTTTTGTTTTCTGATTTTATGAGAAAAATAATTAATTGGTTAATTAAAAAATAAAAATAATTAGTAAATAAATAGACAAAATGAATAAAAGAAAAGAGTAACCAAGGGGTTTGGGCCAACTTTGGAGGGTGAGAATAGCATTTGTTTGGTCCCATTTACGTCAAGCCTGTATGACTTTTTCTGCTTCTGTGTGGCACGTTGACTAGCGTGTATGGTGTACATCATCTCATGACCATCAGATTTGGCCTGAAGGCCATCTGGCGCTTGGGATCTGAGGGAGCATGATGGGCCTACGCACTTGAATGCATACTGGAACACCTGAATCAAAATGACACAAAGTTTTTGGGGGACCTGGGATTCGAACCCAGGTCCCATTGCTCATTGGCCAACGCACCAACCACTCCACTAACGCTTGATAGTTGTTAGGATAATAAACAAACAATGATATATTTGAAACAAACAACTATGCCTGGAAAAAAAATGCCGCGTTGTTTGAACTGGCCAATTGGGAGAGGACGCGTGGTCATCTTCTTCACAAATCTCTGGTTTTCTTACCTGCAGATTTTTATCCGCAGCAAGATTCGTGGGATCATCCTAAAACGACTTCCAGGCCATGTAAACGCAAGCTAAGACCATCATCGTGTTTGTCTCTCTTCCCTGAACACAACCATGGTCGTTATTTGTCCTAATTGTTCCTGCAAAACAAAAACCCAAATGCAAACCTCCAAAACCCTAGGTTCGAGTAGGGAGATATAGGCTACAAAAATCCAATTGAATAATGTAGAATGATTGGAAATTGAATTGTAAACATGATTGTACAAATGATTTGGAAAATAGATGCAAGAACATGGATTCACGATTTCATGTTCAGAGCTATGTTCAGGATGACTTACAGGGCGTTTCAGGCGATGAGAGGGCTTGGTTCTGATTGCTATAGCTTCAGTGGATTGCAAACAAGAACACCACGTTGAGATTTTGGATTGAATCGACCTTTAAGTATGATTTCAGTTTTAATATTTTCTAGCTTTTTTAAAGTTTTGTTTGGTCGTTTCTGCAGCTTTTTGGTCCTGTTCTCGATGCCTTTGCCTTGTACATGTATATTAGAAGCAATTAGGTTAAAAACTTGGGCTTGAATCCATGGGAATTGATGAATCAGGATTTGATATGATCTTCCATTAACAAACTTCCAAAAATGTCTCAAATCAAATATTTTGTGCATAATAAAGCTTGATACGAATTTGATTGGGTGTATCATGTTAATTGAAAGCTGTAATGATCAAAAAGATCTTATTCCATCAATTTTTAGATTTTATTTGAATTAATATTGATTTAAAATGAATTAATTCAATAAAATTTAAATAAAATAGAAAATTTAATGAATGGACATGAAACTGAAGATAGGACACGTGTATGGCGTGACAAGATCAAATCAAGTGGAAAAAAGTGGACCCTTTTGTCAAAAATTGTAGTTTTGAGGATAGTTGACTTTTGGCAATTTTGAAAAAATGCCCAACTTCAACAATGTATAACTTCCTCAATTTTGAACTTTTTGAGGTGTTCTTTGACTTTTTAGAAACCTTGAGATGTCCTATAACCAACCCTTTTTGTATCATCTCATTTTGATATTCCATTCTCAAGTTATAAGCTTTGGAAAAAAAGGTGTTTTTGTTGACTTTCAAAAATGACCTATAATGTCCAAATTTGTAACATTTTGTGAGAGCATTTATTGATCTTGGGGTGTGAAGATGGATTGTAGGAAATTGAGTCCTCTTAAAAATGAGATTTGTATGGGTCATTTCTCATAAAGTATGAGAAAGTTATGCTTGGTCAAAGTTGAGTTGACTTTTCCTGCAAAACCCTAATTTAGCAACTTTTGAATCTTGATGAATCTTAAGCAATCCTTGATGAATCATGATAAAACCTTGATCAAATGATGAATTATCCTTCAAAATGAGAATATTGACAAAAAATCTTGAGGTTTGACTATTTGTAGGTCACAGTTGACTTTTGCCATAGCATAGTCGATTTTTGGACCTCTTAAGCAATTGACTGACCAAACTTCCTCTGCAAGGCTTGAAATTTGACATAGATGAACTTGAGAGCATACTAGGACATTGGGGAGAACTTGAGGCCATTTGGATGCAAGGACCTTGATGCAACATAAAACCCTAATTTGAGGTTGACTGCCTTAGGAGGTGATTTGACTGTCCTACTCTTGAGCAATTTGAGCCACTTGGAGATTATTCTTGACATGTCTTGAGAAATATGGGAGGGAAAATTTTGGGGTACAACAATTACATATCAGAGCAATGATACCGACTCGAACTAATGAAGGTATACATCCTTCACTCTCGACTACCTGCACGTTACCAACATAAGGGCAACATTCAAACAAAAGGGGTGAGATATCTAACAATATAATAAAGCACATGATAATTAATATATTAAATTAGATCACATAACATCACCACTTTTCATCTCATGCTCAACAATCACGACAATAGTACACAATCACAACATCAATACACACTCCTAAATACAATCATATAATGTGACTCAATACTATGCAAATGCATGTGGTACCATTTGAAGCAGAACTCCCATCTCAAACATTTGCCAATTAATAGAGGCATCAACAAGGCATAAGCCTCCATCTCAATATTCTCCAAATTCAGGCCATCTCAATGAGCATAAGCTCCATCTCAAAATGCAATTTATGCGACACAATCATGAATGTATTAACAACACCATAATTAACAACAATCACAATACAACATCATCGTTGGCCAAAGGCCTACGTCTCAAATCATCTCAACATCTCTTCATCAACATCTCATATTATCCATAATAATTTATCATTTATCCATCAAACATCATTTATTCATCATAAATTATCAACACAACATCATTAATAACGTCTCATCAACAACTCAACTTACATCATTACTATCATTACTCCTACTGTTACAAATCAAACAGCAGCCTATAAACATTTCATCCTCATCATTCTGCATAAAAACCAACATAACGATCAACACAGGAACTAACTCTAAATCCTAAATTGGCTACTAGGATTACACTTCCTATTCTTCATTTTAATCCTCAAGAATAAAGCTCATCGCATTATCTATTCAACGCTTCGAACGACATCTCAAACGGAATCCTAAAACTCAAGTTACAAGATTTTTAAACTGAATCTGCCAAAAACCAGACAATATGGATCGACGCAAAACATCTTAGATCAACGCGCACTGCACTAAACTCACAACATGAGTCGACGCGTCCTCTCTTGGATCGACTTATTCCTGAGTCTAGCACATAACATGTATCGACACATGCTCCTATGGTTCGACTCATCCTGAGTCTAAAGGTTCTCATGTATCAACGCAAGACCCTTCGGGTCAACTCATCCAAAGTCTCAAAACCTCCTTGTATCGACACGTAGCATTTGAGGTCGACGCATCCTGTTACATCCTGCATAAATTATGCGATCTTCTATGCGTTTTCACTACGGGTTATATACTTTAAGCCCTAAAAACTTAATCTAATCATAGATAATCATCACTTACAATTATCCTATAATTCTACGTCAATTAAACAGCTTCGGGACATCATCATTCATCTATAATTCACCAATTTCATGTCATACAACATCATAAACATTCAATTCATGAACAAGACAACAATAACCTCTAACCCCACATACCAATCATCATGAACCCAATTATAGAGTCAGAACCCCACCCTTACCTTGGATTGAAGGTTGCTCTATAACTTCCGGTCGAATTCCCGTTCTGCCGTTCTTTCCTCTTTTTCCAGCAGCTTCACGTTCTTCTTCTCAATCCTTATTCTTCTACCGCCTCTTCTTTCTATTCCTTCTAACAACAATAGAATAACCTATTATTCTTTATTCCTTATTAGACTTAAAACTAATACACCCCCTGATTACTTCTATTCCTTAAAAACAAGCCCACATCAATAATAATATACTTCTAATATTATTTCTCCACTTAATAAAATAATTAAATCCAATTAAACGTAACACAACTTCACAAATATTCCAAAAATAATTTAATTAAATAATTAATTAAATTACGGGCGTTACAATTATGACTTACTTTGTGTTTGTCTTCCTTTGAACACCGGCTTGTAACCATACTATATGGTTGGTGTCTAATTATTTTCTATGCCCTTCTCTAACATATATTTATGTGATTGTTTGTTAGAGTCATTGATTTCCAAAGTAGATAATGATCTAACCTTGCTTATATTGATTATTTTTACTTTAACATGTTTCTTTGACTCTTTTTCATGTTGTCAAAGGGGGAAAAGCATGTGGAAGTCAATAACAGATGATATGAAACGAAAGGGTGCACATAGATAGGGGGAGAAATCTCCAAGATGAACATTCCAGATACATGGTTCTAAGGACAAGTTTTGCCATCATCAAAAAGGGGGAGCATGTGAGGGCAAGATTTCAATGATGGCAAAACTATGTTGGAAATGTTGCTAGATGATATGGTAGACAAAGTAGCATGAAAAGTATTCAAGAATTGATATTCTTGAAAATACATTCTATGAGTCGACTCAAAGAAAGCTCAGATCGACACATGATTAAAAGTTTCTCCTTTGGGAAGTCTCGGGTTTGCTCACATCGACTATGTGGTCGACTTATCCTGCAAGTAATGTTTAGGAACTATGCATCGACGCATACCCATGGAGCGGTCGACGCATGGATCTTGCACTCTGTCATATGGTATCTTCGAGAATGCTCAGGTCGAGTCATCCTTCTGCATAGGTTGACACATGGCTTATATACACTGTCATATGTCACTCACGAGAATGCTCAGGTCGAGTCCCCTTTTGCATAGGTCGACCGCTCGCTCGTAAAAACTATTTTTTAGTTTATTAGTTTGGGTCTTGACCTTAGATAACATATATATACTTGTTTAGTTATTTCATTTGGTTTTTAACAAGAAAAGTGAAATAGATACACAAGGTACTCATCATGTTCAAACTCTCACTCATCCACTGACAACTACACATAATAATTTTTGTCGATCAAGGTGCGGAGCGTGTGTTGACAATGTCCAAAGTAGAAGATTACGATCTTGTTAGGGTTGAGCAATTGTGGGTTTTTCTTGAATAAAATATGAGGGTTTTGTCCTCCAAGATCATTGGGATTTGGGGGGTTTTGATAATTCTTTGCTTCATTAAATTCAATCGTGCTTAAGGGATTGAGGAACTTTGGGTTCGCTAAACAAGGTAGCTACAATCTGAGGATTTTAAAGGAAGAATTGGGGTCATCATCTTGCGATCAAATCATCCGAGAAAAGGGTTTGAGAAACGGTTTGGGTTCTCAACAAGGTAGCTATAACAGGAGGTTTATTGAAGATTGATGACACACTTGATTCAAATAGAATCAAGAGAAGAGTGAAGCTTAGTTTTCAATTCAACATATTGGGTTTAAATTGTGGTGACTATTTTCTATCTCTTGTATAAACTTTGCAATCATAATAGCAACTATCCTATTTCTAAATTCTAGAATTAGGGGAAGACGTACCCCACGCGAGGACGACTGTGGGAACTGCCTTAACAAATCATGTGTCGTTTTTCTTTCTCGCTCTTTACTGTTTATTTGCAATAATCTGAAAATTTTCTCTTGTAGTTCCAATTGTCCTGACTTGTAGTGCAATAAAACTGTTACTAAAAACTATAATAATCACTTTGATTGCTATAATTGAATTCAACACTATAAATTAAGGTAGATTGAACTTGGTGAAGTTAAGCACACCAAGTGTTCGATAAAAGTCCAAAAGTTCAAATTTGTGTATTTTCTTCTCAACATTTCATTGGAAGTAATTGACAATAGTTAAAGAGTATAAGTGATCAATTATAATTGAGTTAAGTGTTAATAATTCTCATTGATTCATTTTATTCGATTTTTCGCATATCCGATCTTTTCAATAGAGGATCGTTTTAGACAAGTGTATCCGGGTAGCTTTCACTGTGCTTCAAGTTTTTCTTAAAAACTGATTTTAAAAATCAAGGTATCTATTCAACCCCCCCTTCTAGATATTTCCTATGTCTAACAATTTCTTCAAAGTCGATTCCTTCTTCTTGATTATAACCTTGGGCCACCAACCTTTCTTTGTTTCAAACAATTATATGATTCTCATCAAGTTTGTTTTTAAACACCCATCTGGTACCTATGATGTGTATACCACTTGGCCTAGAAACAAGTTCCCAAACTTGATTTCTCTTGAATTAATTTAATTCCTCTTGCATAGAAATTATCCATTGATCATCTCCTAAGGCTTCATCAACTTTGGAAGGTTCAATTTGTGAAAAAAACATTATATTCAAGCAAGCATCTTTGAGATTTAATCTTGTTGCAACTCCTTGACTAATATCACTAATGAATTTATCAATTGGATGATCTCTATGAGTTCTCCATTCTTTATGAAGGTCATCATGATTTGTATTTTATTGTGAAACTTCTTCTTGATGCTCCAGTTGTTTCATACTTTGAGCATTAGGAACTTCTTCCGAGGGTAGATCTATAATATCATCATCATCATCACAAACAACTATATCTTCCTTAGAGGTGTTAGTTTCATCAAAGGAAACATGCATAGATTTTTCAATAGTTAAAGTTCTTTTATTATATATTCTATAAGCTTTACTAGAAAGAGAGTAACCAAGAAATATACCTTCATCAGATTTCTCATCAAACTTACCGAGATTGTCTTTGTCATCGTTGAGGACAAAGAACTTGCATCCAAAAATATGAAATTTAGAAATGTTTGGCTTTCCTCCAAAGACTTCTTGCGCCTATACTGAGCAACTGCCTTAAGGGCAGGATCGATTGTCATATGGTGACAAGCTATCTCAGGGTCTAGGCCAGACATCTTAGTTGTGGTCTAGGCGATAAAGCATGTGTTTTCCTTCAAGCACGTCTTTAGTTGTCTCTTCGCCAAGTCGGAGATGTCAGCGTCGACCTTGACTCCTTTAGAGGGGTCACTTCCGATGGGGATGATCTCGAATTCTTCGTCTAACATTGGTCACATGGGGTCAATGGACTCCTCGATGCTTATTGATAAGGATGGACCTTCTGTGTCTAACATGGGTTATTTCCCCTTCTTCCTCTGCTCTCTGAGATCTTCTTTTGTAAGCGGCTATCAATGTCGACTGTGTCGATGTATGGTAGCGGCTTCGACTCCTCGAAACTGCTGGGGAGAGAGGGCTTGCTGGATGTCCTTGGTTGAGTGCTAATGGAGCTCAATCATTTGAAATTGCTTTAAAACACCTTCTTGCGGCCTGCACATCCCCGTGGATGGTTGAAACCAGACCCTCTGCGGTGTAGTACTTCATTTTTAGATGCACGATGGAGGGTACTACTATCAGCTCGGCCAAAGTGGGTATTCTAAATATGCATTGGTAGAGTGACGAGAATTCCACTACTAGAAATTAGGTCTTGATGGCCCTAGCCGTTTCACCTGCCCTGAAGGTGACGATCAACTTGACATATCCCCAGGGTTTGGTGACAGAACTGTTGAATCCCTGGAGATTCGAGCTCATGTACGGGGTCAGATGGGTCTTGTTTAACTGCAAAGTGTTGAATAGCTGGGTGTAAATTATGTCCACCGAGTTGCCTTGGTCGACCAAGATGTGCCTGACGTTGAAGTTTTCCATGCGCGCTCGTACGAGCAAGGGGATGCTAGAGTTAGGAGCTCCACCTGGTAGCTCTTCCTAATAGAATTTGAGGGGGTGTGAGCCTCCTCTAAATTTGTCGAGGGTGGAGCTCATATCGAAGTTGGCCTCTATCAACTAGTCTAACCTTCTTTTTATTGAGCCCACTGTATACTTGTTAAATCCTCTGCCGGAGATGACCATTGCTGCTAGGAAGGATTCGCAAGGAATGTACGAAGAGAAGTACAAGGGGATTTCTTCCATGTCGGGGACGTAGAAATCCTCTGGCCTCGTGATGCTCGTGGCGACGGGTATGAGAGCTTTGTCGAGGGAGGGATCCTTTTCCTTGACTTTCTTTGACCCAGGAGCGTCTTCCCGAGGAGTGTCTTTCTTGTACTGTTTGAGATGCCCATCTCAGATGAGGATTTAGATGACATCTTTAATATGGATGCAATCTTCCGTCATGTGCCCATGACTTTTGTGGAATATGTAGTACTTTATTTTATCTGTCCCTAGTTTGGACGTTGTTCGTCGGGGAAAGCGGACCTCGACGCTTTTGAATTATGCGTTGGCACGGCCAGTAAGGATACGCTCGTGTGAAGTGTTGAGAGGAGTGTAGTCGTTAAATTGGACAGATGGTCCCTTGTAGTCTCTAGAATCCCAGGACTTGTCTTCCCTTAGTTTTTCTCCTCCTCGACCGGATGTCAAGGGCTCATCATTCTTTTGTACTTTTGCATTCTCCCTATGCCGTGAGTCCCTCGCTTTGTTAGCTGTCTCTTTTTCTTCGTACTAGATGTACGCTTGTGCTTTGAGCAGGAGCGCATCCAGGGTGGTCAAGGATTCTATGCCAACCGTCTTGGTGAAGTCACTATGGGGGACGGATATCACGTTCGAGGAGATTTTTTTTATGCCGTAGGTCGTAGAGACCTGTAGGGCTTCTTTATTGAAGCGCTCGATGTATGCCCGGAGGGATTCATCTCTTCCTTTGATGATCGTCTCCAAAGATGCTTCCGACTTGGGATGACGACAGGATGTTGTGAAGTGCATGGAAAATTGTCTTCCCAAGTTCTTCCATGACATGATGGATTTGTCTAGAAGGCTCTTATACCAGATCATGGCTCATTTCCTAAGCATAGTAGGAAAGAGACGACATTTGATTGCTCCTTGAACCCCCTGTAGTCGAGTAACACATCGAGGTTCTCGATGTACTCGTCAGGGTCGGTCGTACTGTCATATATCCCCAAAGGGGGAGGCTTCTCCAGGATGATGTGGAGCATAGTTTCCATGATCTCTCTTGATAGTGGACCGTGGGGCTCATCATCATCGCTTCCTTTGGGATATGATGATGGGGAATGATGATTCCTTCCTCGTCGGGGGCTGTTGTCCTGACAGGGATACGTGCTTCTCCATTGTTGCTTTGGCTTGGGAGATGGTGAACAATCATAGGAAAGTCGGGGGTCTCTCTTTGTCTTCTTAGAAGACAGGGAGCCTTGATATTTCTGGGGAGGTGTTCGATCACGCTTCTTGGGGAAAGAAATGTCTTGCTTATCCCTTATGGTTATACGACCACGCCTTGGTGGGGATAAGCTTGGGGAGTTACATCGTTCGTGTCTATGAGGGGGATACTTTGACATCTTCTTCCCCCATGCTCCTATCCCGTTTCTCTGTTGTAGGATGAGAGTGTTGGTTTGGTCGAGGGCAATGAGGAGTTCTGCTATGGCCGGATCGACTTGACTGAAATCTAAACTGGCTGAAGGATAAGGGGAAGTTCCTAAATAGGTTTCTTTGAGCTCTGATTCTCTAGGAGCTTCTCTAGAAAATGAGGGTCTTCGCGGTCTGCATCGGCTGAGTCAGGATAAGCGGTTTGGCCATCCCTGAGATCAGGGACCTCCTCGAGGTGAGGAGGTTCTTCATTCCTATCCGCCTTGTGAATGGGGGAGGGCATATTTTTTATAGAGGGATGATGATCGTCATGATCGGCCATCGTTTGAAGGTATGAAGGTATATTTGGTCTCTGTTTTCAGGTAAGAAGGAAGATGGGGAAGATATTTTCCCACATACGACACCATTGATCTTACCGGTTGACCAGAACCTGAAAGTGGGCCGAATTGATGACGTTTGCTAGGCTAGAAATTTATGGAAAGAAGGGGTGTACCTGCAAGGAACTCTGAATATCTAGTAGAAAGAGTGCATAGAGATACAAGAAAGAGATTAGGGTTTTATGAGTGAATATTGGATACCTGGCCCTCACAAGTGTGAGGATTTATATAATTCCCCTAGCATGTAGCCATTGGTTACTATTTTTAAGCCTATATATTTGGGTTCGTAAAAATAGATAATTTCCAGAACTTGGTCAAAACGGGCAGTTGTGTCCGTAACTAGCCGTTGCTTTGAGCAAGGGTGAGACGACAGACAGATGCGTTTCAAGCGCCCTCCTAGTTGTCTGCTCGACAAGTGGCGAGTAGGCATAGAATCGGTCGTTGATGCGGGCAGGTGTATGACCATGGTATTATAGTCTGTGTTATTCCCCTGGTATGGTCGATCAAGTATGCCCGACAAGAGATCAGAGTTTGTGGGTCAAAGTTGTTTGGGCCATGCTGAGGCAGAAGTAGATTGGGCCAGTTCTAGTCATTGGTCCAGTCCAAAACATCTATGATTAAAATTTCAATTAAAAATAAAATGATGTACACCCGCACATGGCACGAGTTCTAATCTAGTTTTAGTTTAATTCTAAACCATTTAGATAAAGGGCAGAAAGGACAACAAGAGCAGGAGAGAAAGGGTGGCATGTTATCTTTTTCCTAGTGAAAATAGTTTTGGACACACAAAAGCGACAACTCACTGGACTACTAAACAAAGACTACATATTATTCATTTCAATGAAATATCACCTACAAATAAAATTTTAAAAGTATTAAAAGTACTCTCTTTTTAATATTTTCTCTAACATTCACTTTTTTATCAGATGAAATATCTGAGAGTCTCTCACTTTAGAAATAGGTTCCACATAAAGTGGTATATTCGCTAGAAAGTACAATAGAGGAGGGAGAGCCCACTCATGCAGGAAGTGAACAACTCTGTGTGTTTCTCTTTAAATTTTGTGAATGATTGACATTTATAGAGAACACCCTTGGGCATGAGCCAAAAAACTAAAGATAGTTTCCTTTATTTCATGATAAAAATCATGATGGTAATGAGGACTTACTCTCCCTTAGATTATGAAGGAGGCAGTTATCCTCCTTGACTCCCTCTGTGAGTTTGTGATAATGGGACACATCATCTCCCGCATTTATGAGATAAGAGGGATGTGAGAATTAGTCCAAATAGACGAGGCCTAATTGGGCGGTTTGGAAGTCCAGGCGACCTCATGGTCCATTTTAGGCAACGTATAGCTTCGCAAGGCATCTCTCCCCCTGCCATTGTGTTTGGCCTTCCATATTATTTCATAGACTACCCCCTCTTAGGGTTTTATAAGATTATATCAGTACAAGTGGTAAAAACCATGCATATTTCATCCGATAAGAAAACGAGTGTTAAAGAAAGTGTTATTAGAATTCCTTATATATATATTGTACAAATATATTCTCAAAGGATATACAATAGGCGACACAAGAATCACCAAAAGCCGACAAAGAACACCCATTGCCTAAAATAAGGGTCGTAGTCGTCTATTTATTGCAACGCGCACCCATTGATTGAAATAGTCGCCCATTTATGAAGATGTGGAAATGACGTGTCCCTACCTAGTATCATTATAAAAGGGGAAATCAAAGAAGAGGGCCACGTTCTCCAGTATAATAGAGGAAATAACTACTCATTTTCCATGTTGCAGAGAGAGAGAGAAAGGCGCGAGACTACTTTCTTGGGTTCTAAAACCTAAGCCTAAGAGGTTCCTATAAATACCACAACTCTAAGATTGAGAAATGACATTTAATTTACTCATAAAACACCAATATATAAAGCTTCTCTTCAACCCTAAGTGAGCTTTCTCTAACACTATAAAACCCCTAAAAAAACCTCTAACAAACTTACATAATTAAGGATTGTCACTCATTGTACTTTTAGCAAGTACAATTGGCGCCCAACGTAAGGCTCGGAAAAAGTGACATGGGCCACACACATTATAATTCACCCTTCATTTTCGCCATCTTCTCCTAGACGACGGAGAAATAAATTTCAAGATTGTTATTAACACCATTGCCAGAGTCTTTGTTGGTGGGAGAGAATCAAGTTCCTCTTGCAAAAAATATGTCAGGAAGGTTTTGACGGAAAGCGTCATACCCGCCGACCTTAAAGTAAACATAGAGAGGGAGCTAGAGTCTAGAATCACCTTCTCCATCAAAGACGCCAACGACATTCTCCCTCATAACAATGATTGAATGATCATTATGGTTCAATATGATGATTGTGATGTGAAACGAGTATTGATCGACCATGGAAGCTCAACATATGTCTTAATCTAGAGCGCCTTTTAGGGGATTTGGCTTGACCTAGATGACATCGAGCATTCAAAGGTTCTTTAGTTAGACTTTCAGGCGAGCATATATAGGTGAAATTTCATATAACTCTCAAAACGATGTTTGGTTCATAGGCGAGTGCGAAGACTGAAAAAGTAAAATATTTTATTGTAGACTTCTTATTCCCATAAAACTCCATCCTAGGGTGGGTTACCCTCAAATTATTGGAGGTCTTGTTCACCATCAATTTAAGCACCAAGTACCCGGTATTAGGCGAGTGAGTTAAAGTGGTTCAGGGAGACAAGGAGGTCGCCTAAAATTTGACCAAATTAGCCTGGTAATAAGGAGGGAGAAGATCGTGACAACCACCAAAAGATTCAGAGGCTTGCCTTGGCAATTTTTATAACTACTAGAAAACTCAGACCTCATTTCCAAGGGCGCCGAGTAATGGTAAAACCCAACTACCTCATCCCAAAAGTTTTGAAGAAGCTTGATCTATATGGAGAATGGTATCTTGGGAGATCAAGTTACATGAATATGGTATCTAATATATCCTTAAATGAAGTATCAAATTGTAGGTGCTAGATGATTTCCTAAAAGAGTTGAGTTTGCCAGTAAGTGAGGTAACCGTCCACATATGGATATTGTCTATAGATGACACCTTGAAGCTGAAGGGAAATGGCATTGGAATAGTATTAGAAGATCCATATGACCTCTTTCTCGAGTAGTATATGAAGTTTTAATTCAAGGGTGGCAAAAATCAAGTTGAGAATAAAGCCCTCATTATCGGCATGATCCTCATCACTAAGATGAGCATTTCAAGTTTGAAATCCATGAGCAAATCACAATTAATGGCAAATCAGGTCATCGATGAATACCAAGCGAAGGTGTCTTAAGGTTATCAAATATCCGAAAAAGGTATGTGACTTATCTGGATGTCTCAAAGCTTTTTAAATAACATATGTGCCCATGGAACATAACTTTATGGCCGATCTTCTCTCTAAGCTCGCTAGTATTGAGGTCGATGAAACCAACACCCTTGAAGTCTCCCATACCACCAATTAGATGGCGCCCATAATACACTATCTACAATCAGAAAAACTTCCATCAGAGGAGTTAGAAGTAAAAGATTAGAAAGCATACAAAAAAGTACACCATAATATTAGGGAAGCTATACAAGATGGAAATGACTTCCCCCATGGTGAGATCACTAGGAGAACACGAAATTACCCTAGTCCTCACAGACGTACATCAGAGGACTTGCGGCAGTCACATTGGCAGAAGAACATTGGCCCAAAAATTTCTAAAACATGTTATTATTGGTCCACTATGATGAATTATTATGCAATATTCATCAGAAAATGCGACAATTTCCAAAAACACGCCAACCTACATCATGCATTTGTTGAGATCCTCCACTCTGTCACATCACCTTGGCCATTCTACTAATGGGACATTGACATATTAGGTCATTTCCTGTTGGCGCTTGACCAACTGAGGTTCTTGATCATTAGAGTAAATTATTTCACCAAATGGATAGAAGTTGAAGTTGTCTGCAAGATCACAACTGAAAGAGTTTGTTACTTTTGTTGGCCGCAGATCAAGTGCAAGTTTGGTTTGTTAGGAGTTATCATTTCAGACAACGGTACTCAATTCGCCAGCTCCATTATGATTGAATTCTGTCATCCCAAAAACATGGAACTCAATTAACCTAAAATATTATTACAATTATCCATTTTATGTCATCTGCTTTTAATAAGGCAAAAGGCATTTAGCCAGCCAACATATGGATTCTCTTAAAAGTTGTCTAGTACCGTATTCACATAAAGTTATCTAATTTCTTATTTCATATAAATGTTGGGCATCCATTATAAGATCATTCCCTCCCTTATAATATAAATATTGGACTTCCATTGAAATATCCTCGTCGCCCTTAGAAACAATATAAATATTGAACTTTCATTGGAAGATCCTTGCTGCCTTTAGAGCAATATAAATGTTGGACTTCTAATAAAAGATCATTTCCTCCCTCAGAGGAAATATGAACGCCGGGCTTCCATTGGAAGATCCTTGTTGCCCTTAGATGATATATAAAAGTCGTACTTCCATTGGAAGATCCTTGCTGCCATCAGAGGCAATATAACTCTCGAACTTCTATTAGAGCATCCTTGATATAAATGTTAAACTTTTATTAGAAGATCCTTGTCGCCATCCGAGGTAATATAAAGGTTGGATTTCTATTAGAAGATCCTTGTTGCCCAATGAGAAATATGGGTAGCTTAAAGTATCTCCTGAGGGACACAACTTCAAGTCTCATCTGAAGGACTTAACTTAAAGTCTTGCCTAATGGAATGAACATAAAGTCTCGTCTGATGCACTTAACTTGAAGTCTCGCCGAGGGACTCAATTTAAAGTATCTTCTGAGGAAATCAACTTAAAGTATCGCATAAAGGACTTAACTTAAAGTCTCCCCTAATAGACTCAACTTAAAGTATCGCATGAAGGACTTAACTTAAAGTCTTTCTTAATAGACTCAACTTAAAGTCTCAACTGAGGGACTTAACTTGAAGTATCACCTAAGTGACTCAACTTAAAGTCTCTCCTAAGGGACTTGACTTAACATCTCGCCCGATATAATTAACTAAAAGTTTCTTCAGAGAGACTCAACTTAAAGTCTCGACTGAGAGACTCAACTCGAAGTCTTGCCTAAAGAACTCAACTTGAAGTCTCACATGAGGGACTTAGAGTCTCGCCTGAGGGAATCTAATTAAAGTATTTCCTGAGAGACTCAACTTAAATTATCGCCTAAGAGACTTCACTTGAAGTCTCACCAAAGAGACTAACTCAAAGTCTCGCCCGAGGGACTCAACTTTAAGTCTCGACGGAGGGACTCAACTTAGAGTTCCATTGAGAGACTTAATTTAAAGTCTTGCGTGGAGGACTCCACTTATTGTGTGTTTGATAGAGTAGAAATAAGAAAGAGAGAAATAGGTGAAAGAGAAGTAGAAAAGAGATTGATAATTTCCCTTGTTTGAGAAGAAGATAAATAGGAAAGAGAGATTAAAAAATGGCGGGTCCCACAACTTTTGTATTTCTCTTCAATTATGAAGAGAAAGTGAGAAAAAAACAAATTAGTAGATGAAAATGACTATTTTGTCTAATAAATTATAAATATATTTTTTTAAAGTGTTATTTATCATAAGGACATTATTGTACTTTTAAAACTATGCAACAATTTTCTCTTCTCTATTTCTTTTCTCTTTCTTTTAAATCAAACAATACTTCAAATCTTCTTTATTTCTCTTCTTACAATCTCTCTCTTATCTATTTCTCTCTTCACAACTTCTCTTTCAAACCAAACACACCCTCAAAATTTCATAGAGGGGTTAAAATTAAATAACTTTTCCCTCGTATTTGAAGGACTATGTACTAGTACATTCACAAATAATATACAATAGACAACACAAAAATCACCAAAAGAAAACAAAGAAGGGCCATTGCCCAAAAGCAGACTTTAGTAGCCCATTCGTTGCAATGCACGACAGTTGATCACAAAGGTTGCCCTTATTTTTTCAGTCAGGGGCGAACCCATGTGTTACTCAGCACCCCTCAACTTTTCAAATTTATACTAGTTTTTCTTAATCTTGAACCCCTTGAAAGTTTTGACCTTTGCACCCTATTATGTTAAAGTTGTTTACTTACTCACGTCACACCACAATTGCTGTAACACTGCAGTAGCATCAAAACCTATATTGCATACTAGTATGCAGGACATTATTTGATATTATTATGGAATTCAAACTCTACATATTAAAATATTTCTAGTTTTTATAGTTGACATAAAGTTAATTTAAGGAATGTGTAAACTTTATTTTTCACAATAATATGTACTTGCAATAAATAAAATGTATTAAAGTATTTTAATAATGTTAAACTTTTCAATGATAAAAGATTATATAATATAAAAAATTTGTAAAACATGTAGTTTTTTTAAATGAGAATTGTTATTTGAACATCCATAATATAGACCATATGTACACCGTATCAATATTCCAAAGAATTAATGAATGTTTTGTATTGAAGAAAAGAAAAAATAATGTTTTTTTAAACAAATAAAACCACACCGTATTGTGATACGGTGTTGTGTGTATTTTAGATGTCAAATTAACAATTCTCTTTTTAAATATATTTAAACATACATTAAAATTATGACTCGATTATCTTCTTCTCTAATTATAGGATTCTAATGATTTGTTTTGGTTTTCTTATTTATAGTTTTATAAAATACATCTCTCTTAATTATGTTATATATTTAGAGATTAAAAGTAATGCACTGGTAAATTAATTTTAAATTATCTCTAATAGAATTATATAATATTCAGTCATGTCATATCAATATTTTAACATTAAAAGTATGATTTATCATGATACACGTCTGTGATTGATTGACAGTGTAAAAATACTTTACATTGTCAGTGTATATTCTTTTTTTTTTATATATATTTTTTATACAACTTATATTAACTATGATAAAATAGATGAGTAAATTTTAGAAGATTTCTCTCTCCACCCTATATTGAAAAGAAAAATTCTACGTATTTCCTAATTTGTCTATGAAAATCGAAAATATATTTCTAGTGCGCACCATACACCACTCACAAACAGACCAAATATAATTCCATCCCATATAAAAGAAAAAAATAGAACCGGAGATATACTTCCGGTTGCAACTGGTATTCTATTTCCGATTTATATAGCGGGAACATTGAATTTTCTGCCACCTTGTATTTTTATATATAATCAAAAATATACTCCCGGTATTATGAAAAATGAAAAATACTTAAAACAATAACCAGCATGGTCAAAAACCCTTCCATTCTCAATCCATTTTTTCACTCCAAATCCTCATTCTTGTGGTTTATCATATTAAAAGGAGCTCAAGAAAATGAAATTTCAAATAAAGATTGTTCATTTCAATCCTCATTCTTCACATTAATATGATTTTCATTTGGAAAAAGGTTACGCTAATAGCAGAAATATATTTTCGGTTAGTAGTTGAACGTTACCGGAAATATACTTCCAGTTCCTGGATGTGCTTTCATTTACAAGAACTGTGTATTAATTAGTTTAATTTTATTTCACATTAGGCATGACGCATTCAGATAACATTTCCAAACCTAATGTGTCTCAAGTTGTTTCACCTCTTGTATCTCCTATCGTAACTAAGACGGTAGATATTCGTGAGCATTTTGAAATTGAAGAGGAGTTTGGATTAAATGAAGACATGTTGCAGTGGATTCGTACAGAAGTCGCCAAACTAGGGTTTGGTGTTGTGATTGGTAGGTCCGATAATGGTAAGGATATAAGATGTACATTTGTGACTTTGACATGCGAAAGAAGTGAGAAATATATGTGTCGGACCCAAATTTTGAAACATGACGACACCGGTTCAAGGAAATGTGAATGTCCATTTAAGTTGCGTGGTTATCTGTTGGGAAATCAAGAAATGGAGATTTAATATGGTATGTGGTTTACACAATCATGATTTAAGTCTAAGGTTAGTCGGTCATCTAATTGCCTGTCGGCTCCTTCTGGATGAGAAGACATGTGTTTTCGACATGACATTGAATTTGGTACCGCCCAAAAACATACTTGCAACCTTGAAGTGCAAAAGACCCGGGAATACATCAAATGTCAAGCAAGTGTACAATAGGCGCTATTTATCCAAATTAGCGCTTAGGGGGGATCGAACTGAAATGCAACACCTCTTGAAACTTCTAGATGGAAACAATTATGTTTGTAGGCATTGAAGATGCGCAGATGGGGTAAAAGTAAGATATATTTATGGGACTCATCCTGATTCCATTAAATTATTTAATATATTTCCCACTATGCTCATAATTGATACAACGTATAAGACCAACAAGTAATGACTTCCATTGTTAGAAATTATTGGTGTTACATCGACTGAGAAGACATATTCGGTTGGTTTTGCATTTCTAGAGTGCGAAAAAGAGGAAAATTTAGCATGGGCTTTAGAGGTTTGTCAGTCAATGTTGAAGGACCAAGAAGATATGCCAAAATTCATTGTTACTGAACGAGATACAACATTAATGAATTCAGTTACAACAATATTTCCCACTTCTTATGCACTACTTTGTAGGTACCACATTACTTAAAATGTGAGAAGTCGGGTGAAACCTGCGGTAGGTACGAAGAAAATTGCAGATGAAAATGGAGAACTGGTCAAGGCGAGCGTTATTGTGGAGAAAATTATAGATGCATGCAATGTTATAATAAATGCATCTAGAAAAGAGTTATATGTTGATGTTGTTTTACATTTCTGGAAGGTTTGTGTGAGCTATCCCGATCTACTCAAATATGTTGAAAGAACAATATTGAACCAGTTAAAGGAGAAGAATTTGTGTGCCTAGACCGATCATGTTATGCACATTTGAAATACAACAATAAACTGAGTTGAGTCTGCTCATGCGTGTCTGGAGAATTGGCTAGGAATGTAAGGGTGATTTGATTATGGAATGAGATTATGTGAATGATATGATACTAAACCAACATAATGAGATACAAACAACATTTGGTCGAAGTATCACAGTGTTGGAACACAGGTTCAAAGATAACACCCAATATTCTTAGTTGGACGGTAACATCTCTCGGTCAGCTCTGAATTTCATTTTTCACGAAGGAGCCCAATTAGTAAACCACCTCATACACCAACTCCACCAAAAATACCATTCATTGAGAATATGCCAACTTTTATTCACAAGTACATTGAATGGATCTCAATGTCATTGGTGACTGTAACTGTGGTTTTCAGGCTATTTCTGGTTTGTTGGGTAAAGGGGGAAGATGATCACCAACTTGTTCGCGATACTCTTATCAGAGAGTTGGGGAGTAACGGAGAATTATACACACGAGTGCTCGGGACTAATTAGAAAGTTGAAGAGATTTATAACGTGTTAGTACCTTGCGTTAGTGGACATGCACCGAAGCATAAATAGATGCGCTTCTGAAATGGGTCATCTTATAGCAAATGCGTATGAGTGGGTGTGTATTAATCTTACAAGATGCAATTCCTCAAAAAAAAATTTCCACTTCGCACTGCTCCACCGCCAAATCCCAATGATCGTATCATCTGTGTTGGATGGGTTACAAATCCGCGGCATTTTGTTCAAGTATATTTGAAATCGGGATGCCCAATACCACTTACATCACCGGAGTGGGCAAATCATTACACAATCCTTTCTGAGACCTGGCCGGACCAATTTATTAAGGATGCAAGACTACGACAAGTTGAACAAAATTGAAATAGAAAAAAATAGAGAAAAGTCAAAAGGGGTAGCACTAGTGGATTTGTCCGGTGACACTTATTTTGGATCATTTAAGTAGTTAGGTATCATTTTATTGTATATGTCATTTTGTCAATGTATTATGCTGTTGAATATAGCCATTTTGTTCTTTGACAAAAAATATCATCTTTCAATACATGTATTATGGTTTTGTTTCTGTTCTGGTTTTCAGTCCCAGGGGACTTACCGAAAATATATTTCTGGTTTATATTAGGGTAGAACCGGAAATGCATTTCCGATTTACACTTTGTCACATGATAGGATTTGCAAGGTCCCTGTTTTCCTTCAACTACTATAAATAACCTCACTCGGCATGTTGTTTCATACCAAAATACCAAAAACCAGAATGAATATCAAATGGCATGTTGGAAATGTCAACTTCACCGATAATACACTATCACGAGAATTTAAGTTCACCGAGTACACCACTCTTGAAGATATGTAAGACATATTGTAAGACCTGCTACCATATGGCGACAATCGCAAAGTTGTAAAGATCGAGTATCGCTCGCCATCCATTGACAAAGATGGGAAGCTTGTGTTCATCAACCGTGAGTTGAGGAATGACACTGATATACGGGCTATGTGGCATACTTCTACCCGTTTTAAAGCGAAAGTTCTGATCGAGCTAGATGCAACTGTTTTGAGACCCGTAGATGATATTATCAAGATGTTGCAACGTCCACCTGGATGTTGAAGTGTAATGTTTGATGTATGTTTCAATCCTTAATGTACTAACTATTTTATTATATGAATTGTATTTTCAATTTGTGAAATTGGTATTATTCAAGACTATTTTTCTTCTCTCTGTTCATCACTTTACCGAAAATGTAAGTCCGGATACAAATCGGAAATTAAACTCCGATTTAGCCAATATTTTTCCAAATCTAGGCGCGTCCCAGAAATATATTTCCAATTTTGAGGGGTATTTCTGAAATTTTGTGTGATGCGCGACAAAACATAAGGTGAAAAAAGAGATCCTCAAATTTTATCAATTTATTAAATGATATTACTTGTTAATAAACTTAATATTTTAATAAGTTTCTTAATTTTTTTGTTTTCATCAATCAAATTTAATATTTAAAGGCAGTAAAAAAAGTTTATATATATATATATATATATATATATATATATATATATATATATATATATATATATATATATATATATATATATAATTAAAAAATCTTGCGCCCTTTGCCAATGTTTCTAGCTCTGCCACGAGTAACGACTGGCCATTGTTTGAAATATTCACCCACTTATGATGACGTGGGGAATGATGTACTCTATCTAGTAATGATACAAGAATGACAATCAAAGAAGATGATTATGTTTTCTAGTATAATAGGAGAAATAACTATCCATTTCCCATGTTTCAAAGAGAGAAAGACATCGCTACTACTTTCCTGGGTTCTAAAATCCAAGCTCAAGAGGTTTTTATAAATACCTCGGCTCTAAGATTGATGACCATGGAGTTATCTCCGTGTAGGAGAACTCTTGGTGCATCTTTATGGGAGAAGGTGATTTTACACTTAGGTGTCGACTTTGATTGTGAAAGCGAGTCCACCAAGTGCATTACCTCATGCATATATCTTCTTCGAGGGGACCTGCATTCTCATCCTCTATAAATTCCTCCAAGGATGGTGTGAGTGTGTGGAAAATCGATCCATCATCCCTTTCTTCTCCTGTCTCATTGTCCCTCATAAGGCGGTGGCTTTTGGGTTGATCCCATCCTAAAGGGCAAGACTTGTTCATGACTATTGCGAGGTTCCTCGGACATATATTCTTAGATGGACTTTTTAGATAAGGCGTTATATTTCTTTATTTAGTTGATGAGAGTCATTTGTGGGATGGCCTTTTAAATAGGGATACTTAAACCACTTGTTCAACTCGTTACTGATAACCTTCCACTTTGGTGTTGGAGGAGACGAGATAAAATTTGTGTGGAGTACACACACCAAAATTTATCCCACATGGTGTTAAGTGGCGTATAGTTCTCTATTGGCCTCCCATTGTGTTTGGAGGTCGCCTTTTTCGATGTCTAATGGTTCATGTGCTGTTGTTGGGAGAAGTTAGGCCCCTAATGCCGCACTTTTTTTGTGTCTTTAGCCTTCTTCTTTGTGTTGCTTTCTTCTCGTTTGAGGTAACACTTAGCCTCTTCCCTAATATCTGCCATGGAGTCAGCAACTTTTGGGCGAGATACTCATTGAAATTCATAGCTTTTAATACATTTTGGAAGGCTCCTAGAAACACCTCTCGATTGGGATAAACTACCTTGGCAGTCACCTTGTTGAACCTAGCTAGGTACTCTCTTAGGACTTACAGTTTCCCGAGAGGACATTGAATAAACCATTTTTTGTGACCCTACAATATTTTCTCACCAAGAATTGTTGAATCAGTTTCCTCAAGAGACAATTGTAGTGGGTTAACTAGAACCTAGACATATTTATATACCACCTCAACGTCTCAGACATTATCTTACACTTAAGGGAGTCAGTGGTGCCTATTATTTCCATCTGAATGATGTGCTCTTGAGGGTTTATTTTTCCGTCAAAGGTTACTAGCGATGACGACTTGAAATTCTAAGGTATGTGCGCGTCCCAAATCGTTGTTGCTAAAGATGCAAAATGATGTCTTGTAGTGTTTTCGTAGTGGCAATGTATTTCTTTCATATTGGTTTGCATATCCGTTATGGCTTCTTGATCACCAATCCTGCTCTTTGGTGGTGCCATGTCTCACCATTCCCGAATGGTGATTAGGGAAACAATGCTTTAGATGATAGTGCAGTTGAGTGAGTTTTACCAAGGCTCACAACGGGAACCCATTGTATTTACCGTGAGTACAATAAAGGATACGTGCTTCTAGTAAAATGCGCAAGAGGGATTGTTTGTTATGGTCTCTAAAAAGAGAATAAACTACCCATCTGTCTAACTAAGATATTTATAGGCTTGGTGTTGTACCACAAAATTTCCCCTCTCATTTTATCAACATTTCTCATCACAAGACTCTTGGAATTCAAGGCCAAGCTAGGGTTGCTCTGCTCAAGACACCTCATTGCACTGTTGACCTAAATTAGGGTTTGTGTTTGCACAGAGATATTTTGACCTACAATGCCCAAAGTGACTTTCATACTTCATGTTGGACCCATAAGTTTGTCCATACCAAGTCTCAAGCCTTGAATCAAATTTTTGCCCAGTCAATTGGACAGTTGACCTAGAAATCAGCTGTATTGGGGAAAAAGTCAACTATGGCCAATTTACAGTCAAATCTCATGAATTTTGACCCACATCAATATTATGAACTCATATGAACCATTTGATCAAGTTTGGACCACAATTCCACAAGAAATTTGATCAGATCACCAAAAGGGCAAAATGGTCATTTTTAGGGTTTTGATTGTACAAAGGCAATTTTTAACTGTTTGACCTAGCCAATGGCAAATTAATTTCAACCATGGACTCAAGGACTCAATTAAATCATCTTGACTTATTCAACAAGTTCAAAAGATCTCAAATGCATAGGATTGACAGATGAATTTTCCAGTCAACTGATCAAAATTTGACTGTACACTGAAAAGTCAAACTTTGACTTTTTGGTCAAAATCAAGTGCCAAAGGTCATTTTTCATCAAGATGTGTCAAATTATGAAACTTGTTCATCAAGAAACCCAAAATTGCAAATTAGGGTTTGAAATTGAAAAAATTTCATAACTTAGAATTTTTCTAAGTTATGAAATTTTCTTAATTTTTCCTAACTTTGTCCCACATTTTCACCAAGATGAAAATGGTTTCAAACAAAAATTACAACATGAAAGTTGTAGTCCTCCACAAAGTCTACAACTTTGATTCACAAAGTTTTCTCAAAAGAAGCTTGGATCTCAAGTTATGATTTTTGGAACAAGGGTCCCTAAAACTTTTAACTTAGAGAAATTTTGCCCTAGTTTAGGCAGGATTTTGACCCATCTTCTTGGCCATTTTTCACATAGTTCCACTTGGAGTCTCAAGTTTCATTTCAAAGATGTATTATAGTGCATATTGCAAGCTTTACAAATTGTCCAATAACTCCTCAAACATGTTTGTGGTTAGGGAGAATCGAATGCTTGAAGTTGGCAAAAATTCACTTTGCACCCATGGCAAATGCATGTTCATACAAGTTGCATTTTCAAACCAGCATGCTTTGTACTTGGTTGCAGGCCTATAAACCAATTCACACTCCTTAATTGAATGCAAATCCACTGAGCTAATGCATTATCTTGGCCATTTGGACATTGCACACAAAACTAATCCCTAATTGGAAAAAGGTACATTTCCATTTTGGAAAAGGTATGCTTTATGTCAAAACATGATCTTTGAAGCATAAGGCCATATCTATGAAGCCAAATCAAATCCACAAATTTCAAGTATCAAGAGGATTGTATGCAGCATAATATAGGGCTTGTACATGCCTGTATTCAGAGGTTACACATTCTTGCTTCACAAAGAAGAAATTGGTCCAAATCTTCCCAACTTGAGAACCAACCATTGTTAGCTAAAACAAACATTGCAAACACATTTCACACAACCCTTTGAGCAAGAAACACGAGGGCTTGAGCCTCATAACCTCCCATAGCCAGAAATCACTCTTCTTTGGCAAAACAGGGCAGGTGCTGCAACTTGAGTGCCATAGCTCATTTGGCTCGTGCGTTTTTCCCCTTTCCACTTCAAACACCTTCCATTTAACTCACTCAAGCTATCCCAAACCTCCATTGCCAACTGTAACTCCATTTACAGTGTTCACCATTTTCGTTTCAAGCTTATGTAGTTTGAGTTCTAAGAGCAGATTCAGGGACATTCAAGGCAAGCTAGCTATTGGAAAAGATCAAGTGAAGTTCAGGCAAGCTACCAGACACCTCAAAACTTGTTGAGAAGCTCTGCATTGTCCTACTCGAATCCAACTGAAATAGGTTTTTCATCACTTCCTATCTCTCTATTTAGGAACATTTAGCTTTAGGTTTATGAATGAAAAATGTAGTATTCAATGCCATGAAGCTGTACATATGCTCAGTTTTCATTTATATTAAGTGTGCTAGGAGAATTTCATCCATGAACATGATGAAAAAACTAGGTCAGATTTTAGGGCCAAAGAAATTCTCTCTGGTCTTTGAGAGTTAGGATTAATGCTTTATATGGTTATGGTTAGATTCGTATTTAAATTCTCTACAAGTTTGATGTTGTGAGTTTTGGTAAAAGATCACGTTTCCAGGATGTTCCAGTTTGAACCAGGCGCGCACGCGTTTGACAAGTCTGGAGGAAGAAGATGAAGACTTGGGCTGGGCCTGGTCTGATTGCTTCTAACACCCCCCCTTTTTCAGTTTCACACCCCCTGGCCCAATTTCTTGAATATTGATTTTTTTTGCATTTTTGTTTTCATTTTTGACTTTGTTATTTTATTTCCAAATATAAAAAATGCTTAAAAAATATTTTCATAATTTTTTTTTACATTTATTAGGCATTTTATTCTATTTTTTCTAACATTAAAACATTTCTAATTCTTTTATATTATTTGTTTAAATTTAAAAATAATGTAAATGATACTTTTACTTTTATTTCTTATTTCATTCATACTGAAAATATTATCATAAAATATAATTTATTTTTTGTAAATATTTTATTTTATTTTATACATACTTAATATATTTAATATATACATAATAAACATATATACTTTTATTTTATTAAATATTTAGAATAAAATATAAAAATATTACATTTTTATTTTTATTATTATTTATACTAAAAAATACTTTTTTTTAAATATATTTCATTTTTACACATATTAATATATTTTTGTATATAAATAATATATAATATTTACTTTCTTAAAGAAATTAGGGTTTCATCCCTTAAACAATAAAATTAATCTTTTTATTTTATTTCTTTATACTTTTTTCACATTGAAAATACTTTACATACATAAGCAAGTAAAAACTTCTTCTTTGCATAATACATTTTATTCAATATTTATTTATTTTTGTTTATTTAAATATTGTACATTTAAATATTGATGCATTTGAAATTCAATTTGGATGTAATAGTAACTAGGGTTTACATTTCTTGTCAAATACCTCTCTATTCAAAAATTGTACCCCCATCCCCATAATCATGTTGTAATAGCTTAGAATTTAAATTCTCGCATTTAACGCTTTCAATTATGCCATGATTAGAGAATTAGGGTTTGTATGTCAAAATCAAATTAACAAATAGCTTGACCTAATCAAAGACAAAAATGCATGAAAATCAAACACAATGCACACTTGCACCCCTAGGGTTACAATCCACTTGTTGCCTTCAAAAATGGGTCATAGTATGCATGTTGAGTACTTTGGCAAAGCAAAAAAACAAAACAAAAGATCATAGTCCCTCGATGACGCTATCTTGGTTGCCTAAACAAAAATGATCAAGTCCCTTAAGAAAATTGCCAAAAATACTTAGCACAATTGCTATCATGGTCTATACGATGACCCGCACCCGTCCCGTTTAACATCCTAACGCAAGGTTGTTCACCAAATGCAATGGTGAAACAACACTGTTAAAAGGGTTAAAAAAACATAAGAAAGATCTTTTGAGTAAAATAGGGTAGATAGCTCTTAGTTACTTGATCAAAAAGCTTGCAAAACATCCTTGCTATTTTCAAACACACTTCACAACACAATTTCAAAAACAAACTTTCAAACATTGAAACTCTTTTCAAAAAGACAAAAACACCTTTGTATACATTCAAACAAGAATCATTACAAAGGTTTCCACAACGATGGCCTCTTTTCAAAACATCTTTCAAAACCACACACAAAGCACCATTTCAAACAATTGAAAAGCACCATTTCAAACAATTGAAAAGCAAAGCAAGTGATCTAAACAAGTAACTAAGAGCCCATGGATAACCATGGATGAAAAGGGTGCTTGCACCTTCCCTTTTCATAATCTACTCCCCGAACCCAAGAAAACATCTCAAAAGTCTTTCCTGTGATTTTTGACCTTTCCTTAGGATAAAATAAAAAGTCGGTGGCGACTCTTGCTAAACCAAAACATTTGCGGACACAAAACGTAAAACCTCAAGTCAGTTCTCTCACCGTATCTCACTTGGTTACTAGATACAAGGATTATTGAGAAGATCGATTAAAGTGCCTACGAATTTGATCACGCGCCCCCTAACTTTGATCTGATATAGTAAGGTGAATGGAATAAGTCATCCTCTGTAATAAAAAGTGTAGTTAATTTATGTGACTTGGAATAATTTCATTCACTCTACCTGATACGTGGCTGGACACATTCTACTATGATCTATGACTGAGGAGCATAAAGTCGAGCGAGATCACACCTGACCCGCCTTATCACATCCAAATCATTCTCGTATTACTCACGACCTACATAGTTGGTGAGCCGAGTTTTTTTTACTCAACCGAAGTTAATTAGTTCAATATTAATGATCCAATTAATTAAAACTAGATATAAACTCGCGCGATGCGCTGGTGTATATCAATTTATTTTTTATTGAAATTTTAATTATAGATAATATGTTTTATTTTAATAAATATGATTAATCAAGTTATATTTATAATATTTAATTTCAAATTATAAATTAAGGATAATAAAATAAAATAAACATAAATATGTTAAATTTTTAAAAAATAAATTCCTTCTATTTTTTATACGCATAATTTCAAATGCATTAAATTTAAATATGTGAATTTATGTTATGATATTGAGATGATTTATTAGTAATTTTTAAGAGTATATAGATAAGGGTATAAAAATATTATACAAAATCCAATAACTTAAAACATGTACTATTGAGATCATTTGAGATAATATAGATGTTAAAATATTATATATGAGATGCTATTATACAAAAAATAATAATTATTTTAAATTTTAGAATTAAATATGTTAGTTTATGGTATGAAGCTAAATAAAGAAATGGACAATATTGTTTTAAATTGTATAATCATAATGAAAAAATGTAACTCTACTTTTAAATTTCTTTTTAATTTAAAATATATTTTTAAAAATGAAACAAGACATGATATATATTATATATTTTGGAAGAAATTTAAATTATAAATGAAAATACATATAAATTTTTTTATAAATTAAAGGCAACCATAATCATATTAAAGATATGCAATCATATTATGATGAAAATTTTGGTTATATATTTGTTACTACAGATAAGTATTTGAAATTAAATATAATTCATTTTTTATATATTTAATTTATTAATAATGTTGATATTCTCCAAATTAAGATATTTATTATTGGTATTATTAAATTTTATAATAGTTTTTTATTTAATTATTTTTTACAAAATAATTCAAAAAATATTTTTTTCATCTTTCAATTAATTTTTATCTCATATTAAAATGAATTAGTTGTCCAACTAATGTGCTTTTCAAAATCTGAAATAAATTTACTATTATAATTACTCGAGATGATATATATAATTGAGAAGTTATAAGTAGATTATTTTATATTTTCCCTTAGATAAATCCTTATAATTAGAAATAGTCTTTACTTTTCTCTCTTAGATTTTCGATTAATTAGTAACATTTATAGTATACAACTTAAAACATTTATTAAACTTTTTTTTCATATATTTAGTTTATTAATAATGTTGATAGTGTTAAAATTAAGATATTTATTATTGATATTATTAATATTTATAACAGTTTTATAATAATTTTTTTTAAAAAAATGATTCAAAAATGATTTTCCACCTTTTAATTAATTTTATCGCATATTAAAATGAATTAGTTGTTTGACTAATGGTTTTTTTAAATCTAAAATAAATTTGTTGATATAACTATTAAGAATAATGCAAATAATTGACGACGTATAAGTAGAGTATTTTATGTTTTTCATTAAATATATTTTTATAATTAAAAATAATCTATACTTTTTTCCTCTTAAATATTCGGTAAATTAGTAATATTTATATTTTATAGTGCATAACTCAACATTTATTATTATAATTATTAATTTTTGTAATAAATTTAAATATTTTTTATCATAAATATATATTTTATTTGATTTTTGAATGGTGTCATCGGTTTATATTTGTGCTAGTCTTTTGATTTAACAAAATAATAATAATAATAATATTATTATTATTATTATTATTTTAAAATATTATAAAAAAGGATATGTATTAAAGTATAGATCAATATGAGAATTTTGAATGATATAATTAAAATATAATAAAATTAAATTAAAGATTTAAAGAAAAATAATTATATTTAATTATGATTAATTCATACGAGAATATATATTAATAAAGTTGTTGTAACAGTTTTTTTTAAAATAAAAATTGAAATGTTAAAGAATAATTGTGTAATTTTGTTTTTAAATTAAATTTTAAGAGTGATACATGGAATTTTAATTAACGTAACAATATATAATTATGTAGCATATAATATGTCATGACATAGTTTATTACTTTAAATTTAATATATTATAATAGATAATAGATAATTATTTTAGATAATTGAAAGCATGAAAAAAACATCTTTATGAAATACTAACATCTAAACTATGTTGGTATTCTAAAATTTCGACAATCATATAATTGAATTATCTACGCATATAAATACTAACATTGTATTTAATTTTGGAGTAGAAGGAAAAATAATTGATTAATAACACTTAGGTTCATTTCCAAATTACAAGTGCAAGTTTAATTATACAAACTAGCTAAAAAATCCAAAGAAAATCAACAGAATTCCAAATATATTTTTCCACAGTTCCTTACAAAGCATTATAAGTTAGTGCTTAATTATGGTAGTATCTCTACAATTAAGCATCATTATCGCTAATTAAATCCAACTCTAATGACTATAATTTAAAGCCATAACGCACCAGCATGTTTGAGAAGAGGGACAAGAGAACCATTGATATGAAAAGCCAAAACTGTATCCATTGAACCAACTAAGTTCCCACCAATGAAAACAACAGGAAGTGATGTTGAATTTCCAAGTAATTTCATGAATGGTTTTGGATGTTGATCAAGTTCATGAACCATTGTATTCACTCCCATTCCACTAAACAAACTATTCATTGCATGACACATACAACTAGTACTACTAATACTGAATATCACAACAGCACTTTGTGTTGCTAATCTCATTATTCTCTCCATTTGATCTTCTTCCATTGTTCTTCCTACTCTTGTCATGTAGTAGCTCCATGATGGTTGTTCCACTTGATAATGCATGAGTTTCTCTTGATTGAACATTGTAGTAGTGGAATTCTCTATGTTATGCGTGTTATGATGATGAAAATGAAGTAAGGGAAAGGGAGGTTTTATAAGGGGATGAAGGAAGAATGTTGTGGACCTTAGGGTAGTTGGTTTGTCTGTTATTGTCGGAGAAGCCTGTTCCGTTTTTATAGGTATTGTTTGTCTATTGTATGTTTAATCTGTAGCTACAGTGGTTGTTAGTCGAGGAGAATAAGCATGCAGAATATGTTTCTTTTCAAACAGTTGAGAAAGGACAAAAGAAAAATGGTTAGTAGTATATATTAGTCTAAGCATGCTTCCTTTAATCACTATCATCATCATTATCATTCATAAAAAGAATAAAGAAAAGTCAAAATGGTAAGAATAAAGAAAAGTGTGAATAGTAGTAAGATTGAAGAATACATTCTCAAGACAGATAGCTGCATTCCTAAACCCTAAACCAGCGTGCATGGCGTTTGCAGAGTTTGTTTCTCTTCTGTGTTATACTAGAAGTGTTCGTCAACAAACATTTATTCTACATAAAATATTAAGGAGAATGGAATGTGAAGTCTCAATCTCATGTTTCATTTGTTTTTTATTCTTATTTTGTTTTGGGAAAATAACATAAAGCATTGACAAAGTGGAAGCTGGTGTTTGAGAGGCAGACAGGTCAAGGCGTGACATCAATTCTTCAACCGCATGCCTGCTTACTTTCCTTATCCAGGCGGCGCAAACGTACCAACGTAGCCACTCTTTTTTATCTTTTTTGTTATTCTTTCTTCATTGGTTGGTTTATTTCTATACAATACATTGGAAATCACAAATGTTTTCTTTCCTCTTTCTACTGTTTTTTCTCTCTCAATCAATTTTTAAGTAATACTCTCTTCCTTTAAATTTTTTTACACAAATGCAATCATATTGTTATGGAATATTAGTACTTTTACTAAATTAGTCTTATTAATTTATTGAAAGTAGTGTGCAGAGTAATAATTATATGACACAATTAGAAAAATAGTTATCATTACTACATTGAAAAGTGAGAATGACATTCATTTTAGAATAAATTTTTTCTCTAAAATGATATTCATTTTGAAACAGATGGAGTACTAACATTTCAACATTCACAACGTACTCCATCCGTTTCAAAATAAATATCATTTAAGGTTTTTGCATGCAGATTAAGAAATGTAATAATAATGTCATAAGACATTGTATTTTTATTATATTAACCTTATAAATGGGTTGAAAGTAGTTTACATAAAAGCATAAATAAAAAACTAACAATCATTTATACATTGAAAAGTGAGAATGACATCTACCATATAAGAAACTTCTAACCTCTTGAAAATCTCCATTTGCCCCTTCTCCATTCTTCTCCACCTCACCAAAATAAGGATAATTTATGTCTAAAAAAAATACTTTTTCCAACTATTGATGTCATATGGTTCTATTTAAATTACATGGTTGCTGATTTTTTGCCTTTAATTTTTATGTTCGAATAGTTTGATGATGTCACTTGGTCCAAATTCAATTTCTTTTCATATATTCTCTTCTTTCAATGTTACTTTAATTCAAAATTCAAAAATTACATAATCTTTGACTCTCTCTTGTCGTCCTTTTGCTCTCTCTCTCTCTCTCTCTCTCTCTCTCTCTCTCTCTCTCTCTCTCTCTCTCTCTCTCTATCTCTACTATGCACAGGAGGTGGTGATTCTTCTTCCTCTTCCTCAACCTTCTCCCTCTTCTTCTTTCTCTTCCTCAACTTTCTTCCTCTTTCTATCTCTCTTCCCTTTCTTCATTATTCTCTTTCTCTTTCTCTAACGTTGAGATAAAACCCTAATCTCTAAATTTTTCACTTTTTTCTCTTTATCACACGCAATCCTGATGTTGTAACGATGCACGAAATTAGAGTTTCAGAAATCCTATGAAAATGAAGAAGAAACGTGAAATCAGGATTTTGGAAAAGCATTGGTATCCCTTTTTCTATTATACCATGGCGAGTTTCGATTCTGATTCCGTAACTTATGTGAAACAACAAGAAGCCGCTGAGATTGATGAAACTCTCATGGATCCTCTCGGCTTCAGTGTCGATCAACTCATGGTTATTATTCTTCATCGCATTTTTGCTTCTTGGTTTTTATGTTATTTCTTAATAATTACGATATAGGTTCTTTCTGTGTTTCTGATTTGCAAGAATTAGATGGTTTAAGCGTCACTACTTCCATATATGAGGTAGGTTTCATCTCTGTTTTTGTATAAGAAACTATAAGTTATTTTCATAGGCTCTCTTTATAACTCAATCATGAATGTTTCTTGAGTTGTTTTTTCTTTTGCAGGTTTATAAACCGTGTGAGTATAACCGTGTTCTTATTGTATGTGGTCTTGGTAAAAAGAAGCATCAGATGCCGAGTTGATACCTTCAATTTCGGATCTGTTCTCTATAGTAACAACTATTAACCTATTCTCAATACTCAAGTTTGTTTCTTCTCCATCTGTTTTAGAACTAACATCTTAATCAACTTTCAAATTATTCATTGATATTTGTGATGTAATTTAATTTTCCTTTAAATATGGGACAAACATCAGCTGGAATTGGATTTCAAGACAAAACTCATAGGTTGGACAACCTATTTCTATTACTACGGGTCTATTATGAAACAAATATACATAACGCATGTCTAGTACTACACTTTTTAGATATTTCTGATATTTCATGTCTCATATTGTTTTAATACATTGCTGTTAAGTTGTTACATTCATGTAGGAACCAATGGTTTTCCAGGTAATTATGCAGTTGTTAACTCACAACCCGACATGTTTTTGCAAGATTACTACATAAGGCTCTGCTTGACCGCTTGATCTGGCATTTTTTTTGCAGGATTACTACTTGAATATTGTAGCAAGTATTTCTGTGATTTTAAGCAGGAAAATGTCAGAAAGGTTCGTTGAATGTGTGTTTTTGAAGGTTTTAACCACATTGCATGACTTTTCCAACTTGACACACATACCTTACATAATATTTGAATTTCATTGATGTGTATTGAAACTTGGTGATTACATGAACAACATGTCTGACCAACACTTTTCTTTTCACTTTGATATTTTAGTTTCAAACTTAGGCCATAGTTAGGCTAATGAAGTTACTTGGATATGTTTGATATTAGTGCTTGGCTTATTTTTTAGTAGAGTTTTGTACCTATGATGATGAAGTATTGATTCGGTTGTAATTTGCATTTTTCCTATGTAGGTTGAAGATGGTTGTATTAAGATGTGAGACTTGAGCTTGCTTTTGGTATATTAATATGACATGGAATAGTGGATATTTTTAAGGTTGTGAACATTTTTAGTGGTTCTCCAAACAACAAGCATAATCAAGTTCAGATTTTATCATTTTGCAACCAGTATTTATGGCACGGAGGTTCCTGATTCGATGCAGGTTTGAGTTCTAACTCTATAACAGATTACATGATGATGAGAAATGATAGTGATTAGGTTCTATGATTGTGTGCTCTTGATTTCTCATTACTGTTGCTTTGTGGGATTTTGTATTTTGATGAATTGTTGATTATAAATATGATGAAATTGGTTAAAATTGTTGATGTGAGTTGTGTTGGAATGATGTGTATGGAGTGTGTGTTTTATGAAATCATATTATACTGATTTAAATTGAAAATTGGGATGTTTTGGAGTTGATTGGAACATGAATCGTGTTCTGGAAAATAGCAGAAAAATATGTTCTGCGAAGTAGAAATCGGTTTCTGGTTTTTGGGAAACCGGTTTCCGCCTGAGAAATTGCAGAAGAAACACGTTTCTGTCTGAGGAGAACATATTTCCAATTTTAAAGAAATTGGTTTCTTCTACGTGTTTTGTCACGCAGGTTACTATAAAAATGCAGAAACAAGTTTCCAATTTTGGGGAAACCAGTTTCTTGTCTGTGTTGAACCGAAATGTTTTCGAAACTTTGAAAATCCATAACTTTTGACTCGGGTGTCCGTTTGACGCGCCGTTTGGACCAATATGAAGATAACATGATTTTATATCCTATAAAAATGAATTGGAACACAATAGATAATTATTCGACCAATATTGATGCCTATTTGTGTATATTTCTGAGTAATGTGCCATAAATTGAAATGCGATTGAGTAAGATGATGTTGTATGAATAATTCGATTATTTTGCACGATGTATTGCATGATAATAATGATTATGATTACTTGTATTGGAGTGGCATTGATGAGTAAGAATAATCAATGTGAGTTGCATTCTTGCATGTCAGTGTCACATGCATTCATGAATGATGGCGTGTATTGGCGAACGATGACCTGTATTGGCGAACAATGACCCGTATTGACGAGAGATGGCATGCATTGGAATTATGATGTTGCTGCCTTAAGTTGGAATTATGATGAGGGTTCTTCCCTATTGGTACCATATTCATTGAGTCAGTGTCGGTTTCATTGTATTGCACTATGATTGATAACTTGATATTTTGATGCTGAAAGAGTATGTGTTATATTATGGTGAGTGTTATGTGTTGTGTTCATATTTGCTTATATGTTGATGTACTTTTTATTGTGATGAATGAAGTAAAGGTGTGAGGTAAATAATTATAATTATGCGTACTTAAATTTCTATCTACTCATTATTATGCTTTCTTTTACATTGTTATGATATCTCACCCCTTCTGTTTGAATGTTGCCTCTACGTGGGCAACATGCAGATGATCTGAAGTAGCTCAGGGTAAAGGTTCGTTGAGAAGTGCACCATTTTGCGTAGATTAATTCAATGTCAGCTTTGATACGTAACACTTAGGGGTTTTTCACTTGTTTTATTATGACGGGAGTAAACTATTGTAGAACTTCATTTGTTGGATTTAATTGATGTTTTACGTTAAATTTTGAATTATAATGACTATCACTGATATGGAGAATAATTACTAGTGATGTTTTCCGCTGGTAATAAGTGATTATGTGTTGCATATCTTTTTATATGAGCATGTATGATTTACAAAGATGTGGTTTCCTATTCTTGATATTTTATTTTATGAATTAATTTACTCTGATTTTTGGTTAAATTACCGACGAGGAATTATGATGTTACATTAGTGGTATCAGAATAGGTTGGTCCGTCCGGCCAGATTGTTGCGTCAATTGTGTAGTGTGACAATTGAATACTGTCAATGTGTTTCGTCTAACCATTGTTTGATGTTATAATGTGTAATAGAGTAATGGATGGAAGGAATGATACTACACTTGTTGTTGCTTTGCAGGATTTGGCTTAAGCTGCACAACATCAGTCTAATTCTGGTGGGAACGATGGATCCCGCGTCTTGGAAACATTCTAGAGGAACCATCAAACTACATTCAAGGGTAAGCAAGATCCTAATGAAGCACAGAGTTGACTCAATGAGATCGAGAGGATCTTTCGGGTTATGGACTGTACGGATGATGAGTGCTAAATTGTATGAATTTGAGTGTGAATAATTAGCACTCATCGACTTAATTCATTTTCTTTTTCTCAATAAACCTCAACTTTAGTGTATATTCAGTATAGTTTAGGTTATAGTATATTTATTGCATTATCGTGTAAATATCACTGAGTTTAATTGCTTTTATCTCATTTTTGTATGTATTAAAGTATTGATATTTAGGCATTGTTAGAAAGAGTATTGAATAAGCTTTCTAACGCTTCTGATCGTGCTTGAATCGTAGTTACGGTTCTCAACCTATGGTTGAAACTGTGCTGGTTTTTAACTTACTGTCAACTGTCGCTGGGTGACGCTTTTTGGTCGCCGGGCGATGCTGGGGCGACTTGAAGCATGGAAAAAACATAGTTTTAAGCGCCGAGCGATGCTTTTGGTCGCCGGGCAATTTGGACCAGTCAAAAATACATATTTAGAGGTAAAAACACTTTTTTTGGGATGATTTTGGGCATTTTTGATCCCAACTCCATCAAACTTCATTTTTTGATAGGATTTTCTTAAAAAACAACATTGAAGCTTGCATACGGATGATCCAGGATGGATTGCTCTTCAATCGGCACTGACCAACCGGTAGATTTGTAGTTCATTTCTTTTCTTCTTTATGTATTCTTTATGTGTTGAGTTTGCATATGTATTTAACTTAAACTCATGTATATTTGTCACCCATGGCGTTATATTAAACTTGCTTTACAAATCTTTGTCGATTATTATCCTGGATTTTTGCTCTGTGCTATGGATTTGAGTTGTTATAGACATATACTGCTTAGATTCTTATCTAGGATGATTATCTGTTAGATTCTGAACTCTAGAGATAGATTTAGAGCTGACATCTACTTGGGTATCAGAGTTTAATGCCTCTGTGTGGTTGTGTTGTCCTGAGATATCGTCAGTGCGATTACATAGTTGTCTTGTGTGTTGTTGAGGAGGTAGAAAGATCATTTCCTTGGTGATACAGTCGGTCTCTCAATTTGGGTTGGAAATGAATTAGGTTGTGAGTGATACGTAGTGATGTTGATGAGTATTGTTAGGTTGAATGTAACTTGTTGGTAGATTTAAGTTTGTGATGAGTAGATTATATGCAGGCTTGATATGTTCTTCCTTAGTTTTTACTTTGTTTATATTTATTTTATGTTGATAACATTTTATTTTCAAACTAATTCAAACCATAAACTCATTAACGAGAGATTTTCTTAATGACAATTCAATAACCAATCTCGGTGTACACGATAAATTCCCAGATAAATATTTCCAAAACTTTTGTGCTTGCCGCTATAACACTCCAACAAAATGGTGTCATTGTCTGGGATTGGTTCTATTGATTTCGCATTGTGATAATTTATTTGCTTTTGAGTTTTGTAATTAATGTATATGTTGTATAGAAATTTTATATTAACGTGTATATGATACTTGTGCATATATGTGTTTTTCTTTGTTTTCACGTATTGTTGTGAATTGTCTCATTTTTGTAACGTTTGTTGTGTGATTGTTAGGACCAGGAAAATGGCGCCGTTGTCGTGGATTGGTTCTATTGATTTCGCATTGCGATAATTCTTTTGTTTTTAAGTTTTGTAATTAATGTATATGTAGTATAGAAATTGTATATTAACATGTATATGATACTTGTGCATATATGTATTTTTCTTTGTTTTCACATATTTTTGTGAATTATCTCGTTTTCGTAACATTTGTTGTGTGATTGTTAGGACACTTTTTTTAGGTTTGTGCGGTGTGACAATATCATGGCATGACGAGAAGAGGTTACTATCTTGCATAATAAAGGCACCGAGCTTACAACGTAAAACAAGGATGTTTGTTTGTATTTGTTTATGTGTGTGGTGATTTGTGTTTTAACAAGTTAAAACAAGGAAATGTTCTAAATTTTAAATCTTCATTTTTCAACTTGTTAATTCATTTTCACCCGATTTTCATATCGTTATTTGGATTTGTTTGGTTATTTCAATTTGTGTTTTCCGAAAGCTTGTAGTGTTTAACTTGAGGAGTTTTATTCGTTGTATATATTGTAAATTTTGTACATTGAAATTTTGTAGGAGTATTATTTTTCTAATTCTTTTGATTGTTGTTTGGACTCTAATTTTGGTCCGATTTCTTGTAGAATATTGAGGTGATTTGTCAAGTTTGATCATTTCGACTTGCGAATGCATGGTAATGATTTTGTTAAAGTTTTGTACACATTCGAGGTATGTGTTTATCGCTTTCTATACTTTAGCATATTCATGATACTTAGACTTTTTACAACTTTTATGCTATTCATTGTTTTATATACTTGTTCATTTGTGAATCACTTTAGTTCCTACCCATAAATGTGAGAAAGTTTTCCATTGTTCAAATATGCTGGAGGCCACAATTCTTGTTTTAACTGGATTTTATTATGTTTAATCTTTTATTTGTGTTGATTGTATGAAAGCTTGAACATGATCAAGGCATTTTTTGTTTCATTTTGAGCACAACTACCTTGGATAAATAGTGAATTTTACCTTGTGAGTGTGTGATCATTAGTAACCTTTTTGAGCTTTTTGTCGATATATAAATATAGGCTTTGCTAAATGCTTGTCTGTGAGTGTTTAGTTTCCCTTTTTGCATGGATGTTGATTCATTGTTTTCTTGAACCCTCAACCATTATTTTGGTTTGAATTTTTACCTTGCCTTAGAAAGTAGGGAGTATTCACTTTAATGTATGGTTGAATTCAAGTCGGGGAGAAAAATGATTGTGTATTTATTGGTTCATTGCTATGAGGTTGAAAATCAAAAGAAAAAAATGTGAAAAAGAAAAGATATAAAAAGAAAACAAATTTGAAAAATCTTTGAAAAATAAAAACAAAAAGAGTTTGAATAATTGTGTTAATAAGTGATGTGTGTTGGTGTGACACTTGTGGTAAAGAAGAAGTTTTATTGAAATTCTATTATTTGAAACTTTGTGGAAGTAATTACTCCCTTAGGTTTAGGCAAGTTTTTATTTCGATTAGCTTTAGGACTTATCACTTGTTTGTTAACCAAGCCACATTACAACCTTGAAAATTCCTTGAGATTCTTGCTTTTATATTTTCAATGTAAATTTTTGGATGAATGCATAATTTAGTCTATTATTTACAAGATTGTTGGATGAGTGAAAACACCCTATTTTTGTATGTTTTTCATCTATCAATGATTGTGTTTGATAGGTGTGATTCATTTGTGAACTAATATTGTTTTAGAATGTTTGGCATAATTTTTGTATTTAGCATTTGTTTCGTGTTTATGTTATAGTCGTAGTTTAGTGGTAAGTGTTTACTTTGTGTGTATTGTTTTTCATTTGAACTATTTCATTTGTTTTCTGTTTTCAAAACTTGTTGATTCGTAATTCTTTGATTATCGTCTTTTTCTTATTTAAGTTTATTTGACTTTGTTTGAGGACAAACAATGTTTTAAGTTGGGGAGAGTTTGATGAGTGCTAAATTGTGTGAATTTGAGTGTGAATAATTAGCACTCGTCGGCTTAATTCATTTTCTTTTTGTCAATAAACCTCAATTTTAGTGTATATTCAGTATAGTTTTAGTTATAGTGTATTTATTGCGTTATCGTGTAAATATCATTGAGTTTAATTGATTTTATCTCAGTTTTGTAGGTATTCAGGCATTTATATTTAGGCATTGTTAGAAAGATAATTGAATAAGCTTTCCAACGCTTCCGATCATGCGTGAATAAGAGTTACAGTTCTCAACTTATGGCTGAAACTCTGCTGGTTTTTCAACTTACTGACAACTATCACCGGGCGATGCTTTTTGGTCGTCGGGCGACGCTGGGGCGACCTAAAGCGTGGAAAAACACAGTTTTGAGCGCCGGGCGATGGTTTTTGGTTGTCGGGCAATTTGGACAAGTCAGAAATACGTATTTAGGGGTAAAAACACATTTTTTGGGGATGGTTTTGGGTATTTTTTATCCCAACTCCATCAAACATTATTTTTTGATAGGATTTGCTTAGAAAACAACATTGAAGCTTGCATACGAATGAACCTGGGTGGATTTCTCTTCAATCGACACTGACCAACTAGTAGATTTGTGGTTTATTTCTCTTCTTCTTTGTATATTATCTATGTGTTGAGTTTGTACATGTATTAACTTTCAACTCATGTATATTTGTCGCCCATGGCGTTATATTAAACTTGCTTTACAAATCTTTGTCGATTGTTGTCCTGGATTTTTACTCTGTGCTAGAGATTTGAGTTATTATAGACATATACTGCTTAAATTCTTATCTAGGATGATTATCTGTTAGTTTCTGAACTCTAGAGATAGATTTAGAGCTGACATCTACTTGGGTATCAGAGCTTAATGTCTTGGTGTGGTTGTGGTGTGCTGAGAGATTGCCAGTGTGATTACATAGTTGTCTTCTGTGTTGTTGAGGAGGTAGAGAGATCATTTCCCTGGTGATACAATCGGTCTCAATTTGGGTTAGAAATGACTTAGGTTGTGAGTGATATATAGTGACATTGATAAGTATTGTTAGGTTAAATGTAACTGGTCGGTAGTTTTAAGTCTGTGATGAGTAGATTATATGCAGGCTTGATAAGTTCTTCCTTAGTTTTTAATTTTGTTTAAATTTATTTTTTGTTGATAACATTTTCTTTACAAACCAATTCAAACCACAAACTCATTAATGAGAGATTTGTCGAACGACAATTCAATAACCAATCTTTGTGGACCCGATAAATTCCCGGATAAACATTTCCAAAACTTTTGGTTCTTGTCGCTATAATGCTCCAACAAAATGGCTCCATTATCGGGGATTGATTCTATTGATTTCGCATTGTGATAATTCTTTTGTTTTTGAGTTTTTAAATTAATGTATATGTTGTATAGAAATTGTATATTAACTTGTATATGGTACTTGTGCATATATGTGTTTTTCTGTGTTTTTACGTATTGTTGTGAATTGTCTCGTTTTCATAACGTTTGTTCTGCAATTGTTAGGACCAACATAATGGCGTTGTTGTCGGGGATTGGTTCTATTTATTTTTCATTGTGATAATTCTTTTACTTTTGAGTTTTATAATTAATGTATATGTTTTATAGAAATTGTATATTAACTTGTATATGATACTTGTACATATATGTGTTTTTCTTTGTTTTCACGTATTGTTGTGAATTGTCTCGTCTTCGTAACGCTTGTTGTATGATTGTTAGGACACTTTCTTTAGGTTTTCACGGTGTAACAATACCATGGCATGACGAGAGGAGGTTACTAGCTCGCACAATAAAGGCGTCGAGCTGACGATGTAAAACAAGGATGTTTGTTTGTATTTGTTTATGTGTGTGGTTATTTGTGTTTTAACAAGTTGAAACAAGGAAATATTCTGAATTTCAAATCTTCACTTTTCAACTTATTAATTCATTTTCACCTGACTTTCATATTGTTATTTGTATTTGTTTTGTTATTTCAATTTGTGTTTTCTGAAATCTTGTAGTGTTTAGTTTGAGGAGTTTCGTTCATTGTATATATTGTAAATTTTGTAAATTTTGTACATTGAAATTTTGTAGGAGTATTATTTTTCTAATTCTTTTGATTGTTATTTGGACTCTAATTTTGGTCCGATATCTTGTAGAATATTGAGGTGATTTATCAAGTTTGATCATTTTGACTTGCGAATGCGTGGTAACTATTTTGTTAAAGTTTTGTACACGTTCGAGGTATGTGTTTATCGCTTTCTATACTTTAGCATATTCATGATACTTAGACTTTTTTACAACTTTTATGCCATTCATTCTTTTGTATAATTGTTCATTTGTGAATCACTTTAGTTCCTACCCATAAATGTGAGGAAGCTTCCCATTGTTCAAATATGCTGGAGGCCACAATTCTTGTTTTAACTGGATTTTCTTATGTTTAATCTTTTGTTTGTGTTGATTGTATGAAAGCTTGAACATGATCAAGACATTTTTTGTTTCATTTTGAGCATAACTACCTTGTCCAAATAGTCAATTCCCCTTGTGAGTGTGTGATCATTAGTAACCCCTTTGAGCTTTTTGTCGATATCCATGTTGTATTTGCTAAATCCTTGTCTATGAGTGTTTAGTTTCCCTTTTTGCATGGATGTTGATTCGTTGTTTTCTTGAAACCTTAACCAATGTTTTGGTTTGAACTTTTACTTTACCTTAGAAAGTAGGGAGTACTCACTTTAATGTATGGTTGATTTTAAGTTGGGGAGAAAAATGATTGTGTATTTATTGATTGATTCCTATGAGGTTGAAAAGAAAAAGAAAAGGAAAAAAATGTGAAAAAGAAAAGATAGAAAAAGGAAAAAAATTGTAAAAGCTTTGAAAAAGTAAAGGAAAAAGAGTTTGAATAATTGTGTTAATAAGTGATGTGTGTTGGTGAGAAACTTGTGGTAAAGAAGAAGTTTTATTAAAATTCTATTGTTTGAAGCTTTGTGGAAGTAATTACTCCCTTAGGTTTAGGCAAGTTTTTGTTTCAATTAGCTTTAGGACTTATCACTTGTTTGTTAACCAAACCACATTACAACCTTGAAAAGCCCTTGAGATTCTTGCTTTTATATTTTCAATGTAAAATTTTGGATGAATGCATAATTTAGTCTATTGTTTGCAAGATTGTTGGATGAGTGAAAATACCCAATTTTTGTGTGTTTTTCATCTACCGATGATTGTGTTTGATAGGTGTAATTCATTTGTGAACTAGTATTGTTTTATAATGTTTGGCATAGTTTTTGTATTTAGCATTTATTTCGTGTTTATGTTATAGTCGTAGTTTAGTGGTAAATGTTTACTTTGTGTGTATTGTTTTTCATTTGAACCATTGCATTTGTTTTCTATTTTCAAAACCTGTTGACTTGTGATTCTTTGCTTATTGTCTTTTGCTTCTTTAAGTTTATTTGACTTTGTTTGAGGACAAACAATGTTTTAAGTTGGGGAGAATTTGATGAGTGGTAAATTGTGTGAATTTTAGTGTGAATAATTAGCACTCATCGGCTTAATTCATTTTCTTTTTTTCAATAAACCTCAACTTTAGTGTATATTCAGTATAGTTTACGTTATAGTGTATTTATTGCGTTATCGTGTAAATATCATTGAGTTTAATTGATTTTATCTCAGTTTTGTAGGTATTCAAGCATTGATATATAGGCATTGTTAGAAAGAGAATTGAATAAGCTTTCCAGTGCTTCTGACCGTGCGTGAATCAGAGTTACAGTTCTCAACTTATAGCTGAAATTGTGCCGGTTTTTCAACTTATTGTCAGCTGTAGCCGGGCGACGATTTTTGGTTGCCGGGTGATGCTGGGGCAACCTGAAGCATGGAAAAAATACAGTTTTTAGCACCAGGCGATGCTTTTTGGTCGCCGGCCGATTTGGACCAGTCAGAAATACATATTTAGGGGTTAAAACACATTTTTTGGGGATGGTTTTGGGTATTTTTGATCTCAACCACTATGCCAAAGATGGTATTAGACAGCGCTTTTTTTGGGCTTAGACAACGCTTAAAAGCGCTGCATATTCCAGCGTTGCTATAAGTAAAGCCAACACTTTGGCTAAATTAGAAAGTGTTGTCTAAAGCACCCCTTTAGGCAACACTTTTACTTTAGACAACGATTTTGGTTATCTTTTAGGCATCACTTTAGACAATGCTTTGTCTATAAAAGTGTTGTCTAAAGCCCCCCTTTAGACAACACTTTCACTTTAGACAACGGTTTTGGTTATCTTTTAGGAAGCACTTTAGACAACGCTATAAAAGCCCCGTCTAAAGCCCCCCTTTAGGCAGCGCTTTCACTTTAGACAACGCTTTTGGCAACGCTTTAGACAACGTTTTTCCTTCAAAGCGCTATCTATTGCCTACTTTAAGCAGCGCTTTTTATTTGAAGCACTGTCTAATGTCCATAAATTTTTTTATATATAAAACTTAAAAAAAGCGCTGCCTGATTTATACAATAAATATGCATCAGATTTCCACCATATTTTGCACCAGATTGTCACCACATTTTACACCAGAATATGCATTTAGAATTTGCACCAAATTTTCATAAATTAGAGCTTCAATCCAATAAATATGCACCAAATTTTCCTATTTAAATATACATCTTTAATCCAATAATTTATATATACAAAAAATTGATGATACAACTGGAAAATTCATATATCTTGTTAGCTACAAAAAATCTGATATTCAAGCTAAAAAACAACAACAATGAACTTGTTAGCTCTATCTTCTACATCTATACATATAACCTGAAACAAAACAACAACAACATTATATATAATATAGAAGAAAACAAAGAAGGCATTATTCTTATCTGATATTCAAGCTGCAAGCATTGCTAAATCTGCTATTGAAGCTGCAAGCATTTCCCAAAATATCAACAAATGAACATGAGTTATTGAATATTGCCAAGTGTCTATGAAAATCAGTATATGATTCCAACCTTTTATGGCCAAGATATCAATAAATATTTGGCATCACCAACACAATTTATGATTCCAACCTTCTATAACAAACAACAATAACATTGCAACACAATTTACTGTACTAATGACGACATATTATCTCATCAAAACTCAAACATATATATACTTAAAATTCTCATCAATGAAAGAAAGAAAATATACCTGAAACAAAACAAAAAAGGCATATATATTAGAATCAAGCTATATATATATATATATATATATATATATATATATATATATATATATATATATATATATATATATATATATATATATATATATATATATATATATATATATATATATATATATATATATATATATATATATATATATATATATATATATATATATATATATATATATATATATATATATATATAACACTTAAAAATCGATGTGACAAAAACAAATCAAGATTGATACAAACAAAATTCCCCGATTCATACCATGCATACAAACAAAATTCCCCGATTTCGTCCATACAAACAAACCAAATTCAGTTATAACCCACCATTAAAAATTCTCCAATTCATACATACAAACAAAATTCCCCTATTCCGTTATAATCCACCATTAAAAATTCTCCGATTCATACCATACAAAAAAAAATTCATCTCAATAACAACAACAACATTGCAACAATTTACTACACTATGACGGCATAGTATCTCATTAACTCAAACTTATATATACTCAAAATTATGATCAATTAAAGTGTCACAATACCTTATAAAATTCTCATCTCAATAATGTATTGACACCAATCCTCCTTAATTTAGTCCAAATGATCTTTCAAATAAGTAGAACACTTGTATTCATCAAAGTACTACATAATATAACATAATATGATTTAGTTAAAACTAATTATTTGATGAAATGTGTTAAGTATATTAGAATAAATCATAAGTTAGAAACTCATACCATGGATGGAATCTCTATTTGATTCAAAAGAATAATTTCTTTCATAAACCTCAACATGAAATAACCACAATCTATACCAATACGCTGACGAGGACACTACACATGGAAAAATATACAATATATATATATATATATATATATATATATATATATATATATATATATATATATATATATATATATATATATATATATATATATATATATATATATATATATATATATATATATATATATATATATCATCTCATATAATTTAACTTGTTTTATCAAGTAGCATCACTAATATAATCAAAATTATGAAAATATACATGCACTCTAATCCATGTAATGTTGTTTGCCTTACTCTTTGGTACTTGAATATTTCTTTGTGATCTAAAAATTTATATAACCCTAACAAAATATAAACGAAGATTTAGAACAATCTCACATAAAATAAATAAATAAGTATACAAATGAAGTTTTAGAACAATCTAACTTACGTATCAACCATCTCATTCATGTATGGGTATTTTGTCCAATCGCCTTCTAACAAATCCAAATAATATACAACTTCTCTTATTGGATTGATCGCAACCAACAACCAGTGTCCACTGTAAGATTAACTAAGGTTAGATTGAAACTTTCTATAAAACGTCAAAACACGAAAAATTATAATAGATGAAGTTTGAATAAAAATCTTACCCATTGCCAGTATTAAATGAAAAAAATAGAAAATTTTTCTGTATCTTTGTTGGCTATAAATGTATGGACAAAATACTCTTTTACGTCATCTGGTCGTTGTTGGATTAATAGTACGTTGATATTGCTTGGAGATAAGAAGGAGAATCTTTGGTCCAATTGATGCGGGCGCATCAAGTTGGCATACATAAAACTTAAATAAAAACATCATTAACATTAAGACCATTCATTGAAATTAGTAGATAAATTATTCAATAAAAACGAAATAAAGTTGATCGGAGAATACCAGATATATGTATTGACAACACCGAGGCCTAATTCTTCATGTTTAAGAATTTGATCCACATCCTCTCTACTTATTGTTTCGTAATAGGAAAAACCAAAAATACCTTCCTCCATAGGTATATTACGAGCACATCCATCGGCCAAATATGAAATTCCCATTAATATCTGAAGGCACGACCTATATCGAGAAGTAGGCTTTTTTCTAGTCGCAGACTTTGCCACATCCTTTTTTTGTGTGAACATGTTACTCATATGGACTTGCTGCATGTCTTTAACATGAATCTAAAGATAAAATGCATATAATAAGTTAGGTGAAGTATAAGATCTTGAATTAACCTTTTCTATGCAAAATATATATTAATTTACCTCCTTTTTCGATGCAACTGACTCGGTCTGCGGCTTAATCCCCTTATCTTTTGATTTGGATTTCGTGGGAGTCAAATATTACCATGAAAAGAAATGTACGTTAGATGGTCGTACTAGTTTTCATAATAGTTTTCAACGCTGCAAATGTTAACATACCTTATAATCTATGCAAATGAGTCTTGACGACCATGGAACATAATATCCTATTGCCTCTCCGACCAATGTTGCATCTGAAATATCGTCAAGCAACGGTAATGGCGCATCCCTCTCTATAGTAATTTCAATTGATACTTTTAAAAATCCAGCAGGGAGCGGTTTATGGTGAACTACTTCTCCCAACGTGTTATTCACTTTTCCCTTTCCAACCATGCGATAAGTCGGTGATGATAAATATAGCCGACAAGGTGAAATGCCCTAAACCAATAATAAATATGAAATTGTTAATGTCTATATATGTCAATTAAAAAAATTGTGCTAATTCATAATAATATATGTTACCTCGGGAATTTTCTGTTGGAAATCACAATTGATACTATCTTTGTCACTAGTATCCTTGAACCCTGACCCTTGCCTTTTTGACATGTATTTTTCTTTGTCCTTTTCCAAGTCACAAACTTTATCTTTTAATTTTTCTAACTCTTCCATCATTTCTTTATTGCTATGAACTTTCTTCTTTTGATGATTACCCAAAGATGTTGGAGTCATCCAGGATTCCTTACCCCTCACACGACCGGTATACTCAGGAACATTTAATGCTCGACTAAGTATGCTCCAGCAATCCTGGTCTTCAGCTTGAGTTTGAGATAGACTCTCCTGAAACTCATATTCATAGCGAAATAAATTAGTGGTGATTAAACTCATAAATTCTGTATTTTAATAAAATTTTGATTTAATTATAGGAATATTGATATACTTACACATTTCTCATAAATTTGAAGCACATCTTCCTTAACAACTCCATCCTTACCCACCCGGGCAGCCTTCCACAAAACATGTTCCAGAAGATATGTTTCTTGACTTTTCTCCTCTTCTAACTACACATTAAGAGAAATAATAAATCAATAATATAACATGATGAACAAGTATATCATATCATTTATATATACTTACCAATATGTGTTGCAAGCATGCGTATCCCATACGCCTTTTCTGCATGGATACAGGGGACTTGATGCTTGTTGGCGATTCACGCCACTCACATCTTGAAAATATGAGGTTCTTCATTTTTCTTTGAAGGTTTCCCATTCTTCAGGCAAAATCAAGCCTGCATACGCCTTTGGAAGTTCAGCATCGATAAAATTGTTATCGACATTCCTAAGAAACTTGTTTGTCAAAAAAGATCAAAACCCTCTTAGTATTTTTCCGGCCAATTGAAGATAATAGGATTTTCGATCATCATCAATGTTAAAAGAACTCTACAAAAAACATACATAGAGTGCGTTAGTAATTTATATACATAAGCGTCAACAAAAACGAAAGACATCACATATCGCACCTATATTTCAGTCCATATTTTTTCTTAACGGGGTTCAGCTCATGCCTTCTCCAATCATCACAAGTGATTGGAACTTCTCTCATCATAATGGAATCAATGTAACTTGTCAATATTGAACCGTTAGGCTCAATTAGCTGTTTGTTTTCATTCCAATGTACGTCAAATTTGATACCTTTATCTCTTGCATGGATTATTGACTTCATAATTGTTATTCCTCATCTAATCTCACTCTCCATATCACGAGCTAATTCATTTCCATCAATATTAGAAGAGGGATGATCTTTTTCCTCATTAGAAGTCATTTCACCTGTAATATTAAAGAAAAACATAAACACCATATAAAATTCAAGTAGCATTGAATGAATAGCCAAAAAATAAAAACATGAACACAATATAAAACCATAAACACAATATAAAAACAAAAACATAATTTTATGATCACTAGTAACTTTTCCACTAACATCTCTTTCGTTTCTATATAACCTATATAAATGATTAATTAATTTCATTATAATAAAAAAAAAGCTATAGAATAAAAATTACATTAGAATATTTATACACCATTAAACATATATGTATACACCATTAAATAATCACTAATATTCTTTTTAACATATATTTTACTAATAAAACAATATTAAACATATATATTTAACATATATTAAACAATATTTTTAACATATATATTATCGTTTCTATTCTATATTATCACTAATATTTATATTATCGTTTCAACTTTACATTATCATCAAATAATCACTTATATTATCAACTTTACACCATCAACTATATGAGTTCTTTCAATTTCATTTTCAACTATATGTAAAGTGCTTTCAATTTCAACACTATAAGTGTTATTACGACAACCTCTCAAACCAAAATGTATAGCTCGATTAATTGTATAGGAACATATTTTATCTCAATCAGTACATGCAATATTCATTGTGATATTTACACAAACACCTTACATGCAAAACTCATTGTGATATTTTCACAAACACCTTACATGCAAAAACCACATGCCACACAAAACACAATATAATACAACATTATCAACACTAAATCAAAACTAAAACAACTCTATCAACTAAACCAAATGTAACATTATATATAAACATTATCAAATATATCAAATATATCAAAAATCATACCTAGAGGAGAAGAGAACATTGGATGTGAATGGAAGAAAGGATGAAACGATCTTGAATGGAAGAAGGATGAGAATCTTGAAGAAAGGATGCAATGATTTTGTCAAGAATCAAACAAAAAAGCTGTTGAAAAATGGGTTGTTTTCGTAACAGTGTTGTTGTGAAAATGAGTTTTGGCAAAATAATAATGTTACTGTAATAGAAATGTTGGGCGCGTGTTTTTTTTATAACATGACTTTAGGAAGCACTTTGAAAAAGTGCTGCTTAATCCCCCCTTATCCAACGCTTGTAGTAGAAAGTGCTGCTTAATCCCCCCTTTAGGCAGTGCTTTAACAAAACGCTGCTTAATCCCCCCTTTAGGCAGCGGTTTAACAAAGCGCTTTGTAAGCCCACCCTTTAGGCAGCGCTTCTCCAAAGCGCTACAATACCTACCGCCTTTAGCAGCGCTTTATAAATTCACATTAACCCCCTTTAGGCAGCGCTTTTACAAAGCGCTGCTTAAGCCCACCCTTTAGGCAGTGCTTCTAAAAAATGCTTTGTAAGCCCACGCTTTAGGCAGCGCTTCAGTACCTACCCTCCTTTAGTAGCGCTTTATCAAACCATATTCACCCCCTTAGGCATGAGGATATGGAGCAGGAGGTGGTGGCTTATTCTGAGCAGCCACCGACGACTCTACCAAAGCAGTCAGATTAGCCATACCGAATCTCAAAGCAGTAACTTCTTCGTACAACTCACAATTCTCTTGTTCAAGGTTTTCCACCTTCTTTCTAGAATTAGCCCGAGTATTATAGCGATGAGACAACTTTCCGACTGAACAAAGTAGAGAAACAAGTAAGACACATGGGAGAGATAGGAATGAAAAAATATGTGCAAAATGATGCATGATATGGAATGCGTATGATTTATTGTGTTTATTCAAGGAACTCAAATAACTATAAACAATTGCAAATATTGAGGAACTAACACATTTGGAAATACTGAAAAGTCTCATTTAATAATAACTTTGAAATGGATTACAATTTGTAGTACAAGTTTCAATAATCCTAAGTACAAGAGAGTAAAGATAGAATTTAAAAATCATAAGGAGCCAAAGCTGATGAAGATCTTTCCACACACTGACGTTTTCCCTTGAGTCTTGCAATCTGAGCCTTCAACTGCTTGTTCTCTTCTACATATTTGTCAGCGACTTCTTTCCATCCACCAAAATCAGAAAATGGGCGACCGAGACATGGCTCAACTCTAGAGGAAAATAAATCCCCTTATTCTCCATCGTCTCTATAACATAACTCTCAAGAATCTCAATCAAGTCATCCTTCTCTTTCAATTCTGTTGAGTAGGACACCTCCAAAGTATGGTATTTATTCTTCCATGCTTCCTTCTCTTGTTGCATCCTAACTAAGGCAACTGAAGTTCTTCCACACCATCTAAGAGAGGAGGAAAATTCCTCACAAACATGTCAGCTAAAGGTTCTTTACGAGAATAATGCATCTTTAACTGAATTGCCCTTGTTTGTACCCAATGTAGATGAGGCTCTAAGGAAATAGCCCCTCTTGGTCACAAATCTTTTCTACCCTTCCTATGAATATGGCACCAAGCATTTTCAATCTCTTCCTTAGTTGCCTTGTGATCTTCTCCTTATTTAAGAAAGAAACCACTCAGATGAATGTTGTTTGGCCTGTCTCTCATTGGATATCCAAGTTGGCAGCGTGCAAGAACAAGATTGTAGTTAATTCTTCCCTTTGTACCAAGAAGAGACACATTGGGAAAAACACCACAACTATCAATTATCTTTATATCATAATAAGCTTGATGATACTAGTCAATGTTAGAATGAGTGAGAGCCATAATCTTCGGTGCCCAACATGGTTCCTTTTTGATATCCCAAAAAGCAGCAGACCGAGGTAAATAAGAAATAAACCACTGACATAACAATGATATGCAACAGATGATCATCCCTTCTGATAGAAATTCCAAAGATGGATGGAATAATAAGTATCTTCTAGCAGTGTAGGTACTGGGTCCCTAATCAGAAAGATCCTAATGGAATTAACATCCACAAATTTATCGACATTAGGAAACAAGAATAAACCATAGGAAAAAACATCAAAGATAGCCTTAAAAGTAGATGTACTCTTCATCTTGGCAAAGTAAAGAGCTTTCTACAATAGAAATTGAGCAGGTAAACCTCTGATTCCTCCTTTGCTAGTCATGTTAGCCTCAATCTCAGACTTCCTCAAGTGAGTTATGGTGGCAATCTCATGAGATTTAGGCTCTTCTTCTAAGCTGGTGAACAGAACACAATCAGTAATAGGTAAACCAAGTAAGTAATAATACTCCTCTAATATGAGCATCAACTGATAATCAGGAAAAGTAAAACACCAGTATAATGGATCATAGAACTAGACCAATGTAGAAAGAATACCCTCCTTCATCTTGAGCTTCATAAGAAACACAGTGGCTCCATACTTCTTCCAGAAATATGTAGGAATCTCAATCTCAAGAATCAAACTCCTCAATTCCTCTATCTTAGGATCCTTGAAACTGTACTTCTGAGTCTTTCTCTTTCCAAAATACATGGTCAAAAGATTACCTAAGATATTTGCAAAAGTCAACCTTACGTTCCTTGAAAAACTGTTTAAATAATGCTCATGGGTGCATGAATGCATGATGATGTAACAATCACACACAAGATCACAAACATATGGGTTCATAGGTTCAACATCACGAGCATGAAGTCAAAGGTACTACCCACAAGGTAAGGACTAATTATTTATCACCTTCTGAACAAGGTTCTATGGAAATCCCAGGGTCTACATTCTTCCTTCAGATATTACCAACGTTTTGATTAACTTAGTAATTAGAAATATTCTCAGGAAAAACTCATGTGAGTGCAGCATCATGTGATAACTACTTCCAGATTTATTCGTTATAGTCTCCGCACTACACCTAAAATGCTAATATGGTTTAAGGGTTCTATCGCTTTTCAGCTTTGCAGGATCCCAGGTCAAAAGCAACACTTTCTGATTGCTCGGTAAACAAATACTATAATCAAAGGGGCCTTCACTGAGTGGGGGATCTCATGCCTTCTTTTTCGGAATTACTCTCTCAAAGTTAACATGACTATACCATCCATCCTATCTTAAGTTTTCCCAAGTCCGGGTATAGGACTTATAAGAGATTACCAAGCACCCTGAAAACCAGAAAAATCTAGACAAATATATATACAACAAATAATATCACATACACAGATAAACAAAGATAGGCTCAACCCACTTAGAGATGTTTCCTCAGTGGAGTCGCCATTTTTCTGCAGCGGTAGAAATGCTGAGACTAAGCCATTGGATTGTCTTAACTTGTACATATCAAATAAAAATTGCCATCACGCTTTATTGTTTCCAAAGGAAATGGGAAAAGAGCGAATAAACCAAAAAAGGAGGGGAAAATCCAGGTACTGGGGTTGGTTATGCAAAGGGAAAATATTAGCACCCTAAACATCCATGGTACTCTGCATGAATCTCTTTGAAAATCTGTGTATTTTGGCTATAAAAGGTGTATACAAAATAGATGGTGGAGATGAGAAAATAGGACTTTTTTTAATAATTTTTGCACCTGCCTTGGTTTAGAACCTTTATCACGTACCACCTTTTGTGAAATAGAGGATCAGGGTACTTGTAGTTCACCTCAAAAATTTTAAAACACATGTGTGTGGGTTAATTTTAAGAGAAGATACATCATCGTCATATTCAAGTGGAAAACATATTTACTACCCATAATTATGAGAAAAGAGCATTTGCGTAATCTCAATATGGAGGATATAACTAGGATTTAAAATCCATCACTAAACACCCAAGTGGAAAATAGCTCTCTTCACTACATATCGTAAAAGTATAGTAGCTTGCGTCACAACAAGAATCAACAAGAGTATAATCTTTTGAGAAAAGTTTTAAATTAAAAAGGCAAAGTGGAAAAATGATTTGAATAAGGTTAATGACTTTTATTCTTTCAAAAAAGATGTCAAAGTATGGTTTAATTGATTAAAATTTGGTTAATAAAAGATTTTGAAAATGCATGGACCTAAGTCCAAGTTTATTATGAAAGTTGTTCAAGTTAGAAAACAAGAAGAGTTTTGAAAAGGAGGAAGAAGATTTTTGAAATTAAAGAAGATAGGAGGAGATGAAGGGACTATACTAATTACATGAAGTAAAAGCTAAGGAAAAGAATGGTCTAACCAACAAGAAGCCAACACTTGACATAAAGAAGTCAATATATAATTCCCATCCTTTGGATTAAAATTAAGCAAGCAAAAATACTAAACCTCTGGGGAATACCAAGCTTCATATGAATTAAGAACCAACCAAAGTCTTCATTGACAAAAATTGGCCAGAGTAATAATTGTATACAGAGGAGTTCTCAATTACAGACAAAGTATGGAAATCAGAATAACCTGCATACAGAGAAAATTCAAACCAATGCCTTGGAGTAAACCCCAAGGATTTCAGAAGATCCTCACAAAAATATCAACCAAAGATCAAAGTTCCAAGGTCTCTTGGCTTATAATCCTAAGTCTCAGGAATCCTGAACTCCATAGTGATAGGGATAGTAACCAATAGTCCACAAATAAATAAGTCTTTTAAGGTTATAGTTAATTATTAAGTGTATTAAAAATTGAAAAAAAGAAAGCTCAAGTGAGCAAAGACAAAACGAAGAAAATAAATGCTCAAGTGAGCAAAAGCAAATAGAATAAGATGTAAATGCTAAAAAATAAATGGTACATAAAAGTAAATGCACAAAATAAAGACATAAACTAAAGTTAATTGTTAGTGAATTAGAAGTTAGAGGTCAAGTATAACAAAAGGTTAGTTGAATGAGCATCTTGAAGCTTGCTTTTGAAAACTAATTAGAAGATTTATAAAATCAAACCTCTTAACAACAAGTTTTATTTGCTTTTTGTCAAGTATATTATTCATTTCAAGTACTCAAGGCAACCACATATGATCAACGATGTTCAAATGATTCACTTTGACCAAAATTCATGAAGTTCATTATAGGATTGATATAATCAAAGCCTCCTAACAATTAACTTCAAATTTATTGGATCCAAGGTTTCAAATTAAACATACTTGGGCTTGCAAACATAGGTTTGGGCCATAAATGCTCATTTTTCGAATCATGACAAATTTAGTGCTATGTTAAGCAATCGTAAGTGGACTTATGTAGAAGCCATACCTATTTTGAGGCTGATCAATATCAATATATGTACCATGCATGTTAGATAAATGATATGTAGATCATTCTCCAAAAACACGTAGCACAAGTAAAAACAAGAAAGAGATAAGATGAAAAGGGAGGGGAATGATAATGTAACCAATGTATCAGAGGAAATTAGGGTTTCAAATATCATCAACATCATTCATCCATTTTGGTGGATTTAGTTTTTTCATCCTATCAACACCCAAGATCTAATGAGGTTGAGGAACTTGTCCCAAAATAATACTCAAGTGTCTCTAAATCAGGACCAATAAAAAAATAAAAAATGTATTTAATATAAAAACAAAATTTAAATGATTTATAAAAAGGAAATAATTGGTAAAATAAATAACATGTATTAAAACACCAAATAAAAATCCTAAAAAAAATCAGAGGTCAAACATGAGTCAAAAAGTGTTGACAAATTTTTTTAGAATATTTTAAAGTTAGAAACTATTTTTAAAATATAAAGAAATAAGAAAAATAAGCCAAAATTTGTGAAAAATAGTAAAAATAAAAATAAAAATAAAATGAGGTCACCAATATTTGTCAATAGGTCATTGGATCATTCCATAATTTTTTCAGAATTTTAAAAGATCAAAAAGTATTTTTAAATAATTAAAACAAGTCAAATAAATTGAAAAATCATAAAAAATACCAAATCATAAAATAAAATTGTGAAAAAATAAAAATCAGAAAGAGAAAGATCAAAAGTATTTTTGATAATTTTTTCACAATTTTATAAGTTGAAATTAATTTTTTATAAATTTTTGAAGTTTAAAACAATTAAAACCAAAATCAGAAAATAAAATAATAAACCAAAATAATGTGGACCATCTGATCATTGTCAAAATATGTTAGTAATCAAATCCAAGGGATCTGGCGTGTTGTGCATGATATGGACATTAGTGAATAAACCACCGAATCATTTATTATTTTTTTTAAAAAAATCAAATAAAAAAACGCGTGGCCTCGTGTCATTGGTTGAAGACGCCAATGTGGTCGTTGAAGAATGGAAAAACACAAGAAATGAGGGTTTGAATTGGGATTTTTAAACTAAAAATAAAGAACATGTTGGTTATCCTGGTTCGTTTGAACTCAAACTACTCCAGTCCACCCGCCAAGGTGATTTCGCCTCTCTCAACGAGGTCTTAATCTACTAATCAATCTTGATTACGAATCTACTTTGACAACCATCAAAGTCTTCTTGAGTATAAACCAAAAACCAGTTTTCTCAAGGAATTTCACTAAACAGTATATAATAAAATTGTACAAGAATGTTTCTAATAAAACAATATCATAAGATAAGTGATGTTTTACACAGTTTGAATGTTGAACGTTTGAGGATGAAAGAGATAGTTGCGTTACTGTGCGTGTAAAAATCATAAACGATTTATCCTCAAAACTTTGTTTAAATAGGCGAAGCATGTAGGAGCTTTTGAAATGTTGATCAATGACAATTAAGGTGCTTTCCAAAAATAAAGATCCTTGTTCCCTTCCAGCCGTTACACTTGAAATGGAAATGTTTGATTTGTAACCCTTCAGAACATGCTTGCTTCAGAATATGAAAGTAATCGTTGTTGCTTGCTTCAGAACTCTGTAGATCAGAAACTCGGAGTCCTGTTTCCGGCGTTAGAACTTCTTTCAGAGATGTTTATAATCAGAGTTGAAAAAGCGTTTTAGTGCATCTTCTGATCTTCTTCCATCAGAACTTCTCTACAAAACAAAATATAATTTTAGGGAGAATAATTATTTTTTGTGTTTGTTATCATCAAAACTTTTACAAGGGTTGTAGAATCAAATTATGTTCTAGCAATCTCCCCCTTTTTGATGATGACAAAAACTAGGATATTTCAATAAAAACAGAAAGAACATAAAACATTATAAGGTCTCCTCCTGAGTTGAATACTCAGATAGAGATGAAATACTTCCCTGAAGTTTATTCTGATCAGAGTTTATGATGCATCTACTTCTGTCTTCACTAGAGTTTTTGATCCTGTTTTTCTTTCAGAAAAGAAAAACGAGAAGTTATGATATTCAAAATGTTTGAGACGGTGTCTCGATACTGTTTGTGATACGGCAGGAGAATTGACTCAGGTCATTTTTCGTTTGATCGCCTTTGTGAGGATAGCAAGAGTCGCCACCGACTTTTCTTTTATCCAAAAGGAAAGGTAAAAAAGCACAGGAAAGACCTTTCGAGATTATTTCTCAGGTTCGGAGGGTAGATTATGAAAAAGGAAGGTATTAGCACCCTTTTCATCCGTAGTTATCTACGGGCTCTTAGTTACTCGCTAGATCACTTACTTTTGCTTTGAAAATGTGCTTGTGGTGTGGGCTTTGAAAGTATTTTGAAAATATCTTTGTAATGGTTCTCGTTTATAAAAGAACGCGTACAAAGTTTTGTTTTGAAAAATAGTTCAAAGATGTGTTTGTGGAATGTGTTTTTGAAAGTGGTTTTGAAAAGATGTTTTGCAATGGTTCTCGTCTTTATAAGAACGTATACAAAATGTTTTGTCTTTTTGAAAATGTTTTTAGATGAAAATGTCGGTGTAAAAATTTTTTTGTCGTGTGAAAGCGAGCAACTAGGAGCGAATCTACCTACTCGAAAGGTCTTAAATATTCTTTTCTTCCTCCTTTAGATGTTGCTATCTTACCATTGGTTTGGTAAGAATCCCCATCGTTGGATGTGAAGGGACAGGCGCGGGTCAATCGTACAGTCATCGAAAGCAACTTATGAGACGCTTTAGATATTTTTGTAAGGGACTGTATCGTTTTATCAAAGGCAACGTCGAAGGGACATCGAGGGACTATGATCTTTTTTATTGAAGGGTCTTTGCTAAAGCGTCCCATATTCGAGGGACATGACTGTGTTTTCGAGGCAAAAAGCGAGGTTACCCTAGAGGTGGGCGTGTTAAAAAGTGTGTTTGATTCAAGTTATTTTGTTGAAATTAGGTTATCTAGCGATTGTTTTTGAATCTTGCCATACATGCCTAATTACTATACAATATAAGAAAATGCGGTAAAGTGCTAAAAATAAAATTCTACGCTATTACAGAGCTTTCGGGAATGGGGGTACCATTTTTACAAACGGGGATGAGTCTAATGCGATTAAAAAGTTCAAATAGCAAACAATACAACCAAATCGAATTTAACAATTAATTAAAATTATAACAGTCTATGAAATAAAGTTAATTGACAAAGTATAGAAATTTTTTGTATTTTCGTTTTTGAGAAAATTTGAAAAGAAACTAAAGATCTATTCTATAATTAGCTAAAGAAATAAATCAAATGTAAACCTATTTTTGTCTTTTAGGGTTTTTGTTATTAAGAAATTAAATAAATTAAAGCTTAAGCAAAAAATAATTAGTTAAATTATTTAGAGTCCTAAACTAAATTAGAACTAAACTAAATTGTGAGAATTAATTAACAAAAATTATGATTTGTTAAACTAATAAAAGTAAAAACTAAGTATAAAATCAAAACAAGAACAAAAAGTGAAATGAGGTGTTGAAGTAAAAATGCGGGTGATGCTGATTGGGCTTTTTTTATTTAAAATAAGGGCATAAGGCCCCATGATTATTTTCGTTCAAAACAGAAAGTAAAAAAAATAATAAACTCCTTGGGCTGTCTTACTGGGTCGGGTTGGAAGTCCAAGGAAAAATTGTGCAAGAGTTTGGCCCTAACAAGGAAAAGGCGTTGTTGTTGTTTGCTGGGGATGAGAACCCTAAGTCAGAAAGAGAAATTACTTCTCTTCCTAATTTCACGCTAACTTTTCTTCCTCCTCTGTGAAAATCCAGCGGAGATCCTCAATTTAGACCTCCCCCACTATCTCCCAATCCTCTTCAATCTCTTGTGGCTGAAATACGTTCGTCACTGATGAATGAACCCTAACACCCTCCCTCTGAATTCCTCCCTCTGACTTCCTCCCTCTTAGTGCGGCGATAACAGTAAAGTTTGCGAAATTAACAAGAACAAAACCTAAATCAAGAACAAAGGAAAAGAGGAAATACCGAGTCGGAGACGAGTCTTCAAATTTCAAGTATGGCGTTCGATACCCTTCCTTCTACTCCTTCTCTATTAGTGATTTTGTGCCTCGCGATTTGTAGGTCTGAAACTTGAACACAAGGCGTTGATAGGACACGACTCGATTATCGTTGTAAGGTTGAAAGGCAGAGATGATGAAGTTTGGCGGTATTTTACTATAGATTTGGCAAAGATTTGATGAGGAGGATGAAGGGATTTAGTTCAAAGATGGGGTTGGAATTTATGGTATGGTTTTTTTTTATGCTGGTTATGTTGAATGTTGGTTTACAGTGAGATTGTCACAAGAGTTTTGGTGGTGAAAATGAGTGAAATTTTTGAGGAGATGATGCTTGAGGTTTGTGTTCCTATCCAATTGTTCCACCCTCTTTTTCTGATATACTGCTCGGTTAGTATCTTGTATTGTCCTTTGCTTGTTTTTGCTGTTTGTATATTTGCTGGTTTTTGCTATATTTGTTGTTGTCTTGGGGTTTTATGACAGCATGAGGATTTTTAGTTGGGATGGAAAAATCAGCCCTCCCCTTGAACAAGTTTGGCCACTATTATATAGGAGAGATAGTGGGAAAATGGAGGAAATTTTTGATAACTTGGTTAACTGCTCTGTGGTCTTTTTGAGTGCAGGTTGATGTTTTGCCATTTTAGTGTAACTCTAGGACTGTTTATGATGCAGGACTATGGACAGGTCTTGTACTGCTATGGGCAGCATATGGATGCTTTGAGAGCATGTCTTCTTGGACTGCTTTTGTAGCAGGCCTTTGTAGCAATAACAACTTGTTTGTCTTGGCATGACTTTGGATTATTTGTTGGCTAGGTGATATCTTTCCTATGACCTTATCTCTTTTCTCTTCATCTTTCCATGAAACAAAGCCATATTTGGCTTTTCAGTACATTCTGAAGGGTTTGCTAATTTAGGAAAATGATGATGTGTGGTTGTTTGAGCATGCTTGCATCTTTGCTATATTATTGCTTTTACTTGTTGCCTTAACAGCCTATGCTGCCTTGTTTGACATGAGACTATATTGTTGTGTTTTTTTTTTGCGCTAGCCTGCTGTTTTGCTTTAGCTATTGCAGTGTGGCTGCCTGCTGCCTTTGTGATGCAGTTTGGCTTGTTTTTATGTTGATGATGTTGTTTTATGTTTGCAGCGTTGGGCAGTTTGGCTGTTTGTTTGCAACTTTACTTGTTGCCTTTGTAAAGTTTTTTCCTTTTTTTGTGAACCAAAATCCAAGTTTTTGTGATTTGCAAAATAGGAAGAGGTGGATTATGATTAAACCAATAAACCTATTGATTTCTGATTCCAAAATGCAAACCCTAATGATGAGATAAAATTTGTTCTAAACAAAGTTCTCGAATTTTTCACATGCTTGCTAACTTTTCCTCTTCTTGTTTCATGAACGGCAAGCGAGACTTGAATGCAAACGAAGGTTGGATTGATTTCTTGAAGATGAAGATGAAGGCTTGAAGAAGAAAATAAAAATTCTTTTTGTAAACAAGAACTTGATATTTTTTGGTAAACAAGACAAACAAATTGTAATTTCATTTGTAATGTAATAACATCAAGCATTTGAATAAAATTTGGTGTGATAGAATTTATTGTACAAAACTTGCAATCCTCAATTGAATACTTTGGATAGAAAAATCTTGGTTTGGTAACTTGTATTTCAAGCAATCACAAAATGGTCAGATAAATCATGTACTTTGTATTCTTAAACAAAATAAATGTTTTAAGAGCTCAAATCTTTTTGACTAATGGAATTCACAATCATGGTTGCTTAAATGACAACCTTAACCTTCACATCTTGTCCCAGTCAAGTTTGCATTTAAAATGAACCTGCGTGTTATGCTCGATAAAAAATGGAATTTCATTGCCAAAAAAACATGCTTCGAGAATATCTATCAATCTTTAAATAAATTGTGATTAAGAACATTCAAAGTCAACAAATTCCTTGCGCTGATTTGATAATTTTAAAGTCTTCCAAACACAAATTTCCTTCGATTCTTTGAAGATAAACCCATGAGCGACATCACATATGACCATGAACAGAAATAATTGTCTCAAGGTCTTGTAATTTAAAGAAATCACAACTCTTAGAAATCAGACGACTGTTATTTGAAATTAGGTCAAAATTCATGATGCGACTTCCAACGTATTCAAATTTTGGTGATCTTCTATGCGTAATCAGCTCTTGACTTGTGAAGAGAAAATGGAGATGGCATCAAGGAGAATCATACGCAAGAAAAACCGCTCAAAAATATTTAATAATGAAGAAGTTACAATGTTTGAATTTGTTCTCGCAAAAGGGTCGATTTTGGGGTTACTGTAGTCGTTTTCAGTTATCTGGACCACTGAGCAAACTTTGCAATGCGAGGTTTTTGAAAACTGGCTTAAACAACTTTGAGGAGACACGAAGACTTATGAAGACCATTTGAAACCTTGAAGACTCAATTCCTTTTGAGAAATGCAAAACCTTAGTTGCTGATTTGCTACTTAGGAAGAGAATCTGTCTGATCAACTTCTGAGCCAAATTGAGTATTCGAGAAACCCTAGGATAGTGTTTTGCATTAAAACGGGAGGTTAAATTTTGGGGTACAACAGCTGCCCCTATTCAATCTTCTTAAACTTGAAAAGTGAGATCGACATGTTCTCCGTTCGTAGCTTGAAAGTAGTAGATGATTGAACACTAGAGTGCCCAGAAATTTGCACTCGATGATGTATTGGTTGATTGTGTAGGCAGTGGGCTTAAAGATTCCATTTGGAGAAATGATGGAGAGTTATCGGAGATGGGCTTATAGATTCCATCCAAAGGTGATTGTTGACAGAAGTGGACGAAGTCTGAACTTGACTTCAAACGGAAAAGAAATCAGAATAAACCTTTGGTCGATTTAAACTGGAACTAGCAGAAGTCTTGAATGTTGTCTGATTGGAAAGAATCAACATAAATCTTGGAGCGATTTAAACTGAACCAATAGAGGTCTTGGATTAAATTTGACTGGAAAGCATCAGAATAAATCTTGGTGCAATTTATCTGAACCAGAGAAAATTGTCTACTGGGAAAGAATCAGGATAAACCGTTGAGAGGTTTATCTGAACTAGAAATGGTCTGGAGAAGAATCAGAACAAATCGTTGATAAATTTATCTGAACCAGCAAGAATCTAGAGATGAATCAGAATAAATTGTTGAGATATTTATCTGAACCAAAGAAAATGTCTGCGAGGAAAGAATTAGGATAAACTGTTGAGAGATTTAAACTGAACCAATAGGGGTCTGGATAGTAAGGTTATGAGAACCAGGGTAGTAGGGTTACTTTGAAATGAAAGCCTGGGTAGTAGGGCTATGAGAAGGAACCCGAGTAAGGTTGCTTCGAGATGAAAGCCTGGATAGTAGGGCTATGAGAAGGAACCTGGGTAGTAGGGTTACTTCAAAATGAAAGCCTAGGTAGTAGGGCTATGAGAAGGAACCTGGGTAGTAGGGTTACTTCGAAATGAAAGGCTGGGTAGTAGGGCTATGAGAAGGAACCTGGGTCGTAGGGTTACTTCGAAATGAAAGCCTAGATATTAGGGCTATGAGAAGGAACCTGGGTCGTAAGGTTACTTCGAAATGAAAGCCTGGATAGTAGGGCTATGAGAAGGAACCTGGGTCGTAGGGTTACTTCGAAATAAAAGCCTGGATAGTAGGGCTATGATAAGGAACCTGGGTTGTAGGGTTACTTCATGATAAATTCGTGTGAAACTTTATTTGGAAATGTATGAGAAGGGACCCGTGTAAGATTTTTCAAGATAAACCCGTGTGAAGAGATTGCGTCGTGACGAACTTGTGTAAAGCTACATTTGGTCGCGCAAATGATTACTCTGTTTAGTTTCAGGAGCTAATCTTGGACCCGAGTTTGGGAAAATAAATCCATGACTGCTGCTGGAGAGTATTTGAAATAGCATTCCTGACTGTTGTAGAAAACTGTGGTTCTTCTACTTCTGCTGGGGAGAGACTATGCTTGAGAATAATTCTGCGGGGAAGAATCAGGATAAACCATTGAGAGATTTAAACTGAACCAACAGAGGTCTGAAGGAAATATTTTTTATGTAGATGGTCAACCAGTCCTTTCTCGGGAATTGATCTGTAATTGATTTGTCCACAAATAGTTATCCTGTCGGAAATTCGATGATAATTTCCTGTTAATTGATTTTTCCTCAAAATATGAAGAGTTAGTTGTATGCGATGCCATGATGTATGAAATGCATGGCCTGAGATTACGCTATATGCATTTGTGTTGTCAATGCCATGACGTATGAATGCAATGTATGAACATATTAATTGTTCTGCTGCAATATTGCTGGACTCAGGGAAAATAAATCCCTGAGTACTGTTGGGAATGAGGAGTGTGGTCCCTTGATTTATGATAGTCTGGGAAGCAAATTCAAGCTGGGTAATCTTGCCTTTTGTTGGAGAAATAAACCCTGTCGCCAATCTACCGGAAGGGCGCTTCGGACAAAAACTCCATAAGGCTTTTAACTCAATTAAGACCAGCTCAGCTGGGGAATGTAAGAATAATTCCAAGCTTTGATGGTATCTGAGGAGATATTGAATGAGTATCAGAATGATATCCATATCTGGATCGTATTTGAACCGTATCGGCAAGAGAATTGTATCCTCTGTTTGGGAACTAGTGTGATGTATGCGTTTGTTGGGAGAAGATTAAAACTCCTCTATTTGCTGGCGAGTTTGACTATGTCATCGGCTGGGGGATGCCCCATTTTTGTTTAAAGATGCTTATGCACTTGTCGGGGATATCCTTGTGACTCTGACGACATCACCAGGGATCACCTTATGAAGGGTATTTTGTGGGGATTTGTCACTGTCTATAGTAGTAAGTTTTGTAGTAATGCCAGAAAATGTTTGCTTGGTCACACACGACCCTTTATATGTGAGAGCCGGTTTGCCCCTAGAGTTAATCTGGTTCACCTCGACATTTGAGATTTTGATCACATTTCTGGTAGCCCTGAACTTTCTAGGGATATTTTCTAAGACTGTTGTGGAAGAAACCGAAGACCTGATACTGACACCATCTGGTACTACTGGCACAAACAAACAAATTGGTGGTACCCAAGATCTTTGGTCAAGTCTCAGAATTTTCTAAGAACTGCCATGGGAGGATTCAAAGACATGATACTGACACCATCTGATACTAAAGGTACAGACAAGCGATTTGACGGTACCGGAATTCTTCATAGTGGATTATGTTCAAACCCATGATCAACGTAACATTGTCCTTTGAGTGATTCAGATGGAGGTTTGCCCCTTGAGTGATTCAACATTTCTTTGAGAGATTCTTTGAATCTCGACTTGACTGCCCCAGATGTGTTGGACAATGGTCATGCCGTGCCCCTTGGTTATGAGAGATTTATCATTGGAAGCGTATTTCCATTTGAAGTGATTTTGTTTATTGAGAGAGTTTTCATTTGCTGAATATTTGTCATGTGAATTTCTCTGTTGTCAAATAATTAGCCATATGCAAACGGCGGTATTCACAATAATGAAAAGTTTATTCTTGTCTTGAAGTTTTGAAAATGCGTTTTAGCAGATAAAAGAGTTTTGCAAGTATGTGAGTTTAAATAAGGATTTAGAGTAAACCTTACAGAAGTCAGGATACCTTTTGTAACAGTATGCTTTCGAACTAACCCATGCTTCAATTAGGACTTTTGAGTGGTTGTAGCACGGCTTGGTTCACGGTTTAAGAAACAAAGGATAAATGCTCAAAGTGTATTTGTACCCACCCACTCTTCATGATGTTCTTCAGTCCTAAACTTAGTTAATTGTGCGTTTGAACTCCAATTGAGTCTGGAATGACGCGTTAGTGATGGCTCAGACAAGTTAAGTTTGTCGGAAGGCAGTCATTTTTGCAACATTTTTCATGTTGTTGAGGATTTGTAGTGACCTCTTTATTTTGATTTATTATCCCTAATTTTGCCTGACTGTTCTTATGGTCAGCGAGATGCCCCATGTTTTCTTAAGTCTCCTCTGTAGGTTTTGACTTAGTGGGCTTTTCTCTTGAGAGCTAATGACTACCTATTTGGTAGAGAACTATCATTGTCTTTTGATTCCAAAGGAATGTTTTTGATGTCATTCATTGTATTATGAGATGAGAGTTTGCGATTTGAATGTGCATTTGAATTAACTGAGAGACTACCCTGCCCCAGGTTTTGATTAAAGGTTTCAATTTGTGTAAAAAGGAAACTTCTACTTCTTTGGCTCAAAGGGGTTGACTATGGATTATCCTCCTTATAACTCCAGTGTATATGAATTGAAAAAAAACGCTTGTACATCATCAGCAAGGTCTATCCAAAAGCATACTGTATGAGATTAAGGCATTGTTTTCGTCATCCTCCCTCTAAAGGCTTGCAACTTTTGAAACAACGCGGGAGAATTGGCTCGGGTCATTTTGCGTTTGATCGCATTTGTGCGGATAGCAAGAGTCGCCACCGGCTTTTCTTTTATCCAAAAGGAAAGGTAAAAAAGCACAGGAAAGACCTTTCAAGATTATTTCTCGGGTTCGGGGGGTAGATTATTAAAAGGGAAGGTATTAGCATCCTTTTCATCCGTAGTTATCTACGGGCTCTTAGTTACTCGCTAGATCACTTACTTTTGCTTTGACAATGTGCTTGTGGTGTAGGCTTTGAAAGTATTTTGAAAATATCTTTGTAATGGTTCTTGTTTCTATAAGAACGCATACAAAGTTTTGTTTCAAAAAGTAGTTCAAAGATGTGTTTGTGGAATGTGTTTTTGAAAGTGGTTTTGAAAAGATATTTTGCAATGTTTCTCGTCTCTATAAGAATGTATACAAAATGTTTTGTCTTTTTGAAAATGTTTTGAGATGAAAGTGTCGGTGTAAAAAATTTTTTGTCGTGAGCAAGCGAGCAACTAGGAGCAAATCTACCTACTCGAAAGGTCTTAAATGTTCTTTTCTTCCTCCTTTAGATGTTTCTATCTTACCATTGATTTGGTAAGAAGCCCCATCGTTGGATGTGAAGGGACAGGCGCGGGTCAATCATACAGTCATCGAAAGCAACTTATGAGACGCTTTAGCAATTTTTGTAAGGGACTAGATCGTTTTATCAAAGGCAACGTCAAAGGGACAACAAGGGACTACGATCTTTTTTATCGAAGGGTCTTTGGTAAAGCATCCCATATTCGAGGGACATGACTGTGTTTTCGAGGCAACAAGCGAGGTTACCCTAGAGGTGCGCTTGTGAAAAAGTGTGTTTGATTCAAGTTATTTTGTTGAAATTAGGTTATCTAGTGATTTTTTTGAATCTTGCCATACACGCCTAATTACTATACAGTATATGAAAATGCGGTAAAGTGCGAAAAATAAAATTCTACGCTATTATAGAGCTTTCGGGAATGGGGGTACAATTTTTACAAATGAGGATGAGTCGAATGCGATTAAAAAGTTCAAATAGAAAACAATACAACTAAATTGAATTTAACAATTAATTAAAATTATAACAGTCTATGAAATAAAATTAATTGACAAAGTATAGAAATTTTTGGTATTTTTGTTTGTGAGAAAATTTGAAAAGAAACTAAAGATCTATTCTATAATTAGCTAAAGAAATAAATCAAATGTAAACCTATTTTTGTCTTTTAGGGTTTTTGTTATTAAGAAATTAAATAAATTAAAGCTTAAGCAAAAAATAATTAGTAAAATTATTTACAGAGTCCTAAACTAAATTAGAACTAAACTAAATTGTGAGAATTAATTAACAAAAATTATGATTTGTTAAACTAATAAAAATCAAAACTAAGTATAAAATCAAAACAAGAACAAAAAGTGAAATGAGGCGTTGAAGTAAAAATGGGGGTGATGCTGATTGGGATTTTTTTTAAAATAAGGGCATAAGGCCCCGTGATTATTTTCGTTCAAAACAGAAAGTAAAAAAAATAATAAACTCCTTGGGCTGTCTTACTGGGTCGGGTTGAAGGTCCAAGGAAAAATTGTGCAAGAGTTTGGCCCTAACAAGGAAAAGGCGTTGTTGTTGTTGTTTGCTAGGGATGAGAACCCTAAGTTAGAAAGAGAAACTACCTCTCTTCCTAATTTCACGCTAACTTTTCTTCCTCCTCTCTCAAACTCCGGCGGCGACTACCTTTAACCACCACAATGTACTACCAATCTTCCTCATAGCAATCACCTCAAATACGCCGATCCTCAATTCAGACCTCCCTCGCTATCTCCCAATCCTCTTCAATCTCTTGTGGCCGAAATACGTTCGTCACTGATGAACGAACCCTAACACCCTCCCTCTGACTTCCTCCCTCTTAGTGCGGCGATAACAGTAAAATTTGCAAAATTAACAAGAACAAAACCTAAATCAAGAACAAAGGAAAAGAGGAAATACCGAGTTTGAGACGGGTCTTCAAATTTCAGGTATGGAGTTCGATACCCTTCCTTCTACTCCTTCCCTGTTAGTGATTTTGTGCCTCGCGATTTGTAGGTCTGAAACTTGAACACAACGTATTGATACGATACGATACGATACGATTATCGTTGTGAGGTTGAAAGGAAGTGATGATGAAGTTTGGCAGTATTTTACTATATATTTGGAAAAGATTTGTTGAGGAGGATGAAGGGATTTAGTTCAGAGATGGGGTTGGAATTTCTGGTATGTTTTTTTTTATGCTGGTTATGTTGAATGTTGGTTTACAGTGAGATTGTCACAAGAGTTTTAGTGGTGAAAATGAGTGAAATTTTTGAGGAGATGATGCTTGAGGTTTGTGTTCCTGTCCAACTGTTCCACCCTCTTTTTCTGATATGCTTCTCGGTTAGTATCTTGTATTGGCCTTTGCTGTTTTTTGTTGTTTGTATATTTGCTGGTTTTTTCTATATTTGTTGTTGTCTTGGGGTTTTATGGCAGCATGAGGATTTTTAGTTGGGATGGAAAAATTAGCCCTCCCCTTGAACAAGTTTGGCCACTGTTATATAGGAGAGATAGTAGGAAAATGGAGTAAATTTTTGATAACTTGGTTAACTGCTTTGTGGTCTTTTTGAGTGCAGGTTGATGTTTTTCCATTTTAATGCAACTCTTGGACTGTTTATGATGCAGGACTATGGACAGGTCTTGTACTGCTATGGGCAGCATAGGGATGCTTTGAGAGCAGGTCTTCTTGGACTGCTTTTGTAGCAGACCTTTGTAGCAATAATAGCCTGTTTGTCTTGGCATGACTTTGGATTATTTGTTGGCTAGGTGATATCTTTCCTCTTACCCTATCTCTTTTCTCTTCATCTTTCCAAGAAACAAATCCATATTTGGATTTTCAGTACATTCTGAAGGGTTTGCTAATTTAGGAAAATGATGATGTATGGTTGTTTGAGCATGCTTGCATGTTTGCTATATTATTACTTTTACTTGTTGCCTTAACAGCCTATGCTGCCTTGTTTGACATGAGACTGTATTGCTGTGTGTTTTTTTTGCGCTAGCCTGCTGTTTTGCTTTTGCTATTGCAGTGTGGCTGCCTGCTGCCTTTGTGATGCAGTTTGGCTTGTTTTTGTGTTGATGCTGCTATTTTCTGTTTGCAGCCTTGGGCAGTTTGGCTGTTTGTTTCCAACTTTACTTGTTGCCTTTGTAAACTTTTTTCCTTTTTTTGTGAACCAAAATCCAAGTTTTTGTGATTTGCAAAATAGGAAGAGGTGGATTGTGATTAAACCAATAAACCTGTTGATTTCTGATTCCAAAATGCAAACCCTAATGATGAGATAAAATTTGTTCTAAACAAAAGTTCTTGAATTTTTCACATGCTTGCTAACTTTTCCTCTTCTTGTTTCATGAACGGCAAGTGAGACTTGAATGCAAACGAAGGTTGTATTGATTTCTTGAAGATGAAGATGAAGACTTGAAGAAGAAAATAAAAATTCTTTTTGTAAACAAGAACTTGAGATTTTTTTGTAAACAAGACAAACAAATTGTAATTTCATTTGTAATGTAATAATATCAAGCATTTGAATAAAATTTGGTGTGATAGAATTTATTGTACAAAACTTGCAATCCGCAATTGGATACTTTGGATAGAAAAATCTTGGTTTGGTAACTTGCATTTCAAGCAATCACAAAATGGTCAGATAAATCATGTACTTTGTATCCTTAAACAAAATAAATGTTTTAAGAGCTCAAATATTTTTTACTAATGGAATCCACAATCATGGTTGCTTAAATGACAGTCTTAACCTTCACATCTTGTCCCAGTCAAGTTTTCATTTAAAATGAACTTGCGTGTTATGCTCGATAAGAAAAAGGAATTTCATTGCCAAACAAACATGCTTCGAGAATATCTGTCAATCTTTAAATAAACTGTGATTAAGAACATTGAAAGTCAATAAATGCCTTACGATGATTTGATAATTTTAAAGTCTTCCAAACACAATTTTCCTTCGATTCTTTGAAGATAAACCCGTGAGCGACATCACATATGACCATGAACAGAAATAATCGTCTCAAGGTCTTGTAATTTGAAGAAATCACAACTTTTAGAAATCAGACGACTGTTATTTGAAATTAGGTCAAAATTCATGACGCGACTTCCAACGCATTTGAATTTTGGTGATCTTCTACACGTAATCAGCTCTTGACTTGTGAAGAGAAAATGGATATGGCATCAAGGAGAATCATACGCAAGAAAAACCTCTAAAAAATATTGAATAATGAAGAAGTTATGATCGTTTGAATTTGTTCTTGCAAAAGGGTCGATTTTGGGGTTACTGTAGTCGTTTTCAGTTATCTGGACCATTGAGCAAACTTTGCAATGCGAGGTTTTTGAAAACTGGCTTAAACAACTTTGAGGAGACACGAAGACTTATGAAGACCATTTGAAACCTTGAAGACTCAATTCCTTTTGAGAAATGCAAAACCCTAATTGTTGATTTGTTACTTAGGAAGAGAATCTGTCTGATCAACTTCTGAGCCAAATTGAGTATTCGAGAAACCCTAGGATAGTGTCTTGCATAAAAATGGGAGGGAAAATTTTGGGGTACAACACTGTTATTAGAAATATCTTACGTTCTCCCCCTTTTTGTCAAGAATCAAAAAGAAATATAAACATGTTAAGCCATAAAAATAGAGTTGTATTAATAAGGATTGCAATAGCACATTCAGAAGAAAAAAAAAAATTGGACACGGTAAATAAAACAATTTTCAAAACTAAAATTGAGGTGGAGGAAGTCGTGTGAACAGGGCTTCTAACAAATTCTTAATCTGAGTGTTTGACTCTTCTTGTTTTCCCAGCATCCCTTTGATTTCCTTGCATGTGTCATCTTGCTTGTCCAGTCTCTCATTGAACACCTCATTTTCTTTCTTCAACTCCTCTAGAGTTTGTAGAACCAGAGATGAAGAAGGTATATCCACAAAAGGTGCCACCTTCTCAGAGCAAGCTGTGGCATATTCTGACTCAGTAGCTTCTTCGGTTTCTTTGCCTTTGTCTTGAACAATAACCAGAGGAATAGTATCAGAGCATGGTTCATCAACTTCTGAAGGCTGGTGATCTTCCCGAGGGGTATTGTCTAGAAGAATAAAAGATTTCTTTTCCCATTGGCACAAAACTTGATCCTTGAAAACTTTTAGCTGATCACAGAAGTTCTGTTGAGTGATTTCATAGCTCAACTCCTTAAGTTTATGGGATTCAGAATTGAACCATTTTCTGAATTGGTTCTAGTGTGAAACAGAAGCAGCAGGATTCCGATTCTCTAAGCAGGCTAGCTTCAGAGAGTTAACCCATTCAATTATCTCTGTTTCAAAAATCAGCAAATGTTTACCAACATCTGCCATGGTGATTTTCGGTTTTGGTTTTGGGATGGAAATTTTTAAAGAGCTAGAGGCAAGATTGTCCAGAGCTTCTAAGTCTATTATTGTACGAAAGTGATCTTCTGGAAGGTTGATTGGAGGGGGAGAATTAGAAATGATAATGGGTGAATGAGGTGTGTTTGGTGGAGTGGAATGGTAGGGAGATGGAATTTCTGGAATGTCGTGAATTGTGATTGGTTGTCGGACCATGAGATGGCTTGTTATTCCAAGAATGGGTGAAGTGGTATCAGAGGCAAGATTTGGATTTTCTAATTGGGAAGTTTGGAACACTGGATCAAATTGATCAATATCAGAAAGAACTTGAGCAAGTTCTGGATGATTTTGGTCAAGATGTGCAGTAGAGGGTGGTTCATCCAGGATATTTTCTAGAGTAAGTGAAGGGTCAAACTCAATATCAAAACCATCAAAGGTTTATGGTGAAGGGTCTTCTGTGGGTTTTGGAGAGGGGGGGTTTCAGATGTTGATAATAGAACTGATTCCACAACAGAAATAAAAGAAGAATTACCTTTCTTCTTAGCAGCCTTGGGTACCTTCTGAGAAGATCCTTCTTCTGCAGCTTTCCTTTTCCTTGATTTCTTGAGGGAAACCTCTGGAGCCTGTTTTCGCAGATTGCGAATGTTCACTTCTGGAATAGTCCCATCCATTTTGCAAGCTTCCAGTTATCTGATAATAATTTCTGGAGAAGCATCTGTTTGAGAGAAAAGAGGGAAATCCTTCAAAGGAACTCTTCTTGTTGTAATGACTTCCTTGGTTGTAACAGTTGGTTCCTTCTTGATGGTATCAATGATCTTCATCTTTTTTAGATTCTTCGCATTTAGAGGTTTTCCAGCACATGCTTCCAGAGTGCTAACCTGTTGAGCCTCAGTCAGATATTCTACCAGTTAGTTTTCCGTTAGAATATATGATATGAGCCTGCCCAGAGGTATCTAGTCCCTCTTAGTCCTTTCTTCTTCTCTAGTCTCTTTGACGCTTGTCTTCAGATGATTAAACAGAAGATGAGGAAGATTGACCTTTGCCTTGGTTTCTATGAAGTACGAAAGAAATTGCTGGTCAACGTTGATATAATCCAGAGAACTTGTGGGTTTTCTATGGTTGATGCAGCCCAAGATGATTTTTGACCAAATTCTAAAGTAGTCTTTCAGATCTTTGATTTTGTTTGAAGGTTGGCCAAAAGAAAAAATCTCTTTTGAAATTGTTGTTAGGTCAGAGCATTTTTTTGCCATGTCACTGCAACGAAGGCCTCCGTCGTCATGACCTATCAAGCGTGTAATAAGATCTTCAGAGATTACTATTTTCTTTCCCATCACAAACAAAGAAACTTGATGGTTTGAAGAAGTAGCGTGAATCCAAAATTCTTTAACTAATATTGGAAAGACTGGGCCCGGTAGACGATCAAAATACTTTGTCCACCCTTGAAGTTCAACATCAGGAGTAAGATCGTAACTGTTTTCCTTCATACTGACAAAGTCCACAATAAGTTCACAAAGAACTTCTAGTGAATCAATGAGAGTCAGGAGTGTTCTTGAAGGTTCTTCATACCTTTTTGCTGTTGAAGAAGAAGAGCCAGGAACACTTTAGGAGCTTTGAGCTGTTTGAGAAGCCATTTTTCACACAGACTTTTTGAAGGTTTTTAAAAGAAAATCACACAAAAATACTAGAGAAAAGAAGTGAGAGTGAAAAAGTGAAAGTGAAAGTGAACGGTGTATTTATAAACAAATAGAAAACTTAATTAGCAAGAAAAGAGTGAAAATAAATGATTACATAACATTAATGATTCCTGAAAATAGGGAGATGGCGTGGAGATATAAAATAGTTGCTGATACAACACAAGTCTCAATGCATCCAATCACGCTTTAGTCTCTTTAGAAGTTGAACGCGTGTTCAACCTTAGATGAAACTCTTGTGAGAGGATGACATATGTTGATGATGTGAACTGCATGCTTCTATCTTTGAAATAAACCATTTGGGAACTATTCAGATCTTCTTAGATAGATCTTGGTAAAACTCTCATTCTAATTTCTGAAGAATTATTGATTAGATGTTCACCACAAAAACATAAAATTCTGAGGTGTTTCATGCTGAGATGTTTCAGAATGAAATTAAAACTCTTATTCTAGACATAATTTCATGCTGAGATGTTTCAGAATGAAATTAAACCTATCTTCAGAAAGGGTTTTAGTGAAGACATCAGCCCGTTGATGATCTGTGTCAATAAATTTTAAAGAAAGAATTCATTTCTGAATATAGTCCTTAATGAAGTGATGTTTTATTTCTATATGCTTAGCCCTAGAATGTAAAATAGGATTTCTAGATAAATAAATGGCAAAAGTGTTGTCATGGAGTATAGGAATGTTACTCTCAAATATATTGGAGTCTTTAAGCTGACTTTTTATCCAGAGCATTTGTGTGCTGCATCCAACTGCTGCTATGTATTCAGCTTCAGCGGTTGATAATGCAATTGTGGATTGCCTCTTGCTGGACCACAAGATTAGATTTTCTCCCAGAAACCGGCAGCTTCCAGAATTACTTTTTCTTTCTGTTCTTTCTCCAACAAAGTCATCATCGCAGTACCCTACTAATTTGAATTCTTTGGTTTTTCTATAAAACAAACCAACATTAGTAGTACCTTTCAGATACTTGAAAATTCGCTTAACAATTGTTAAGTGAGATTCTCTAGGATCTGATTGGAATCTGGCACACAGACATACACTATACAAATATCAGGTCTTGAAGCTGTAAGATATAAGATAGAACCAAGCATACCTCTATAGATATTTTGTTTTACCATTTTACTTACCTCTTCCTTTTCTAGAATGCATGTAGGATGCATTGGAGTTTTGGCTGGCTTACATTCTAATAGGTCGAATTTCTTCAGAAGTTATTTGACGTATTTGCTTTGGTGTATGTATGTTCCTTCTGGAGTTTGATTAATCTGAATGCCCAGAAAGAACTTGAGTTCTCCCATCAAGCTCATCTCAAACTCTGCCTACATAGACTTTGCAAATTCTCTTCCCAGAGAGGCTTTAGTAGATCCAAAAATAATATCATCTACATAAATTTGACAAACTAGAATGTCATTTTTAAATGGCTTACAGAATAAAGTTGTGTCCACCTTCCCTCTGGTAAAATCATTTTCTAACAGAAAGCTACTTAGTCTTTCATACCAAGCTCTAGGAGCTTGTTTCAGACCATATAGTGATTTCTTTAGTTTAAAGACATATTCTGGATGTTTTGAATTTTCAAAACCAGGGGGTTGTGCACATAAACTTCTTCATCAATGTATCCATTTAAGAATGCACTTTTGACATCCGTCTGATAGAGAGTGATGCCATTATTTACAACAAAAGAAATTAAAAGTCTGATAGATTCTAACCTGGCGACTGGAGAAAAGGTTTCTGTATAGTTTATCCCCTCTTGGTGACTGTAACCTTGTGCCACCAGTCATGCTTTGTTTCTGATGACTTCTCCTTGTTCATTCAACTTGTTTCTGAATATCCATTTAGTTCCAATGATGTTGAACCCTTTTGGTTTGGGAACCAGATCCCACACATCGTTTCTGGTGAATTGGTTTAATTCCTCCTGCATTGCAAGTATCCAATCATTGTCCAGAAGAGCTTCGCCAATGGAAGTTGGCTCAATTAGAGACACTAATCCCATGAGAGATTCTTCAGAGTTTTTGAATGTGGATCTTGTTTTGATTGGGTCTTCTTTCTTTCCTAGAATTTTGTCTTTCGGATGAGCTAAGCTGCTTCTGGATTGTATTTTTTGGGGAGGTTCTTCAGATGTTGCTGTAATATTTGTGACATCTTCTTTTGATGTCGTCTGTGATTCTTTGTGAGAAACTTCTAATGCAATGTCTTCAATACCTATAAATTGGACTTCTATATCTGCAAAAGATTTGTCTTGCTTTGACTTTTGAGAGCCAAGATTATCATGAAATCTAACACTGATTGACTCTTCTACAATCCGTGTTTCTGTGTTGTATACTCTATAGCATCTTGAGCGTTCATAGTATCCTAACATAATACACTTTTGTGCTTTAGAGTCAAACTTGTTCAGATGATCTTTAGTGTTAAGAGTAAAACAAATACATCCAAATGGATGGAAATACGAGATGTTGGGCTTTATGTTCTTCCACGATTCATATGGAGTCTTGTCCAGAATAGGTCTTATTGAGATTTTATTCTGAATGTAACACGTTGTGTTAATTGCTTCTGCCAAAAAGTTCTTAGCAATGTTAGTCTCGTTGATCATAGTTCTGGCTTTTTCTTGTAAAGTTCTGTTCTTTCTTTCTACAAATCTGTTTTGTTGGGGAGTTCTAGGACAAGAGAAATCATGAGAGATTCCATTCTCATTAAAAAATAGTTCAAATTTTTTGTTTTTAAATTCTCCACCATGATCACTTCTGACTTTAACAATTCTAATATCCTTTTCATTTTGAACTTGGTTACAGAAGGCAAAGAACACATAGTGTGAATCATCCTTGTGTCTTAAGAACTTTACCCATGTCCATCTGCTATAGTCATCTATGATGACTAATCCATACTTCTTGCCACTAATGGATGCAGTTTTCACTGGTGCAAACAGATTTATATGTAGAAGTTCTAATGTTCTAGAGGTAGAAACACATTTTTTGCTTTAAAAGGGGGTTTTGCAAACTTGCCTTTTTGACATGCTTCACACAGAGCATCTGAGCTGAACTTCAGATTAGGAAGTTGTGATCGGTGGATCTGGAACTGACTGTTTAACGCTAGTTCGCGAAATGTCGCGGATGCAAGAGTCGCCACCGTCTTTTATTTTCTCCAACATGGACAGGACAAAAGCATATCAAAATTCCTTATGAGATAGTTTCTCGGTTCGGGAGGTAGATTTATAGAAAGGGAAGGTGTTAGCACCCTTTCTATCCATGGTTATCCATGGGCTCTTAAATACTTGCTCATTGTGTTTTAAAAAGTGTTTGCTTTTCAAAGTGTGAGTGGGCTTGAAAAAGTTTCGTTTAAAGATTTCAGATCGACTCTTGTATCAGTCCTCAAGAGTGTTTGAAAAATTGTTTTGAAAGCTTTTTGAAAGTGTCGGTGTGAAAAGAGTTTTGTTTGTTTTTGAATAGAGCAAGTATCTATGAGTCATCTACCTACCCTAAGGAATTAGGCTGTGTAAATGTCCTTAAGATAGTGCCATCCCACCATTGAAAGGTAGGTAGCACCACCGTTGGAGGTGTTCGGGTCAATTTGTTTGTTAGGGACAGTGTGGTCACCAGAGCAACAGTAGGACACCTTAGAAGCTACTCTTATGCCATTGATCCTTTTTTAATTCGAGGCAACTTTTCCGAGGCAACCTGTTTTGAGGCATATGGATCAACGGACATAAGGACTTACTAAAACGTCCTATACTCGACGACCACCTTTCGAGGGCAAGGCAACAGTGAGGCGTACCCTAAGAGTGGTGTGTGAATTTTGTGTGCTGTTTTCAGTTTAACCATTATCTTTGATCATGCATTATGGTGAGCTACGAGTTGATTTTATTTGGGCCATTCATTCTTTCATGCAAAGTTTAGCAGTTTTAAGAGTGCGGAAATTTAAATGCGGAAAGTAAAATCCTACGCTATTACAAGGCGCGGGTCTATACATCGCCAAATTACAAAGACCCGTTTTAATAAAAGATGCGGAAAGTAAAACCTAGTTACTATTACAAGGCTTAAGCAATTACATAATATTCACAAGAAAATAACGTGCGAAATAGAAATTGAAATTGAACGTTCGAGGGCGTTGGACCCTTTTGAAATTAAATTGAATTAAAAGTTAATTAAGTATTAAATTAAAGAAAAGAAATGTTTTTTAGGTTTTTTGTATTTATGAAATAAGGAGAATTAAAATTAAAATGAAACCTTAATTCTAAGTTATTTTTAATTATTAATGAAAAAATATTAAAGATTAACCTAATTTATGCAAATTAATTATTTACATATTTATTTACAAAATTAATGATAATTAATAATAATGATAAATAATGATGATTAATAATTTATTTAAGAAAAAGATGAAAATGTCAAAAAAACCTAATTCTAGATACTTTTTACTTATTAAGAAAAAGATTAAAGTTTAAAAACCTAAATTAACTAAGTTAATTGTTAGAGTTTATTTAAAAAAAAATAGGTTAGTGATGAAATTAATAATAATTAAATATATTTGTATTTTTGATTTTTTTGTTTTTATTATAAAAAATTATTTTATGGTAAAAAAACAATTAAAACAATTAAAAAGAATTAGAAAAGAAAAGAAAATAAAATTAAAAAGGATGCAAACCAAGGGGGGTTTCAGGCCCAAGGGGAGGTTTTTTTGAAGTATTCTGGCCTATTAGACAAAAAGCCTTGTTTGACTTTCTGGCATCACGTGCGTGTTCATTGACTCCTGAGTACCGTGGTCTGCATTCTTTGGCCATTGGATTGAGTTTCATGGCCATTTGTGTTCTGACTGTTGGCCATTTGTGTTCTGGTCTCATCGTGCATAAGTTGTTCTTTTGGCCATTTGGCTTTGGGTTTCATGGCCATTTGTGTTCTGGCTGTTGGCCATTTGTGTTCTGGCCTCATCATGCATAAGTTGTTCTTTTGGCCATTTGGCTTTTGGCTTTTGGCCATTTGGCTTTTGGCTTTTGGCTTTTGGCCTCAACGTTCCTTAATGAACCTGCATGGGATCCTGCCTAAATCTGCAGTGTTGAATCTCATGAACACATTAAATAAAATCATAAAATGCAAATAAAGCCAATATATGAAGAAATTTAATGTTTAGGCACAATATGACATGTATGAATGATTATACCCTTTTGATCATGGAGATCAAATCAATCTTACCCTTACTGGAAAATTAGTGACCTGAATGCTTTTATGCCCTTTGGATCATGGAGATCAAGTCAGCCTTATCCTTACTGAAGAAGTAGTGAGGTGTTGGTTTGTAACTGTGATGACTTGTTTGTAGTGAGAGAGGGATTTGTAATAAGGATTTCAAGGTTTTAGGGTTCTTGAAAGAATTTGATATTCTAACAGTGTTGTGGCAAGGTTTTTTCTCTCTTTTCCTCCTCTCTGGTTTGTGTGAAAAGAAGGTGATTATATAATGGAAATTAGGGTAAAGAAAATGGGCTTTGAATGTGCAATTGGGCCTCCAATATTCACTTAAGTTCGTCACTTTCCAGGCTAAATCGCAGGGACTTAAGTGCAATTTTTGAAGTTGAAATGTGAAAACAAAATGTAGCCGATATGGATAAATAACTCCTGTCCGAAAATCGGCTCAATCGGATAAACGGTGAATTAGTTATGAATTTTAGAAGTTTCAGCTCAGACAAACTTATTTTGGGCTCTAGTGTCGACTCTGACACGTTCTTCAATAAAAAACTGGTATTGATCGGAGCATAATTCGGTCTCGACTTTTGAAGCAAAGTTGTAGATCTATGAGTCAGGGACCTTGTGTAAAAATATGAGCCCAATCCGATAAAATTTGACCGAGTTATGAATTTTCGAAGTTTCGGCCCAGATGAAATAATATTCAGCATTCAGGATTTTCAGTGTGTCACGCACTCTGAGCAAAAAACGAAGGCCTTTTGAATACCGTTTGAATTCAATACCTTCTGTGAAAATGTAGCCAACTCAATTTGTGAAATTTTGGCACCAGAACCAGCTCGATACGATGAAAATCGACCAAGTTATGATTTTCTGAACATGACGCAAATAAACTTCTGTGACAAATTTTCTGTATGAAAATACTTGATAAATCCACATTTTTGAAGACCTTCTGATCGAAATTGGCTTCCAGCCGTGAGAGATGAAAACGTAGATAATGACAAGACGGAATTTATGCCACCGGAACGGGTTCAAAACGAGTCACGATCTTCAAGTTATGAATTTTTTAGCGCGTAAAAACTACACTTTCAGCACACTTTTTCACCATATTTTTTCAAGAGAACTCGCACATTCGGATACCTTCTTTAAAGAATTGACTCTTGAGCTGAACCTGAATTTGAGAATACGTTATCAGAGATATCTTGGTGAAAGAACACCTGAATATGACGCGCCGGGTTGGACTTGTGAATTTTTCTTGAAATGTTTTGAGAAATATGGGAGGGCAAATTTTGGGGTACAACAGTTGCCCCTGTTCAATCTTCTTAAACCTGAGGATGTAGATTGGCTTGCGTGCCTTTCGTGATCCGAAGGTGGAAGATGATTGAACACTAGAGTGCCCAGAAATTTACACTCGCATAGTAGAGTATCAGCAACGTGATGGCGGGAATGGGCTTACAGATGCCATTTGGAGAGATGACGGATAAGAGGATGGGCTTATAGATGCCATTTGGAGTTGTGACAGAGCCTTGTTGGGAATGGGCTTATAGATGCCATTTGGAGACTGTTGGTATGTGGATGGGCTTATAGATGTCATCTAGGTGTCGATCGCGTAAGAGATTCCTTAGCGAGAAACTTGCGTACCTGAGAAAGAAAAATAATTACCTGGCCTGTTACAGGAGTTGATCTTCAAACTCTTTATGTAGATGTGCCCTGGCTGGATACAAAAATCGAATCTTTAAACTCTTCAGACGTGCCCTGGCAGGATACAGGAATCGAATCCGGAGAATGTAGTTGTCAACAGATACACCCTGGCAAGATACAGGAATCAGATCTTCGAACTCTTCAGACGTGCCCTGGCAGGATACAGGAATCGAGTCTGGAATATAGTAAGGTTGGTGAGTTGTCTCTACTGAAAGGTTATCCTCATGGACGAGTGGTATTTAACAACGAGTGTCTATAACGACGAGTGTCTCTAACAACGAGTGTCTATAACGACGAGTGTCTATAACGACGAGTGTCTATAACGACGAGTGTCTATAACGACGAGTGTCTATAACGACGAGTGTCTATGACGACGAGTGTCTATAACGACGAGTGTCTATGACGACGAGTGTTTATGACGACGAGTGTCTATGACAACGAGTGTCTATGACGACGAGTGTCTATGACGACGAGTGTCTATAACGACGAGTGTGTATGACGACGAGTGTGTATGACGACGAGTGTGTATGACGACGAGTGTCTATAACGACGAGTGTCTATAACGACGAGTGTCTATAACGACGAGTGTCTATGACGACGAGTGTCTATGACGACGAGTTTCTATAACAACGAGTGTCTATAATAACGAGTGTCTATAATGACGAGTGTCTATGACGACGAGTGTCTATGACGACGAGTGTCTATGACGACGAGTGTCTATAACGACGAGTGTCTATAAGGACGAGTGTCTATAACGACGAGTGTCTATAATGACGAGTGTCTATAACGAAGAGTGTCTATAACAACGGGTTGTATCAGAGAAATCTTTAGGCATTGATTTAACTGGATTTGTATTCTTTGACTGGGTTGGTCTCTTTTGACTGTATTCGTCTACATAGCTGATCATTTAACTGTATCCTTCCTGAAAGGTAAAGGTCAGTCATATGCAATGCATGATATGAATCAAGCAATGATGTTCTCAACACATGAGATTGTATGATATGATGCGTATATGCATGTATCATGATGTATAACAATGTGATGTTTATGAATGTATCTTCGTCTGGGAAAATAGATCCTTGACGGATGCCGGGAAGTCAAATCCTGGGCTGATGTTGAAGAGTGAGATTCTTTGTTTCCGTTGGGGATGATGATTGCAAGAATACCGGTAGGAGAAGATAACTCCGTTGGGGAATAAACTTGGCAAATAGATTACTCTGCGGGGAGGTAACTCTGTGGGGAAAGAGAGGTACTTTGCTGAGGTTGATGAGGATAACTCCGCTGGAGATACCGTTGTTGTGCTCTGTTGGAAGTTTTGATGAACTCCGCTGGGGAATAAGAAGAACTTTGCAGAGGACGATCTTTCAGTGGCTTTTGGCTGAGGATAACCCAGTTATAAGCTCTGGTGGAGAAATAACCTTTGAATAAAACCGGGGAAACGCGTTCGCTCTGCAGGGAGTGAAGGTATCTTGGTCGCATTCTTCAGCTGAACTTACCTTGGCACTTCGGTGGACAGGGCAACCGGATCATTTAGACAACTCATTATTGCCCCAATTTCTGTTGGAGAAGAAGGTACCTGTGAAGGTGTTTGATGACTGCCGTTTGACAAATCTTCTTCTGGTAGGCAAGTGACGAGATACTGGGACATAGTCGTACGCTTCGATCCCTAGTTTTTGCCTGGACCGCCCTTTCCGGTTTTCAGTCCACCGGGATACCCATTTTTTCCCAAGCCGCCTTTTCAGGTTTTCGACTTGCCGGGTGTACAGATTTTTTTCATTTCATCCCTTATTTTTGCCTAGGTGTATCAACCTAGCGGGTCTTTGATTGTACGCAGTATTTTTTCGACTATGTCCATGCTCTCAGAGTGTAGGGAGGTGCCCTTGTTGTAGTGTTGTGTTGCCATACCACCAGAAGATCTTCGTTTGATCGTCCAATGCCCCAAGTGATCCAGATGGAAATTTGCCCCAAGTTGGTTGGCCTTTTGAGAGATTCTCCGAATCTTGACTTAACTGCCCCAAATGATGGACAATGATCACGTCTGCCCCTTGTTTGGGAATGCTTTTGTTCATCCGATATTCGTCGTGCGAGCTTCTATGCTGTTCAAACAAATAGTCGTATGCAAACAAAGTTATGTTAAAAATGCAAAGCTTATGTCTGTTTCGAAGTTTTTGGAAATGCAGTTTTTTAATAAAACAAGTGAGTTCTTTTGTAAACTGTGATGTCAAACTCGTTATTTTACTGCGAGCCTTAAGGAGTCAGGATACCTTTGTAACAATATGCTTTCGAACTAATCCATGCTTCAGCTAGGACTTTTTAGGGTTGTAACGTGGCCTGGTTCACGGTTTAAGAAACAAAGGACAAAGGCTCAAACTTTATTTGTACCCACCCGTTCTTCGTGATGTCCTTCAATCCTAAACTCAGCTAATCGTGCGTTAGACCTTGTTGAGTCTTTGCTTTGATATTCCAGTGATGGTTCAGATGTTGATAGTTTATTTTGAATAGGCAGTCATTCCTTTTTGTTATTGAGGGTTTGCAGGACCTCTTTCTTTTTGATTTGATTATCCCTATTTTTTTGCCTGAACTGTTCTTTTGTGATTACAGTCAGCGGGATGCCCCAGTTTTGTAAGTCTCCTTCATAGGTTTTGACTTATTGGGTTTTTATTTTTGAGATATAATGACTGCCTATCCTTATGATTATTCGGAATCATCACTGTCTTTCTTTGTTTTGTAAGGACCTCTTTGGTGCCATTTGTTATGCACTTGGATCAACTGAGAAGACTATCCTGCCCCAGGTTATGATTAAGGGTTTTAATTTTCGAAAAGAAAAACTCCTACTTCTTTGGCTCAGAGGGGTTGACGAGGGATTATCTTCCTTATAACTCCAGTGTTTAGGAATTGAAACAATGCCTGTACCTCATCAGCGGGGTCTGTTCAAAAGCATACTGTAATGATCGCGGTATCATTTTCGTCATCCTCCTTCAAGAGGCTTAGAATTATTAATTGAGAGTTGATCATCACAAAAAAATGAAAACAGTTTGCATATAGTGAATACGAAATAATTACTTCAAAACAGACATGTGTAGTGCATTAATGAAATAACAATGTTTAACATGAATAAATGTTTGAACAATCAAAAGAAAATTACAAATTGAACATTCGAATGAACAAAAAATCCAGTCCTAGCCATATTTTGGCAAGGGAGCAGTGATCACATTGGGAGTCTCTGGAGAGTCGAGCTGGACTTCCTTTGCGTCAATCAGATCCTGGACCTTATTTCTCAAAGTCCAACAGTCATCTGTAGCATGCCCCGGGCTGTCAGAATGGTAAGCGCAACGAACGTTGGGGTTATACCTTGACGGCGTCCTGTTGGGATTCTTTGGAGGGTCCATGGGAGTTACCAACTTGGTTTCCAGCAACTGTGGCAATATCTGTGACAAGGTCATGCCGAGGGGAGTGAATTGCCTTTTGGGTCTCTCTTCCCTTTGCTGATTGTGACGCTGAGGGGCGCCGGCCAGTTTTGCAATAAGCACCGCGTTGACATCTTGGCGGTGTTCGGACCTATTCTGCCCTCTTGAGCCATAGACAGCACTAGATTCTCTCTTGGATGGTTTCTTCTCAGTGTTCGAGGAGTCACCATTCTGTATTTTCCCTGACTTGATGCCAGCCTCTATTCTTTCCCCGGTCAAGACCAAATCTATAAACCCAGCAGCAGAATTCCCAATCAGGTGGTTGAAGAATGGACCAGACAGGGTCCCCAAGAACATGTCGACGAGTTCACGGTCAGTCAGAGGTGGTTGTACCCTTCCAGCAAGGTCCCTCCATTTTTGAGCATATTCTTTGAAGCCTTCGCCTGTACCCATAGACATCCCCTGAAGCTGAGTAAGCGTGGGAGCAAGGTCGGCATTGTACTGGTACGGCTTGTAGAATGCAGTGGCCAAATCCTCCAAGCTGCGGATGTTAGCTCCATTCAGTTGATAGAACCAGTCGAGTTGGGTTCCAGACAGACTATCCTGAAAGAAGTGAATCCATAAATTCTTGTCAGCCGTGTAGGGCTGGATCCTCCTTGTGTAAGACCTGAGATACAGCTTAGGACAGGATGCCCCGTCGTACTTTGCAAAGGCAGGTGCCTTGAACTTGTGCGGGATTACTACCCCAGAAGAAAGACCTAGATCCTCGAAGTCCAGGCCAGGCACTTTTTGTATCTCCATGGCACTTAGCCGGTCTTCCAACTGTTTATACTTGTCCTCAGCTGGAGGGTACTGCTCATCATTGTAATCGGTCTCGTTGTCGGAGACCACTGGACTAGGAACCTCCCTTTCTTGGGGACTGTCTTTCCCAACAGATGGGGTAGTCTGCTCAACTTCATTTCGTGATCCATTCCCAGATTTGCGTCTAGGGTTGAACAACACCATCCTCTTCTTCTTCTTTTTCGAAAGCAGGGTCTTTAGATCTTGTTGCCCCTGGGCCAAACTCATGATCAGCTCTTGGAACTGGGCGTTCTGAGCCTGGAGAGCCTTGATGGATTGCTCAGTAGATGTTTCCGGATTCATGATGAGACTGCGGAAATAAACAGCAAAGAAGGTAAGCAACCTGTAGAAAAAAGGGTACCTGTTATGCAATGATGTGTATGTATGCATGCGATGTTTTCAAGGATCTCGCGGGGTTATCAAGAAAATTTGTTAAAATTAGAATCTGGTATCTTGATTGAAGTAACTTCGTGTTGTAGAGAGTCATTCTTCAAGGGTCAAAGGCTCACCATATCCAGTGGGTCATAGCCCCTGACAACCTTGCTAGACATTTGATTCATTATGACCTGTATCACAAGCCTTTGAGATCCCTGAAATGGATTAGTCTTTATGTAGGATGTATGCAATGGTATGATGGTATGATGTTATGCTATGCATGGGGTAATGTAGGTAAACCCTGTTATGAGTCTCAATTAAGGACTATAAACAAAACCTGCAAGAAACTCAAGTGTCAGATAATAAGCATGCAAGTAGTCAAGTTGGAAGGCACACAAGTCACACAAGAGAGCCCTTAGAGTTTAGGCCATCATGAAGTTTGGGGTACTACCCTCTTGAAGTTGGTGGGCTCAAAACCTGTCCTATCAGAAGTAACTGGGTTCTAAGGGTCCCAATATCATTGGATTGCTTTCATTGTTCATCGTTTCGATTTAGCCACTGAACTGGCGACCGAAATATTCCAAGAAAACAACCCTCAATTGAGTGTAGTATCGAGTATCAACCAACCTCGGACTGCACCAAAGTCAGTTATCTCACTACCCTAAAGAGGCCAAGATGGTTCAATTAAGGTTCCTAAGGTCAGTTGATGCTTCACGACACCACGCGGAGGCCCCGTACTCTCCTTGACTGAACTCAAGGGTTACCGGTACACACCAAAGTGCCACATCAACGTAGCAGACTGCTTCAACCATGTCGGTATACCCCGCACAGTTCCCTCACAGTCTTGTTGCTACTTTCTAAGAAGGTATCTCCCAGATCCGGGTTAGGATCTATAGAACTCCCAAGACAGTACCCACAATTTAAAGCAAACAATTCAGACAATTGAAAACACAAGTGATCTTAGTCCTAAGGTACACCTCACTTTAAAATAAATCCCCAGCAGAGTCGCCAGTTCTGTGATCGGTGGATCTGGAACTGACTGTTTAACGCTAGTTCGCGAAATGTCGCGGAAGCAAGAGTCGCCACCGTCTTTTATTTTCTCCAACATGGACAGGACAAAAGCACATCAAAATTCCTTATGAGATAGTTTCTCGGTTCGGGAGGTAGATTTATAGAAAGGGAAGGTGTTAGCACCCTTTCTATCCATGGTTATCCATGGGCTCTTAAATACTTGCTCATTGTGTTTTCAAAATTGTTTGCTTTTCAAAGTGTGAGTGGGCTTGAAAAAGTTTCGTTTAAAGATTTCAGATCGACTCTTGTATCAGTCCTCAAGAGTGTTTGAAAAATTGTTTTGAAAGCTTTTTGAAAGTGTCGGTGTGAAAAGAGTTTTATTTGTTTTTAAATAGAGCAAGTATCTACGAGTCATCTACCTACCCTAAGGAATTAGGCTGTGTAAATGTCCTTAAGATAGTGCCATCCCACCATTGAAAGGTAGGTAGCACCACCGTTGGAGGTGTTCGGGTCAATTTGTTTGTTAGGGACAGTGTGGTCACCAGAGCAACAGTAGGACACCTTAGAAGCTACCCTTATGCCATTGATCCTTTTTTAATTCGAGGCAACTTTTCCGAGGCAACCTGTTTTGAGGCATATGGATCAACGGACATAAGGACTTACTAAAACGTCCTATACTCGACGACCACCTTTCGAGGGCAAGGCAACAGTGAGGCGTACCCTAAGAGTGGTGTGTGAATTTTGTGTGCTGTTTTCAGTTTAACCATTATCTTTGATCATGCATTATGGTGAGCTACGGGTTGATTTTATTTGGGCCATTCATTCTTTCATGCAAAGTTTAGCAGTTTTAAGAGTGCGGAAATTTAAATGCGGAAAGTAAAATCCTACGCTATTACAAGGCGCGGGTCTATACATCGCCAAATTACAAAGACCCGTTTTAATAAAAGACGCGGAAAGTAAAACCTAGTTACTATTACAAGGCTTGAGCAATTACATAATATTCACAAGAAAATAAAATAACGTGCGAAATAGAAATTGAAATTGAACGTTCGAGGGCGTTGGACCCTTTTGAAATTAAATTGAATTAACAGTTAATTAAGTATTAAATTAAAGAAAAGAAATGTTTTTTAGGTTTTTTGTATTTATGAAATAAGGAGAATTAAAATTAAAATGAAACCCTAATTCTAAGTTATTTTTAATTATTAATGAAAAAATATTAAAGATTAACCTAATTTATGCTAATTAATTATTTACATATTTATTTACAAAATTAATGATAATTAATAATAATGATAAATAATGATGATTAATAATTTATTTAAGAAAAAGATGAAAATGTCAAAAAAACCTAATTCTAGATACTTTTTACTTATTAAGAAAAAGATTAAAGTTTAAAAACCTAAATTAACTAAGTTAATTGTTAGAGTTTATTTACAAAAAAAATAGGATAGTGATGAAATTAATAATAATTAAATATATTTGTATTTTTGATTTTTTTGTTTTTATTATAGAAAATTATTTTATGGTAAAAAAACAATTAAAACAATTAAAAAGAATTAGAAAAGAAAAGAAAATAAAATTAAAAAGGATGCAAACCAAGGGGGGTTTCAGGCCCAAGGGGAGGTTTTTTTGAAGTATTCTGGCCTATTAGACAAAAAGCCTTGTTTGACTTTCTGGCATCACGTGCGTGTTCATTGACTCCTGAGTACCGTGGTCTGCATTCTTTGGCCATTGGATTGGGTTTCGTGGCCATTTGTGTTCTGGCTGTTGGCCATTTGTGTTCTGGTCTCATCGTGCATAAGTTGTTCTTTTGGCCATTTGGCTTTGGGTTTCATGGCCATTTGTGTTCTGGCTGTTGGCCATTTGTGTTCTGGCCTCATCATGTATAAGTTGTTCTTTTGGCCATTTGGCTTTTGGCTTTTGGCTTTTGGCTTTTGGCCTCAACGTTCCTTAATGAACCAGCATGAGATCCTGCCTAAATCTGCAGTGTTGAATCTCATGAACACATTAAATAAAATCATAAAATGCAAATAAAGCCAATATATGAAGAAATTTAATGTTTAGGCACAATATGACATGTATGAATGATTATACCCTTTTGATCATGGAGATCAAATCAATCTTACCCTTACTGGAAAATTAATGACCTGAATGCTTTTATGCCATTTGGATCATGGAGATCAAGCCAGCCTTATCCTTACTGAAGAAGTAGTGAGGTGTTGGTTTGTAACTGTGATGGCTTGTTTGTAGTGAGAGAGGGATTTGTAATAAGGATTTCAAGGTTTTAGGGTTCTTGAAAGAATTTGATATTCTAACAGTGTTGTGGCAAGGTTTTTTCTCTCTTTTCCTCCTCTCTGGTTTGTGTGAAAAGAAGGTGATTATATAATGGAAATTAGGGTAAAGAAAATGGGCTTTGAATGTGCAATTGGGCCTCCAATGTTCACTTAAGTTCATCACTTTCCAGGCTAAATCGCAGGGACTTAAGTGCAATTTTTGAAGTTGAAATGTGAAAACAAAATGTAGCCGATATTGATAACTAACTCCTGTCCGAAAATCGGCTCAATCGGATAAACGGTGAATTAGTTATGAATTTTAGAAGTTTCAGCTCAGACAAACTTATTTTGGGCTCTAGTGTCGACTCTGACACGTTCTTCAATAAAAAACTGGTATTGATCGGAGCATAATTCGGTCTCGACTTTTGAAGCAAAGTTGTAGATCTATGAGTCAGGGACCTTGTGTAAAAATATGAGCCCAATCCGATAAAATTTGACCGAGTTATGAATTTTCGAAGTTTCGGCCCAGATGAAATAATATTCAGCATTCAGGATTTTCAGCGTGTTACGCACTCTGAGCAAAAAACGAAGGCCTTTTGAATACCGTTTGAACTCAATACCTTCTGTGAAAATGTATCCAACTCAATTTGTGAAATTTTGGCACCAGAACCAGCTCAGTACGATGAAAATCGACCAAGTTATGATTTTCTGAACATGACGCAAATAAACTTCTGTGACAAATTTTCTGTATGAAAATACTTGATAAATCCACATTTTTGAAGACCTTCTGATCGAAATTGGCTTCCAGCCGTGAGAGATGAAAACGTAGATAATATCAAGACGGAATTTATGCCACCGGAACGGGTTCAAAACGAGTCACGATCTTCAAGTTATGAATTTTTTAGCACGTAAAAACTACACTTTCAGCACACTTTTTCACCATATTTCTTCAAGAGAACTCGCACATTCAGATACCTTCTTTAAAGAATTGACTCTTGAGCCGAACCTGAATTTGAGAATACGTTATCAGAGATATCTTGGTGAAAGAACACCTGAATATGACGCGCCGGGTTGGACTTGTGAATTTTTCTTGAAATGTTTTGAGAAATATGGGAGGGCAAATTTTGGGGTACAACAGAAGTCCTTTGACCAGATTGAGTTTTTTAATTTGAGATATTCTTCTCATACTAATATTCCCCAATCTTCTGTGCCAGGCCCATTGCTCACCGTTAACAGACAATAGGCATTTTACATTCTGACGTTTCAGTTTAGAAAGTTTTATTTTGTAAATGTCGTGCTTTCTCTTTCCATTAAAGAGGATAGATCCATCTTTATGACTAACTTCTTTACATGACTTTTGATTGAAGATTATATCATAATCGATATCACTTAATTGGCTTATGGATAACAATTTATGCATTAATCCATCTACTAACAAAACATTAGTTATAGAGCGAAGATTATCGTTACCAATAGTTCCAGAGCTAATGATCTTCCCTTTCTGATTGCCTCCGAAACCTACGTAGCCTCCAGATTTAAGCTCCAGGCTTTGGAACATATGCTTTATTCCCTTCATGTGTCGAGAGAATCCAGAGTCCAGGTGTAAGTGTTTATTGGTAGCAATTTTGGTAAAACAAAGACTTGTTAATGTTTTTCTAAATGTCTTAACATTTGGAGCAAAACTGTTTTGAATGATGTCAAAGCAGATGTCTTGACATCCCTACTGAACTGATCTCAGTCCAAAATTAGTTAAGTCTTTTGTTTCCTGATTTCCAGCACTCTATAACTCAGGATTTGTGAACTACAGGTTGCGAAAAATATGGAGGAATATTTTTCAAATTGCATAATTATATCTTAGCCTATTTTTATGGAAATATTCAAAATATTTGAATATTTGTTTTCAAGCCCAAGCCCAAAGTTGCGCATATATAAGGACTCGTTACCTTATTCAAAGTCAAGCAATTTTTGAAGAAGAATACTTTATTTATGATTAGAAGTTTAGGCTTGTTATTTTTAATACACTCTAAGTATTAGTTTAAGTACTTCAGTTGTTATTTGGGTTGTTAATTGTGTATCATTCATAAGCTTTTAATCATTGAATGATTGAAGTGTTTCAAACTTATTAATTCTGTAAGTGATTGAAGGGATTTGAGGATGGCTTCATACCTAGCTGAGTCTTAGGTAGAAGTTTAGCTTGGGTAGTGATTAAGTGATTAGATCGTAAACTGGTTGTTTACTGAGGGTCTATGAATTAATACTATTTAGTGAACTTGTCCCTGGCTTGGCAGCCCCCAGAGTAAGTGTTATTATACATTGAACTGGGTGAAAAATCTCTTGTGTTTTTACTGCTTTTGATTTTACTGCACCTTACTTGAAAACATATATTTTTCTCGTGACATCTCTTTCAACATCACATATCTGATACCAGAATTTCAATTGGTATCAGAGCAGGCATCCTGCTCTTTATCTGGGTGAGATCCAGGGAAGATACTTTATGTTACTATGGACAAGGAAGGAAGATTTGTGAACAGACCACTCATTCTGGATGGAAGCAATTATGAATAATGGAAACTACATATAGTTTCCTTCGAAAGTCCTTAGACAATAGAGTTTGGAAAGCTGTTTTAAGAGGATGGAAACACCCTGTCAAATTGGGAGAAAATGGAGAACCTACTTCTGAATTAAAACCAGAAGAAGATTGGTATAAGGAAGAAGATGAGATTGCTCTTGGAAATTCTAAAGCCTTGAATGCTATATTCAATGGAATTGACAAGAATATTTTTAGATTGGTGAATACTTGTGAAGTTGCTAAGGATGCATGGGGAATTATTCAATCTACTCATGAAGGCACATCCAAAGTTAAGATGTCAAGACTTCAGCTGCTCACCATAAAATTTGAGAACTTAAGGATGAAAGATGACGAAAGTATAAATGACTTCCATATGAACATCCTTGAAATTGCTAATGCCTCAATTGCTTTAGGAGAGAAAACACCTGAAGACAAATTGGTGAGAAAGATGCTCAGGTCTCTTCCCAAGAGATTTTATATAAAGGTAACTACTATAGAAGAAGCCCAAGACATTGACAAAATGAAAGTGGATGAACTTGTTGGATCCATTCTAACATTTGAATTGAGCATAAATGAAAGATCTGAGAAGAGAAAAAAAGCATAGCTTTTGTATCCAATACTGAAGATGAAGAAGAGGACTGTGATCTGGATTCAAATGGTGGAATATCTAATGCCCTAGCTATGCTTGGAAGACAATTTAATAAAGTGATAAAAAGAATGGACAGGAACCAAAGGTCAAATGTCAAGAACATCTCATCTGACATGGGAAGAAAAAGGGCTAAAGAAAAAACTTATCAAGGGAAGGTGTTGTACCCCAAAATTTGCCCTCCCATATTTCTCAAGATATGTCAAGAATAATCTCCAAGTTACTCAAGATTGCTCAAGAGTTGGACAATCAAATCATCTCCTAAGGCAGTCAACCTCAAAATTAGGGTTTTGTGTTGCATCAAGGTCCTTGCATGCAAATTACCTCAAGTTCTCCCCAATTTCCTAATATTTTCTCAAGTTCATCCATGTCAAATTTCAAGCCTTGCAGAGAAAGTTTAGTCAGTCAATTACTCAAGAGGTCCAAAAATCGACTGTACTAGGGCAAAAGTCAACTGTGACCTAAATACAGTCAAACTTCAAGATTTTTTGTCAAAATTCTCATTTTGAAGGATATTTAATCATTTGATCAAGGGTTGATCATGATTCATCAAGGATTGCCCAAAATTCATCAAGACTCAAAAGTTGCTAAATTAGGGTTTTGTAGGAAAAGTCAACTCAACTTTGACCAAGCATAACTTTCTCATAATTTATGAGCAATGACCCATCCAAAGCTCATTTTTAATAATATGCAATTTCCTACAATCCATCTTCACACCCCAAGATCAAGAAATGCACTCACAAAAAGTTATAAATTTGGACATTATAGGTCATTTTTGAAAGTCAACAAAAACACCTTTTTTTCCAAAGCTTATACCTTGAGCATGGAATATAAAAATGATATGAGACCAAAAGGGTTGGTTATAGGACATCTCAAAGTTTCTAAAAAGTCAAAGAACACTTCCAAAAGTTCAAAATTGAAGAAGTTATGCATTGTTGAAGTTGGGCATTTTTCTAAAATTGCCAAAAGTCAACTATCCCCAAAACTTCAAATTTTGTCAAATGGGTCCACTTTTTTCCACTTTATTTGATCTTGTCACACTACACACGTGTCCTATCTTCAGTCTTGTGTCCATTTATTAATTTTTCTATTTTATTTGATTTTTATTGAATTAATTCATTTTAAATCAATTTAAATCCAAATAAAATCTAAATATTGATAACTTGGTATCTTTTTTATTGATATAGGTCTTAAATATCATCATGGACACAATCAAATCCGAATCAATCTATATCATGCACAAAATATTGGATTTGGAATGGAATTGGAAGCTTTTTAATGGAGGATCATATCATATCTCCAAGCATTGATTTACAAAGATTCAAGTCCAAATTTTTAACCTAATGCATTGCCTTATACATATACAAGCTAAGGAGGCACGAATCAAGACCAAGAGGCTGAAAAAATCACAAAAGCAAAACTTGAAAAAAGGAAAAAAAGTGTGGAATCGAAATCACCAGACCGATTCAAAGCAAAGTCTCAACACTACTCTCTTGCTGGACCTCCACTGAGTCTAAAGCAATCAAGATCAGGGAATTACATCATCCCAATAGCGCTGTAAGTCTCTCTGAAACTCACCTTTCAGTTGAAAACGCATCCTCTTATTCTTGCACCTTTTTGCCAAAATCTTATCATATTTGTGTTTGTCGTTTGATTTCTAAGCTTTCTACATTATTCAATTGTATTTTTATAGCATGTAATGCCATACCTGAAACTAGGGTTTTTGGTTATTGTTTTTAGGCGTTTTAGTTTCAAGAAAAATCAAGGCAAATAATGGACATAGCCATGTTCAGGAGGAAGAAACGATCATGTACCTGATATTGGATTGCATTTTTACAGCCTAGAATTGATTTTAGGAGCAAGCTATGGATTTAGCTGCGGATAAAAATCCGCAAGTAAATATCCAGGGGCCAACAAAGAAGATGATTACGTGGCCTTTCTCCATTCATTGGTTCAAAATCTCGCGCTTATTTTTTTTATTTCAGGCATAATAATTGTTTTTTCCATATATTGATTGTTACCTAATCCAATAACAAAAGAACCAACAGGACCTGGGTTTGAATCCCAGGTCCCCCAATATTTGTTGTATTTTGTCCCCAGGTACTCCAGCGCATCTCAGCCATTGTAGTCTACCATGGATCTCAAATCTCCAGGCGCCAGATGGCCTCCAGGCCAAATCTAAAGGTCAAGATTGAACATCCACCATGGTGCCTAGTCAACAGGACCACGTGGGAGCCAGAAAAGTCATACAGGCCTGCTTGAATTGGGCCACAAACATGCTATTTTCACCTCCTTCCAGGCCCAACACCCCCCTTTTGGTTATTTCTTTTTCTTTTCATTTTATTTATTTATTTATTTATTTATTTTGTATTATCATTTTTATTATCACTAACCAATTAAATTTTTTCCTCATAAAATCAAAAACCAACAAATATTTTTTATTTATCAAAATTAAATTCATGACTTTATTTTTGTAAATAAATTAATTTAATTAATTTAGTTTAATTAGGTTTAACTTTTAATATTTTTCGCAAAAATTAAAATTAATGTAGAATATTAGGTTTTATTAACTTGGACCAAATTTATTTTATTTTCTTTAAATATCCAAAAATCCAAAAATATCTTTTTCTTAATTAATTAATTAGTTAATTTATTTAATTAACTTAAATTAATTTCTCTTAAATCAAAAATAAACAAAAAAATGCTTTCTTTCAAAAAAGGGTCAAAACCCTAAAAAAACACTCGCCCGATTTAATTTCTCGCACGCGATCCATTTATGATATTGATGTAATTGTTTCCCGGAATGTAATAGTTTTAATAGGACTTTAACTTATTTTATCGCTTTATTTTACTTTCTGCGTTTTAATTTCAAGGGTTGCTTTTGGCGATGTAAATACCCGACGCCTTGTAATAGTTTAGATTTAATTTCCGCGATTTAAATTCCACAATCTATAAACTGTTAGATGTTTGATAATAGGGAATGCATAACAAGATCGAATGTATGAACTTAAAATCAACATAGCTCACCCATAACATGTACAAAGATAAAATTAACCGAAATAACACACTTGCACATGCGCACTCTTAGGGTACACCTCACTTGGTTGCCTTCGAACGTGGTCATTGAGTATAGGAAGTTTTAGAGGTCGCCCTCTTGTCCATAGATCATAGTTTCCTCGAAACGGTTGCCTCGAAAAAATGATCTAAGACATTAGGGTTACCGCTAAGGCGTCCTAACATTGCTTTAGTGACCACACGTCCCTTAATCGAATTGACCCTTAAACTCCAACGACGGTGCTACCTACTCATTCATTGTGGGATAGCATTGTCTAAAGGACATTTGTACAGATTAATTCCTTTTTCGAGTAGGTAGATGGTTCTTAAGTACTTGCTCTCTTCAAAATAAAAACTTTTTGCACTTACACTTCTTTCAAACCCACAAACACAAAGAAAAGCAAATTTTGAAAACACTTTGAGCAAGTACCTAAGAGCCCGTGGATAACCACGGATAGAAAGGGTGCTAACACCTTCCCTTTCTATAATCTACCCCTGGACCCGAGAAACATCTCAAAAAAGGAATTTTTCTGTGCTTTTTTCCTTTCCTAGTTGGATAAAATAAAAGACGATGGCGACTCTTGCTCACCGCGACATTTTGCGAAAACAAACACAAAACGCAAACCAGCATTCCAAAAAAACAGTCAGTTCTCTTCCCACCGCATCACAGAACTGGCGACTCTGCTAGGGATATCTTATAAGTGGGGTGTACCTTAGGATAAGATCATTGTGTTTTCAATTGTATGCTTTGTATGATTTATATTTGTGGGCTTGTATCGGAGTTTCTATAGATCGTAACCCGGATCTGGGGATACCCTTTAGGTAAGTAGCAATAAACTGTGAGGGAACTATACGGCATAGACCGATACGGTTGAAGCAGTAGCTATGTTGGTGTGGCACTTTAGATTGTACTGATATGCCTTGTGTTGGAACGAGGAGAATATGGGTCATCTAAGGGGTCATTAAGAACCAGCTGACCTTAGAACCTTTAAATTGACCAACTTGGCCATAGAACAGTAGCAGTATGTTACACTCATTGAGACTAAACTCTCGCGATGATTCCGGCCGCAAGAAAAGGTTGCTAAACTGGAATTATGACCGATTGAGGGTAGTCAGTGATATTGAGATCCTCTAGAACCCGGTTACTATTTTTAGGATAGGTTTAAACCAACTGAACTGAAAGAGGGTAGTACCTAGGCTCCTTGCCAGCCTGAAATCTAAGGGCTCTCTGTGTGACTTGTGTGACTTTACCATGTTTTCTATTTGTGGATACTTGTGGTGTGCTTACTATCATGACGTCATGACATCATAACATTGCATACATCTTGCATTGAACTAACCTATTTCAAAGACAGGAGGGATTCATCTTTGTTCTGTTTGTAGGTCATCATGATGCCCATGCGTAAGAATACCATCCGGATCAACTTTGTCTAGGTTCCCACCTTGCTTAAGGAACTGATTGCAAAGATGCCTGATACTACTTCCTTCCTTAGGAGACATGGTTATCTTCTCAGTTTGGTCACCTCCAAATTGGACGGGCAGATGATGAGTGTCCTAGTCCAATTCTATGATCCACTGTACCATTGCTTTACCTTTCAGGACTACCAACTGGTTCCCACCCTAGAAGAGTTCTCTGAGCTACTCAGTATCTCTATTCTGGAGCAGACCCCGTTTACTGGTTGGGAGAAGATTCTTAGGCCCGAAGAGATTGCTGCAGCCCTTCATATGACAAAAGAGGAGGTAACGGCTAATTGAGAGACTAGAAGTGGAGCAAAGGGATTTCTGACTAAGTTCTTGGTTGGTAAGGCTAACTATTTCTGGGATAGCCTATACTTCAAGGCATTCGAGGATATTTTGGCTCTTCTGATATACGACTTGGTATTGTTTCCGAACTCTGACTCCTTTGTTGATGTGAATGCGATAAAGATCTTCATCTCTCGGAATCCGGTACCCACTCTCTTGGGTGACATCCTTCATCAGCTTTATGCTCGTACTGCCCGAAAGCGGGGAACCTTGATGCGCTGTGCTCCGTTATTGGCGAGGTGGTTTATTTCGCACCTCCCCAAATCAGTGCTAAAGAACAAAGAAGGCATGGGCTGGGCCTATAGGGTCATGTCTCTCTCTCACAGTGATATCATTTGGACTCTTAAGGGTATGGACGAGGTGACCGTTATTGATCATTGTGGGGAATACCCCAATGTTCCACTGTTAGGAACCCATGGAGGAATTTCTTACAACCCGTGCTTAGCCTTACGTCAGTTTGGGAGAGCCAGAAGAGAAGAACCTCATGAGATGCTAATGCCTAGTATCATCTTTGACTTTCAAGGAGATAGCGACGAACAACGTCGCAGATTCATAAGGGCTTGGGATATAGTTCACCAATCGGATCCACATGAGCTGGGCCCAAAGACTTCACTTCCAATGGAGCCATATCTCAGATGGGTACGCATCCATGCCCAAAAGCTGGGTATGCCATATGAAGTCGTCCGACCTATCATTATTGAAATTTCTAATGAAGAAGGGGTTCTTCCAACCATCCTCCATCCTCATATGCCCACTGACATTGGGGCACTTAAAAGGTCTTGGATGCAACTGAGGGAAGAACGGGATTCTTACCGAGAGAAGTTCAACGAGCAAGAGCAGAAGATCCGGAGATTGACTAGGCAGTTGGAGAACGAGCGGATTCTCAACGACTATGTCCGCACTGATAAGAAGAGACCATGGGAGCATTGATTGGCCTTTGATGATTTCCTTTCCAGTTTTTATTTACTTTTCAGTATTTCCATTCTTGTAACGCCTTAAGGGCAATTTGTTGAACAATTTGAATTTCAAAGTTTAATCTAATAAAGTGTGTTTCCTTTCTGGTTTACAAATTTGAATCTCCCGATTGTCTTTGAAATCATAATCATATGCATTTCATCCCATGCACTTCATAAACAGGTACCCTTTACAAGTCTCTTATCTTCTTAGCTGTTTATTTCAGCACTCATCATGTCTGCTGAACCTTCAACTGAGTAAGCCATCAAGGCCCTCCAGGCCCAGAATGCCCAATTTCAAGAGCTATTCATGAATCTAGATAAGGGTCAGCAAGACCTAAAGACCCTGATTCTGAAAGAGAAGAAGAAGAAGAAGAGGACAATCATGTTTAACACATGGCACAGGTTTGGAAACAGGCTTTAGAATGAAGTTGATTTGACCACCTCATCTGGAGGGAAAGATAGTCAGGAAGAAAGGAGGGCTCCTAGCCCTGTGGTCTCCGACAACGAGACGGACTTCGATGAAGAACAGTATCCTCCTGCTGAGGACAGATACAAGCAACTAGAAAACCGGTTGAGTGCTATGGAAGTTCAGAAAGTGCCTGGTCTAGACTTTGGTGATCTGGGTCTATCATCTGGGGTAGTGATTCCCCACAAATTCAAGGCACCAGCCTTTGCTAAGTATGACAGAGTTTCTTGTCCGAAGTTGCACCTCCGGTCATATGTAAGGAAGATTCAGCCGTACACCGCTGATAAGAACTTATGGATCCATTTCTTTCAAGACAGTCTCTCAGGGACTCAACTTGAGTGGTTCTATCAGTTAGACGGAGCCAGTATCCGTAGTTGGGAAGATTTGTCTACTGCTTTCTACAAGCAGTACCAGTACAACTCCGACCTCGCTCCCACGCGTACCTAACGCCAGGGTATGTCAATGGGAACTGGTGAAGGATTCAAAGATTATGCTCAGAAGTGGAGGGACCTCGCCGGTAGAGTGCAACCACCCTTGGCTGATCGGGAGCTTGTGGAAATGTTTCTGGGGACCTTGTCTGATCCATTTTTCAACCACCTGATTGGAAGCTCTTCATTTGGGTTTATAGAGCTTATTTTGACCGGTGAGAGGATTGAAGCTGGTATTAAGGATGGAAAGATACAGAAGGGTGCCTCTTCGAGCACTGAGAAGAAGCCATTTAAGAAAGAGCCCAGTGCTGTCTACAGTTCGACAATGACAGAATAGACCTGAACACCGCCAAGCTGTTAACGCGGTTGTTATTTCAAAACTTGCTGGTGCTCCTCAGTACAACAATCAACAGAAGGACGAGAGACCTCGAAGGCAATTCACTCGTCTCAGCATGACCTTATCTCAGATTCTACCACAGTTGCTGAAGACCAATCTGGTGATTCTAAAGGAAGCCCCGAAGAATCCAAACACAACATCACCAAGGTATAACCCTAATGCCCGCTGTGCTTATCACTCTGATAGCCCGGGGCATAATACAGATGATTGTTGTACTTTGAAGAGTAAGATACATGACTTAATTGATGCAAAGGAGATTGAGTTCGAGGCGCCCGAAAGGCCTAATGTTGTGACTGCTCCTATGCCCAAGCATGGAGTGAATGCTATAGACAAAGACTCGTTTATGGTTTCTGTGAATGATATTGTTACCCCTTTGATGACTGTGAAGAAGAACCTTTTGCTAGCCGGTTTATTTCCAGGCTGTGATGAAGGTTGCCGTATGTGTTCTGTTCTACCTACCGGTTTCCATTTCTTGAAGTCAGGTGTCCAACGCCTGATGGATAGTAAAGAGATTATGTTCGAGACTCTGTTTTTCCCTTAGTTCCTTCTGAAGAAGTTGCCATTGTTACCATTTTCGACAATTCTTCCAAGGCTCCCTCGAGGAAGCCTGTTAGAATTACATCTGTTCCAAGAATCGCTCCTGTGATCATCACCGTTCCGGGGCCTATCCCCTACACCTCTGATAAAGCTGTCCCTTGGCACTATGGGGCCGATGTTTATTTTCATGGAGTTAAGCAAGAGTTGGACGCTGATACTGACGTCAGCAATATTGTTGGACCTGCTAAAGTCACCCGCAGCGAAATACTTTTCTCACCTGATATCTCTCCGCCAACTGCCCGAAGACCTGTTGTTATTACACCTGCCGGTGTACCTGCTACCATTCATGTTCATGTTCCTATTCTTACCCCTGTCTCCGAGTGATCTAACACTCGGGGCAAAGGGATCACCAGTGAGCCTACCCAGACGGAGGTGCCGAAGACGATTACTGTTGAAGCTTCTAAATAAGAGATGGAAGAGATTCTGAAAATCATCAAAAAGAGCGACTACAATGTAGTTGAACAGCTGGGGCAAACCCCGTCCAAGATCTCTATGTTGTCACTGTTGCTGTTCTCATAGGCCCATGCCAAGGCTCTGATTACCTTTCTGAAGACTGCACATGTACAACAAGAGACATCAGCTGATCAGTTTACAAATTGCATGGCCAATTTGACTGCTGATAATGGGTTAGGTTTCTCTGACACCGACTCGACTGTTAAGGGGAAGAATCACAACGATGCCTGGCATGTCTCCATTGAATGCAGGGGCACTACTCTTGCACATGTATTGGTGGATATTGGTTCCTCATTGAACGTCTTGCCTAAGAAAGCTCTATACCGGTTGGATTGTGAAGGGTTGGAGCTGAAACCAAGCAACATTGTCGTCAGGGCCTTTGATGGGTCTAAAAGAATGGTACATGGAGAGGTTGATATCCCGATCAAGGTTGGTTCTCAGGTCTTCAACTCTACATTCTATGTGATGGATATTTGGCCATCTTATTCCTGTTTGCTGGGTCGCCCATGGATCCACAAAGCCGGGGCCGTAACCTCAACGCTCCATCAGAAGCTGAAGTACCCAATCAAAGGGAAGATTGTGACAGTTCAAGGAGAGGAAGAATACATGGTTAGTCACCTCAATTCTTTCCGATATGTAGAGATGGATGGGGAGTTCATTGAGATCCCATTTCAGCATTTTGAGGAGGTTCCCCAGACACTGGCGTCAGCTGAGACTGTTGTTTAAGATTCTCCTATGAAGATGGCTTCCTTAAAGGATGCCCGGGCTGTTGTTGAGAAAGGCGAGTGTACAAATTAGGGCCGACTCCCTGATTTTACACAGAAGACTAACAAGTTTGGTTTGGGTTTCACTGCAGAAGCTCAAAGGGCTGTTCGGAATGCACGGATCGAAAGACCTCCCGTATTCATCAGCAACTCGGGAGTGAATGCCATTGAAGATGATGAGGAAGAATCTGAGTTCGATAGCTGGATCTACCCTAAGACCGATGGTGGACCAAGCAACTGGACAGCAAAGGACTTCATCCCTATTACTTTTGTTACCCAGTAATGAAACTTTTGTTTTGAATTTGTAACAGACAATGTTTTGAACTTTATGGCTCGGTGTCTTACCCGGGGCACCGTGGCTTCATTTGTGAGGGCTTTATGTGTGTCATTTTCATATATCATTAATAAAAGCATTGGACGTTTCTTGCATTTCAAATTTTGCGCTCCTTGTTTTTCTTTTAATTATATATTGCAAAGCAACTATTTTACACACACTCACATATATCATGGTCTACATCCACTCTGGATCCCACTGATAACGACTCTACTACTGCCAGTTATGACTTCGAGAGTCCGATCAACTTGTCCGAAGACGAAGGTGAAGATGATTGCGAAGTGTTTGCTGAGTTTGTTAGACTGTTTCTTCAAGAAGAGAGGGCCATACTACCTCCAAGACATCAATTCTGATACCTCCAATTGCAGGAAGACCGTTGATCTCATACTTAAAAATGCTGGATAATACAAAAAGGTGTGTTGGGTCAACATGACGAGTCTGGCCGAAAAGAGCATGCTATTTACTGCTTTAGCAAAAAGTTTACCGACTGTGAGACCCAATACTCACTGCTCGAGAGAACTTGCTACGCTTTGGCATGGGCTGCTCGCCGACTGAGACAGTACATGTTGACTCATACTACTCTTATGATACCAAAAGATCTAAACGTCTTGACGGAACCTTGTCCTTTTGCAATGTGGGGCATTGATATGATCGGCGAGATCAGACCTACGGTATCCAACGGGCATCGTTTCATCCTGGTAGCTATTGATTACTTTACGAAGTGGGTCGAAGCAGCTTCCTTTGCTACCGTAACCAAGAACATCGTGGCACGGTTCATTCGGCATAATCAGATTTGCCGATATGGTGTACTAGAGAGGATCATTACAAAAAATGGTACCAATCTTAACAACAAGATGATCACCGAGCTCTGCGAACGATTCAAGATACAGCATCATAACTCTTCTCCCTACCGGCCGAAGATGAATGGGGTTGTCGAAGCAGCTAATAAGAACATTAAGAAGATCGTGCAAAAGATGACAGTGACATACAAAGATTGGCACGAGATGTTACCATTTGCTCTTCATGGGTACCGTACCTCAGCACGGACGTCAACAGGGGCAACACCCTATTCCTTGGTATATGGTATGGAGGCAGTCTTGCCCATTGAAGTTCAGATACCCTCTCTTCGAATCATGAAGGATGCAGGTTTGAGTGAAGATGACTGGATTCAGACCCGGCTTGATCAGTTGAAACTAATCGACGAAAAGAGACTTACTGCTATTTGTCATGGTCAGACGTACCAAAAACGGATGATCAAGGCATTTAACAAGAAAGTTAGACGACAAGAGTATCAAGTTGGGGACCTGGTTATCAAGCGCATTATCTTGCCTCAAGGTGATCCCAGGGGCAAATGGACCCCTACTTACGAAGGGCCATTTGTTGTTAAGAACATTTTCTCAGGAGGAGCTATGATTCTAACCACCATGGATGGTGACGACCTTCCTCACCCCGCCAATGCAGACATAGTGAAAAGATACTACGCATAATCAAAGAACCGCTAGGTAGACTGGCCTAGGCAAAAATAAGGGCTTCCCGGCGAACCAAAAGGGTTCGGGCAAAAATAAGGGATGAAAAATGAAAAAAATCTGTACACCCGGCAAGTCGAAAACCTGAAAAGGCGGCTTGGGCAAAAAAGGGTATCCCGGTGGACTGAAAACCCGAAAGGGCGGTCTGGGCAAAAATTAGGGATCAAAGCATAACACTATGTCTCATTGGATCACCTTGCATCCAGACTTCAGGATCGACTATCAAGCTCGGGCGGCACTAATCAATCTTATTCACCTTCAACTAACAGCAAAGTGATGAGATGCTCGAGGACATAAGGGCAATAGCAGAGTTGGAACCCAGTGGGGTCATTCACATAGCTGTTTTGTTTTCTTTTCACAAATTGTGTAAATTCTGTTATTCGGCGATGTTCTCTTACTAGGACGCCAACCTCTTGTACAAAAACGCCTATTTACAGGCCAAACTTCAAAATCAATACAATTCATTTTCAAAGAAATTTCAAACTGTTTTTCTTTATTCGTTTTGTTTTGCAAAGAACATCCAATGTTCATTTTTGATATATGCATTTGACATTAATTGATGCTCATAAATATTTACATGCGAAACGAAAGATGAATTACTGGTAATATCAGAAATAGGGGCAATGAGAAGTGCCCAAGTTGTACAGTTGTTCTGTCCACCAGGGACAAAGGTAGATTCAGCTGAAGAATATGGCTAGGATACCCTCACTCCCCGCAGAGTAAGACAGTAATGGTAGCTCTCCCCCAGCTGATACTTGCAACTACGAACAAATCAGTAATATTCTCCCCAAGCAGAGTTGGTCTACCATCGGCACTAAAAAGATCTTAATATTCCCCAGCGGAGTATAAAGATATTCCCCAGCGGAGTATAAAGATATTCCCCAGCAAAATATAAGAGTATCCCCGACAGTCTTAATATTCCCTAACGGAGTATAAGAATGTTCACCGGCAGCATACAAGGTCCCCCCAGTGGAGTCAATATTTTCCCAGCACGGTCTGAAAAAGCTTCCCAACGGAGTTGAAGCATCATCCCCAGTAGACTCTGGAAGTTTACCCCTAGCGGAGTACAAAATAAATCTCCCCAGCCAAATTCAGAGGGTTATCCCCACATGAGTCTAACAGGGTTATCCCTAGCAAGTCGCGACTGAAAGATCATCCCAACGAAGTTCTCTCCTTTCACAAACAGGAGTTCAATCCTCAATAGATTCACTATCACCAGCAACGGTAATCCATCCCCAGTGGAGTTTATCAGTGGAATTCTCAGCAGAGCATCTCTTCCCCACAGAGTAATCTCCTCATCAGTCTATTCCCCAACGGAGTTATCTTCTCCTGCAGGTTCATTCTCACAATCACCTTCGTTCATCATCCTCAGCGGAAGCGAAGAATTCAACTCTATTCTCCAGCAACTCCGGGATTTATTTTCCCCAGCTAAAACATTACATTTCCATACATCATGATACATGCATAAACGCATCATACCGTATAATCTCATTTATGTTGAGAACATCATTGCTTGATCCATATCATGCATGGCATATGACTGACCTTTACCTTTCAGGAAAGATGCAGTTAAAATTCTCAGCTATATCAAAAGACATCGTCTAGACCAGTTAAATCGATTCCTAAAGATTTTTCTGATGACAACCCAGTCAAAGGAGACAAAACCAGTTAAATCGATTCCTAAAGATTTTTCTGATGTGAACGCAGTCAAAGGAGACATGACCAGTTAAATCGATTCCTAAAGATTTTTCTGATGCAAACGCAGTCAAAAGAGACAAGACCAGTTAAATTGATTCCTAAAGATTTTTCTAATGCGAACGCAGTCAAAGGAGACAAGACCAGTTAAATCGATTCCTAAAGATTTTTCTGATGCGAACACAGTCAAAGGAGACGAGACCAGTTAAATCGATTCCTAAAGATTTTTCTGATGCGAACGCAGTCAAAGGAGACAAAACCAGTTAAATTGATTCCTAAAGATTTTTCTGATGCGAACGCAGTCAAAGGAGACAAGACCAGTTAAATTGATTCCTAAAGATTTTTCTGATGCGAACGCAGTCAAAGGAGACAAAACCCGTTAAATCGATTCCTAAAGATTTTTCTGAGGCCAACCTAGTCAAAGGAGACAAGACCAGTTAAATCGATTCCTAAAGATTTTTCTAAGGCCAATCCAGTCAAAGGAGACAAGACCAGTTAAATCGATTCCTAAAGATTTTTCTGAAGCCAACCCAGTCAAAGGAGACAAAACCAGTTAAATCGATTCCTAAAGATTTTTTTGATGACAACCCAGTCAAAGGAGACAAAACCAGTTAAATCGATTCCTAAAGATTTTTCTGAGGCCAATTCAGTCAAAGGAGACAAGACCAGTTAAATCGATTCTTAAAGATTTTTCTGAGGCCAACCCAGTCAAAGAAGACAAAACCCCCTCTGGTCCAGTTAAATTGATTCCTAAAGATTTTTCTGATACCAATCCAGTCAAAGGAGACAAAACCTCATCTGGTCTAGTTAAATCGATTCCTAAAGATTTTTCTGATGCCGATCCAGTCAGAGTCAATCCAAGACCTCCTCTAGTTCAGTCAGATCGCTGATAAGATCTCCCTGATTCGTATTCCAGTTGAAGTTCAGACCACCTACCAACAATCTCCAAATGGCATCTGTAAGCCCATTCCCGACATCACAATGCTGATACCACTTCATGCGAGTGCAAATTTCTGGGCACTCTAGTGTTCAATCACCTTCCACCTTCGGATCAAGAAAGGCCCGAAAACTAATCTATATCCTTATGGTTTAAGAAGATTGAACAGGGGCAGCTGTTGTACCCCAAAATTTTCCCTCCCATATTTCTCAAGATATGTCAAGAATAATCTCCAAGTTACTCAATATTGCTCAAGAGTTGGACAACCAAATCATCTCCTAAGGCAGTCAACCTCAAAATTAGGGTTTTGTGTTGCATCAAGGTCCTTGCATCCAAATGACCTCAAGTGCTCCCAAATGTCCTAATATTTTCTCAAGTTCATCCATGTCAAATTTCAAGCCTTGCAGAGAAAGTTTGGTCAGTCAATTGCTCAAGAGGTCCAAAAATCGACTGTACTAGGGCAAAAGTCAACTGTGACCTAAATACAGTCAAACTTCAAGATTTTTTGTCAACATTCTCATTTTTAAGGATATTTCATAATTTGATCAAGGGTTGATCATGATTCATCAAGGATTGCCCAAAATTCATCAAGACTCAAAAGTTGCTAAATTAGGGTTTTGTAGGAAAAGTCAACTCAACTTTGACCAAGCATAACTTTCTCATACTTTATGAGAAATGACTCATCCAAAGCTCATTTTGAAGAAGATGAAATTTCCTAAAATCCATCTTCACACCCCAAGATCAATAAATGCACTCACAAAAAGTTAAAAATTTGAACATTATAGGTCATTTTTGAAAGTCAACAAAAACACCTTTTTTTCCAAAGCTTATAACTTGAGCATGGAATATCAAAATGCGATGAGACCAAAAGGGTTGGTTATAGGACATCTCAAAGTATCTAAAAAGTCCAAGAACACTTCCAAAAGTTCAAAATTGAAGAAGTTGTGCATTGTTGAAGTTGGGCATTTTTCCAAAATTGCCAAAGGTCAACTATCCCCAAAACTTCAAATTTTGTCAAATGGGCCCACTTTTTTCCACTTGATTTGATCTTGTCACACTACACAAGTGTACTATCTTTAGTATTGTGTCCATTTATTAATTTTTCTATTTTATTTGATTTTTATTGAATTAATTCATTTTAAATCAATTTAAATCCAAATAAAATCTAAATATTGATAACTTGGTATCTTTTTGATTGATATAGGTCTTAAATATCATCATGGACACAATCAAATCCGAATCAAGCCATATCATGCACAAAATATTGGATTTGGAATGAAATTGGAAGCTTTTTAATGGAGGATCATATCATATCTCCAAGCATTGATTTACAAAGATTCAAGTCCAAATTTTTAACCTAATGCATTGCCTTATACGTATACAAGCTAAGGCGGCACGAATCAAGACCAAGAGGCTGCAAAAATCACAAAAGCAAAACTTGAAAAAAGGCAAAAAAGTGTGGAATCAAAATCACCCTTAGAGACCGATTCAAAGCAAAGTCTCAACACTACTCTATTGCTGGACCTCCACTGAGTCTAAAGCAATCAAGATCAGGCCATTACATCGTCCCAATAACGCTGTAAGGCTCTCTGAAACTCACCTTTCAGTTGAAAACGCATCCTCTTATTCTTGCACCTTTTTGCCAAAATCTTTGCATATTTGTGTTTGTCGTTTGATTTCTAAGCTTTCTACAATATTCAATTGTATTTTTATAGCCTGTAATGCCATGCCCGAAACTAGGGTTTTTGGTTCTTGTTTTTAGGCGTTTTAGTTTCAGGAAAAATCAAGGAAAATAATGGACATAGCCATGTTCATGAGGAAGAAACGATCATGTCCATGATCTTGGATTGCATTTTTACAGCCTAGAATTGATTTTAGGAGCAAGCTATGGATTTAGCTGCGGATAAAAATCCGCAGGTAAATATCCAAGGGCCAACGAAAAAGATGATCACGTGGCCTTTCTCCATTTGTTGGTTCAAAATCTCACGCTTATTTTTTTTTATTTCAGGCATAATAATTGTTTTTCCATATATTGATTGTTACCTAATCCAATAACAAAAGAAGCACATTGGCTCAGTGGCGAAGGCATTAGTGTGAGAACCAACAAGACCTGGGTTTGAATCCCAGGTCCCCCAATATTTGTTGTATTTTCTCCCCAGGTACTCCAACGCATCTCAGCCATTGCAGTCTACCATGGATCTCAAATCTCCAGGCGCCAGATGGCCTCCAGGCCAAATCTAAAGGTCAAGATTGAACATCCACCATGGTGCCTAGTCAACAGGCCCACGTGGGAGCCAGAAAAGTCATGCAGGCCTGCTTGAATTGGGCCACAAACATGCTATTTGCACCTCCTTCCAGGCCCAACACCCCCCTTTTGGTTATTTCTTTTTCTTTTCATTTTATTTATTTATTTATTTTGTATTATTATTTTTATTATCACTAACCAATTAAATTTTTTCCTCATAAAATAAAAAACCAACAAATATGTTTTATTTATCAAAATTAAATTCATGACTTTATTTTTGTAAATAAATTAATTTAATTAATTTAGTTTAATTAGGTTTAACTTTTAATATTTTTCGCAATAATTAAAATTAATGTAGAATATTAGGTTTTATTAACTTGGACCAAATTTATTTTATTTTCTTTAAATATCCAAAAATCCAAAAATATCTTTTTCTTAATTAATTAGTTTATTTATTTAATTAACTTAAATTAATTTCTCTTAAATCAAAAATAAACAAAAAAATGTTTTCTTTCAAAAAAGGGTCAAAACCCTAAAAAAAAACTCGCCCGATTTAATTTCTCGCACGCGATCCATTTATGATATTGATGTAATTATTTCCTGGAATGTAATAGTTTTAATAGGACTTTAACTTATTTTATCGCTTTATTTTACTTTCCGCATTTTAATTTCAAGGGTTGCTTTTGGCGATGTAAATACCTGATGCCTTGTAATAGTTTAGATTTAATTTCCGCAATTTAAATTCCGCAATCTATAAACTGTTAGATGTTTGATAATAGGGAATGCCTAACAAGATCGAATGTATGAACTTAAAATCAACATAGCTCACCCATAACATGTACAAAGATAAAATTAACCGAAATAACACACTTGCACATGCGCACTCTTAGGGTACACCTCACTTGGTTGCCTTCGAACATGGTCATTGAGTATAGGAAGTTTTAGAGCTCGCCCTCTTGTCCAAAGATCATAGTTGCCTCGAAACAGTTGCCTCAAAAAAATGATCTAAGACATTAGGGTTACCGCTAAGGCGTCCTAACATTTCTTTAGTGACCATACGTCCCTTAATCGAATTGACCCTTAAACTCCAACGATGGTGCTACCTACTCATTCATAGTGGTATAGCATTGTCTAAAGGACATTTGTACAGATTAATTCCTTTTTCGAGTAGGTAGCTGATTCTTAAGTACTTGCTCTCTTCAAAACAAAAACTTTCCGCACTTACACTCCTTTCAAACAAAAACTTCTTTCAAACCAACAAACACAAATAAAAGCAACTTTTGAAAACACTTTGAGCAAGTACCTAAGAGCCCGTGGATAACCACGGATAGAAAGGGTGCTAACACATTCCCTTTCTATAATCTACCCCCCGGACCCGAGAAACATCTCAAAAAAGGAATTTTTCTGTGCTTTTTTCCTTTCCTAGTTGGATAAAATAAAAGACGGTGGCGACTCTTGCTCACCGCGACATTTTGCGAAAAGAAACGCAAAACACGAACCAGCATTCCAAAAAAACAGTCAGTTCTCTTCCCACCGCATCACAGAAGGGAATACAATGTCATGAATGTGAAGGCTTTGGTCACACTAGAGCTGAATGTCCTACATATATAAAGAAATAGAAGAAGAATCTATCTGTTACTTGGTTTGAAGAGGACTCAGAGTGATCTTGAAGAATCTTCCAAATATGTGAAAACATTGACAGGAAAATATATATCTGATGAAGAGTCTAGTGATGGGGAACTAACCTTTGATGAGTTAGCTACTTCATACAAATAATTATGTCTCAAAAGTGCAGAAGTATGTCTTGAAAGGGAGAAACAGAAAGCCCTCATAACTTATCTAAAGGAGGAAAGGGAAGAGCATCTTAAAAAATTTTCTGATCTGGAAAGTGAAGTGTCCTCTCTAAATTCAAATATTGATAGAATGGTCAAATCTCTTAAGATGCTGAATAATGGGTCTGACACATTAGATGAAATTCTCCAAGCAGGAAGAGTGGCAGGAGATAAGAGTGGTTTAGGTTTCAATGAGAAAAAGGAACCTAACTCAGAAAAGCCTTCATCTGTTCCCACTCATGCCAAGCCTAAACCAAAGATGTCGAATCAAATGTCTCAACATCATGGTAAGAAAGGATATTCTGGAAGACACCATATAAAGAATGAACATCATGGAAAACAGCATGCATCTGTTTTCACACATGCCAAGGCTAAACCAAAGATGTTGAATTAGATGTCTCAACATGTGGGCAAACATCATGATAAGAAAAAACATCTTGGGAAACCTCATGTGAAGAAAGGACATCATGGGAAGAAAAAGATTAATCAGACCAGAGAGAATCCCCAGCCCTGGAAATGTCATCACTATGGAAGGCTTGGACATATAAGGCCCTTTTGCTTCAAGCTTTATGGGTATCCTAAGAATTCTCCTCTTCCCAAAAATGATAAGATTCCCCAAAACAACAAAAAGAAGAAACAGTGGGTTCCCAAGTCTAGTGTTAGAAGTCTCAATGCTCACACCTCTCTCAGAGTATCAACCAAAGATGACTGGTACTTTGACAGTGGTTGTTCTAGACACATGACATGTGTCAAGAATCTGTTGGTGGATGTCAAATCTCATTTCACTATTTATATGACTTTTGGTGATGGAGAAAAAGGAGAAATCAAAGGTGTTGGCAATCTTGACTGTTCAGGAGTTCCTAAACTTGATAATGTGTTACTTGTAAAAGGGTTAACAGCTAACCTGATAAGTATAAGCCAACTATGTGATCACGGATTCAAAGTTAACTTCTCTAAAGAAGAATGTCTAGTGTGCAATGAAAAGAATGAATTTGTCATAAAAGGAATAAATATAAAGAAAATTGTTATCTATGGGTTCCTCAAGAGTTAAACCTCTCCTCAACATGTGTTTCAGCCAAATAGAATGAGGTTAAACTATGGCATAAAAAATTGGGGCACTTGCATCTGAAAGGTATGAAGAGAATTATATCTGAAGAAGTAGTGAGAGGGATTCCTAAGCTCAAGATAGAAGAAGGAAGGGTATGTGGTGACTGTCAAATTGGAAAGTAGACTAAGATATCACTTCATAAGATTCAACACCTTACTAGATCAAAAGTATTGGAACTTCTTCACATGGACTTGATGGGTCCTATGCAAGTTGAAAGTCTTGGTGGTAATAAGTATGGCTATGTTGTTATAGATGACTTTTCTAGATACACATGGATAAGCTTTATTAGAGAAAAATCAGAAACTTTTGAAGTGTTCAAAGATCTTTGTCAAAAACTTCAAAGGGAAAAGGAAAGTCATGTCATAAGAATCAGGAGTGATCATGGAAAAGAATTTGAGAATAACAAATTTGGTGAGTTTTGCTCCTCTGAAGGAATCAACCATGAATTCTCTTCTCCCATTACTCCTCAATAGAATGGGATTGTAGAACGCAAGAATAAGACTCTCCAAGAATCTGCCAGAGCCATGACTCATGCTAAGAAGCTACCCTACCATTTCTGGGCTGAAGCTATGAATACTGCATGCTATATTCATAACATAGTCACTCTAAGGAAAGGAACTTCAACTACTCTATATGAAATATGGAGGGGAAGAAAACCAACTGTAAAATACTTTCATGTTTTTGGAAGTAAATGTTACATCTTAGCTGATTACGAACAAAGAAGGAAGATGGATCCCAAGAGTGATGAAGGAATATTCCTGGGATACTCTACAAATAGCAGAGCATATGGAGTGTTTAACTCCAGAACCAAAGTAATGAAGGAGTCAATAAATGTCACTATTGATGATAGATGATGGAATGTTGAAGAAGATGTCTCAGAAGATGTTGGAACATCTTTGCCTGATAGTCCAACTGAATCAAATAACTCAAGTATTGATTATAATCCTCCTCAAGAAGATCCCCAGCCTAGTCAGCTCAATAAAGGACCTTCAATCAGAAATCAGAAAGATCATCCTAAGGAGCTCATCATAGGAGATCCAAATAAGGGAGTTACTACCAGATCAAGAGAAGTAATTTCTAACTCTTTCTTTGTATCAAAAATTGAGCCTAAGAATGTCAAAGAGGCCCTAACTGATGAGTTCTAGATAAATGCTATGCAAGAGGAGCTGGAACATTCAGTAGGAATGAAGTTCAGGATATTGTCCCAAGACCTGAAGGGACAAATGTGATTGGCACTAAATGAGTATACAAGAATAAATATGATGAAAAGGGGTAGTCACTAGAAATAAGTCAAGGTTAGTTGCTCAAGGATACACTCAAATTAAATGAGTGGACTTTGATGAAACCTTTGCTCTTGTGGCTAGACTCGGATCAATCAGAATTCTGTTAGGAGTTGCATGAATTTTGAAAAATAAATTGTTTCAAATGGATGTAAAAAGTGCCTTCTTGAATGGATACCTGAATGAAGAAGTTTTTGTTGAACAACCAAAAAGATTTGTTGATCCATGCTTTCCTAAACATGTCTATAAACTGAAGAAATCTTTGTATGGATTGAAGCAAGCTCCAAGAGCTTGGTATGAGAGGTTGACAATATTCCTTGGGGAAAATGGATATAGGAAAGGTGGCATAGACAAGACTCTCTTTGTCAAAGAAGAAGAAGGGAAGATTATGATTGATCAAATCTATGTTGATGATATTGTATTTGGTGGGATGTCAAATGAGATGGTTCAACATTTTTCCAAGCATATGTAGTCTGAATTTGAGATGAGTCTAGTTGGTGAACTAACCTATTTTCTTGGTCTACAAATTAAACAAATGGAAGACTCCATATTTTTATCTCAGAGAAAATATGCCAAGAATTTATTAAAGAAGTTTGGGATGGAGAATGCAAGTCACAAAAGAACCCTTACTCGCACACATATGAAGTTGACTAAAGATGAAAAAGGAGTGAGTGTAGATCAAAGTCTCTACAGAAGCATGATAGGAAGTCTTCTATATCTTACTGCTAGTAGACCAGACATTGACTTTGCTGTAGGAGTGTGTGAAAGATATCCGAATGATCCCAAAGTTATCCATGCTAACCATGTAAAGAGGATTCTCAAATATGTGAATGGGACAAGTGACTATGGTATGCTGTACTCTCATGGATCAAATTCTGCCTTAACTAGTTTTTGTGATGCTGATTGGGCAAGGAGTGCTGATGATAGAAAGAGTACATCAGGAGGATTCTTCTTTCTGGGAAATAACCTCATATCTTGGTTCAACAAGAAGCAAAATTGTGTGTCTCTATCCACTGTTGAGGCTGAGTACATTGTTGCAGGAAGCAATTGTTCTCAATTGGTTTGGATGAAACAAATGTTAATAGAATACAATGTCAAACAAGATGTCATGACATTATTCTGTTACAATTTAAGAGCCATAAAAACTTCAAAGAATCCTATTCAACATAGGTGGACCAAGCATATTGACATCCGTCATCACTTCATAAGAGAGCTTGTTGAAGAAAAGATTGTGACCTTAGAACATGTAGCCACTGAATTGCAAATGGCTAACATCTTCACAAAGGCTTTGGATACTAATCAATTTGAGAATTTAAGAATAAAATTAGGGATATGTTTATATGAGGGTTTGTAGCAATTAAAAGTGTGTGGGAATATCATTAAAGTGATATTATATTGTTTGTGTTTCCAACAAGTAAATTTTAGAAAATAATCATTACAAGACTGCCTACAATTGTTTCCCATACGCTGCTACATCTCTCCTCTCTAATTTCACAAACACTTCATTCTCCTCAACAGAAGAAGAACCCTTTCCATTCCTTATCTCCGTGCCATAAATTTTTCAAACATGTCTCAACATCACACATCATCTTCCTCAAAATCTGCAAATGAAAATATTTATCTTGATAGAGTACTAGATGTTACTCCTCTATGAACGATCCCTCCGCTTGATAAAAAGGTCAATAAACCAAGATCATCACCGGCTAAGAAATCTAAAGATGATAAAGGAAACTCCTCTTTTGCTATTGACAATAGAACTGAAGAAGAAGTTATCAATGTTGATAGAAGCATCAAAAGACTTGTGGACATAGTTTTAAATGAAGGACTTGTTGTGCCTGAAATTTCTACTCCCGTTGCTCGCATGCCCCCTCCAGCTGACAAAGGATGTAACCCTAAGAATGATGTTGTTGAATCATCCAAAAATGATGCTGCTAAATTAACCAAGAATGATGCTGCTGATAGCAAACTTGAGAAGCTTGCTACCTCTATCCTAAAAGATGTGGAAGAAGAAAATGTTGATCAAGATGATCAAAATGCTGAAGAAAATTTTGTTGCCTCCAAGGATGGAGAATGTCACAATGTTGTGGATGTTGTCAATGTTGAAGAGCTCTCGGACAATGAGATCATCACTAATGTTGTACCTGGTATTGCTAGAAGGATAAAGTCCAGGAGAGTGAAAGATGCAAGCATCACACCCCCTCCCAAGACTATCAAGAAGAAAACCATGTATGGACTCTCAAAAGCAAGAAGTAAAGTGGTCCCTCCTTCTAGCAAGAGAAAAGTTAGACCTGTTACCTCTACTGATGATGATGAGGATGCTGTAAAAAGGTCCAAGAGTAAAAAGAAAGTTGTTCTAGTTGAAGATACTGACTCTAAGTATGACGTCGAGAAAGATTTCCAGGACATCTCTCCTATCAAAAAGTCAGCAAATAAGAAATTGTCTGTTAGGGTTCCTGATGCCCCACTTGACAACATCTCCTTTCACTCTGTTAGAAATGCTGAAAAGTAAGTATGTATATAAAAGAAGTATTTCCCTGGAGAGAGAACTAGGAGCTAGTGCCTTGGAATGTAAGGAAATCATGGAGCTGATCTCCTATGCTGGACTGATGAGAATAATTACTAGGTTTGCAAATTGCTATGAAAATCTTGTTAAGGAGTTTATTGTTAATATTCCTGTTGACTGCGATGACCATAAGAGTAAGGAATATAGAAAGGTTTTTGTTAGAGGAAAGTGTGTTGAATTTTCTCCTGCCATTATAAACAAATTTCTAGATAGGTCTGAAGATGTATGTTATGAGATGGAAGTAACAGACAATCAAGTGTGTAGAGCCATTACTGCCAATCAAGTAAGTGAGTGGCCAATGAAAAACAAATTTCCTGTCAGCAAACTTAGTGTGAAATATGCAATTTTACATAGAATTGGTGCTGCAAATTGGGTTCCCACTAATCACACTTCAACCATCTCCATTGGTTTAGGAAAGTTCATTTATGCTATTGGAAACCAAATTTTTTTTGATTATAGGACTTATATCTTTGATCAGACCATCAAACATGCAGGAACTTGTGACATTAAGATGGCAATTGCTTTTACTTCCCTCCTATATGGAATTATCCTAAATCAACACCCTGGAATCCTAAGTGGAAATGATGTTGTGTGCAAGAAGGAGTCTGCCTTGACCCTTCACTTTAAGCTTTTTTCAGGAAAACATGTCCCAGACATTGTTTTAACATCTGCTCCTGCTGACAAGACCTCCACTAAGGATGAAATAATCAATGAGCTAAAGGAAGCTTGCAAGGAATTAGATGATGTGATCAACGCGAGCTCAACTAGGAAGTTAGTCTTTGAAAAGATGATCAAGGACCCGCAAAAGGATAGCAACCTTGATGATGCAGTGAGCTCTGAAGGTGAAGATTCCAGTGAGGAAACAAGTTTTGGTTCAACCAAGTCAACTGGTCAGGATGACAATTAGACTATTTGATGTTTCTCTGAACACTTTGTTTATTTTCATGGCACTTACATGTGCTTGACATTTGAATTTTATGGTCTGTAACCTAATACTGATATTCCTTTGATTGCATCTTTTCTTTGGCATATTATTTCTAATAAGGGGGAGATAATGAAAATGAGTGAGTGACTAACTAACCTCTAACCACTGACTGACCACTGACCATTGATTAAGGTGGAGCTCAATACTTGAGTGGGAGCCTCATGTCCCAGAAGATGTTTAGATATCTCCCTGTGCTAACACCTAGCTGCTAACTGAATGTATGTTTTGATTGCCTTGCTTGCTACTGCTCTGATAATTGTACTGCTGCTCTGATAATATACTCTAACAATGTTTTAGCCAAAATTTGCCAAAGGGGGAGTTTGTAAGTGTTTATTGGCAGCAATTTTGGTAAAACAAAGACTTGTTAATGTTTTGCTAAATGTCTTAACATTTGGAGCAAAACTATTTTGAATGATGTCAAAGCAGATGTCTTGACATCTGCCTACTGAACTGATCTCATCCCAAAATCAGTTAAGTCTTTTGTTTCCTGATTTCCAGCACTCTATAACTCAGGATTTATGAACTACAGGTTGCGAAAAATATGGAAGAATATTTTTCAAATTGCGTAATTATATCTTAGCCTGTTTTTATGGAAATATTCAAAAGATTTGAATATTTTTTTTCAAGGCCAAGCCCAAAGCTGCGCATATATAAGGACTCATTACCTTATTCAAAGTCAAGCAATTTTTGAAGAAGAATACTTTCTTTTTTATTAGAAGTTTACGCTTGTTATTTGTAATACACTCTAAGTATTAGTTTAAGTACTTGAGTTGTTATTTGGGTTGTTAATTGTGTATCATTCATAAGCTTTTAAGCATTGAATGATTGAAGTGTTTAAAACTTATTAATTTTGTAAGTGAAGGGATTTGAGGATGGCCTCATACGTAGGTGAGTCTTAGGTAGAAGTTTAGCTTGGGTAGTGATTAAGTGATTAGATCGTAAACTGGTTATTTACTGAGGGTCTATGAATTGATACTATTTAGTGAACTTGTCCCTGGCTTGGTAGCCCCCAGAGTAGGTGTTGTTGTACACTGAACTGGGTGAACAATCTCTTGTGTTTTTACTGCTTTTGATTTTACTGCACCTTACTTGCAAACAGAAGTTTGTGTCGTGACATCTCTTTCGACATCACATATCTGATACCAAAATTTCACTAGGTACCATGATTGGTGTTTCAGTCTTGCTGTTAAAGATATCCGCAACATAGACAATTTTATCCTTAGGTACCCATATCTTTTTGGGTCCTTATTTGTTAGAGTTACCAAAATTCTGTTTGAATTTTGGTTTAACAGAGAAAGCATTACTAGTATACTTTAAGTCATGTATGTGCCCATAAGTAAAGTTAGAATTTAGAGGAGTGCGTTTAATAACCACATCCTTAACTTTCTTAGGTTTGGATACTTTACCTTTGAATCCTATTCTTTTTCTGCCATTTCTGCTAACTCCATAGATCATTGAAGCCACCTTGCTTCTAACTATGCTTTTAGCAAGAAATTTCTGAAAGCTATGATCATATTCCTTTATGATCTTATCAGGGCTACTAGGAATTTATGAGATAGTTTCCTTATGAGTATTTTGTAATTCATTTTCTAGTTTTGAAATTTTTTTCTTTCAACTCAGAATTTTCCGATCTCAGTTTCTTAGTTTCTTTAGAGTCAGAAACTAGATCCTTTTTCAGGTTCTTGTTTATGACTCGAAGTTTCTGATAACTTTCTAGAATTTCTGACTGACTCTCTTCTAATTGAGATCTAGAAAAGTTAGAAAATACCTCTTCTGCCTCTTAGTCTGATTCTGATCCAAATGATTCAATATCTTCTGACACGTTGACCATAAGGGCAATGTTGGATCTTTCATCTTCTGATTTTGTGTCTGCTTCAGAAGAGTCTGAGTCATCCCATGTTGCCATGAGATTTTCTTCTTCTCCTTAAAGAACTTCTTTTTAGGTTTCTTCTTCTGAAGCTTTGGATAGTCGCTTTTGTAGTGCCCTTGTTCATTGCACTTGTAGCAGACAATGTCTCTGTTGCTTGACTTTCTGTATCCAGAAGATGATTATGACTTTATGTATCCAGAAGATGGTCCATACTTTCTGTATCCAGACGATGGTTAAGACTGATTCCCTGTTCTTCTGGAATTTATGAACTTTCTTTGCCTGTGCTTCCGCAGCTGATTGACTCTTCTGGAGAGAAGAGACAATTCCTCTTCTTCTGATGAGGATCTACCAGAGTTTTCTTCTATTTCCTGCAAAACTTTAGATTCATATTTTTTTGTTATATTTAAGGGCTAAAGACTTACCTTACTTCTGGGGCTCGTCATCTTCTAACTCTATCTCATGACTTCTAAGAGAGCTAGCAAGTTCTTCTAGATATATTTTGTTAAGATATTTTGCCTGTTTGAGAGAAGTGACCATGGGTCTCCATTTCTTTGGTAAACTTATGATGATGTTCTTTACATGATCAATAGTTGATTACCCTTTATCTAGAACTTTTAGCCCAACAACCAGAATTTGAAATCTTGAGAACATTGTTTCAATGGTTTCATCTTCTTCCATTTTGAAGGCTTCATACTTTTGAATGAGCGCAAGGGCTTTGGTTTCTTTAACTTGCGTGTTACCTTCATGCATCATCTCAAGGAATCAAACATGTGCTTTGTTGACTCTTTGTTTGTGATCAGAAAAATTAAAAGAATTCCTTTTTTGAAACATTCATGTCTCTTTGGAAACCTTGGATGAACCTGGACACTTTGACTCCTTCGAACACCCTCCAACATTTCTCTTCGATTGGCCTATGAGTTGCCTCATTCGAATGGACTTCTCATACACCCTTCGAATGAGTCATTCGATTGCTTCTTTAAATGGACTTCTTATACACCCTTCGAATGAGTCATCTGAATGCTTCTTCAAATGGACCTCTTATACACCCTTCGAATGAGTCATCTGAACGCTTCTTTGAATGGACCTCTTATACACCCTTCGAATGGGTCTTCTGAACGCTTCTTCAAACGGACTTCTTATACACCCTTCGAATGAGTCATATGAACGCTTCTTCGAATGGACCTCTTATACACCCTTCGAATGGGTCTTCTGAACGCTTCTTCAAACAGACTTCTTATACACCCTTCGAGTGAGTCATTTGAACGCTTCATCGAATGTACCTCTTATATACCCTTCGAATGAGTCATCTGAACGCTTCTTCGAATGGACCTCTTATACACCCTTTGAATAAGTCATCTGAACGCTTCTTCAAATGGACCTTTTGGAATGCCAATCGAAGGGCGCTATGTAGATGCCAATCGAAAGGCATTTTGGAGATGCCAATCGAAAGGCATTGTTACCATGTCAATCGAAAGGTATTTGTTAAAATGCCAATTGAAGGTATTTGTTAACAAGCCAATCGAAGGATCTTGTTGACTGCTCGAAAACTTTATTCTGCTCTATTCAATTTCCTTCAGTTGGGACCAATCGAAGTGACATTAAAATGCTAATCAAAGACGCCTTTATTCAGATTCTAATCGAATGACATTGTGTTGCCATGCCTTCGAAGTACACCCCACCGAAGGACACTTTGACCACCTTCAAAACTTGTTATTTTTCTTCAAGCAAGTATTTGTAACCACCCATGTAAGAGAAGATCTTGTAAAAAATGAGAGGGAAAATTTTGGGGTACAACAGGTAAGAATCTGACCCAATCTGATCCTAAGATCACTGATTCAAAAGAACTGACTAAATTCGCATCTAAGATCTCAAAGTCAAAGGTACTGAAGAACTCAATCTTTAAGAATCAACAATCAAAGGTTCAGATTAAATCAAAACCTAAAGTTCAAAAGCCAAATGTTCTAAAGAATTTAGAACCAATGACCTACAGGTCAAAGGTTTTGAAGAAGCCATAAAAAATGACCTATGAACCAAGTATTCTGAGATATTCATAAACTAATGTCAAGACTCATCCAATATAAAATTTATATAGACCAAAAGTTGGGATTGAGCATAAGCATTACTATTAGGCAAAATCACAATACAAGAGAAAGCATGTTTGAACTAACCACAGAGGACCCATAACAATATGGGTGCCTAGATCTCAAATTCTATTTGATACAGATATGCCCAAAAGAAGAAACAATGCTATAATCCTAATGTTAGGACAATGTCCGACTATCATATACAAAAGAAAAAAGACATAAATTCCAAATCCCAACACTGAAAGAGGACGTAAATGTGGATTTTGGAAAGAGCCACAATACACAAATTATGGTTATGGATTCTATTGATTCTTTGGTGTCTTTGGTTTATCTAGAAAAGCATTGTTAGAACCAAGTGATATTTGTAAAATAATCTGGATAAAAAATATGTGAACAACAAAAGAAAATAAAATCTATAAGTATCAGTCTGAGCTTTCAGTTGCAACTTCTGAAGAATTTTAATCTTGAAGACTAATTTTATCTGAGCTGAGCAACTTCTGCAAAATTTATGCTACTTAGATCATTAAAAGGAAATATGCATCAAGAAGGATCAAAAGTCTCTTCAAGAGGTATGTTCTATCTGATTAACCCTTTAGCTGGATTATTATCTGTTGTGCAGGGCCCAGGCTGCTACTGTCTGTACTATATATGTGAATAGTCCAATTAATTTCAAAAGTATTCTCTTGAAATAAGTATCCGTGCCTATTGTCTGTTAAAAGTAGCTTCAGTCAAAATCTGTTACACTGGCTCTGATGGAAATTTGCTTCTAACATACTTCAGACACTATACCTTAAATATTGGATTATTTATCATAGTACACTTCGAGTGGAATATCTAGTTGTCACATGTTTAAGCGTGACTCATATTTAATTCATATTAAATACCCTGTCACTCACAACTTACACACACTACCCTACACTATTTCCTACACATTTTGTTCCTCAGTAAAACCCTAGAAAAACCCCTAAAAACTCCATGGCATCCTCTTCATCACAATTTATTCCTATTGATGTGGAATCTAGTGATTGTATTTAGATTAAGCCCACGACCTTAGTGTTCAAAAGAGACGATCTCAAGTTAATCATTGAACAGATTTTGGATTTCAACAATTTTGCTGCAAATGTGTATAAACTAACAGAGTACTTTGATGAACAAGGTTGGATGAACCTCTTTAATATTCTGAATGGTTTAACTTAATCCTTGTTGGTTATATATTTTTGGGTAAGGGTTGAGGTCTATGATAAGTTTTCTGCACAAGCTGAAGAAAGAAATGTTATAGAAATTGATAGAAGTCTGACGGGGAAGACAAGAACAAAAATGAGTTTGAAGGAATTCAAGTGTATTGAGACAATGTCATCAGTTTATGGAGTTAACATCACACTCACTCGGGATAACATTGCTTAAGTTATAGGTATCAAGAACTATGGAATTGTCAAATTTAACTCAACCCATGGATAAGAATTTTCTCCTAAGATCAAAGACCTTCTTTTTGAGGTCAAATCAGATTATGGAAAAGTAAAGAATATGTATCTTGAGTACAAACTTTTGTTCAAGATATTTTTCAATTTTCTGATTCCTAGGAATGGCAGTTCTGATCAAATCTCATATCACAAATACTTTCTATGGTTTCTAGTCATTAGACAACCTATCAATCTTGTTGCCTGCATCTTTCATCATCTATGTAAATCTATTAGAGACTGTCAATAACGTTGCAAGAAAAGTGTTCCATATGCTAGACTGCTTTCAAAAATATTTTATCAATGCAGACTGATTGAATTGATAAAAATTTCAAATTAGGTTTTGTTATGGAAGTATTCTCTCTACTAAAGTATTGGTCAATATGCAAATTTTTAAGAATGATGGTCCGGTGATGATTAATGATCCTATCTCAATCAAAAGAGATGAAATTAGAGCGTATATGAGCAATTTTCTTGTGACCACCAAAGAAGATAATCCTGAAGCCATAAGGGAGTACATCTTATTGGTCCAAAAGAAATTCGGAGTTACTAAGACCATGGAAAATGTAGATGTATCTATCAAGAAAGGTAAAAGAAAGTTGACTTCATTAAACAAAGAAAAGGCATCTCAAAAGCCGACTAAGAAGAAACTTTTGGGTGATGCTCAAAAAGCTCTGAGAAAGGAGATTAAAGAAGTGATTGCATCAACAGTAGTTTTGCCAACAAATACTAGGAGTGGAAGAACTCCTGAAAAGAAGAATATTTTTGCTCATGTTATGGTGAAAAAGAAGACAAGCGTAGTAGTGTTTCCTGATGATGATGGAGAAGAAGAAGAAGAAACACCACTAGTTCGGAAAATAAGACATCAGATAGACATGGTTATAGTAAGTAGATATTTCCTTACAAATTTTTTCTAAACCTCATGTTGATGAGATTATTTGTGGTGTTGATAAGGTTCTACAAGATCAGTTGGGAACAAGACTTGAATAAGTAACCAAGTCTATCGAGGTTACTAACTTTGTTCAAGAAATTGTTCCTAAATCTAAGAATCATACTCCTGAGGACTCTCAAAGGACTGTGTTTGGTATAATCTCAAATATCATTGATAAATTAAACAAAAATTATTAAGGTGTTGAAGGGGGTTGAAAGGATAATGTTATGAAATTTATGGCTTGTACTTAAGGCCCTCTGACTGCTAAATATGCATCAGGTGACTCTCTTGATCCTATATTTGATTCATCTCTAAAATATTCACCATTAATGAGAAAGTCTCCAACTCCCACATCCCCAAACTCAAATTATACACCAGTAAATCCATCTCAAACAAGCAACCCACCTTCACCAAACAACTCATCTCCATAAAACAACCTAGCTATAATACCGTACTAGACATCACCTTCTAAACAAATACATGACCTTACAATAGTTTAGAAAACTTTTGACACAATGTCTGAAGTATATTCAAAACACCCTAAAATCGAAAAACCTTTTGACCAAATATGTTTTCCACATTTTATAATTAAACCTCTAAACTTTCTTGTTGAACGTGTACCATCTAACTTAAGGGTGCGAGAAACACAAGAAAGGGGGGCTTGAATTAGGTTTCACCAATTATAAACTTTTTGAAACTCAAACACAATAGCTAACAAGTGAATACAAATAAATGAACACAATTATTTTTATCCTGGTTCAATGTTAACTAAGTTACTCCAGTCCACCCCGCAAGGTGATTTTCCTTATCTACAAGGACTTAATCCAATATAATCCACAGATAACAGACAACCAAAACAAGTCTAATCAACCTTGTTGATAACCACAACAAGTCCATCGATCCTTATTTAAGTCTTATTGAGAATCCTGACTACACCTAGTCTCTCAAGGAACCTATCAATAACCGTTGATTACAAAGATGTGTATACAAAGATGCTTCTAACAAGAAGATTACACAATGTTTAAGTACAGCAACACAAAAGTTTTGATAGTAAGATATGAACAAAAGCTCCTTGCTAATTTACAAAACTATACAAAGCATATCTTAAAAAAGTTTGTGCAACGCTTTAGCATAGTTTTATAGAATAGTAAGTGTTAAGTTCCAATTCTTCCAAGTCCTCCTTTTATAGCTGAAAAGAGATCCGTTGGAGGGTAGTATAGGAGACATGAAACTAGTTGTTTTGTCCCCAACAGTCATGGTGGGAATTATAGATAACATAGTATAAAAGAGCATTCCTTACACCACCCTAGCAGAGTAGTGGTCACAATGTACTTTGTACTTTTATACTCACCATCCATGCAAACCAATCTTGATCTTACCTACTATTTCTTCAGAGGCTTCTGATGTATGTTAATGAAGCATGTTGTAGAAGGATCAGAACTTTGAATCTTCATAACCTAAGTCTTTGGAGTCTTTAGAACTTGTTCAACAGAACCTTGTCTTCAAAGTCTTCAGCACTTGGTCTTTAGAAGTGATGTCTTCAGATCTTCAGAACTTGTTCAACAAAACCTTATCTTCAACAACTTCAAAACTTGGGAAAATAGAAGTAAATATTTAGAAGGCCTCCAAAGCTTCCTTGTAAAGTCACGATCATAAGCCCTTGTGCTATCGTTCCTTAGAAATGTTGCAGAAGAAGCATTGTAGAATCTTGACTTGTCTTTATAACACACCATAGGTATTTTTCCAGAGTGTTGAGTTCAGAACCTGATGACTTCACACGCCTTCTACCAGAGTCAGAACCTATTTAGAAAAAGCTACACACTAGAAAAAATCCATTAGAGTACATAATTATTCCCTAATATACCATGTAAAGTTATCATTAAAACTCAAGGCCATATGTAGAACCAATCTTGTTCTTACATAATTCTTATTCATCCAGCTCGTCAGCATAAAAAACTCATAGTCATCATATTAATGAACCTTAGTATGTTTTAGAATCTCAACTAATTATCTATCTATCACATCAACAATAAACTGAATCCCCATATAGACTACAAACCTCCCCTCTAGTCAGAGATATCGCTCCTGTAGCACAAGGTGGCCTAGAACAGCTCTCTGAAACTGGAAATGATACACATAACATTGTTGTTACCCCCACTTCTCCATATACCTCACCTTTAGATGATATTAATCATGGCACACCCATCCATGTTCTTTCTCAAATGGATAAGTTCATAACTGGATTTTATAACAAGGTCAAGTGGATGGTCTATGATAGACATGGTGCATCAGATACTGCAGCATATGCTGCAAGATGGGATGATATAAAACTCTCTATTGACTCTGTCATCCATAGTTTGAAAATTTCTCATATGAAGTTGTTGCTTCATCAAATCAAAGGATATTTCATCTTGAGGCTAGATTAGATTCTGTTGAAAATGCACAAGTTCAGATGGGCACTCAAATTCAAGACATGATGTCTCAGATATTTAATCTCTCTGATCATCAAGAAATGGTGGATACTCAACTCAGTAGTATAACTGCTAAACTAGAGGAAATGAGATTTGATATGAAGACGATTCTAGACCTATTGAAGAAAACCTAGGATTAGGATATAAAACCCTCATGTTTTCTTGACATATGTCTTTATTGTTTGTTGCAGATTCTACTATGATAGTATTAAGCATTTTCATCTATTATAGTTGTTTCTGTATTATGTTTTTTCATCTCAGGATCTTTTTCTCTCTCTTTTATTTTATTTCGTAACTCTTATTTGATGACAAAAAGGTGAGAATATGGAAGTATTTCAAGACATTAATAAAGACATTTTCTATATGAAAATGTGCTTTTATCAAGATCTTAAATATTCAACTTAATCGAAATATGCTTAATATGGTAGAAGATGTTTTAATAACTTGGATAGTACATTAGGGGAAGCTTACAAAACTCAACATATGAACTATTAAAATTTATAGAGAGCTTACAAACCTCAGGCTCTAAACTCAAGTTAATAAAACTGAATTAATAATTTGGACATAATCTAGGTAGAGCTTACAAACCTCAACCTATGAACTGTTAGACTCAGGGGAGGCTTACAAACATCATACCATGATATTGTCAAGTTATTAATAAAAATGTTTTAATTAATTTGGATAGAACTTACATGGAGCTTATAAACCTTAACCTATAGACTGTTAGAATTAGAGGGAGATTACAAACCTCAACCTCTAAAGTAGTCAAATTATTAAAACTGACCAACCAATTTTTCTTAAAATACTTATGTTTGTCATCATAAAAAAGGGGGAGATTGTTGGAACAAAATCGGTTCATACTAATTAAGTGTACATGATCATTAAATTTATATTTAACTTGGTTCTGACCTAGTTAAAGAGCTTGTAAGGAAGAAGCAAGTGAAACAAAATTCTACTAGATCAGAACCTAAGTTTCAAGCAAGACTTCACCTCCATAATGAAGCTTCTGATGTTTGAATATAAAATCAGTTTCTATATTGACTTTTCCTCTTATGATTCCAATGAAACTAAAGGCCTTGTTGGAAGCATAATATAAATCTCTTTTGTCCGTACTCTGTGCAAAAGCAACTACGTCTTGTCAACGGCTTGAATTGTGAAGGAATAAAACTAGAGGTTTTAGCACAAGTCTTAAGGCAAACTGATATGATTTCTTCAATCTACTACTCCATGCCTATTGTTGTACCCCAATTTTTCCCCCTAAGATTCCTCTATCATCTCATATTAACTCAATCACAACAACATCACACTAGGGTTTGGTTTTTCTCCCTATATCTAGGTTTGCTCATGAGGAGTCACCAAACACATTGATTTATATATTGTGATCATATATGTTTTGTATTTATTAACTTTTAAATAATAAATACAATGAATGTTTGCTCTAATTGATGATGTTATAGGGGAAAGCACAACACATTTCATCAGGTTGATCTATAGGTTCATGAGTTTATTTCCATGCCTTCTTCAACAAAGTTTCATTGAGATTAAATCTTTATCATTGAAGATAATTTTAAGTGATGTCATGACAAGGTCTAACATGATTCATAATTCCTCAATTTGTCAAATAAAATCAAAAGATGCAAGAGTTGATTGAAGAAGTTTGACCTAATTGGACAAGTTCTTAATTTCTTGATCACGAGTGCATAACTCTCTCAATTCTCAATATTTGGAGGTTTTTTTTGTTTCTATAGTTTCTTATTATAATCCACAACAACTTTTATTCACATGGAAAAAGTATTTGTTTAAGAAAGTTTGTCAAAATTGAAAGGGGTTCCCAAGGCATTTTGTTGCTCTAGGAGCTAGGGTTTTGAACTTCTAAGAGCTATAATTTGCTCATATTTTGAGATTTTTGAGTAATTCCAAGGACATGCTTTTCTATAAATGGTTATAAACTAATCACTTCAAAAGTTTCAAGAAGATTTTATGTGGAAGATTCCTAATGATTTAGAAACATTACAAGTCCTCTAGATAGGCCATCAAATTCCCTTATGTGACTTCAAAAGATCATAACTTGGTCAATTTATATCTCCTTGAGCCAATTATTTTTCCATAATGATCTTAAGGATGTGAAATTCAACTCTTATTTTATGTGGAAAGCTTAAAAATGGATGGAAAATGCCCTAAGAATGCACAAGATTATAGGTCATCTCATGAATTTTCACCAACTTCACAAGGCCATAACTTTTTCAATGCTTGTTATTTTTTAGTGATTCAAGTTTCAAAATACTCTTTAAGGATACTACTTCAAGCTTGCATCAATGATAAAAGCTCAATTTTTAAGAAAGGCCTTTTTTGGAGTCAAAACATTATAGGACATTTTTTGAGAAAAACTTAGAATTTTTCTAAGTACAAAAATCAGCATCTTTTTCTCAACTTTGACTCATCACAACTTTTAGCTCAAGCATCCATTTAATTTCATTCTTTTCACATTGTAAATATTGTAACCTTATCTTTCAAATGCTTCAAGAATCCAGCCCTAAGACCCCTTGAGCTATGAACACCATGGATTCAAAGTTGGTACCTTGAAACTGACTTTTTCCTCTAAGTCAGAATTTGAAATGCACAATTCAGCTTCTAATCACTAATTTTCTGCGAGTTTTTACTTCTAATTATGTTAAACAATCTTCCAGAATTGATTAGCACCTTGAAATGCATGTTTTGGTTGTGTTTTAAGCAAAATATAAGTCACACTTTTCATGTTTACAACTTCACACGATTCCCCTCCAAACTTTATCATTCCACAAGCTTGAGCATCCCATTTGCTTCCCTATAAATAGAGGGTTATATCTCACTCATTTTCTCAAGCTTAGACAGACAGAATCGCCCTGCCCAACTCTTTCCTTAACCCATATTTTTGCAACTTCGAATTTGGTTTTACAGCCTTCCTCAATCCATTTTCTTTGTCAATTCTTCATCCTTGAACTTCATTGAAGCTAAAAAAAGAAGAACACAGCCTTAAAGAATCCTAAATCATGCTAGCCAAGTCAAGTTTCAAAGCTCTGAATTTGAACTTCAATAGGTAGATTCCTTCATCAGTTCTCTCAAAATTGGTTAGCATAATGAAGCTCTCATCATTCTAACACTAGTCGCAACATTTGTTTTCAACTGGAATTGAGTTTTATCATGAATTTTCAAATCCCTATTCAACTTTTTTCTTCTGGTTTTCTTCAAATCGACTGAGCTACAGCTTATATAAATTTTTCGCGAGGGTACAATTTCCTTCGTCTTGATGACACGAAGAGAATGGCATTAGTCTGAACCTCTAATTTTACAGTTTGAGAAGCCTGGTTTTGAGGTTAGATGAAGGTTGAAGACGACCACGCTGGCGTCTTCAACCAATGAGAATTTGCCATGCATTTTTTTAAAGTTGTTTTAAATAGTTGATCTAGTGGTTTATTCAATAATGACCATGATATGCACAGTGCGCCAGATCCTTTGGATTTGATTACTAATGCGTTTTGACATTGATCTAATGGTCCACATATTTTTGGTTTATTTTTATTTTTTGATTTTTATTTTTAATTGATTTAAACTTCAAAATTCATTTCTGACTCAAAAAATCTGAAAAAATTCTTAAAAATACTTTGAATTATTTCTGACTTTATGAATATTTTTTCATATTTTTATTTTAATGTTTGTTATTTTTCCTAATTTTTTGAATTGTTTGCCTTATTTTAATTGTTTTAAAAATACTTCTTGGCATTTTAAAATTCTAAAATTTTTTATCAATATCATTTTCTTTATTTCTGACTTTCTGAAAATTTTCTAGAATTTTATTTTGATTTTTACTATTTTTTATTTTTTTTCACTTATTTGAGTGATTTTTAATTAGTTAAAAAATACTTTTCTGTTTTAAAAAATTATCAAAAAAATTTAGAACAATATTTGAGATCACTTCTGACTTTTCTATGGTCTCTTCTAATTTTTCTTTGATACTTTGAACATAGTTTGCTATTTTACCTTTTATTTTGATTTTAAAAACAATTTAAAAATCATTTTCTCTTTTTTATTTTGGTTTACTAATTACAATTTATTTTTTGAGTATATTATGGCCATGTGATTTTTGATCATGAACTTCATTAACATCATTGGATCTTGGGTGTTGAGTTTAACTCCACCAAATGGATGAATGATTTTAATGATAGTTTGATTAAAATCTTTAATTCAAATATTTTTCCTCCCTCTTCATCTTATCCCTTTCTTACTTGTATTATATTTTATTAGAGGATGATTTACATATCATCTCTCTAAATATATGGTACATAGATTATTATTGAGCGGCCTTAAAATAGGTGCGACTTCTACATAAATCCACTTGCGATTGCTTAACATAGCGCTAAATTTTGTCCCGTTTCGAGAAATGATCATTTGTGGCCCAAACCTATGTTTGCAAGCCCAAGCATGCTTAATTTGAAACCTTTGATCTAATAACCTTGAGATCCATTGTTAGGAGGCTTTGGTCTTATCAATCCTCTAATGAATCTTTAAAAAATTTGGAACTAAGTGAATCATTTAAACATCATTGATCATTTATTGTTGCCTTGAGATTTTGATATGAATGATATACTTGACAAAAAGCAAATGAAACTTATTTTTGAGAGACTTTGATTTTATCAATCTTCTAATGAGTTTTCAAATGCAAGTTTCAAGATGGTCATTCAACTAACCTCTAATTCCTAACAATTGACTTTATTTTATGCTTTTACTTTATTCTTTTTATTTTGAGCATATTTATTTTAGCATTTTCATTTCATGCTACTTTCGTCTTTACTCATTTGAGCATTTATCTTTATGTCATTTTATTTTGCTCACTTGAGCTTTTAATTTTCTTTTGAAGACACCTAATAATCAACTTGAACCATAAAAACTTTAATGTTACTTGGGCTATTTGGTTACTATCCTTGGCATTTTGAAGTTATGGACTTCTTGGACTTAGGATTAGAGACCTTGACCTACCTTGAGACATTGTGACTTCTATTGCAATATTGTCCGGAGTTCTTGGGGTTTACCCCACGACATTGGGTTGTTGTTTTCTTTATGTGCGGGTTATTTTGATTATATGCTTTGTCTGTGATTGGTAATTCGTCTGTATACAGCCGTTACTCTGTCCAATTTTTGTGAAGACTTAATGCATTTGAAGCTTGGTTTTCTTAAGAGGTTTATTATCTTTGATTGTTTGGTTTCAATCCAAAAGATGGGAATTCTATATTGACTCATTATGTCAAGTATTGGATTCTTATTGGTTAGACGGTTCTTTTCTCTAGATTTTACCTTATGTTTTAGGATAGTCCCTTCATCTCCTCTCATCTTCTTTAATTTCAAAAATCTTCTCCCTCATTTTCAAAAATATTCTTGTTTTCTAAACTTGAATCTCTTTCACAATAAACTTGGACTTAGGTCCATGCATTTTCAAAAATCTTTTCTTCATCAAAGTTTAAATAACTTAATAATACTCTGACATTTTTGTGAGAAGACTAAAAGCCAATCAATCTCATTTAAACCATTTTTCCACTTTAGCTTTTTACATTAAAACATTTCTCAAAAGATCATACTCTTGTCAATCCTTGTAGTGATGCGAGCTACTATACTTCTATGATATGTAGTAAAGTGAGATATTATCCACTTGGGTGTTGAGCGAGGCTTTGTTGATTTTAAAATCCAAGCCATATCCTCCACTTTGAGATGATGAAAATTCTCCTTTCTCATAATCGTGGATAGTAAGTATGTTCTTCAACTCGGATAAGACGTTGATGTATCGTGTCTTAAAATTAACCAACACGCTTGTGTTTTAAAAAATTTTAAAAAGGTGAACTACGAGTACCCTGATCCCCTATTGCACGGAAGGTGGTACATAGGTGTGATACGGTAGGAGAACTGACTAGGGTTTTGCGTTTGTTTTTGCAAATGTTTCGGTTGAGCAAGAGTCGCCACCGACTTTTTATTTTATCCTAAGGAAAGGTTTAAAAAGCACAGCAAAAACCTTTGAGATTTTTCTTGGGTTCGGGGAGTAGATTATAGAAGGGGAAGGTATTAGCACCCCTTCTATCCATGGTTATCCATGGGCTCTTAGGTACTTGCTTAGATCAATCTTGCCTTGGTTTTCAATTGTTTGAAATGGTGCTTTGTGTGGTTTTGAAAATGTTTTGAAAAGATGCCTTGTGATAGGCTAACCTTGTAACAATTCTTTACTCGAATGTTTTACAAAAGGTGTTTTATCTTTTAAAAAGATGTTTCAAGGGTTTGAAAAGTTGATTTTGAAAGTGTTTGTGAAGTGGGTATTGAAATTAGGCAAGTGTTTTCTTGGCAAATTGACAAGTACTTAAGAGTTTATCTACCCTAAAGCTTTCTCAAAGATTTTTGTTATGTTTTAAACCTTTTGACAATTTTGTTCCACCATTGTATTTGGTGGACAATCTTGTCTTAGGAGATGAAAGAGGCGGGCGCGGGTCATCGTTTAGACCATAATTGCAATAGTGTTAAAGGCCTTTGGGCAATTTTCTTTAAGGGACTTGATCATTTGTTTTTGTTTGTTTTGAAAAGTTTTATCGAGGGACTATGATCATTCAATTTGTTTGTTTTGCCCAAAGAAGTTCAACATACAATATGGCCCATTTATTTGAAGGCAACAAAGTGGAATACCCTAGGGGTGCAAGTGTGAGATGTGTTGTTTATTTTCATGCTCATTTATCTTGTATTAGGTCAAACTATTTTTTATCGTTTTTCGCATGCAAACCCTAATTCTAACATGGCATAATTAGAAAGCGTATAAAGTGCGAAATTTAAATTCCTACGCTATTACAACATAATAATATAGGGAGGGGGGTACAAATTTACAAATGGGGGATATTTAGACAAGAATTTAAATCTAAATTATTACATCATTTTTGAATATTTGCAAGGTAAATAAATTGCGTAATTAAATAGAAATTAACTAAATATGCAAAATGCAAAAGAAAGTTTTATATATGTATGAAAAAAGTGTGGTTTAAAATAAAACAAGGAAAATAAAAAGGTATTATTTTTGAGTATTTTTAACTTTTAGGGCAAAAACCCTAATTTCAATCAAAATGGATATTAATTAATTAATTCACATAATATTTATTATTTACATACAAAAATAAAATAAAATATAGTATATTTGTAAAAAAGGGTATTTTTTAGTATTAAATATTAAAAAAATAAAATATGTACATTATTTGATATTTTATTCTAAGTATATGAATATATATATATGTATATTTATATTATTTTAATTATGTACTATATATAAATAATAATAATAATTAATTTTTTAGAAAATAGTATTTTTTTTATATAAAATATTTTCAGAGGGTAATATAAAATAAAAATGAAAATGAAAATGTATTTACACTATTTTATCTATTTATTCTAAATAATAATATATATTCATTTATGTATAAATCAAAAGAAAATCAAATAAATACTAAATAAAAATCAAAAAATGATGAGAAAAATATTTTCAAATTTTTAATGTCATGAGAAAAAATAAATAAGTCAAACAAAAAAAGAAAAAGTCAAAAAGAATTAAAAATAAAGCAAATGGGCTTAGGGGGTGTAATAGCAAAATCAGGGTGCAAAAAGAAATAACAACAAGCCCAGCCCAGGAAGCTGTTATCTTCAACCTTCAGACAACCAAATTCAAAAAAACGCGCGCCTGCTTCTCAAGTTCCTAACTCCTGATCCTTTGATTTTTTGAACAAACTTCCAACACAAAAAATGTTAAGCATGAAACCACGATTCCAAATATATAAAAAACATCTCCTAACTCTAAAAAATGAGAGAGAATTTTAGTGATCCCAAATCTTAACCTAAGTTTTCTGCCATTTTCAAAGCTTAAATTCTCTCAACTCAGGCAAAAGAAATGAAATGTAAAGATATGTACATGCTCAGGGCTATGAGTAGAACCTTGTTTCTTCACAAACTTAAGACTAAAGATGCATAATAAGAGAGATACGAGTTCAAAATTTTACCTATTCAGTTGAACTTCTATCTGGAGAATGAGGGACTTTCAGTGCGAGGTGATGATTGGAAAAGCTTCCTTGAGGTCCAGGGATGCTATTCCAATGTTTACTTTGTCTTGAAAGCTTCTGAATCAAGCTATGGAACTTCAACTGCAAAAGGAAAAAATGAAAATGGTGGAAACTGTTAGAGGGATTACAGGTCAGGTTTTAGGTCATGGTTAGCTTGCATACATGCTAGGGAATGTGTATGAATTGATTTTGGTAAGAATGCTCGAGGGAAATGGGAGTTTGCACTCAAACTGCAGAGGCAACTCTGTTTTTGCAGTTTGAGGATGATTCTGAGATGGAGGGTGTTTTGGAGGTCAAAGGCTCGTGCAAAAGCTTGGATATGTTCTTTGGAATGTGTTTGATAACTTTGTTCTTGTGTGCTAATGCTGGTATGAGAGTTGTTACAAGTTATGGGACTTTCTTCTTTCTTAAGCAACAAAATGCCACTTGATGTTTTAGGTCAGTAGGGGACCTCTAATCCTGCAGCAAAGCCTCTCTTGATCAGAGCAATTTGTCCATAATCTTGTGCCATTCAGATTTGCAATGTACTTCTTTGATTTGCAATTGGACATAAAGCTAATCTTTTCAAAAATGGAAAGTTCACTTCATCTAAAAATGGATCAATCTTGTGTACAATGCTTGAACTCATGGAACAACACTTTGGCACAATGAACAAGCATTAAATTATGGAGTGTAACTTGGTTTAAGGACCTGTAATCTAGCCTAAAGCATACTGAGTTCAAATTTGCAAAGTTATGGACATGGAACTTGGTCATGAACAAAGTGGTTTTTTGCTATATTGTGAAATTCGATTCTCTCTAACCATGAGGTTTTTTGAGAAGTTCTTGGACATTTTGGAAAGCTTGGAATGTGTACTACAATCCATCTTTGAAATGCAAATTGAAATTCCAAGTGGAAGGGTATGTAAAATGGCCTTAAAGTGGGGTAGAAAACCTTGTCAAAATAGGTTAAAATTCTACTAAGTTGAAAATGGTTTAGTGCCCTTATTCAAAAAATTGTAACTTGAGATACAAGCTTCAAATGAGAAAACTTTGTGAATCAAAGTTGTAGATTATGCAACAAGCTACAACTTTCATGTTTTGACTTTTGTTTGAATCCAAATGGATCTTGGTGAAAAGGTGGGGCAAAGTTGGGAAAAAATTAGGGTTTTTCATAACTTAGAAAAATTCTAAGTTATGAAAAATTCCATTTTCTAACCCTAATTTGCAATTTGTGATTTCTTGGTGAAAAAGTTTCATGATTTGGCATATTTTGATGAAAAATGAATCTTGACCTTTGATTTTGACCAAAAAGTCAAAGTTTGACTTTTCAGTATACAGTCAAAACTGATCAATTGACTGGGAAATTCAACTGTCAATCTTGTGTACTTGGGATCTTTTGAACTTGTTGAGCATGTCAAGATAATTCCATAGGGTCCTTGAGTCCATATGTGAGCTTGGTTTGCCATTGGCTAGGTCAAACAGTCAAAAATTGCCTTTGTACAGTCAAAACCCTAAAAATGACCATTTTGCCCTTTTAGTGATCTGATCAAATTTCTTGTGGAATTGTGATCCAAACTTGATCAAATGGTTCATATGAGTTCATAATGTTGATGTGGATCAAATTTCATGAGATTTGACTGTCAATTGGCCACAATTGACTTTTTTCCCCAATACAGTTGACTTTTAGGTCAACTGTCCCATTGACTGGGCAAAACTTGGAATCAAGACTTGAAACTTGGTATGGATAAACTTGGGAGGTCAATATGAAGCAAGAAAGTCATCTTAGGCATTTTAGGTCAAAACATCTTTGTGCAAACACAAACCCTAATTTGGGGTTAGCAGTGCAAGGAGGAGTCTTGAGCAGATGAAACCCTAACTGGATCTTGAGCTTCAAGAGCCTTGTGAGGAGTAATCAATGAGAAATGGGAGGGCAAATTTTGGGGTACAACAGTTGCCCCTGTTCAATCTTCTTGAACCTGAAGAGTTAGATTGACAAGCTTGCCTTTCGTGACTCGAGGGTAAAAGGAGATTGGACACTAGAGTGCCCGGAAATTTGCACTCATCAAAGCATAGGATGCGGGAATGGGCTTAGAGATGCCATTTGGAGATGGGCTTAACGATGCCATCTGGGAGAGTGACAGAAACTTGTCGGGGATGGGCTTAAAGATGCCATCTGGAAGGGAATATCAGGAAAGTGTCCAAGCTTTGGACCATTTCTGAATTGGGGGTCTGAACAAGCAATAGGTTGACATCCGTTGTTGGGAGGAACCTGTAAGCTGTTTTCAGGAAGTTGCATCTGAACAAGTTGCTAGATTAACATCCGTTACTTGGGAAGAATCCATGAACTGTTTTCAGAAGTCTTGAGATTGAATCAGCAATAGAGCCGCATCCGTTGTTGGGAAGCGTCCGGAAACTAATTTCAAAGGTTGCATCTGAACAAGCTGATAGATTAACATCCGTTATTTGGGAAGAATCTATAAACTGTTTTCAGAAGTCTTGAGAAGAGTCTGAACAAGTGATAGGTTAACATCCGTTTACTTGGAGAACCCGTGAACTATTTTCAGAAATCTTGAAGTTGAATAAGCAATAAAGCAGCATCCGTTGTTGGGAAGCTTCCGTAAACTGTCTTCAAAAAGTTGCATCTGAACAAGCTGATAGATTAACATCCGTTACTTGGGAAGAATCCATAAACTGTTTTCAGAAGTCTTGAGAAGAATCTGAACAAGTGATAGGTTAACATCCGTTTACTTGGAGAACCCGTGAACTGTTTTCAGAAATCTTGAGATTTGACTAACTTTAGTCTGTCGACTGATCTTACCTGAAAAGGCAAAGAGTTAGTTGTATGCAATGTTATGGTGCATGATACAATGTATATTATGTGCTATGAATGTAAATGGATGCGCATGTAAGCTGGAGAGCTGTCTTGCACAGGATAAATGAATCTGGGATAGCTGAAGATAAAGGAATCTTGATTGCTGCCGGGGAAAATAAATCCTTGGTTGTTGCTGGGGAACATGGAGCTTGGGTTGTATACCAATCTTCTGGGGAATTCCTGAAGTCTTCTACTGGGGAGTACCAAACTAGTAGACTTAATGCTGGGGAGGCCAGATTGAGAATCTTCAGCTTGGAGAGAAGTATCTCTGGAGATTTCACTGGGGAACTCAAGATTTTTCTTCCTAAAAACTCTGTGGGGAGAAGGTTTAAAAGTCTGACTCCGCTGGGGATTGTCCATTTGAAGCTTTTGATCTGCTGGGGATACTGAAGCTTAAACTCTGAGGGAAAATGATTTCCGGAAGGTTCTTTGGCTGGGGATTTTGCAAAGATAAAACTCCTCCGGGGATTGTATTGATAAGTTATTATTGGGGAATTTTGAGGAACTCTACTGGGGAATTTTGAGGAACTCCGCTGGGGATGGGAAGAACTTTGGCGAGCGCGATCTCCCCTGGTTGTTAGCTGAGGATAACCCAGTTATAAGCCTCTGTGAGGAATAACTTTGAATAAAATTCGGGAGGGACGTCCGTACTCTGCGGGGAATACCTTTCCGAACCTTACTGGGGATAAGCTTCGAGGGTCTGCTGGAGGTAGACCTCAGGGTTTGCCAGGGATGTTGATTATAGATCTTGAGGGATTTCCTTTGAAAGGGTGTCAAAATATCCGTTTGTACTTTCATCCTATCAGTAACCCTTTTCTTAGGTTCAATTAGGGAGTGATCATGTTTCAAATGCATATGCCTATTTAACAAAACATTGGACGTTTCTCAAAATAAAACAAATAGTGCAAGAGAAAAAAGAAAAAGGGAAATGACACAAATTTTGGGAAGAGTATTTATATTGATTTTCTTTGGGTATATTTGTACAAAGGAGACAATCATCCTAGTAAGAGGATCTTGTCGTAAATATTTGAAAAATTTATACAAAATAAAGATGGCTATGTGAAATAATTCCATGGGATTCCATTCTGCTGTAGCTTTCACAACTCCGAACATCTGTCCATTCAATGCTTCGTTTGACGATGGCTGGATTGATCAGAAACCTGGAACCGGTTGATGAAGAGACTGTCTTTGAAGTGATCCGACGAGACATAGTCATACGCTCTAATTCCCTAACTTTTGCCTGAATCGCCCTTTCGGGTTTTCGATCCACCGGGAAACCCCTTTTTGCCCAAGCCGCCCTTTCGGATTTTCGACTTGCCGGGTGTACAGATTTTTTTTGTTTTTATCCCTAATTTTTGCCTGAACCGCCCTTTCCGGTTTTCGGTTCACCGGGATGCCCATTTTTGCCCAAGCCGCCCTTTCGGGTTTTCGACTTGTCAGGTTATTTTATGCGTAGTATCTTTTGACTATGTCTGTGTTCGCAGGGTGCGGCAAATCGTCGCCGTCCATGGTGGTCAGAATCATTGCACCACCAGAAAATATGCTCTTGATCACAAATGGTCCTTCATATGTAGGAGTCCATTTGCCCCTGGGATCACTTTGCGGCAAGATAATCCGCTTGACTACTAGATCTCCGACTTGATACACTTGACGTCTGACCTTCTTATTGAAGGCCTTGATCATCCGTTTTTGATACGTCTGACCATGGCATATAGCCGCAAGTCGCTTTTCGTCGATCAGATTGAGTTGATCAAGTCGAGTCTGCATCCAATCATCTTCATTCAAACCTGCATCCTTCATAATCCTTAGAGACGGGATCTGAACTTCCATAGGCAAAACAGCTTCCATGCCATAAACCAAAGAAAATGGGGTTGCCCCAGTTGAAGTACGTATCGTCGTACGGTATCCATGCAGTGCAAACGGTAACATCTCATGCCAGTCTTTGTAAGTGACTGTCATTTTCTGAATAATCTTCTTAATATTTTTGTTCGCAGCTTCAACAGCACCGTTCATCTTCGGCCGATAGGGAGATGAATTATGATGATAAATCTTGAACTGTTCGCATAATGCAGTGATCATTGTGTTATTCAGATTTGTACCGTTGTCTGTGATAATCCTGTCTGGAACACCGTACCAACATATGAGATTTTGCTTGATAAAGTGGGCAACCACATTTTTGGTGACAAAGGCGAAGGAAGCTGCTTCGACCCATTTAGTGAAGTAGTCAATGGCAACCAGGATGAAGCGATGTCCGTTGGAAGCCGTGGGCTTGATCTCTCCAATCATATCAATGCCCCACATTGCGAAGGGCCATGGAGCAGTCAGGACAATGAGGGGAACCGGAGGGATATGAACTTTGTCAGCATAGACTTGACACTTGTGACAAGTACGGGAATGTTGATGGCAGTCAGCCTCCATGGTAGACCAATAATAGCCTGCCCTTAGGATCTTCTTAGCCATTGTATGCCCGCTCAAGTGAGTGCCAAATGGGCCGCTGTGTATATCAGTCATGATCAACTCTGCTTCAGCCTTATCCACACATTGGAGTAATACACAATCATGGCTTCGTTTGTAAAGGATGCCGTTGCTCAGGAAGAACTTAGCAGCGAATTTCCTTAAGAACTTCTTGTCATTCACGGAAGCTCCTTCAGGATAATCTTGGGTCTCGAGATACCTTTTGATTTCATGGTACCAAGGCTGTTCCACTACTTCTTCGGTATTAATCTCGTGACAATGCGCGGGTTCATCCATTCGCTCGATGGTGATTTGGGGAGCCTCGTTATCCCAGTTGAGTTTAAACATGGAGGACATTGTGGCTAGAGCATCTGCTAGCTGATTCTCTTCTCGCGGAAAGTGCTCGAAGGTAATTTGCTCGAAGTGAGGCAACAATGTCAGAACATGTTCTTTGTACGGGATAAGATTAGGATGCTTGGTATCCCAATCTCCCTTGATCTGGCTGATGACCAAAGCCGAGTCCCCGAATACGATCAAAGATTTGATCCCCAAGTCTATAGCAGCCTTGAGACCAAAGATGCAGGCTTCATACTCAGCCATATTGTTTGTGCAGCCGAAGCAAAGTCGGGCCGTGAAAGGAGTGTGGCATCCTTCCGGAGAAATGAGTACTGCGCCAATGCCGTTTCCAAGTGCATTTGAAGCACCATCAAAGTACAGGGTCCATCGGGATCCCTTTTCGGGTCCGTCATACGGTCCGTCACCTTTAATGTTGTCCAAATTCATGATGTCCTCGTCCGGGAAGTCAAATCTCATGGGTTGATAGTCTTCAATAGCCTGATGAGCCAGATGGTCAGCTAGTACACTCCCTTTTATAGCTTTTTGGGTGGTGTACTGGATGTCATACTCGGTCAACATCATTTGCCATCTGGATATCCTTCCAGATAAAGCGGGCTTTTCGAAGATATACTTGATAGGGTCCATTTTGGATATCAACAAGGTAGTATGAGTCAACATATACTGTCTTAGTCGGCGAGCAGCCCATACCAAAGCGCAGCAAGTTTTCTCGAGCAGTGAGTAGCGAGTCTCACAGTCGGTAAACTTTTTGCTAAGGTAATAAATAGCATGCTCTTTTCGACCAGACTCGTCATGCTGGCCCAAAACACACCCCATTGAGTTATCCAAGACGGTCAAATACATGATCAATGGTCTTCCTTCGGAGGGTGGCATCAGAATGGGAGGTTCTAGCAAATACTCCTTGATTCTATCAAAAGCAGCTTGGCAGTCATCGTTCCATTCAACTACCTGATCTTTCTTCAAGAGTTTGAAAATTGGCTCACAGGGAACTTGGTCATGAACAAAGTGGTTTTTTGCTATATTGTGAAATTCAATTCTCTCTAACCATGAGGTTGTTTGAGAAGTTCTTGGACATTTTGGAAAGCTTGGAATGTGTACTACAATCCATCTTTGAAATGCAAATTGAAATTCCAAGTGGAAGGGTATGTAAAATGGCCTTAAAGTGGGGTAGAAAACCTTGTCAAAATAGGTTAAAATTCTACTAAGTTGAAAATGGTTTAGTGCCCTTATTCATAAAATTGTAACTTGAGATACAAGCTTCAAATGAGAAAACTTTGTGAATCAAAGTTGTAGATTATGCAACAAGCTACAACTTTCATGTTTTGACTTTTGTTTGAATCCAAATGGATCTTGGTGAAAAGGTGGGGCAAAGTTGGGAAAAAATTAGGGTTTTTCATAACTTAGAAAAATTCTAAGTTATGCAAAATTCCATTTTCTAACCCTAATTTGCAATTTGTGATTTCTTGGTGAACAAGTTTCATGATTTGGCATATTTTGATGAAAAATGAATCTTGACCTTTGATTTTGACCAAAAAGTCAAAGTTTGACTTTTCAGTATACAGTCAAAACTGATCAATTGACTGGGAAATTCAACTGTCAATCTTGTGTACTTGGGATCTTTTGAACTTGTTGAGCATGTCAAGATAATTCCATAGGGTCCTTGAGTACATATGTGAGCTTGGTTTGCCATTGGCTAGGTCAAACAGTCAAAAATTGCCTTTGTACAATCAAAACCCTAAAAATGACCATTTTGCCCTTTTAGTGATCTGATCAAATTTCTTGTGGAATTGTGATCCAAACTTGATCAAATGGTTCATATGAGTTCATAATGTTGATGTGGATCAAATTTCATGAGATTTGACTGTCAATTGGCCACAGTTGACTTTTTTCCCCAATACAGTTGACTTTTAGGTCAACTGTCCCATTGACTGGGCAAAACTTGGAATCAAGACTTGAAACTTGGTATGGATAAACTTGGGAGGTCAATATGAAGCAAGAAAGTCATCTTAGGCATTTTAGGTCAAAACATCTTTGTGCAAACACAAACCCTAATTTGGGGTTAGCAGTGCAAGGAGGAGTCTTGAGCAGATGAAACCCTAACTGGATCTTGAGCTTCAAGAGCCTTGTGAGGAGTAATCAATGAGAAATGGGAGGGCAAATTTTGGGGTACAACAATAGGCACTAAAGGATCGCAAGCGCGGCGGGTGCAAAAATTGTAAAAAAAAAAATATTTCTTTTCTCATCCCCACAATCTATTTTTATACAACAGTTATAGCCAAAATACAAAAAAATTCAAAGAGGTTCCTGCTGAGTACCGTAGATGTTTAGGGTGCTAATACCTTCCCTTTGCATAACCAACTCCCAAACTTAGATTATCTCCATTTTTTTGGATTAGTCTCAACATTTCTACGCTACAGAAAAAATGGCGATTTCATTGGGGAAATATTGACAAAATGTTGGTCCATCCCTAAGTGGGTTGAGCCTATCTTTTTTTATTTGTCTATGTGCTATTGTTGTTTATATGTTATATGTTGTATATATGTTTGTCTGGATTTTCCTGGTTTTCAGGGTGCTTGGTGATTTCTCATAAGTCCTCTACCCGGACTTGGGAAAACTTAAGATAGGACGAGTGGTATAGTCATGTTAACTTTGAGGGAGTAATCCCAAAAAGGAGACATGAGATCTCCCACTCAGTGGAGGCCCCTTTGATTGTAGTGTTTTTTACCAAGTAATCGGGAAGACGTGTTGCTTTCGACCTCGGAGCCTGCTGAAACTGAGGATCGTAGAACCTTTAACCCATCTTGGCCTTTTAGGTGTAGTGCGGAAACTATGACAGAGTAATCCGGAAATTGTTGTCACACGATACTACACTCAGGCAAGTTTTTCTTGAGAATATTACTAATTACCGAGTTAATCGGGACGTTGGTAATATCCGAAGGAAGGATGTAGACTCTGGGAACCTCTTATAACCTTGTTCGGCAGGTGATAAACTATTAGACCATACCTTGTGGGTAGTACCTTTGACCTCATGCTCGTGACGTCAAACCTATGAACCCCCTATGTTTGTGATCTTGTGTGTGATTGTTGCATCATGCATTTATGCACCCATGAGCATCTTTTAAGACATTTTGGTTTAAGGGACTTAAAGTTGACTTTTTGCGAATATCTCAGGCACTTTTGACCATGGATTCTGGAAAAAGAAAGACTCGGAAGTATAGTTTCAAGAATCCCAAGATAGATGATTTGATGAGTCTAATTCCCGATATTGAGAGTTCTACATATTTCCGAAAGAAGTATGGATCCATCATATCTCTCATGAAGCTCGGGATGAAGGAGGGTATTCTCTCGACTTTGTTCCAGTTCTATGATCCAATGTATCGATGTTTCGCTTTCCCTGATTATCAGTTAATGCCTACATTAGAGGAGTATTCTTATCTACTAGGTTTACCTGTTACCAATCGTGTTCCTTTCACAGGTTTGGAGGGGGAGCCAAAATCTCAGAAGATTCTTGCTATGGTCCATTTAGGGAAGTCTGAGATTGAGGCCCACATGACTACCAAAGGAGGAATTAGAGGATTACTTGCTCATTTTTTATTATAGAAAGCTATCTACTTTGCTAGGATGAAGAGTATAGTTGCTTTTGAGGCCATCTTTGCTCTACTTGCTTATGGGTTGTTCTTATTTCCGAATGTCGACAACTTTGTGGATATCAATGCCATCAAGGTCTTTTTGATAGGGAATACAATTCCTACATTATTAGGAGATGCTAATTACTCCATTCATCTTCGGGATTCTTATCATGGAGGGATGATCATTTATTGCACGCCTTTGTTGTATCAGTGGTTTATTTCTTAATTACCCTTGTCTGATGCTTTCTGGGATGTCAAGAAGGAACCGCGTTGGGCCCCAAAGATTATAGCCCTCACTCATTCAGATATTGTTTGGTATCATCAGGCTTACCATGATGTGGAGATTGTCGATAGTTGTGGTAGTTTCCCCAATGTATCTCTTCTTGGTACAAAGGGAGGAATTCACTACAATCCTATTCTCGCACGAAGACAACTTGGATATCCAATGAGAGATAAGCCAAATAGTATTCATCTGAGTGATTTCTTTCTTAAAGAGGGAGATGATCATAATAAAGCTAAGGAGGAAATTGAAAAGGCTTGGTGCCATATTCACAGGAAGAGTAGAAAGGACTTGGGACCTAGAGAAGCTGTTTCTTTGGAGCCTTATCTTCGATGGGTACAAGCAAGGTCAATCCAGTTGAAGATGTCATATTCTCGTGAAGCACCTATGCCTGATATGTTTATGAAAACCACTCCTCCCCTTTTAGATGATATGGAAGAGATTCAACTTTCCCCAGTCAGGATGCAGCATGAGAAGGAGGCTTGGAAGAATAAGTGTCAGACTTTAGAGATATCCTACCGAGCAGACTTGAAGGAGAAGGATGACTTAATTTAGATTCTTAAGAGTCGTGTTATAGAGATGATAGAGAAGCAAGAGGATTTATTTTCCTCTAGAGATCAGTCAGGACTTAGTCATTCACTTCCTGTCTCAAGTGATTAGAAAGTGGTAGCTGACAGGTATGTAGAAGAGAACAAGCAGTTGAAGGCTCAGATTGCAAGACTCACAGGAAAGCATCAGTGTGTGGAGTGATCTTCATCAGCTTTGCTTTTTAGGATTTTAGATTCTATCTTGTTTTGTACTGTGATTGTTGAAACTTATACTAAAAATTGTAATCTATTTTGAAGTTATTATAATGAGATTTTCAGTATTTCAAAATGTGTCAGTACTTTAATATTTGCAAAATTGTCTATAATTCTTTGAGTCCCTTGAAATACTAATAATAAAATAAATCATGTGCATTACATATCATGAACCATCTGGTACATATTTCTTGCATTTTTGTTCATAGCCAGGTGTCTTACTGAATTTCTCTAATTCGTTTAGCAAGTTGTCTCACTGGTACAATACTCGGGCTAATTCTAGGAAGAAATGGAGAATCTTGAACACGAGAATCGCGAGCTGCACAAAGAAGTTACTGCTTTGAAAGCCAGTATGGCTGCTATACCCCAAAATTTTCCCTCTCATTTTACTTCACACATGCCCATTGAGGTCCCCAACTTGCCCTAGGATGACTAAGAATTGACCAGGAAAATTCTCCTCCTAAGGAAATAAACCTCAAACTAGGGTTTCAATTTTAAGAAAGATGTGTGAGTCCCAAGGATCCCAAATGTTCTCCATTGTCCTAATATGTTCTCAAGATCATCCATGCCAAATTTCATGCCTTGAACAACAAGTTTGCTCGGTCAACTGCTCAAATGCCTGAAAATCAACTATACTAGGTCAAAAGTCAATTGTTGCCCAAATACAGTCAAACTTCAAGATTTTTGGTCAACATCAACATTTTGAAGTGATATCCATAATTTTATCAAGGGTTGATCATGATTCCTCAAGAAATGCTCCTAACTCATCAAAAGTCAAAAATGGCAAATTAGGGTTTCTATATAAAAAGTCAACCAAACTTTGACCAAGCATAACTTTCTCATACTTTATCAAAAAAAATTCCACCAAGGCTCATTTTGAAGATAATCCAATTACCTATAACTTCTCTTCATCCCTCAAGTTCAAGAAATTTAAAATTGGAATGATACAAGCTCAAACATTATAGGTCCTTTCAAAAAGTTAACAAAAACACCTTTTGGGTCAAAGCTCTTTACACGAACATGGAAGATCCAATTGAGATGAAACCAAAAAGGTTGTTTAAAGGACATCCTAAGATCTCTAAAAAGTCAAAGAACATCCTCTTAGGGCTAAAAATGAGAGAGATAGGCTTTGCTAAAGTTGACCAATTTTTGGAAAATGCATGAAGCCAATATTGACCAAACTTGAATTTTTCCAAATGGGCCCATGTTTTCATGCTTGAAACTTGTTCTTAACATGGCCCACGACCTCCGAGCTCACTCATACATTATCTCATTATTTTTATTATTTATTCTGGTTTTTTATTCATTAAAATTCAAATGGAAATAAATAAATAAAAGAAATAATGAATGATATGATTTGAGAATGTTTTTCTCATCAAATGAGGGGTAAGATATGCTGGCAAATCAAAGGAAAATCGTGGAGGGAAGAAAGATTGGATTTGTTCCAAAACAAGCCAAAAATCAAATAATTAGAAAGAAGATATTTCTCATTAAAACATGGATATGCTTCCACAATTGTTAACCTAATATGATTCACTACATAAGCACATCAACCCTAGACCAAAAGAACACGAAAAAAGTTGCCTCCAAACCAAGAACAAAGTTGAAAAATTATTCAAGTGTGGTGCAATTCAAAATGTCACTCTCCAACCAATCTCAATCAGTTCCAGCCATCCAATTGTATTCCTGGGACTCTCAGCAAGCCAATTCATCCATCCTTGATGTAGGTGTTTAGGTATTGGCTTGCATTTTTGGTAAATCCCAAGTGTATGTGTGAATGTCATGACTGATGTCATAACATTCTAGTTCAGTTTGTACTAACTCATTAGGTACCTTTGCAGAAAAATATTGTAATTCAAATACTGATGCTTATAAGTGTGTATCTGAGCATTTTTGCAAAATGATCACATTTTGCTAAATCAGTAGACAGGTTTTCTCAGATGTCATAACAGATGTTATGACATCCTGTTCTGAACTAACAGGATTGCAGGATTGGATAAGTCTGAGTTTTTTCAGGAAATAACTCAGTCCTTTCTGAACAGAATCCTGCGTTTTCTGAGGGGTAACCTAACTCAACCCTAACCTGGTTAATAAAGTCCTGTGACCTGGTCTTTAGGTCAAACGGAATTAACCCTAGGAATTTGGAAACCCTAACTGAAGTTGCAGCTGCTATATATTCAACAGAGCTGCTGTTTTGCAGAGTAATCCCTTTATTTGATCAGAAGATCATTTGTAATATGTTTAGGTTTGATTATTGTACTCCAAGCAATTATCATTGTGATAAGTGACTTGGAATAGGTTTCCTATTGTAAGGGCTGTGTAGCACTCAAAGCTTTGAAGCAAGAGTGTTTGAATGTTCCTTGACTAAAGCTGTGAAGCAGAGTCAAGTTAGTTGTGTGCATCACTCAAAGCTGTAAAGCAAGAGTGATTGTGTTGCTTGATTAAAAAGCTGTGAAGCTTAATCAAGTGTTTGTTTTTGAAGAGTGTCTTCATCAATTATTGAGTCAAATTAGTTTATGTATCACTGCTGTGATTGAGGGGGAGTGAGTTGGTACTCAGGTTTAAGTTGTACTTAGATTGGAATTGCATTGGGTAGGTCTTAAGTGAAGGAGATAAACTGGTTGGTTTATTCCTGAATTAACATCTCTTATAGTGGATTTCCTCCCTGGCTTGGTAGCCCCCAGAGTAGGTGTTGTTGCACACTGAACTGGGTAAACAATTGACTGTGTTCTTTACTGCTTTTGTATTTACTGTCATATAGTAAGTCAGATACGATGTCATAACATTGGACGTGACATTGAGTATCTGCAGCCAGAATTTCAATTGGTATCAAAGCAGGCACCCTGCCTGTATTACTGGGTGAGATCTAGGGATATCACTTTCTGGCACTATGGACAAAGAAGGAGTTTTTGGAAATAGACCACCCATTCTGGACGGAACCAATTATGACTACTGGAAACCTCGTATGATTGCCTTCCTAAAATCTCTGGACAAAAAGGCTTGGAGAGCTGCTGACAAAGGATGGATTCATCCCACCATAACTGAGAGAGATGGGACAATCAGTCTGAAGCCTGAGGAAGATTGGAGTAAAGAAGAAGATGAGTTAGCTCTGGGAAATTCAAAAGCTCTAAATGCCTTGTTCAATGGAATTGATAGAAACATTTTCAGACTAGTACATCAATATGAACTGGCCAAGGAAGTTTGGGACACTCTCAGAACTACTCATGAGGGTACTTCCAAAGTAAAAATGTCAAGGCTTCAGATGTTGACCACTAAGTTTGAGAATCTAAAAATGATGGAAGATGAAACCATTCATGAGTTTCACATGAACATCTTGGAGATTGCCAACACCTCAGGAGCACTGGGAGAAAAAATGTCAGAAGAAAAACTGGTGAGGAAGATTCTCAGATCCTTGCCTAAAAGATTTGCAATGAAGGTAACTGCCATAGAGGAAGCCCAGGACATTAGCAAGTTGAAAGTGGATGAACTTATTGGGTCTCTTCAGACTTTTGAGATGGGGATCACTGATAATGGTGACAAGAAGAACAAAAGCATAGCACTTGTATCCAACACTGATGTTGAATACAAGGAGGATGAAGAAGAAAACATATCTGAAGCTATTGCCATGCTTGGAAGACAATTCAACAGGCTCATCAAAAGAATGGACCCAAAGTCAAGGTCTAATGTTCATAACATTCCCTCTGACATTGACAGTTCCAGCAGAAGACCAAGGTCAGAAGATAAGGGAAACCAAGGCAGAGGTATTCAATTCCATGGATGTGAGGGATATGGACATATTCGAGCTGAATGTCCCACCTTTCTTAAGAAGCAAAAGAAAGGAATGACTGTTACTTGGTCTGACTATGATTCAGAAAGTAATTCTGAAGAAGAATCTGCCAAACTAGTTACTGCCCTAACTAGTGTTTGTACTTCTGAAAGTGACACTAGTGATGAAGAAGTGACATTTGAAGAACTGGATGATACCTACAAGAAATTGTGTATCAGAAGTGCTGAAGTCTGTGTGCAGAATGAAAAACAATCAAAACTCATTATAAAGCTGGAGGATGAAAAAAGGGCAAATCTTGAAACTATAAGTCATCTAGAAGGAGAAGTTCAATTGCTGAACTCACAACTGAATCAAATGACCAAATCTGTCAAGATGTTGACCAATGGAACAGACAAATTGGAAGAGATCCTTCAGGTTGGACAAAATGTGGGAAATAAATCTGGACTAGGATTTATGGAAGCAAAGAAATCTGGTACTGGTAAGCAAATGTCAAAACGGATGTCTCAACACAACTCTCAACATCAGGAACAGAGACATATGAAGAAGAGGTACCAAAGATGGAAATGTCATCATTGTGGGAGATATGGTCACATAAAGCCCTTCTGCTTCAGACTACATGGATATCCTAATCAGAGCTCAGGTGTCAAACCTAAGTCTAAAAAGGTGCCTCATGCTCCTAAATGGAAGAAAAAGGCTACTGCACTAATAGCTCACACTTCCCTGAGGGCCTCTGCAAAGGAAGATTGGTACTTTGACAGTGGATGTTCCAGACACATGACTGGATTCAAAAATCTCCTCAATAATGTTATGCCTCACACCACCAGTTTTGTGACCTTTGGAGATGGTGCTAAAGGTGAAGTCAAAGGAGTTGGAAATTTGGATTGCCTTGGAGTTCCAAGTCTGAATAAAGTACTGCTGGTAAAAGGGTTGACTACTAATCTCATTAGTATCAGTCAATTATGTGATCTAGGATTCATGGTCAACTTCTCAAGATCTGAATGTCTAGTAATTAATGAAAAACTAGATGTTGTAATGAGAGGAATCAAATCCAAAGATAACTGTTACGTGTGGCAGCCTGAGAACACTGGTATCTCCACTGTGTGTCAAATCATCAAAGAAGAAAAAGAGATGAAACTGTGGCAGCATAAGCTTGGTCTCCTTCATCTAAGAAGAATGAAAAGAGCTATTTCCTTGGAAGCTGTCAGAAGAACTCCAAAACTACAGGTTGATAATATCTGTGATGTGGCAAATAAACTTGAAGAAGAATGTGTTGTCAGAACCTTAAGTCATCTTGACAAGGATGTTGGAAATAACAAGTCAAATAAATTCTGTTCTCAAAACATCTGGTCAAAACAGATGCTCCCTGAGTACAATGTTACACAAGATGTTGTGACATTGTGTTGTGAGAATCTGAAAACAATCAACATTTCCTTGAATCCTATTGACTTTGAAGAGAAGAAGTCATTTAAACTGGAACATAGTTTCTCTAAGCTTCAGCTGACTGATTCTTCTACCAAGGCTCTTGTTGGAAATAAACTTGAAAATTTGAGGGGCAGGTTGGGTATTCACCAACATGAGAAATTATAGCAATTAATTTTGCTTAAAACAAGGGTTGAAGGGATTAATTTTATTAAGTCTATATTTAGTGGGTTAATCATATTCTTTCACAATTCCTTCAAAAGCTTTAAGAAGTTGAAGAGACTCCCTTTTATCTCCTACCTCTCAGTTCCTTGCAACCTGTTTCCTCCTCCAAATCAAAGATTTTTCTCAAACTGCTACCATTACTCAAAGTCAATCAAAATGTCTCAGACATCGTCTTCAACCATGGCGACTTCGTCTTCCTCATCATCGTCATCATCTGACCAAGATTCTAGGGCAATCACTACATGCATAGAATCTGAAGTTCTTGAGGTCACTCCTCTCAGGGAGATGGCAACTGACCCAGCCAGAGTCAAAAAGCTCAGAACCAGACATGCAGGAAGAGCTCAAGCTTCAGCCTCTGGTAATTCTTCTCATCCTTCGTCTTCTGTACCTAATAGAGAAGGATCAGTTCAAGTTCACCAAGCTATTGCTAGGCTGGTTACTAGTATACTGAGTGGCAACCAATCTGTACCGGGGATTTCTATCCCTTTAAATCAATCAGAAAGTCCAAATGTGGAAGTTTCTGAAAATGTAGATGTCACTGAGAATGTTGTGACACCAAAAGACAACATTCAGAACCCCTCTCAAAAGGCTGCTGATCCACCTATCATTGATGTGGATGAAGATTACTCAGATAATGAACTGATTGCTAATGTGAACCCTAGCATAGCTAGGAGATTGATGAAGAGAAAGAGTAGTCAGAATGATAAACCTGATGCTAAGAAATCCAAGGCTGAAGGCATGGCTGAGAAAAGTATTCAGACAAAAGGGAAGAAGGCCCAGGTGCAGACTGCTAGGCAACCAATCTCTAAGAAAAGTAAAAAACCTGAAACTTCTGATTCTGATGATGAATCAGAATTTGAGATTGATATTGAAGAAACACCCATCAGAAGGAAGCTCCCCTCCAGCAAGATTGCTAGAGTGCCTGGAGTGCCAACAGACAACATCTCTTTTCATCATCCTGACAATGCAAGCAGATGGAAGTATGTTTTCTTAAAGAGAATAGCCTTGGAGAGAGAACTCAACAATGATGCCTTGGAGTGCAAAGACATCATGGATCTGATCAAAAATGCTGGGCTAATGAAGACAGTGATAAAGTTTAACAAATGTTATGAAAATCTGGTTAAGGAGTTTGTAGTGAACTTGTCAAATGATTGTGCTGATGGAAGGTCAGCTGACTTTGAAAGTGTCTTTGTTAGAGGAAGAAGGGTCAAGTTCTCTCCATCAGAAATCAACAAGTTTCATGGAAGAACAAATAAGGACTGTCCTGATCTAGAGGCAACTGACAATGAAGTTTGTCTAACCATCACAGCCAGGCAAGTAAAGTGCTGGCCCTTGAAAGGGAAACTGAATGCTAGTAAACTCAGCATGAAATTTGCCATCTTGCATAAAATAGGAGCAGCCAACTGGGTGCCTACAAATCACAAATCAACTATCTCCACAGGATTGGGGAGATTTATCTATGCTGTGGGAACCAAGACTGCTTTTGACTATGGGAGGTACATCTTTGAACAAACTTTAAAGCATGCTGGCAGTTATGCTGTCAAAGGACCAATTGCCTTTCCCTCCCTCCTTTGTGGAATCATCCTTGCACAATTCCCTGATATCCTTGTGGCAAGAGATACAGTCTGCAAAAGAGCTCCTGCCCTTGGCCTGCACTACAAACTGTTTCAGGGATCTCATGCTCCAGACATTGTCATAACATCAGCTGAGACATCGTCTGTAAAGACCCAGTCCAAGACATCAGATGTCATAGCTGTTTTAAAAGAAACTTGCAAAGAGCTGGATGCTAGAAAAAGGACCCTAGACATTCTAATTTCCAGGCTAGAAAAGGAGGAAGCTGAAGAAAGCAGAAGGGAAGAAGGTGTAGAAGCTGAAGGACAGCTCAACATTGAAGAAACTAGCTCCTCTGAGTCTGATGACAGTGCTTGAAGGTTGATTGCTGCTTGGTGGTGTTGCTGGTTGGTTGCTGAGTTTGGAAGTGTATTCTGTTGTTGTCTGCTGCTGATCTTATTATGCTGTTTTGGATAACTGTATAATTTTCTGAACATGTATCTTTGGCCCATTTGTGGCTAAAGAGGGGGAGAATATTTTGGTACTTACTTAATTAGTACTTGACATTTTATTTTTCTGCTGTCACTTATTTCTGCTGCTATCTATCTCTGATTGTTTAGGGTCTTTAGCCAAAAATCTGCCAAAGGGGGAGTTTGTAGGTGTTTAGGTATTGGCTTGCATTTTTGGTAAATCCCAAGTGTATGTGTGAATGTCATGACTGATGTCATAACATTCTAGTTCAGTTTGTACTAACTCATTAGGTACCTTTGCAGAAAAATATTGTAATTCAAATACTGATGCTTATAAGTGTGTATCTGAGCATTTTTGCAAAATGATCACATTTTGCTAAATCAGTAGACAGGTTTTCTCAGATGTCATAACAGATGTTATGACATCCTGTTCTGAACTAACAGGATTGCAGGATTGGATAAGTCTGAGTTTTTTCAGGAAATAACTCAGTCCTTTCTGAACAGAATCCTGCGTTTTCTGAGGGGTAACCTAGCTCAACCCTAACCTGGTTAATAAAGTCCTGTGACCTGGTCTTTAGGTCAAACGGAATTAACCCTAGGAATTTGGAAACCCTAACTGAAGTTGCAGCTGCTATATATTCAACAGAGCTGCTGTTTTGCAGAGTAATCCCTTTATTTGATCAGAAGATCATTTGTAATCTGTTTAGGTTTGATTATTGTACTCCAAGCAATTATCATTGTGATAAGTGACTTGGAATAGGTTTCCTATTGTAAGGTCTGTGTAGCACTCAAAGCTTTGAAGCAACAGTGTTTGAATGTTCCTTGACTAAAGCTGTGAAGCAGAGTCAAGTTAGTTGTGTGCATCACTCAAAGCTGTGAAGCAAGAGTGATTGTGTTGCTTGATTAAAAAGCTGTGAAGCTTAATCAAGTGTTTGTTTTTGAAGAGTGTCTTCATCAATTATTGAGTCAAATTAGTTTATGTATCACTGCTGTGATTGAGGGGGAGTGAATTGGTACTCAGGTTTAAGTTGTACTTAGATTGGAATTGCATTGGGTAGGTCTTAAGTGAAGGAGATAAACTGGTTGGTTTATTCCTGAATTAACATCTCTTATAGTGGATTTCCTCCCTGGCTTGGTAGCCCCCAGAGTAGGTGTTGTTGCACACTGAACTGGGTAAACAATTGACTGTGTTCTTTACTGCTTTTGTATTTACTGTCATATAGTAAGTCAGATACGGTGTCATAACATTGGACGTGACATTGAGTATCTGCAGCCAGAATTTCACTTGAAGGGAAAATCCTCCTAGAACCAGCAAATTAGAATCACTCATCGTGGGTAAATTCTTGAATTTATATTGATAATTCTATGATGCATTGATCCTTTTCATAGTTTGATTCATATTCAAGATGTTGTTTAAGGCAGAACCAACGTGAAACATGAGTGGTTTGAGGTAAAACAAATATTTTGCCATGTTTAGGGAAAAATCTATATTGTGCTTTGGAACAGGAGATACAAGCATGCTTAATGAAAACTGAGACCGGATTTGAACTAAGGAGCATTTTTCATGTGGGATAGGATTTTGATTTGAAGCTTAAACTTCCATAATTTGCATATCACGATTTAGTGATCATGGAGAAGATGACCGGAGATCTAATTCGGCGTCATGGACTTAGTTGACTCCATTTGGAGCACGCGTGGCAGTTTGATACATTCGGATTGGTTATAGTTATTGCTGACGTGTGCGTTTGATTATTGACTAGGACTAGCGCTTATCTTCATTTATAATATTATTATGTTATTATATGTATGAATGAGCAGGCAGAGCAATTGGCAAGGGTATGAATTCATGAAGGAAAGGACCTGGGTTCGATCCCGGGTCCAGTGCTTTTCCATTTTCTTGATATTTTCTGCAGGTTCCAGTGTGTGGCTTCTTAAGACAACCATCATGCACCCTCATGCTCAGCCATTGGATCACTCATTCTCCAGATCCAGCACCCAGTAACACATCCCCATGATGGACCCTCAAGCATGCCTCCCACTGGATCTAACGCAGGCTGTGGGCTTGCACAAAATCTAGGCCTTAAAATTCAGCAGCACAACCCCCCAGTTTGGGTTTCTCACCCCCCAGGCCTATCTTCTTTTATTTATTTTATATAACTTTTTAATTAGTTTATATTTTTGTTTATTCACTTTTTTAAATCATAAAATCATAAAAATTAGGACTTAGAGTTTTTTTCTTAATAAAATTAATTTTTGCAAATTAACTTAACTAACTCTAATTTTTTTCCTTAATTTAAAATTAATTAGAGATTAGGTTAAATTTCAAATCTTTTTCATAAAAAACATCCAAATATTTTTAATAGGCAATTATACTTTTAGGGTTTAGAACTTATTCTCGTCTCAAGTTTTGCGCGATTATTTCTTATTATGTAATTGTTCCCGGTTTGTAATAGTTTAATTAGGGTTTTCAATTTCCGCATTTTACTTTTCAGTCATTATTTATGTAACTACACCAAAGCCTTGTAATAGCTGTAGGAACTTTATTTCTCGCTTTTATATTTCTTATATGCTTGTATATGAATTGTTAGTAAATTAGGCGTGCATGACAAGAACAAATCAATTAATCATTAGGTCACTAACCTCAAGATAAAATATCTAAACAAGCACACTATTGCACACTTGCACTCCTAGGGTATTCCCCACTTTGGTTGCCTTCAGAAATGGTCATGTCCCTTGAACGTAGGGATGTCTTAGCAAAGACCCTCAGTTTTAAAGTCATCATAAAGATCATAGTCCCTTAATGTCCCTCGAGTTGCCTATGAGATATGATCTTGTCCCTCGATGTTGCCCATATGATGACAGTCCCTTCGAAATGATAAGGTATCCTTACATATTTCCTTCAATGACCATAAACGTCCCTTTCGATCGTCCCTCAACATCCAACGATAAGGCTACCTACTCATAAATAGTAGGATAGCGATGTCTAAAGGATAGGAGGAAAAGAAAATCCTTTTTTCGAGTAGGTAGATAGTTGTTAAGTACTTGCTCAAATCTGATTCTTCTTTACACTTACACACTTTCAAAATTCTTTTCAAAAATGCTTTATCACACTCTTGAGGACTGATACAAGAGTTATCATAAAGCAAACAAAAATCTTTCAAAACACACTAACACGAAAATAGTTTTCAAAAATGAGAAAGTACCTAAGAGCCCATGGAAAACCACGGATGGAAATGGTGGTAACACCCCCCTTTCCATAATCTACCCCCTTACTCAGAAAATCTTGAAAAAGGTCTTTTTCTGTTCTTTTCATCCTTTCCTTTGTTGGATAAAATAAAATTCGGTGGCGACTCTTGCTTACCATGACATTTGCAAACAAAAACACAAACCAATATAACAGTCGGTTCTGCCACCGTATCACAGAACTGGCGACTCTGCTGGGGATAATAATAAAAGTGGGGTTTACCTTAGGGTCTAGTTCATTTCTAAACTTTTTACTTTGTCTGTTTTGATTGCTTTACTTTTAAGGGCATTGTTTGGGTTACTATAGATCCTACACCCGGATTTGGGGAAACCTTTTAGGTAAGTAACAATAGATCATGGAAATTATGCAGGGTATACCGACACAGTTGAAGCGATGGCTATGTTGATGCGAAACTTTGGTTGGTACCGGTAGCCCTTGAGTTAATCAAGGAGAATACGGGGCCGTTGTGTTGTGTCATGAAGCGTCAACTGACCTTAGAACCTTAATTGAACAACTTGGCTATTAAGACATAGTGAGATAGCCGTCTTTGGTGTATTCCTAAAGTCAGTTGATACTCGATGCTACACTCATTGAGATTTGACTCCCGAGTTTTGTTTGGTGACAAGTCAGTTGTCTATCGGAACGAAACTTGTGGGAAAGATCAGTGATATTGAGATCCCTTAGAACTCGGTTACTATTTATAGGACAGGTTGAACCAATCAAAACTTCAAGAGGGTATTACCTTAAAACCCATGCAAGCCTTAAACCTAAGGTCTTTGTGTGATTTGCTTGTGCTTGCTATTTCTTAGCATAATCATGACATCATAACATGGCATATCATACTAACCATTTCAAGGATTTTCTAGGGCTTATCTTTGTCTTGTTTGTAGGACATGACATCTGCTCGCAAGAACACTATCCAAGTCAACCTTGTGAAAGTACCTCCTCAACTCAAGGAGTTAGCATCAAGGATTCCTGAAAGCTCTCCCTTCACTGAAAAACATGGTCGACTTCTCAGCTTGGTCACTTCAAACCCTGATGAAGAAATGTTAAAGGTGCTCTTTCAGTTCCTTGACCCGTTACATCACTGCTTCGCTTTTCCCGATTACCAGTTAGTACCTACTATGGAGGAGTTTTCTTAGTTATTGGGGGTACCTATCCTTAATCAGTTACCATTCAACGGAATAGAAAAATACCCAAAACCCAAAGAGATTGCTCAAGCTCTGCCTTTACAGCAGTCTGATATAGTGGAAAATTGGGAAACCAGAAGAGGTGTCCAAGGATTTCTAGCTAAGTTTTTATTTGAGAAAGCTCACCATTTTTGGGATACACTGGATTTACAAGCTTTTGAAGAAGTGTTGGCCCTTCTCATCTACGGGACGGTACTATTCCCTAACACGGACCAACTCATAGATGTGAATGCGGTCAAGGTTTTTCTGCCTCATAATCCGGTGCCTACTTTACTTGGGGATATTCTACACTCTCTACATACTCGCACTCTAAAGAGAAGAGGGACCCTTCTGCGTTGCACTCCTCTATCGGCTAAGTGGTTTACTTTGCACCTACCTTGGTTTATTTTGAAGAATGAGCAGGGTATGAGATGGTCTCATAGGTTTATGTCCCTTACACATTCGAATATTCATTGGTGTTCTCGGACCTTGGAGAGTGTCACTATCACTGATCGCTATGGGGAATTCCATAATGTCCCTCTCTTAGGCATTAGGGGAGGAATCACTTATAATCCTTGTTTAGCGTTGCGACAATTTGGTTATGCTAGAAGGGATGGTCCTCACGACACACTCGTCCAAGGAATCACATTTGACTATGAGAATAATGTTCAGGGTTATCGTAAGAGCTTCATTCGAGCATGGGGCATGATAAACAGAGTTGATAGTAAGACACTGGGGCACAAGAATTCCATCCCTCTTGAGACTTACCTCAAATGGGTGCAAGCTCGTGCTCAATGTCATATGATGCCTTACCCCGCCATCTTACCTGTGATTATGGAGCCAATTGCTGAGGGAGACACTCCTTACATTGTTCTTCATCCTGGCATGCCAACTGATTTTGAGGAGCTACGAAAATCTTGGATCCAACTCAAAGAAGAACGGGATACCTTTGAAACCCAATTCTACGCCAGCGAGAAGAAGGTTTTAGAACTCACTAGGTTACTTCACGAGGAGAAGAGTATAAATGCTTACATTACACCAAAGAGGATGCGCTGATGGGAAGCTTGAGTCTCTTTGCTTAGAGAGTTATTTTTGCTTTGTTACCTCCTTTGTAAGCCCGAGAGGCATCATTGTGATCGTTAAAACATCTTAATACAATTAACGTTTGTTCTCTTTCTGTTTAAGCAAATTTAAGTCTTATAAATCCTTGAAAACATTGCATACATATATCATACATATCATTGCATGAACAGGTTTCATAGCAGGTTTCTCATCTTCTTCGTTGTTTATTTCAGCAATGGCTCTAGAATAAACAGTGAAGGATCTACAGACTCAGAATGCTCAGTTTCAATAGATGATCATGGCTCTGGCTAAGGGGCAAGAGGAACTGAAAGCCCTGATTGTTAAAGAGAAGACCAAGAAGCCAAGGAAGACAACTGATGTAGTGAATTTGGAAAGTGATACTTGTTGAAAGCCAGTTTATTTCCGGGCTATGGAGAAGATTGCCATTTATGTTTATCTCTACCGACTGGTTATTATCTGTTGAAGGCAGATGTTCAGCGCCTGATAGATGATAGAGAGATTTTATTTGAGAAGACTCCCGTCCTGACTGTTCCTTGTAAGGATGTTTCAATCATAACCATTTCCGCCAATCATCCCAGGCTCTCCACCAAAAGACCTGTCAGGATTACATCTGCTCCAAAGTTGGCTCCTCTGATTATCACTATGCCAGGGCCAATCCCATACTCCTCGGACAAGGTTGTTCCCTGGAACTATGGGGCTGACGTCTACTACCACAGCGTCAAGCAAGACCTGCTGGCTGTTGAAGACCAAGTTTCTGAAAATACTGATCCCGACATTGGAAACATTGTTGGAACCAGTAAAATAACAAGTGGAAGAGTGCTCTCCCCTGAGATTTCACCTCTAAAAGCCGTTACTATTCCTATGATCATTCCTGTTGTTATTCTTGCTGATACTACTACTGCAACTCATGTGATTACCCCAGTTACCACCCCTCTCACCGAGTCGGGCAAGACTCGGGGCAAAGACATACTGATTGAGCCTGTCCAAACGAAGGAGCATTCAGTATCTATCCCAGAGGCTTCCAAGAAGGAAATGGAAGAAATTTTGAAGATTATAAAGAAGAGCAACTACAACATGGTCGAACAACTGGGGCAGACCCCTTCCAAGATTTCAATGTTATCCCTACTATTATGCTCTGAAGCTCATGCTAAGGCTTTGGTGAAATTCCTTAAAACTTCCCATTTGACACAAGAAACCTCTGCTGACCAATTTGAAGATTGTGTAGCCAGTTTGACGGTTGATAATGGTTTGGTTTTTCTGATCTGATATGACACCCAGAGGAAGAAAACACAATGATGCGCTACATGTTTACATCAAATGCAGGGGCACTACTTTGGCCCATGTTCTAGTAGATATTGGTTCATCATTGAACATGCTGCCTAAGAAGGCTCTAGATAGATTAGGCTGTGAGGGTTTGACCCTGAAACCTAGCAACATAGTAGTCAGGGATTTTGATGGTTCGAAAAGAATGGTGCACATGGAGGTGGACATCCCCATCAAAGTTAATTCTCAGACCTTTGACTCCACCTTCCACGTGATAGATATCAGACCATATTATTCTTGTTTGTTGGGTTGCCCTTGGATCCATGGGGTGTGAGCTGTCACGTCCACTCTGCATCAGATGATGAAATACCCAGTGAAAGGAAAGATTGTCACGATACATGGCAAAGAAGAGTACATGGTAAGCCACTTGAATTCCTTCAAGTATGTAGAAATGGATGGCGAGTTCATCGAGACTCCGTGTTAGAACTTCGAAGAGGTGCCTTAGACTATGGTTGCGACTGAAATTGTCACCAATATGTCGAAGATCACTTGATCTCCCTGGAAGATGGCTTCTCTCAAGGACGCCAAAGTAGTTATTAAAGAAGGCGGGTGTACCATCTGGGACCAACTCCCTGACATTCCATACAAATCTAATAAGTTTGGTTTGGGTTTCTCTTCAGGGGCTCAAAGGGCTATTTGTTGCACTCGTGCTTGAGGACCTCCCCTACGCATCAGCATTCATGGGGTCAACGCCTTAGAAGACAGCGATGGTGACTATGACATGGATAGCTGGATCTTCCCTACTACCAACGGTGGACCCAGTAACTAGAATTTAAAAGACTTTGTACCAATTACTTTTATTCAGAAGTAATTGTCTTTTTTGTTTTTGGATATGTAATAAACAATATAAACTCTATGGCCATGTGTCTTACCTGGGACACAATGGTTTATTTGTGAGGGTTATCATGTTTCGATTTCATATGGCATTAATAAAGAATTGGACGTTTTGCATACAAATTTTGTGCTCTCTATTTTTCTTTTCTGCTTTTTACTTTGTCTATACAACTATGCTCTTACACACACTCACGTATTAAACTGCAGATCCATATCCATTCCGGATTCCATTAATAACAGTTCTGCTATTGTCGGCTATGACTTTGAAAATTCGATCAACCAAGCTGAGAACGAAGGTGAGAAAGATTGTGAGGTACCCGGAGAACTTGCTAGGCTGTTACAGCAGAAATAAAGGGCTATACAACCTCATGAAGAGCCAATTGAGACAATAAACTTGGGCACAGAAGAGGACAGAAAAGAAGTCAAGATAGTGCAAATTTGGAGCTTAGTGTTAAACATCGGTTGATACAGATGTTGCATGATTATGTCGAGATCTTTTCCTGGTCATATGAAGACATGCCAGGACTAGACATGGATATTGTGGTTCATCATCTTCCAACTAAAGAAGATTTCCCTCCAGTAAAGCAGAAGGTCTGTCATATGCGCCCTGAAATGTCAGAGAAGATCAAAGCTGAAGTGATGAAGTAGTTCAATAATGGGTTCTTAGTTGTCACCTCTTTCTTATCCACAGTGGGTTGCTAACATAGTCCCGGTGCCTAAAAAGGACGGTAAGGTGCGGATGTGTGTGGACTACAAAGATTTGAACAGGGAAAGCCCCAAGGATGACTTCCCGCTTCCCCATGTTGACGTTCTGGTTGACAACGCCATGCAGGATAAAGTCTTTTCCTTCATGGACGGCTTCTCTGGCTACAATCAGATCAAGATGGCACCCGAAGACATGGAGAAGACAACCTTCGGCACACAATGGGGGACTTTCTGTTACAAAGTGATGCCGTTTGGATTGAAGAACGTTGGGGAAACCTATCAACGAGCCATGGTAGCTTTATTCCATGACATGATCCACCATGAGATAGAGGTCTACGTTGATGACATGATAGCCAGGTCTCAAACTGAGGAAGAGAACCTTGATCATCTACAAAAGTTATTTGATAGGTTAAAGACATACAAGTTAAGGTTAAATCCGAACAAGTGCACCTTCGGGGTAAGGTCTGGTAAACTTCTAGGTTTCATTGTTAGTGACAAGGGCATTCAGGTAGACCCTGCAAAGGTGAAGGCTATACAAGAGATGTCGGATCCTCGCACTGAGAAGGAGGTTAGAGGCTTCTTGGGACGCCTAAATTACATTGCCAGATTCATTTCCCATTTAACTTCTACTTGTGAGCCAATCTTCAAACTATTGAAGAAAGATCAAGTGGTAAAATGGAATGACGAATGCCATACCGCCTTCGAGAGAATCAAGGAATACCTTCAAGAGCCTCCAATTCGGATGCCTCCGATTGAAGGAAGACCCTTGATAATGTACTTAATAGTATAGATAATTGAATGGGGGTGTGTGTTGGGCAGCATGACGAGTCCGGTCGAAAAGAGCATGCAATATACTACCTTAGCAAAAAGTTTACCGACTGTGAAACAAGATACTCACTGCTCGAGAAAACCTGATGCGCTTTGGCATGGGCTGCTCACCGACTGAGACAGTATATGTTGAACCACATTACTTTGTTGATATTTAAGATGGATCCGATCAAGTACATCTTCGAGAAGCCCGCTCTCTCTGGAAGAATAGCAAGATGGCAAACGATCCTGACCGAATACGACATCCAATACACGACCCAGAAAGCAATCAAGGTAAGTGTACTAGCTGATCATTTGGCTTATCAGGCTGTGGATGACTACTAGTCCATGAACTTTGAATTCCCGGATGAGAATATTATGTTAGTAACTACTATGAAGAACCTGGACCAGATGAAGGACCTGAGGAAGGATCCTGATGGACTATGGTTTTTGATGGAGCCTCCAACGCACTCGGCAATGGCATCGGTGTTGTAATCATATCTCCTAAAGGATGTCATACTCTTTTTACCGCCAGATTATGTTTCAATTGTACCAACAATATGGCAGAGTATGAATCATGCATCATGGGTCTCAAAGCTGCTATTAACCTGAGGATCAAGTTCTTGAGTGTATTTGGGGATTCAGCCTTGGTAATAAGTCAAATCAAAGGGGAGTGGGACACGAAGCACCCTAATATCATCCCTTACAAAGAACATGTGCTGACATTGCTTCCACACTTTGAAAAGGTCACCTTTGAACATTTTCCACGAGAAGAGAACCACTTAGAGGACGCGCTAACTACTATGTCATCCATGTTCAAGGTCAGATGGGACAACGAGGCTCCTCAGATCACTATTGAGAGGTTGGATGAACCAGCATACTGCTATGAGATTGACACTGAAGAAGTAGCAGACAAACCTTGGTTTCATGAAGTGAAAAGGTATCTTGAGGCTCAAGAATATCCTGAGGGGGCGTCTGTCAACGATAAGAAGTTTCTGAGAAGGTTCTCTGCAAAGTTCTTCCTCAGTAATGGAATCCTCTACAAGCGCAAACATGACTCTACTTTACTTCGGTATGTAGACAAGAGCGAAGCAGAGAGGATTATGGAAGATTTACACAAAGGTACCTTTGGCACCCACTCTAGTGGACACACCACGGAAAAAAAGATCCTACGAGCAGGATACTATTGGTCCATTATGGAAGCAGACTGTTATCAGCATTCCCGAACTTGTCACAAATGCCATATTTATGTTGATAAAGTACATGTACCTTCGGTTCCCTTGAATGTCTTGACGGCTCCCTGGACCTTTGCAATGTGGGGCATTGACATGATCGGAGAGATTAGACCTACCTCTTCCAATGGGCATCACTTCATCCTAGTCGCCATTGATTACTTCACGAAGTGGGTTGAGGCTGCTTCTTTTGCTACTGTTACCAAGAATGTTATGGCGCGATTTATCAAGCATAACCTGATTTATCAGTATGGTGTGCCAGAGAGAATCATCACTGACAATGGTACAAATCTCAACAATATAATGATCACCAAACTCTGTAAACAATTCAAGATCCAGCACCATAATTCTTCCCCTTACCGGCCGAAGATGAATGGCGTTGTTGAAGCTGCTAACAGGAATATTAAGAAAATCGTACAGAAGATGACAGTGACATACAAAGACTAGCATGAGATGTTTCCATTTGCTCTTCATGGTTACCGCACCTCAGCACGTACGTCAACAGGGGCAACACCTTATTCTCTGGTGTATGGTATGGAGGTTGTCCTACCTATCGAGGTCCAAATCCCTTCTTTGAGGATCATGAAGGATGCGGGTTTAAACGAAGATGATTGGATCCAGACTCGACTTGATCAACTGAATCTGATTGATGAGAAAAGGCTTGTTATTGTATGTCATGGTCAAATATACCAAAAGCGAATGATTAAGGCTTTCAACAAAAAGGATAGACGTCAAGTATATCAAGTGGGTAATCTAGTAATCAAGCGCATCATACTGCCACAAGGTGATCCCGGGGGCAAATGGACTCCCACGTACGAAGGTCCATTTGTAATCAAAAGCATATTTTATGGTGGAGCCATGATTCTGACCACCATGGATGGTGACGACCTTCCTCACTCTGTTAATGCGGACATAATGAAAATATACTACACGTAAATAAAGACCCGCTAGGTTGACTGGCCTAGGCAAAAATAAGGGCATCCCGGTGAACCAAAAGGATTCGGGCAAAAATTAGGGATAAATACAAAAAAATATGTACACCCGGCAAGTCGAACACATGAAAAGGCGGCTTGGGAAAAAAGGGCATCCCGGTGGACTGAAAACCCAAAAGGGAGGTCCAAGCAAAATTTAGGGAATTGAAGCGTACAACTATGTCCCATTGGATCACCTTGCAACCAGACTTCAGTATCAACTACCAAGCTCAAACGGTACCAATCAATCCCTCCAGCTTCAGACAAGTAGCAAAGCGATGAGACACTCAAGGACATAGGGGCAATAGCAAAATTGAAACTCAATGGGATTATTACACATAGCTGTTTTCTCTTTATACACTATTTTGTGTAGTTTTCATTATTTTTACAACGGTGTTCTCATACTAGAACGTCAGTCTCTTTGTACAAAATGCCTGTTATAGGCGAACTTCAGAAATCAACACAAATCATTCCTTTGAAAGTACAAAACTATTTGTTTTATTTTTTCTGTTTTGTTTTGCAAAAATGTCCAATTATTATTTTTGACATATGCATTTAAATATGATTACTATTCATAAATACTTGCATAAGAAACAGAAAGACGGTTACTAATGATTTTGAGAAACGAGTCAAAGTCTAAAAAAGTCATTTGTAGTCCCGACAGTTACTCTTTCCAGCAGGTACAGGGGCAGAGACATTTTGAGACGAAGTCACCATTACATACGACCCTGTGACGTCTATGTTCCCCACAGAGTAGAAACAACCAAAGTTTTGATCTCTCTCCCCAGGCAGGAATTATATCCTCCAACAAAGTTCCTTCAGAGAGTTGAAATCGGTATTCCCCAACCGAGTTTTATAATTTCAAACAGTTTATAAAACCTCCTCCCCGGGTAGAGTTCATTTCTCAAACTGTGAAAGTTCATTCCCCAACAGAGTTTATTTCTCTACATCGGGAAAATCTTCCAACAAAGCATTATCTCTCTCCATAGAGTTATTCTCAGGCATGAGTTAAGAATCCCCGACAAATTACCCTCAAACAGAAATATGAAATCCCCGGCAAGTCATCTCCATTCATCATCCCCAGCAGAAATGAAAGATTCATCTTCCCAATACTCTTCAGCAGCAGTTAGGAATTTATTTTCCCAGACTAGGAAATATTGCAACAGCATCCCACATTCATACACCATGACATGCGCATACACATCGCATACAACATAATCTCAGTTATTTTTAGAACATCGTCACAATGCATTTCATACATCATGACATTGCATACGACTAACTCTTTACCATTTTTAGGAAAGATCAAATCAACAAACACCGTTGACTACTTACGTGACCTGGTAATCTTCTCAAAAGCTACGTCTGATGAAAGACTATTTCAGCATTTTCCTCAGAAAGATGTTCTCAAAATACCTTCTCTGGTTCAGTTAGATCGACACTAAGATCTCTTTGATTTCTATTCCAGTTGAAGATATTCCAAGACTTTTGTCTGGTTCAGCCGAATCGATACTAAGATTCTTCTAATTTCCATTCCAGTTAAAGTTAATTCAAGACCTTCTCTGGTTCAGTTAGATCGATACTACGATCGCTCTGATTTATATTCTAGTTGAATATATTCCAAGACTTTTGTATGGTTCATCCGAATCGATACTAAGATTCTTCTAATTTCCATTCCAGTCAAAGATAATTAAAGACCTTATCTGGTTCAGTTAGATCGATACTAAGATTTTTCTGATTTCCATTCCAGTCAAAGTTAATTCAAGATCTTCTCTGGTTCAACTAAATCGATACTAATATTTTCTTGATTTCTATTCCAGTTGAATACAACTTAAGACCTTTCTCTGGTTCAGTTAAATCGACACCAAGATTTTCCTGATTTCTATTCCAGTTAAAGAAACTGCAAAGCCTGGAGTCTGACCAGATAGCAGTTAATTTCACATTTCCCAAGTAAGTTGCTACGAATCCTAGAATCCGACCAGAGAGTAGTTAACTTTTTCAATCACTGCGAAGCCTGGAATCCGACCAGATAATAGTATAAGGTGTTGTGAAGCCTAGAATCCGACCATATAGAATTTTACTCTGTTAATTACTATGAAGCCTGGACTCGACTAGATAATAGAATCCCTCAAATTCAAGTTGAAGTCTGGATCCGACCAGATAAAAGGCTTAATCTCTTCAAATAACTGAAGCCTGGACACGACCAGATAACAGTTTAAGAAACTGCAAAGCCTGAAGTATGACCAAATAGCAGTTTAATTTCATATTCCCCAATAGATCGCTGTGAAGCCTGGAATACGACCAGATAGCAGTCAGCCTTATTATCCTCAGCAAGTCACTGTGAAGCCTGGATCCTGACCAGATAGCAGTTCCCTTTCGTCTCTTCAATCAATAGATGACTCCCCAGTAGAGTGATGGATGATCGAAGCTCCTAAACCCTATTTCCCAAGACATAGAACAATATTCCTCAGCGGAGTCCTCCTCGACAACAGGAATAAGAATCCTCACAAAGGAATATATCATGAAATCAACATTGTTCTAGATGGCATATTTAAGCCCATCTTCGATGATCTTCTGTCATCTTCTCCAAATGGCATCTATAAGCCCATTCCCGATATTATTCACCAACAGTATCACTTCAGACGAGTGCAAATTTTCGGGCACTCTAGTATTCAATCATCTTCCACCTTCAGATCACGAAAGGCAAACCAGCCAATCAACATCCTCGGGTTTAAGAAGATTGAATAGGGGCAGCTGTTGTACCCTAAAATTTTCCCTCTCATTTTACTTCACACATGCCCATTGAGGTCACTAACTTGCCCTAGGATGACTAAGAATTGACTAGGCAAATTCTCCTCCTAAGGAAATAAACCTCAAACTAGGGTTTCAATTTTAGGCAATATGTGTGAGTTACAAGGATCCCAAATGTTATACATTGTCCTAATATGTTCTCAATATCATCCATGCCAAATTCATGCCTTGAACAACAAGTTTGCTCAATCAACTGCTCAAATGCCTGAAAATCAATTGTACTAGGTCAAAAGTCATATGTGGCCCAAATACAGTCAAACTTCAAGATTTTTGGTCAACATCAACATTTTGAAGTGATATCCATAATTTGATCAAGTGTTGGTCATGATTCCTCAACAAATGCTCATAACTCATCAAAAGTCAAAATTGGCAAATTAGGGTTTCTATAGGAAAAGTCAACCAAACTTTGACCAGGCATAACTTTCTCATACTTTATCAGAAATGTTTCCACCAAGGCTCATTTTGAAGAAATCTGATTCCCTATAACTTATCTTCATCCCTCAAGTTCAAGAAGTGCACCATTGGAAAGATACAAGCTCAGACATTATAGGTCCTTTCAAAAAGTCAACAAAAACACCTTTTGGGTCAAAGCTCCTTACATGAACATGGAAGATCCAATTTAGATAAAACCAAAAAGTTATTTTAGAGGACATCCTAAGCTCTATAAAAAGTCCAAGAACATCCTCTTAGGGTTAAAAATGAGAGAGATATGCATTGCTAAAGTTGACCAATTTTTGGAAAAATGCATGAAGCCAATATTGACCAAACTTGAATTTTTTCCAAATGGGCCCATGTTTTTATGCTTGAAACATATTCTTAACATGGCCCACGACCTATGAGCTCACTCATACATTATCTCATTATTTTTATTATTTATTTTGATTTTTTATTCATTAAAATTCAAATGGAAATAAATAAATAAAAGAAATAATGAATGATATGATTTGAGAATCTTTTTCTCATCAAATGAGGGGTAAGATATGCTGGAAAATCAAGGGAAAATCGTGGAGGGAAGAAAGATTGGATTTGTTCCAAAACAAGCCAAAAATCAAATAATTGGAAAGAAGATATTTCTCATCAAAACATGGATAAGCTTCCACAATTGTTAACCTAATATGATTCACTACATAAGCACATCAACCCTAGACCAAAAGAACACGAAAAAAGTTGCCTCTAAACCAAGAACAAAGTTGCAAAATTATTCAAGTGTGGTGCAATTCAAAATCTCACTCTCCAGCCAATCTCAATCAGTTCCAGCCATCCAATTGTATTCCTGGGACTCTCAGCAAGCCAATCCATCCATCCTTGAAGGGCAAATCCTCCAAGAACCAACAAATCAGAATCACTCATAGTGGGTAAATTCTTGAATTTATATTGATAATTCTACAATGCATTAATCCTTTTCATAGTTTGATTCGTATTCAGGATGTTGTTTAAGGCAGGACCAACGTGAAACATGAGTGGTTTGAGGTAAAACAAATATTTTTCCATGTTTAGGGAAAAATATGTATCGTGCTTTGGAACATGCGATACAGGCATGCTCAAAGAAAACTGAGACCGGATTTGAACTCAGAAGCATTTTTCGTGTGGGATAGGCTTTTGATTTGAACCTTAAACTTCCAGAATTTGCAGATCACGATTTAGTGATCCCGGAGAAGATGACTGGAGATCTACTCCGACGTTGTGGACTTAGTTGACTCCGTTTGGAGCACGCGTGGCAGTTTGATAAATTCTGATTGGCTATAGCTATTGTTGACGCGTGCGTTTGATTATTGACTAGGACTAGCGTTTATCTTCATTTATAATATTATTATGTTATTATATGTATGAATGAGCAGGCAGCGCAGTTGGCAAGGGTATGAATTCGTGAAGGAAAGGACCTGGGTTCGATCTCAGGTCCAGCGCTTTTCCATTTTCTTGATATTTTCTGCAGGTTCCAGTGTGTGGCTTCTTAAGACAGCCATCATGCACCCTCATGCTCAGCCATTGGATCACTCATCCTCCAGATCCAGCGCCCAGTAATGCATCCCCATGATGGACCCCCAAGCATGCCTCCCACTTGATCTCACACAGGCTGTGGGCTTGCACAAAATCTGGGCCTTGTAATTCAGCAGCACAACCCCCCAGTTTGGGTTACTCACCCCCCAGGCCCATCTTCTTTTATTTATTTTATTTAATTTTTTAATTAGTTTATATTTTTGTTTATTCACTTTTTTAAATCATAAAATCAAAAAATAATAAAAATTAGGACTTAGAGTTTTTTCTTAATAAAATTAATTTTTGCAAAAATAATTTAATTAACTTTAATTTGTTTTCCTTAATTTAAAATTAATTAGAGATTAGGTTAAATTTCAAATATTTTTCATAAAAAACATCCAAATATTTTTAATAGGAAATTAGACTTTTAGGGTTTAGATCTTATTCTCGTCTCAAGTTTTGCGTGATTATTTTTTATTATGTAACTGTGCCCGGTTTGTGATAGTTTAATTAGGGTTTTCAATTTCCGCATTTTACTTTTCAGTCATTATTTATGTAACTACACCAAAGCCTTGTAATAGTTTTAGGAACTTTATTTCTCGCTTTTATATTTCTTATATGCTTGTATATAAATTGTTAGTAAATTAGGCGTGCATGACAAGAATTAATCAATTAATCATTAGGTCACTAACCTCAAGATAAAATATCTGAAAAAAGCACACTATTGCACACTTGCACTCTGATCGGTCACATCTCTGTCTGGTTATCTATCTATTATCCGGCACGAAACCACATCTTTGGTAACACTTTATCTAGTTTGTTTTACTGTTTTAGTCGCGTATGTTATCTTTCTCAATTTTTGTCTATTTACATTTTGTCTGTTAATTTTGTTAAATAAGGTACTTTTGAAATCTTAGTTTGGTAGTTCTTTTTGTATTCTTAGGTCCGGGCGAAATTGCACAGGAATAGTGGTGGAAAGGAAAAGTTCAGAAGCATTCCCTTTGGAAATCACTAGCTGACACGGGCGGCTGTGTCACCTGACACGGCCCGTGTCATTAAGGATGTTGCAGGGCAAGATGAAGAAAAATACAGAAGCTGACACTGGCGCCCGTGTCACATGACACAGCCCGTGTCACATGACACAGCCCGTGTCACATGACACGGCCCGTGTCAGAGAAATGCTACACGGACAAACATGAAGCAACATGCAGAAGCTGACACGGGTGCCCGTGTCACATGACACGGCCCGTGTCAGAATCCCTGGAGAAAATTTTGAAAGATTAAATTTCAGTGTCCAACACGGTTGCCCGTGTCACATGACACGACCCGTGTTGGCATGAGTGGGAAAGAAGAGTGATTTTTTGAAATCATTCTATTGAAATTCTTGGAGGTTAGTTTGGACCTTGCGCAGACGTTTTGAGTGATCTGACACTATTTAGATCTAACTTTGAGGAGTAGAGAACTTCTTCGATTTTTGTTTGGAAAAAAAGGACAGCAGAGAACAAGAGGACGAGTACGATCAAAGGTTGGGATGATGAAGATCAACAAAAGCGGAAGCAATTGAAGATCAGAGCAATTCCATCCTTTGTAATGTTTAATATTAAACTAGTATTTTCTTTGAATATTATGAAAAGCTAAACCCCCCAATGCTAGGGGGGTCCCTGAATTGCTTCTGTGATGAACCAAATTGCTATTATATTATAATATCTATGTTTTTATGTTTAAAAAAAATGTATTCACTGAATTGCTTCTGTGATGAACCGAATTGCTATTATATTATAATATCTATGTTTTTATGTATTCACTGTATTATGCAAATCCCTAATGCTTATATTTTTGGAAAATTGGATATTGATCTATGGGTAAAGTAGGTTTGACTGATCACTTTATCTCTACTTGTATGATATCGTCGCTAATTTCTCTTAGGAATAAGGATCTAATAGCTTTGACCGTAAATTCTTGATATTTTAGGTATGATCGACATATGTTTGAATATCTAAGGAATTAGACTTTAAAATTTTATGTCGCGGGTTTCCGGCTAAGGAATTAGGGGAAACTACTCTTGAGAATCGGTATTAGATTACGGAAGCATAGATAGTATAAATAGGAGTTCAATTCATTACGGAGCAATTCATACATCTTATCCCTAGCATGTTCCAACATTGTTGTGATATTACTTTTTACTTTTTGTGTTTTTTTTTTTAATTTACAAAGCAGAATTTTCTACCTTTACTCAAACCACCCCAATGCCCTTTTTGTCTAATTGACTACTTTTCAACACTGTTAATTTCAACGCAGTCCTCGAGATCGATACACGGGATAACTTCCTTCTATTGCTACATTGGTAAAAATAGTACACTTGCTATTTTACCGGTCCAACCCCAAACTTATCTCATTGCTTATCCTCAAGCAAAGCTTAAGTCCGCATTATAGGTATCCTCCGAATTTCAACAAACCACGTACCACTGAGATTATTCGCAATTTCTTCACTTTCTTATAGGCCTTACATGCTTCCCCGACTTACTGTAATCAACTACACTCCTGAATGTAACACCTCTTCCTCTGTCAGTCTCTCACACTTTTTCCAGATTCCCTCGGGTTTAAGTGTTTATACTCTCATTGTCAAAGTATGTACTGTCATCTACTGAGTTTGCACAATATCTGTAAACATAACACAAGAACACAAAACATACACTATACGAGGACTTTATAGGTTGTAACGGGGCTAAGGGACAAGGTGGGATATACAAAGAAACGGAAACAAAGGGTTAAATAGCTCAGATTCGGTGTTATCTATCTCATGTTTGTGAACTTGCTATTTTGCACTCATAGGGCATGACATATAATATTTGATATTTTTCAGTTTCTTCCCTCAAAAGGGTATTGGAAGAACTATGATACGCTTCTCCTTCTTTTTTTTTTATTTCGACTGCTTTGGTGAAGAGTGCATTATATCAATCCTTTTTTTATATATATTTTTTGACTGCACTCATCCACTCTCCTCTGCAAGTGTCACAACCCCAAACTTAGAGTCTTTACACAAACCATAAAATTTATAACACCTATCTGAGCAAGGTAGGGAAGTGCTTAGGCTAAAGGTTTTATAAACTTCAAGTTTTTCTTTTCTTTTTTTTTTAATTTAATTTAAAACGGGGATAAGGCTCAAACTGGGGTAACAAGGGATACTGTAAAAGGGTAGGCTTAACAGGCTCAGGGCTGGAAAAAAATTTGCCTCAGTGCATGTGCGTGTGCAGTATATATTCACAGATCAATTATGCAAACAAAAATAGACTAAGTACATACCTAACACTCTCTTGGTGCATTTGTGTTTGGCAATTTCTGATCCTCACCATGTTGGGTGTATTGACAGTTTCGGAGGTGCCATCTGTGTCATGTAGCGTCATGTAGATTCGGGTATGTCATATTTCGGTCTAGTTCCAGGATTAGGGATTGCATCCAATCTTTTTCAGTCGTACCAACTTTCGTAGGTTTCCTAAAGTTTAGTGTCGGGATTGATATGTCTCATCCACTTCTCTCAGATTATCTACTATTTCGACATAGTCACCACACATCTGAAACACACAAAACATAAAGAAACCAAGGATTAAACTGAAATAACAAGTAATAAATAAAACACACAAAATACTAAAAAAAATAAAAAGGAAACCGAAACCGAAGCCCCCTCACACTTGGACTAAACATTGTCCTCAATGTTTCAGAACCAAGGCTACAAGGGTCTTATAGAGCTCACTGCGGTAGAGGAGGTTGAGGAAACTGCAACATCAAGTGCTGCATCATTCATTGAATGTCAGCCAACATCTCTCCTTGTTGAGCTTGTTCGTGTCCTTGACGGAACAACTCGACTCCTTGACGTGTTTGTTCTGCATGTAGATCAGCACATTCAGCTTGCAGCCACACCCACTCCTCTTGAGTGAATGATGAGGATCGGCCATCCATCTGAGTCGTCCTTTCAGATGGATTTTCTACTGGCTCTTCAGCATCATCATCCATGAGGTGTTCCTCAGTAGGATTTTTAAACTCATGCTCAACCTGAAAAGCATCATTAAAAATACCATCTTCCCAATTTTGACGATTCAAAATTGAAACTTTTTCAGGGTTAGGCAGCATCATAATAATCCGCTTAGAAACAATATAACTGAAACGATTACCCAAAACTTGAATCATCCCCTGATTAATTAAGGAATTCATATTTATTTTACTCATACCTGACACATGTACATGATTCAATTCCACAGGGTTGTAACCAAAATAAACGGCTATTTGGGTAATCATATTGCCAACAGAAATATCACCCGACGTTGCTCGTCCCACTTTTCTCATGTGATTTGCTGCGAAGGCAGCAACATTGACCGGTGTTGCATTGTCCATAGCATGAAGCAGAAAGAGCTCTGCCTGCGATGCGACACCTGTACTATCCCCTCGACCTAACAACGTATAACCCAGACACTTTTGAGCGTACCTGAAGCAAGGGTTTTGAATCCGAGATGCCTTGGCGCTCTTGGCCTCATAACCCCCACAACCATTAATATCTCCCCAGAATCCCGCTGGATTGAAAGTTTCAGGAATCGCTCTTGGTCCATAAGAGGGAAGGTGGAGAATCCCACCCAATTCCTCAAGGGTCAACTGACGTTCCACATTGAATAACCTAAACGTTAGAGTACCTGTGTGCATTTGAGTGCTTCCATCCCATGTTGGTTTCAATTTACACTCGATAGAGCTCAGAAATTCGAGTGTTATGCGCTCAAAAGTGGGCGTTTCAAGCTGCATAAAATCCAGAATTCCCAAAACGTGCAGCATTCTATATACTTCATCAGTTAAACCCAGTTGAGACAAAGTTTAGGAGCACATGTACCTTGTGGGTGTCAACTTACGCCGAATATGATGCGAGTAACGCACTTCATGAGCAGGATTGTCAAAGAAAATGTCATGAGCATTAGGTTCCGCCATTTGGTCGCGACTGCTCCTTGGTCTTGACCTCGATGATTCGCCTGCTGGCTGCTTACCTCTTGCATTACGCTTTGGGGGCATTTTTGGTAAACCTGCAAAATCACACCAAACTGAAATAGAGCGTTAGAGGAAAAAGCTACCGTAGAAATGTAGAGGGCGAGATTTGGAACAACTTTTGTGAAAGCTACAAGGTGAGATCGCGAGATTTATGGAGAAAGCCAAGAGTTTTAATGAGAGAGTGGTTATGGAGTTTGAGAGAGAGAGAGGTAGAAGAAAGGAAAACAAAAGGTTTTTGAAAATGAGAGAGAGAATAGTTATGAAATGCTGGGCCCATATAATTTTTTTTTAAACGAAAACTCTCAACATTCCTCTCCCTCTTAATTAATTTTAAAAAATAAATAAAATAAAATAAAAAAATCTGAAACGTCTGACACGACCGTGTCAGATGACACGAGCAACCATGTCAGGGCCTGCCCTTCACGCCCAGGGTTTCTGACACGGGCGTGTCACATGACACGGGCACCCGTTTCAGAGACTGCAACTTCTCTTCAAAGAATGACACGGGCGACTGTGTCATCACCTGAATTTGCCCAAAAAACCTCTTTCAACTTTTTTTTTATATTTTTTTTCAAATCTTCTTTCGTTGCCCTGCTCAAAACGTCGTTCCTCAAACTCCTCCGCATAAGAGACCCTGAAAGAAAAAAAGTTAACAGCACAAAACAAACAAAAAAATCATCAGAAATAAAACACGTGGGTTACCTCCCACGTAGCGCTTCGTTTAACGTCGCATGGCTCGACGGTTGTTCATCTCACCCTGTAAGATGAACAACATGAATCTGACCACTTTCTTGCCCGCTATAATAGGGTTTTAACCTTTGTCCATTCACTTTGAAAATTTCACCATTTGCTTGATTTCTTACTTCAATCGCTCCATGAGAAAACACTTTGTGCACTACAAAAGGTCCTGGCCATTTGGATCTAAGTTTTCCAGGAAGTAACTTCAACCTGGAATTGTAAAAGAGGACTAGTTGTCCTTCATGAAACTCTTTCCTCACAATTCTTTTATCGTGCCATTTTTTTGTTTGGTCTTTGTAAACCTTAGCATTCTCATAAGCGCGATTCCGGAATTCCTCCAATTCATGAAGTTGAAGGATTCGTGAACTTCCTGACTTAGTCAAATCCATATTCAAAACTTTTGATGCCCAGAATGCCTTGTGCTCCAATTCCATAGGCAAATGGCATGCTTTTCCATAAACTAGTTGGTACGGCGACATACCGATTGGTGTTTTGAAAGTCGTTCGGTAAGCCCATAAAGCATCATCCAATTTAGCCGCCCAATCTTTCCGAGAAGAATTTACTATTTTCTCGAGAATTTGCTTTAGTTGCTTGTTTGAAACTTCCACTTGCCCACTAGTTTGAGGGTGATACAGAGTGGCAATCTTATGCTTAACATTGTACTTCTGGAGTAACTTTTCCATGAGGTGATTTAGGATATGTGTTCCTTCATCACTTATGAGTTCTCTCGGTACTCCAAACCTAGCAAAAATGTTTTCTCTAAAACATTTCACCACCACTTTCGCATCATTAGTTGGTAGAGCCACAGCTTCAACCCATTTTGATATATAATCAACCGCCACGAGGATGTAGTTCTTCCCACAAGATGGTGGAAATGGTCCCATGAAGTCGATTCCCCAAACATCAAATAATTCGACTTCCAACATAGAATTTTGAGGCATCTGGTTTCTCTTGGAGATATTCCCAGTTCTTTGACATTTGTCACACTCCTTTACCATATCTTGAGCATCCTTGAACAATGATGGCCAATACAACCCTGATTGGAGGACCAAAGCCGCAGTTCTATCACCTCTAAAATGTCCTCCGTATTCTGATGCATGGCAAGCTTTCAATATGTCCTCCTGCTCTTGCTCCGGCACACGTCTTCTTATAAGACCATTCACTCCTCTCTTGTATAGAAAAGGGTCATCCCATAAATAAAACCTGCAATCATGAACAAACTTTTTTTTCCTGTTAGAATCAAAGTCATCAGTGATGATACCTCCCACTATATAGTTTGCATAATCTGCGAACCATGGTACACCAATAACAGCAAGGATGTGTTCATCGGCAAACTCATCCTTGATTGGCCGCTTAACCTTTGTTTCTTCAATAGGTGACATACGAGAGAGGTGATCAGCAACGGTGTTTTCACAGCCTCTCTTATCACAAATCTCCACATCAAACTCCTGAAGAAGTAGAATCCATCTCAGGAGTCTTGGCTTAGAATCCTGTTTAGCGAATAAATACTTCAAAGCAGCATGGTCAGTATAAATAATTACCTTAGAACCCAACAGATATTGCCTGAATTTATCGAAGGCGTAAACCACAACTAACAACTCCTTTTCAGTAGTTGCATAGTTCATCTATGCAGGGTTCAACACATGACTCGCATAGTAAATGACATGCAACAGTTTTTCTCTACGTTGTCCCAGAACTTCCCCTACTGCAATATCACTAGCATCACACATGATCTCGAAAGGGAGAGACCAATCAGGGGCTACAACAATGGGTGCTGAAACCAATTTACTCTTTAATGTTTCAAAAGCTTTGACACACTCTTTATCAAACACAAAAGCCCTATCCTTAACCAAAAGGGTTGTTAAAGGTTTTGCTATTTTAGAAAAATCTCTTATGAATCTACGTTAAAAACCTGCATGCCCAAGGAAACTTCTAATACCTTTATCATTTGTTGGAGGATGAAGCTTTGATATTACTTCGATCTTTGCTTGGTCCACCTCTATTCCCCTGTAGGAAATTTTGTGGCCTAAGACTATTCCTTCGCGCACCATGAAGTGGCATTTCTCCCAGTTAAGGATAAGATTGCTCTCCTGGCATCTTTCTAGGACAAGAGCAAGGTTACTTAAACAATTATCAAACGATTTACCAAAAACTGAGAAGTCGTCCATGAAGACTTCCATATATTTTTCAAGCATATCCGCAAAAATTGACTGCATGCATCTTTGAAAAGTAGCAGGTGCATTGCATAACCCAAATGGCATTCTTCTATAGGCAAAAATACCAAAAGGGCATGTAAATGTTGTCTTCTCTTGATCTTCTGGTACAACATCTATCTGATTATACCCTGAATAACCATCAAGGAAACAATAGTACTCATGGCCGGCCAACCTTTCCAACATCTGGTCGATAAATGGTAACGGAAAGTGATCCTTTCTCGTAGCGAGGTTCAATCTTCTATAATCGATAAAGACTCTCCATCTGGTAATTGTCCTTGTAGGGATCAACTTATTCTTCTCATTCTTGATCACAGTTGTCCCTCCTTTCTTTGGCACGACATGTATATGACTCACCCAAGAACAGTCAGATATAGGATAAATCATCCCAGCATCTAACAGTTTCATCACTTCTCTTATGACTACCTCTTTCATTGCGGTATTTAGTCTTCTTTGGGGTTGGACAACCGGTTTATGATCATCCTCCATGAGAATTTTGTGCATGAAAACCTTAGGACCAATCCCCTTCAAATCATCAACTGACCACCCGATAGCATTTTTATGCTTTTTTAGAACTTTGACGAGCTTAACCTCTTGGAGGGCTTCAAGATTAGAACTGATTATTGTTGGGCACCTGTTGTCGGTGTCGAGGAAAACATACTTGAGGTTCTCAGGTAATTGTTTCAATTCAGCTCCTTCCTTAGATTCATCTTTCTTCTCTTCCATTGAAGGTTGCCTTAAATCCTCCCACTGGTTTGGTCGAGTCCCCTTGAATGATGGAATTGCATCCATCATAGCTAAAGCTTCCATATCTTTTTCACCTATCTCTTCGGATTCCTCAAAAATTGATAAGCTCAGCACTTTTTCCAACGGTAGTTGTTGTGTCTTCCAAGAATTCTCATTAGCAGCCACTTGATCAATTACTTCAATGTGTTGGCTCGTGGCAATATCATCCTTATACTTCATAGTGTTTCGAACATCAATTTTCAATTCTTCATCATAGACTTTCAGAGTCATGGTACCCTCTTCTATGTCTATCAAACATCTCCCAGTCTCTAAGAATGGCCTTCCAAGAATGAGAGGAATCTCCTCATCTTCCGGCATCTCTAGAACAACAAAATCCACCGGGAAAACAAACTTGTCAATTTTTACCAAGACATCTTCCACAATTCCATAGGGTCTTTTCACCAAATGATCAGCAAACTGGAGTGTCATCCTTGTGTTTTGCACATTACCAATCCCCAATTTCTTGTATATGGAAAGAGGCATGAGAATGACACTTGCTCCCAAATCAATAAGGGCCTTTTTAAAAGATCTATCCCCAATAGTGCAAGGGATAGTAACAGAACCTCGATCCTTCTTCTTTACTGGAATCTTCATACCTTGCAAAATAGCACTACATGTTTTAGTTAGAATAATAGGGTCGGTATTGATGGTTCTTTTCTTCGATATGATATCTTTCATGAACTTGGCATAAGTAGGAATCTGCTCTAGTGCCTCCAAGACAGGAATGTTGAGTTCAAGCTTTTTGAACATCTCTAAAAAAAATTTGATGTTTTTCTCATGATACCCCTTCTTCTTGTTTCTTGTGGGGAAAGGGAGTTTAATTTCAGGTTTTGTCTCGGAAACTTTTCCTTTTTGTTCTTCTTGGACCGCACTTTCATATATAGTTACTTCTTCATTCTCACCCTTATTTTCTTTAATCTCTAAATCAACTTCGAACAATAGGTCTTCTTCTTTAGAATTTTTCTCCTGAACATCTCTTTCCTTACTGCTCCTAGTGACCACAGCATTCACGTGATGGTTGTCTCTTGGATTTGTGACTGTGGCACTTGGCAAAGCGCCTTGCGGTTGCGACCCCACAAGTTATTGTGCGATCTGACTCATATGTATTTCAAGATTCTTTATGGAAGTCCCCGTGTTCTTTAGATTACTTCTGGTCTCTTCTTGAAATTGAGAACTTTGTGCGGTCATCTTTTCAATGGCAATCTCCCAATCAGCTTTCCGCGCCCCCTATTGTTGAAATTGTTGCTGAGGTTGGGTATATGATTGCTGCTGCTGTGGTCTGTTTTGGGCATTTCCTGGTTGCTCCTTCCACGAGAAATTGGGATGATTTTTCCAACCCGGATTATAAGTATTTGAATAAAGGTTGTTTTGCCTGAGAAATTTTATCTCCTCAATTTGCTGTGCACTGGCAACGCAATGTACAGTAAGATGAGGTCCTCCACAAATTTCACAATTGCTAGCATGCGTGGGTTGAATCGGTAGAACCTGAGCTACAGTTTGTGTATCAATGGCCATCTTCTTCAATCTTCTTTCTACTTCAGCTGTAATTTGGTCTTCCATCTTAACAACTTGATTAGCCAAATTCAAATCAATTATTCCTTCAGGTTGGGACACACTCCGATCATACAACTCTAAATGCTCATTTGCTGCGATAACTTCAATTATCTTTTTAATACCAGTGGATGTTGTAAAGTTAGTTGAGCCACCAGCAGCTGTGTCAATGAGTTGCTTAGTCTTCATCCTAAGGCCATTTACAAAATTTTGCATTTGTTCTGTTGCATCCATGTTGTGAGTAGGGCATGCAACCAACAGTCGTTTAAACCTCTTATACGCATCTCCCAGTGATTCTCCTTCCTTCTGTTTAAAGTTCACAATGTCATACCTCTTACGGATGTACACAGAAGCAGGAAAATATTCGTTGAGAAAGGTAGTCTCCATCTATTGTCAAGTTGTAATGCTTCCAGCCGGTAAAGAGTAAAACCATTCTTCAGCATCCTCTAACCATGTAAAAGGGAACATAACTATTTTTTTTGCTTCTTCAGAATTCCCCTCAATTTTCAGCGATGTGGTCATGGTGAGAAACCTCTACAGATGTTTGTTTGCATCTTCATTAATCTTTCCAGAGAACAGTCTCCTTTCAAGTTTCCGAATAGTTGAAGGGTGCAACTGAAAGTGGTCGACGTTTACAGGTTGATTAATGATTGTCATCCGACCCAGAGGGGCATTTTCTCCTCCATAGTCGCCAAGAAGTCTTTCCACAAGCGGTGGGACAGCAACCATCGCTTCAGACTCTAATTGCACTGAAGGATTTGCTTGAACTTCTTCTCTCCTTTTCCGACTTTCTTGCCTAGCTTTTCAGATTCTCTCTCTCAGTGATCTTTCTGGTTCTGCGCCAAAAAGAAATTCAGCTGAGGCCTTACCTCGCATAAAAATATTAGACAATGATTAGTTGTGAGCGAATACTACAAAATAGTAAAATAAAATTTTGGTTGCAGAGCAACAAAATCCTAATTGAGTAATTTAAACACAGAAAATTTGGCAGTCCCCGGCAACGGCGCCAAAAACTTGATCGGTAAAATAGTACACTTGCTATTTTACCGATCACACTCCTAGGGTATTCCCCACTTTGGTTGCCTTCGGAAATGGTCTTGCCCCTCGAACGTAGGGATATCTTAGCAAAGACCCTTAGTTTTAAAGTCATCATAAAGATCATAGTCCCTTAATGTCCCTCGAGTTGCCTACGAGAAATGATCTTGTCCCTCGATGTTTCCTATATGATGACAGTCCTTTCGAAATGCTAAGGTATCCTTACATATTGCCTTCAATGACCATAAACGTCCCTTTCAATCGTCCCTCAACATCCAACGATAGGGCTACCTACTCACTAATAGTAGGATAGCACTATCCAAAGGATAGGAGGAAAAGAATATCCTTTTTTCGAGTAGGTAGGTAGTTGTTAAGTACTTGCTCAAATCTGATTCTTTTTTACACTTACGCACTTTCAAAATTCTTTTCAAATACGCTTTATCACACTCTTGAGGACTGATACAAGAGTTATCATAAAGCAAAAAAAAAAATATTTCAAAACACAAAAACACGAAATCAGTTTTCAAAAATGAGAAAGTACCTAAGAGCCCATGGAAAACCACGGATGGAAAGGGTACTAACACCTTCCATTTCCCTAATTTACCCCTTTACTCAGAAAAGCTCGAAAAAGGTCTTTTTCTGTTCTTTTCACCCTTTCCTTTATTGGATAAAAGTAATGTCGGTGGCGACTCTTGCTTACCGCGACATTTGCGAACAAAAAACACCAACCAGTATTAATAGTCGGTTCTGCCACCGTATCACAATGGCCAATCTGACTGCTTTGATGGAATCATTTGTGGCTGCTCAGAATCAGCCACCACTTGCTCATCCTCAACAAACAACATTTGCTTCTAAAGGTCCATTAGTTCCTATTTTTGTTACCCCGGTTATGGTTGCTCAGAATCGTATGCCTCAGGGTTACCCGTGGGGAATTCCTAAAAACTTCATGCCAGGAGGTTTTAATCTTGACACTCAAGTTGCTTCAGTTGCGCAAGCTTCTGCTACTTCTGCACCTCCTGTGGTGCATGTTACTCTTGTTGCTAGAAATGAGATCCACTATATTGCATCTCCTTTGGTGAATGTTATATCGTTTGTTAATGATGAAGTTTATCGTCCTGTTCGTCCACCAAGTAAAAGTGTGGGTTTCTATGACCGATTAGATGACTTCTAAGACCAGTTCAATGAGATGTAGAAGGAAATGAAGGCCCTTCTAGGAAAATAATTGTTTGGATAAAATGTCAGTGAACTCTGCCTAGTTCCCAATGTAAAGGTGCCAGCCAAGTTTAAAGTGCCTAAATTTGAAAGGTACAAGGGAAACTCTTGTCCTCGTGACCAGCTGGTGATGTATATCAGGAAAAAGTCTACCCATACTGACGATCCCTGTTTTCTCATTCATTTCTTCCAAGATAGTTTAACTGGTGTTGCTCTGAAGTGGTATATGAGTCTGGACAGTAGTAGTAACTGTACCTTCAATGATCTGGGAGAAGCCTTTATCAAACAGTATAAGTAAAACATGTTTATGGAACCTGACCGTGACCAGTTGAGGGCAATGGCTCAGAGAGATAAGGAGTCGTTCAAAGAATATGCACAGAGATGGCACGAGATAGCTGGTCGGGTGGTGCCACCTATGGGAGAACAAGAGATGACCAAGGTCTTCCTGAAAACCCTTGGATCATTTTATTATGAATGGATGGTCGCCAATGCGCCGAGTGATTTTACCAAAATGGTAAGCATGGGTGTTCATTTGGAAGAGGCTGTTAGAGAAGGGCGCTTGACAAAAGATGAAGGGACGAAGAAGTCGTCATACAGATTTTCTAGAAAGAAAGAAAGTGAAATGAATGTTGTTATTGAAGAAAGGAAGATTTAGACCAACTAGAAGGCATCAACGGTACCAGCAACAGGTTGCTTCTGTGACTCCAGTCGTCAATGTAGCTCCAACCACAGTTTCCTATCAGAGATCCCCTCAGGTAAATCAAGGGCAGAGTCAGAAGAGAGAGGCTTTTGACTCTATTCCAATGAGCTATGCAGAGTTACTTCGGATTTGATTCAGAAGAAGTTGGTTCAGACCAGGCCACCCCCGGCTATACCATCACCTTTGCCTTGGTATTATAAGGTAGACTAGACGTGTGCTTTTCATCAGGGAGCACCAGGGAACAATGTTGAGAACTGTTATCCTTTGAAATCTGAAGTATAAAAGATGGTGAGATCTGGCCTTTTATCCTTCAAAGATGTTGTCCCTAACGTGAAAGATAATCCTTTGCCAAATCATGGAGGAGAAAATGTTGTAAACATGGTTGCTGGTTGTCCAGGAGACTTCCGGATTTTTGATATCAACTTGGTTAGAGGAGATTTGGTAAAGATGCATGTTGACCTCTACGAGTTTAGTTATTATACGCACGACCATGTTGTTTGTGATATTTACAATACAAATATTCATGGATGTGATAAGATAAAAGTCGGTCTTCAGAAAAGATGGACGAATGCCTCATTCATATAATCAGGCCTAGGGAAGAGTACGAAGAAGATGTGAATATGGTCTTTGGTTGTCCCGGTGAATTCTGGATTTTTGACGTGAACCATATGAATGATGATTTGGTGCAGTTGCATGCTACCTTTTGTCACATAGATGGTCAAGAAAAACACCATTATGGGTCTTGTCGGATATGCTGCAGAGATTCCTGAGGTTGTTCCATTGTGAGAAGTAGTATTCAGTTGTTATTCGATAATGGTGCTATCAAAGTTTCATGCAATAAAGATGATCACAATGGCATTAATGTGATTGAAGATTGCTTGGCTGAAACTATGTTAGATGATGAGTATGTTTCTACAGATGAATTCTTTTCCTCAGATGAAGATATGTTCTCCAGCAATGATTTTTTGATGTCTAAGTATTTTGAAGAGGGGGTGAATGTTATTATGACTTGTTTTAGTGTTCCCTCCCCTATAGAGATTGAGTATCATAGTAATCCAACTATTTCTCCAGTGGTGATTTGCTTGACGGGTCCTATTCCTTACGAATCAGACAAAGTCGTGCCATACAAATACAATGATACAATCTTGGAGGATAGTGTGGAAGCTCCCATCCAACCTTTTGTCTGATGTCGAGAATATTGCTGAAGCCAGTCGAGTGACCTGCAGTGGCCGTGTTTTTACACCTGTCACTCAAGGGAGTGTTAATGCTGATAAAAAGGTCATTGAAAGTACTGAACCCAAGAAAGCAGTGGGGGAATCTAGTGGTACTACTATGGAAACAGATGTGGATGATATATTGAATATTATCAAAATAAGCGACTATAGGATCGTATATCAATTGTTACAGACCCCATCAAAGATATCTATTCTAGCCTTGCTAATGAACTCTTCTGCCCACAGGGAATCTTTGATGAGAGTGTTGGATCAAGATTTCATGGAAAGTGATATGCCTTTGGACCAATTCAGCAGTGTGGTAGGGAATATTACATCCTGTAATAACCTGAGTTTCTGTGATGACGAATTTTCCGATGAAGGAAAGAATCATAACTTGGCTCTCCATATCTCCATAAACTGCAAGAACGATTCATTTTCAAATGTGTTGATTGACAATGGGTCTGCTTTAAATGTCATACCGAGGAGAACACTTATGAATCTTAAGTACCAAGGAACTCCCATACACCCAAGTGGCATAATTGTGAAAGCTTTCGATGGATCAAGGAAGTCTTTCATCGGGGAAGTAGATTTACCTATTCATATAGGCCCACACTTATTTCAGATTACTTTCCAGGTTATGGATATCGTGCCCGCTTACAGTTGTTTACTGGAACGACCATGGATACACGAGGCGGGGGTTGTCACTTCAACTTTGCACCCGAAGCTTAAGTTTGTGTATGAAGGAAAGGTGGTCATCATAAATGGAGAACATGCTTTGTTAATATCTCATTTGTTCTCTTTCAGTGATGTGGAAGCGGATGAAGTTGTTGTTGGAACTCAGTTCCAAGATTTATCAATTGATAATATAAGGGAAAATGAGAATTCTATAGCTTCGTTTAAGGATGCTCAGCAGGTAGTGCATAATGGCCCTAGTAAAGTATGGGGGCAGATTGTGGTCCCACCTGTGAATAAGAATAGAGCTGGTTTGGGTTTCTTTGTGAAGAATGATAAAGGTAAGAACATGAAGTCGAAGTCTGCTTTGGGCAAATATCAAGATATCTTTTGTAGCGGGGGTTATCTTCATTCAACTGTTCTTAGGATCAATGCTATTGTGGAAGATAAAGCATAGTAAGAGATGTCGAACTACGTGACGCATGGAGTTAGAGTCCAAAATTAGATCACCATTAAGATTCCCTCTTGCATTCATGTCTCAAAGTAATTTGTTTTTTGTTAATCTTTTCAAAAATCGTTCACTCTTCCCAAGGTGAAAGTTGATATTGTATGGACAAATCTGTTGCTTTGATCTTTAAAATTAATAATAAAAATTGTCTTTGATTCCCAAATTGTGTCTTTATTTTCTGCTTTTTCTCGGAAAATGGTAATCAGAAACAAACTTTCAAAATAAATAATAGCTGTATGTTGTACCCCAAAATTTGCCCTCTCATATTTCTCAAAACATTGCAAGAAAAATCTCCAAGTGGCTCAAGATTGCTCAAGAGTTGGACAATCAAGCTATCTCCTAAGGCAGTCAACCCCAAATTAGGGTTTTGTGTTGCATCAAGATCCTTGAGTATAAATGAACTCAAGTTCTCCCCAATGTCCTAATATGTTCTCAAGGACATCCATGTCAAATTTCAAGCCTTGCAGAGGATGTTTGGTCACTCAATTGCTCAAAGGGTCCAAAAATCAATTGTGCCAGGGCAAAAGTCAACTGTGACCCAAATACAGTCAAACTTCAAGAATTTTTGTCAACATTCTCATTTTGAAGGATATTTCATCATTTTGTCAAGGGTTGATCATGATTCATCAAGGATTGCTCAAAATTCATCAAGACTCAAAAGTTGCTAAATTATGGTTTTGTAGGAAAAGTCAACTCAACTTTGACCAAGCATAACTTTCTCATACTTTATTATAAATGACCCATCCAAATCTCATTTTGAAGAGGATGAAATTTCATACATTCCATATTCATACCCCAAGTTCATAAAATGCACTCACAAGAAGTTATAAATTTGGACATTATAGGTCATTTTTGAAAGTCAACAAAAAAACCTTTTTTGTCAAAGCTTATAACTTGAGAATTGAATATCAAAATGACATGAGACCAAAAGGGTTGGTTATAGGACATCTAAAGCTTTCTAAAAAGTACAAGAACACCTTCAAAAGTTCAAAATTGAAGAAGTTATGCATTGTTGAAGTTGGGCATTTTTGCAAAATTGCCAAAAGCCAACTATCCTCAAAACTTCAAATTTTGTCAAATGGACCCATTCTTTTCCACTTGATTTGAGCTTGCCCCATTGAACATGTGTCCTAGCTTCAGCCTTGAGATCATATTTCTTTTTTATTATTTTATTTGATTTTTTATTGAATTATTTCATTTTAAAACAAATTAAATCAAATAAAATCCAAATATTGATTACTTGAGATCTTTTTGGCTATTTCAGGTTGAGATCATCATCATTAATCTAATCAAACTCAAATCTCACCTTACCATGTGCAAAAAGATTGAAAAATAAGCAAATTTGGCAAGTTGGTAATGGTGAATCAAATCAAATATGCAATGCATTGATGTGAAAGATTCAAGCCATGTTTGTTACCCTAATGCAATATACATTACAAAAGGAAGGAAAAGGCACGAAAAATAGGGTTAGAGGCTGTAAGAACAAGCAGAACCAAGTTTGAAAAAAGTGACAAAAAGTTGGAATTCGAAATCATAGCAAGAGAGGTTTTCAGAAGCCAAAAGTTATCCCAATCAATTCCCGGAGGTTCACTAAGTTGAAACCAATCCAAAGCAAGCTTCCGTACATGCCCAAACACGTTGTAAGTATAAGGCTACCTAGCTCTGCATTTGAATTCATAAACCATTATTCTTGCATCCTATGTACAAATTACTTGCATATTCAAGACCCTTACAATGTTTCTAAGCCTTTTGCATTATCCAATTTTGTTTATGTGACCTATACTGTGAGATGCCATAGCTAGGGTTTCTTGGTCGTTTTTGGGCATTTTTATTTCAGGGATAATTGTCCATCAAGAAGGGCATGGTTAGGACCGGGAGGTCAGGACGAGCACAACCATGCCCTTAGAATTTATTTATATGGCCTACAACAGATTTTGGAGGAGGCACGACTTGTAGCGACGACTTGTGTCCGTAGCTATAAGTTTTTACAGGTTTTTAGCTACGTACGAGGGTTGAAGATGATGTATGGAGAAGCGTGATTCATCCATTCAAACATGGCGCGCTTTGTTTTGTCTTTTTCTGGCATATAATTCATTCTCTTTTATTATTATTATTGTTTAATATATTAACAAGCAAGACCAAGTGGCCTAGTGGCGAAGCATGCATTCAATCACTTTCAGGACCTGGGTTCGAATCCCAGGTCCTCCAAATTTCTCTTTGTTTTATTTCTTCAGGTTATCATGTACATATCTGGGCGCATAGTGTACCATACTCCCTCGCTCAATCAATTGCCAGATGGCCCCTGGCCAGATCTGGTGGCCAGAAGTTGATGGTCTACCATAGACCCAGTCAACATGCACCCACTGAATCTCAAAAAAGTCAATAAGGCCAGCTTGTTATGGGCCTCAGAATTGCTTCTCAAACACTCCAAAACAGGCCCAAACCCCCTATCTCTCTCTATTTCATTTATTTTGTTTTAATTGTTTTATTATATTTTATTTAATTAACTAACCAATCAAATTTTTTCTTTATAAAATTAAAACCACAAAAAATATTTTCTTTATCAAATTAAATTTTAGTATTTATTTTTTATTAACAAATTTATTAATTAATTTAGGCTATTAATTAGAAATAACTTTAATATATTTTTGTAAATAATTAAAATCAATTAGACTTAATTAGGTTTTTACTAACATTAATTTATTTTATTTTATTTCTTTAAATACCAAAAATTCAAAAATAATTTATTTTCATTAATTAATTAATTTGTTTATTAATTTAATAATTAACTTAGGTATTTTCATTCTTGATTCAAAAACAACAAAAAAGGATGTTTTCTTTAAAGGGTCAAAACCCTAAACTCGCACTCGATTTAATTTTCCGCACGTGATTTATTACTTTTATCCAATAATAAACTTGCCTCCGATTTGTAATAGCTTAATAGGACTTTTATTTATTTATCGCTTTATTTATTTTCAAAGGGTTTGTCTTTGGCGATGTAAATACCCAATGCCTTGTAATTTAAATTCCGCAATTTATTTCCGCAAATGTAAACTGTTAGATGTTTGATAATAGGGGATGCATGACAATACTGAATGTTTTAACCTAAAATCAACTTAGATCACCCTTAACATGTAAAAAGATAAAATTAATTGAAAATAACACACTCGCACATGCGTACTCTTAGGGTACACCCCACTTGGTTGCCTTCGTACACGGTCATTGAGTATAGGTCACTTTAGAGGTCGCCCTCTTGTCTAAAAGATCATAGTCGCCTCGAAACGGTTTCCTCATATATTGTTGCCTCAAAACAAATTATCTAAGACATTAGGGTTACCGCTAAGGCGTCCTAGCATTGCTTTAGTGACCGTAAGTCCCTAAATTCGAATTGACCCTCAAACTCCAACGACGATGCTACCTACTCATCAATAGTGGGATAGCATTGTCTAAAGGAAGATAGCATAGAACGATTCCTTTTTCGAGTAGGTAGATGGTTCTTAAGTACTTGCTCTTTCAAAAAACAAAAACTTTTCACACTTACACTTTTCAAACAAAGTTTTCAAAAACACTTCATACGCTCTTGAGGACAGAAGCAAGAGTTAAATTGAAGTTTTCAAACAAAAACTTTTTTCAAACCCACAAGCACAAAGAAAGCAATTTTGAAAACAATATGAGCAAGTACCTAAGAGCCTGTGGAGAACCACGGATAGAAAGGGTGTTGAAACCTTCCCTTTCTATAATCTACCCCCCGAACCCGAGAAATATCTCGAAAAAGGAATTTTTCTGTGTTTTTTTCCTTTCCTTGTTGGATAAAATAAAAGTCGATGGCGACTCTTGCTTACCGCGACATTTTGCGAAAACAAACGCAAAACGCAAACCAGCATTCCAAAACAAAAATAGTCAGTTCTTTCCCACCGTATCACAGAACTGGCGACTCTGCTGGGGACGCTTATAAGTGGGGTGTACCTTAGGAATAGTTCATAATGTTTTCAATTGCTTGACTTGTATGCTTTATATTTGTGGGCTTTGTATCGGAGTTACTATAGATCCTAACCCGGATCTGGGGGATACCCTTTAGGTAAGTAGCAATAAACTGTGAGGGAACTGTACGACGTCGACCGATACGGTTGAAGCAGTAGCTACGTTGGTGTGACACTTTAGTATGTACCGATATCCCTTGTGGCACAACGAGGAGAATATGGGTCTGCTAAGGGGTCATTAAGCACCAACTGACCTTAGAACCTTTAAATTGACCAACTTGGCCATAGAACAGTAGCAGTATGCTACACTCATTGAGACTAAACTCTCGCGATGATTCCGGCCGCAAGAAAAGGTTGCTAAACTGGAATTATGATCGATCGAGGGTAGTCAGTGATATTGAGATCCACTTGAACCCGATTACTATTTTTAGGACAGGTTTGAACCAACTGAACTGAAAGAGGGTAGTACCTAAGCTCCTTGCCAACCTGAAATCTAAGGGCTCTCTGTGTGACTTGTGTGCCTTTACCATGTTTGCTATTTGTGGATACTTGTGGTGTGCTTTCTATCATGACATCATGACATTATAACATTACATACATCTTGCATTGGACTAACCTATTTCAAAGACAGGAGGGATTCATCTTTGTTCTGTTTTGTAGGTCATGGCACCTATGCATAGAAACACCATCCGGATTAACTTTGTCTAGGTTCCCACTATGATTAAAGAATTGGTTGCAAAGATGTCAGATACTACTTCCTTTATCAGAAGACATGGGCATCTTCTTGGTTTGGTCACCTCCAAATTGGACGAGCAGATGATGAGTGTCCTAGTCCAGTTCTTTGATCCACTGTACCATTGCTTTACTTTTCAGGACTACCAGTTGGTCCCTACCTTGGAAGAGTTCTCTGATCTGCTCGGTATCTCTATTCTGGAGCAGACCCCGTTTACAGGTTGGGAGAAGATCCTTAGGCCGGAAGAGATTACTTCAGCTCTTCATCTGACAAAGGCTGAGGTAATGGCTAATTGGGAAACTTGTAGTGGAGCAAAGGGCTTTTTGACTAAGTTCTTGGTTGGTAAGGCTAATCATTTCTGGGATAGTCTAGACTTCCAGGCATTCGAAGATATTATGGATCTTCTGATATATGGCTTGGTATTGTTTCCTAACTCTGACTCCTTTGTTGATGTGAATGCGGTAAAAATATTCATCTCTGGTAATCCTGTACCCACTCTCTTGGGTGACATTCTTCATCAGCTTTATGCCCGTACTGCTCGGAAGCGGGGAACCTTGATGTGCTGTGCTCCATTGTTGGCAAGGTGGTTTATTTCTCACCTCCCCAAATCAGTTATGAAGAACAAAGAAGGCATGGGCTGGGCTTATAGGGTTATGTCTCTCTCTCACAATGACATCATTTGGACCATTAAGGGTATGGACGAGGTGGCTATTATTGATCGCTGTGGGGAATACCCCAATGTTCCACTGATAGGAACCAATGGAGGAATCACTTATAATTCGTGCTTGGCCTTACGTTAGTTTGGGCGAGCTAGAAGAGAAGGACCTCATGAATTGCTAATGCCTAGTATAGTCTTTGATTTCCAAGGGGATAGTGACGAGCAACGCAGCAGATTCGTAAGGGCTTAGGATAGAGTTCACAGGTCTGATCCGCACGAGCTGGGTGCAAAGACTTCTCTTCCGATGGAGCCCTATCTCCGATGGGTTCGTATCCGTGCCCAAAAGCTGGGAATGTCGTACGAAGCCGTCTTGCCTATAATTGTTGAAGTTGCTGATGAAGAAGGGGTTCCTCCTACTATCTTACACCCTTACATGCCTACTGACATTGGGGCATTGAAGAGGTCCTGGATGCAGCTAAGGGAAGAGCGGGATACTTATAGAGAAAAGTATCACGAGCAAGAGCGAAAGATCCAGAAGTTGACAAGGCAGTTGGAGAATGAGCAGATCATCAACGACTATGTCAGCACTAAAGGAAAACGACCATAGGAGCACTGATGTCCTTTGATTACTTCCAGTTTTTATTTACTTTTCAGTATTTCCTTTCTTGTAACGCCTTAAGGGAAATTTGTGGAACAATTGAATTTCAAGTTTATCTAATAAAAGTGTGTTTCATGTTTGGTTTACGAATTTGAATCTCTCGATGTCTTTGAAATCATAACATACGCATTTCATTCCATGCACCTCATAACAGGTACCCTTACAGGTCTCTTATCTCCTTCGCTGTTTATTTCAGCATCATGTCTTCTGAACCATCAACTGAACAAGCAATCAAGGCTCTGCAGGCTCAAAACGCCCAGTTCCAGGAATTGTTCATGAATTTGGCTAAGGGTCAGCAAGATCTGAAAGCCCTTATCTTGAAAGAGAAGAAGAAGAAGAAGAAGAAGAAGAAGAAGAAGAAGAAGAAGACGGTCCTGCTTAACATGGTCCACAGGTTTGGAAACAGGCTACGAGATGAAGTTGATTTGACCACCTCATCTGGAGGGAAAGATAGTCAGGAAGAAAGAAGGGCTCCTAGCCCTGTGGTTTCAGACAACGAGACAGACTTCGACGAAGACCCGTATCCTCCGGCTGAGGATAGATACAAGCAACTGGAAGACTGGTTGAGTGCGATGGAAGTACAAAAAGTGCATGGTCTAGACCTTGGTTATTTAGGTCTGTCATCTGGGGTGGTGATTCCCCACAAGTTTAAAGCACCAGCCTTTGCTAAATACGACAGAGTTTCTTGCCCGAAACTGCACCTCCAGTCGTATGTTAGGAAGATTCATCCATACACCGCTGACAAGAATCTCTGGATCCACTTCTTTCAAAACAGTCTTTCAGGGACTCAGCTTGAATGGTTTTACCAGTTGGAAGGAAATATCATCCATAATTGGGAAAACTTGGCTGCTGCTTTCTACAAGCAGTACCAATACAATGCCGACCTTGCTCCCACGCGTACCCAACTCCAGGGTATGTCTATGGGTGCGGGCGAAGGTTTCAAAGATTATGCTCAGAAGTGGAGGGACCTCGCTGGAAGAGTGCAACCACCCTTGGCTGATAGAGAGTTAGTTGATATGTTTTTGGGGACCTTGTCTGGTCCGTATTTCAACCATCTGATTAGAAGTTCATCATCTGGGTTTACGGAGCTGATTATGACCGGGGAAAGGATTGAGGCTGGTATCAAATCCGGTAAGATACAGAAAGGTGCTTCATCAAGCACCGAGAAGAAGCCTTTTAAGAAGGAGTCCAGTGTTGTTTATAGTTCAAAAAGCCAGAATAGACCTGAACGCCGCCAAGCTGTTAATGCAGTTGTTATTTCAAGACCTGCTGGTGCTCCTCAGCGCAACAATCAGCCAAGGGCCGAGAAACCTCGAAGACAATTCACTCAGCTCAACATGAGTTTATCTCAGATTCTGCCATAGTTATTGAAAACCAATCTAGTGATTCCAAGGGAAGCCCCGCAGAATCCCAACACTACATCACCAAAGTACAACCCTAATGCCCATTGTGCTTTTCACTCTGATAGCCCGGGGCATGATACAGATGATTGTTGGGTTTTGAAGAACAAAATACAGGACTTGATTGATGCTAAGGAGATTGAGTTCGAGGCGCCTGAAAGACCTAATGTTGTGACTGCTCCCATGCCCAAGCATGGAGTAAATGATGTAGATGAAGACTCGTTTGTGGTTTCTGTGAACGACATTGTTACCCCTTTAATGACTGTAAAGAAGAACCTTTTGTTAGCCGATTTATTTCCGGGCTGTGACGAAGGTTGCCGTATGTGTTCTGTCCTACCTACCGGTTGCCATATTTTGAAGTCAGGTGTCCAATGCCTGATGGACAATAAGGAAATTTTGTTTGAGAAGACTCTTGTTCCTTTGATCCCTACTGAAGAAGTTGCTATTATCACCATTTTCAACAATTCTTCCAAGGCTTTCTCGAGAAAGCCTGTTATAATTACATCTGTTCCAAGAATCACGCCGTTGATCATCACTGTTCCAGGGCCTATCCCTTATACATCTGATAAAGTTGTCCCTTGGCACTACGGGGATGATGTTTATTATCACGGAGTTAAACAAGATTTGGATGCTGATACTGACGTCAACAACATTGTTGGACCTGCCAAAGTCACCCGCAGCGGAAGACTTTTCTCCCCTGATATCTCTCCACCAACTGCCCAGAAACCTATTGTTATTACACCTGCCAGTGTACCTGCTATTATTCCTGTTCAAGTTCCCATTCTTACCCCTGTTGCCGAGTCGTCCGACACTCGGGGCAAAGGGACCACTGATGAGCCTGCCCAAACGGAGGCACCAAAGAAAATTACCGTTGAAGCCTCTAGACAAGAGATGGAGGAAATTTTGAAGATCATCAAAAAGAGCGACTACAATGTAGTCGAGCAGCTGGGGCAAACCCCATCCAAAATCTCCATGTTATCACTGTTGTTATGCTCAGAGGCCCATGCCAAGGCTCTGATTGCATTCCTGAAGACTGCACACGTACCTCAAGAAACATCAGCTGATCAGTTTAAAGATTGCATGGCTAGTCTGACAGCAGATAATGGTTTGGGTTTCTCTGATGCCGACTTGACTGCTAAGGGGAAGAATCACAACGATGCCCTGCATGTCTCCATTGAATGCAGGGGCACTACTCTTGCTCATGTGTTGGTGGATACTGGTTCCTCATTGAACGTTTTGCCTAAGAAAGCTCTAGACCGGTTGGACTGTGAAGGGTTGGAGCTGAAACCAAGCAACATTGTCGTCAGGGCCTTTGATGGGTCTAAGAGGATGGTGCACGGAGAAGTGGATATTCCGATTAAGGTTGGTTCTCAGGTTTTTGCATCTACATTCTATGTGATGGAAATTCGGCCATCTTATTCTTGTTTGTTGGGTCATCCATGGATCCACAAGGCTGGGGCAGTGACATCTACGCTCCACCAGAAGCTAAAGTACCCAGTGAAAGGGAAAATTGTGACAGTGCAAGGAGAAGAGGAGTACATGGTGAGCCACCTCAACTCTTTCCGATATGTAGAGATGGATGGGGAGTTCATTGAGACCCCGTTTCAGCATTTTGAAGAGGTTCCCCAGACACTGGTGTTAACTGAGACTGTTGTTGAAGATCCTCCAATGAAGATGGCTTCCTTCAAGGATGTCCGGGCTCTTGTCGAGAAAGGTGGGTGTACGAATTGAGGCCAACTCCCTGATTTTGCACAGAAGACTAACAAGTTTGGTTTGGGTTTCCCTGCAGAAGCTCAAAAGGCTATTCGGAATGCACGGATCGGAAGACCTCCCCTGTTCATCAGCAATTCAGGAGTGAATGCCATCGAAGACGATGTTGAAGAGTCTGAGTTTGACAGTTGGATCTACCCAACGACCGGCAGTGGACTAAGCAACTGGACAGCAAAGGACTCCATCCCAATTTCTTTTGTTACCCAATAATGAGACTTTTTGTTTTGAATTTGTAATAGATAATGTTTTAAAATTTACGGCCTGGTGTCTTACCCGGGGCACTGTGGCTTCATTTGTGAGGGCTTTATGTGTGTCATATACATATATCATTAATAAAAGCATTGGACGTTTCTTGCATTTCAAATTTTGCGCTCCTTGTTTTTCTTTTATTATACATTGCAAAATAGCTATTTTACACACACTCACATATACAGGTCTACATCCACTCCGGATCTCACTGGTAACGACTCTGCTACTGCCAGTTATGACTTCAAAAGTCCGATCAACTTAGCCAAAGACGAAGGTGAAGATGATTGCGAAGTGCCTGGTGAACTTGCAAGACTGTTACTTCAGGAAGAGAGGGCCATACGGCCGCATGAAGAACCAGTGGAAACAATAAATCTGGGTACAGAGGTAGACAAGAAAGAGGTCAAGATCGGTGCAAATCTAGAAGCTAGTGTTAAGCAACGGTTGATTCAGATGCTGCGTGACTATGTTAAGATCTTTGAATGGTCTTATGAAGATATGCTTGGGTTGGATACTGATATTGTGGTTCACCGCCTGCCTACCAAGGAAGACTGTCCTCCAGTGAAACAAAAAGTTCGCTGAATGCGCCTGGAGATGTCTATGAAAATCAAGGCTGAAGTTATGAAACAGTTTGACACCGGTTTTCTAGCAGTTACTTCTTACCCTCAGTGGGTGGCCAACGTGGTTCCTGTGCCGAAGAAAGATGGTAAGGTTCGAATGTGTGTCGATTACAGGGATCTGAACAGGGCGAGCCCCAAGGATGATTTCCCTCTACCTCACATCGACGTTCAGGTTGACAACACCGCACAACATAAGGTCCTTTATGGATGGTTTCTCCGGTTATAATAAAATGGCTCCTGAAGACATGGAAAAGACAACCTTTGTTACTCAATGGGGTACCTTTTGCTACAAAGTCATGCCTTTTGGATTGAAGAATGCTGGGGCAACATATCAGCGCGCCATGGTCGCTTTGTTCCATGACATGATCCATCATGAGATTGAGGTATACGTCGACGATATGATTGCAAGATCTCAGACCGAAGAAGAGCATCTTGACCACCTTCAGAAGTTATTTGACAGGTTGAAGTTGTACAAGTTGAGGTTAAACCCGAACAAGTGCACCTTCGGAGTGAGATCTGGTAAACAGCTGGGTTTCATTGAAAGCGATAAAGGTATTCAGGTGGATCCTGCAAAGGTGAAATCTATACAGGAAATGCCAGTTCCCCAAACAGAGAAAGAACTCCGAGGCTTTATGGGACGTCTGAACTATATTGCCCGATTCATCTCGCACCTGACTGCTACTTGTGAGCCAATCTTCAAATTACTGAAGAAAGATCAAGTGGTAAGATGGAATGATGAATGTCAGACCGCTTTCGAAAGAATCAAAGAGTATCTCCAAGAGCCACCTATTCTGATGCGCCAGTTGAAGGGAGACCTTTGATCTTATACTTGACAGTACTCGATAACTCAATGGGGTGCGTGTTGGGGCAGCATGACGAGTCTGGCCAAAAAGAGCAAGCTATTTATTACCTTAGCAAAAGTTTACCGACTGTGAGACCCGATACTCACTGCTCGAGAAGACTTGTTGTGCTTTGGCATGGGCTGCTCGTCGGCTGAGACAGTATATGCTGACTCACACTACTCTATTGATATCAAAGATGGATCCAATCAAGCATATCTTCGAGAAGCATGCCTTATCCGGAAGAATAGCAAGATGGCAGATGATCTTGACTGAGTATGACATCCAATACAAAACCCAAAAGGCAATCAAAGGAAGTGTGTTGGCAGATCATCTGGAACATCAGGCAGTGGATGATTACCAGTCTATGAACTTTGAATTTCCGGATGAGAATATCATGATAGTAACTGACTGTGAGGAACTTGGACCAGATGAAGGACCTGAGGAAGGATCCCGATGGTCTATGTACTTTGATGGAGCTTCGAACGCTTTGGGTAATGGCATTGGCGCCGTGATCATATCTCCTAAAGGCTCTCATACTCCGTTCACCGCCCGACTATGTTTCAACTGCACCAACAATATGGCAGAGTATGAAGCATGCATCATGGGTTTTCGAGCAGCAATTGACCTAAGGATTAAGTTTCTAAGTGTCTTCAGAGATTCCACTCTCGTGATCAGTCAGATCAAAGGCGAGTGGGATACGAAACACCCGAATCTTATTCCTTACAAGGAGTATGTATTGACGTTGCTTCCCCACTTCGAGGAAGTAACCTTTGAACACTTCCCAAGAGAGGAGAATCAGTCGGCGGACGCGCTGGCTATGATGTCTTCTATGTTCAAAGTCAACTGGGACAACGAAGCTCCCCGAATTATCATTGAAAGATTAGACGAACCTGCACATTGCTGTGATATTGAGACTGAAGAGGTAGCAGATAAACCCTGGTTTCATGAGGTGAAGAGGTATCTCGAGGCTCAGGAATACCCTGAGGGTGCATCTGTTAACGACAAGAAGTTTCTGAGGAGGTTCGCAGCGAAGTTCTTCATCAGTAATGGCATTCTCTACAAGCGTAACCATGATTCAACCTTACTGCGATGTATGGATAAGAATGAAGTAGAAAGGATCATGGAAGATTTACATTAAGGTACTTTCGGAACTCATTCCAGTGGACACACCATGGCAAAGAAAATCCTTTGGGCAGGATATTATTGGTCCACTATGGAAGCCGACTGTTATCAGCATTCTCGGACCTGTCACAAGTGCCAAGTCTATGCTGATAAGGTGCACATCCCTCTAGTACCTCTGAATTTCTTGACGGCACCTTGGCCTTTTGCAATGTGTGGCATTGATATGATCGGCGAGATTAGACCTACGGCATCCAACGAGCATCATTTCATCCTAGTAGCAATTGATTATTTTACGAAGTGGGTTGAAGCAGCGTCCTTTGCTATTGTAACCAAGAACGTCGTGGCACGGTTTATTCGGCACAATTTGATCTGTCGATACGGTGTACCAGAGAGGATCATTACGGACAATGGTACCAATCTCAACAACAAGATGATCACTGAGCTCTGCAAGCAATTCAAGATACAACATCACAACTCTTCTCCTTATTGACCGAAGATGAATGGGGCTGTTGAAGCGGCTAATAAGAACATTAAGAAGATTGTGCAGAAGATGACAATGACATACAAAGATTGGCACGAGATGTTACCATTTGCTCTTCATGGGTATCGTACCTCAGCACGGACGTCAACAGGGGAAACACCCTATTCCTTGGTATATGGCATGGAGGCAGTCTTGCCCATTGAAGTTCAGATACCCTCTCTTCGGATCATGAAGGATGCAGGTTTGAGCGAAGATGACTGGATTCAGACCCGACTTGATCAGCTGAACCTAATCGATGAAAAGAGACTTACTGTTATTTGTCATGGTCAGACGTATCAAAAACGGATGATCAAGGCATTTAACAAGAAAGTTAGACGACAAGAGTATCAACTTGGGGATCTGGTAATCAAGCGCATCATACTACCTCAAGGTGATCCCAAGGGCAAATGGACCCCTACTTATGAAGGGTCATTTGTGGTTAAGAACATCTTCTCAGGAGGGGCTATGATTCTAACCACCATGGATGGTGACGACCTTCCTCACCCCGTCAATGCAGACATAGTGAAAAGATACTACGCGTAATCAAAGACCCGCTAGGTTGACTGGCCTAGGCAAAAATAAGGGCTTCCCGGCAAACCAAAAGGGTTCGGGAAAAAATAAGGGATGAAAATAAAAAAAATATGTACACCCGGCAAGTCAAAAACCTGAAAAGGCGGCTTGGGCAAAAAAGGGTATCTCGGTGGACTAAAAACCTGAAAGGGCGGTCCAAGCAAAAATTAGGGATCAAAGCGTAACACTATGCCTCATTGGATCACCTTGCATCCAGACTTCGGCATTGACTATCAAGCTCGGGCGACACTAATCAATCTGATCTACCTTCAACCAAGTAGCAAAGTGATGAGATGCTCGAGGACATAAAGGTAATAGCAGAGTTGAAACCCAGTGGGATTATTCACATAGCTGTTTTGTGTAGTTTTTCAAAAATTGTGTAAATTCTATTTGTTCGGCGGCGTTCTCTTACTAGGACGTCAGCCTCTTGTACAAAAACGCCTATTTAAAGGCCAAACTTCAAAATCAATACAATTCATTTTCAAAGAAATTTCAAGCTGTTTTTCCTTTATCTGTTTTGTTTTGCAAAGAACGTCCAATGTTCATTTTTTATATATGCACTTGACATTGATAGCTGCTCATAAATATTTACATGTGAAACAAAAGACGATTACTGGTAATATCAGAAACAGGGACAATAAAATTGTCCAAAATGTACAGTTGCTCTATCCACCAGATACGACGGTAAATTCAGCTGAAGAATATGGCTAAGATACTTTCACTCCCCGCAGAGTAAGACATTAATGATAGCTCTCCCCAGCTGAGACTTGCAACTGTGAATGAATGAATCGGTAATATTCTCACCAAGCAGATTTTATCTACCATCAGCACTGAAAAAGGGTTAATATCCCTGGCGGTCTTAATATTCCCCGATGGAGTATAAGAATATTCCCCGGCAGAATACAAGATATCCCCAGTGAACTTAAAATTTTCCTAGCGCAGTTTGAAAAAGCTTCCCCAGTGGAGTTGAAGAATCATCCCCAGTAGACTCTGGAAGTTTGTCCCTGGTGTAGTATAAAAATAAATATCCCCAACCGAGTTCAAAGGAAGATTGTCCCCAGCAAAGCTCAAAGTATTATCCCCATTAGAGTCTAAAAGGGTTATCACCAGTGAAGCCGCAACTGAAAGGACATCCCCAGCGAAGTTCTTTCCTTTCAAAAACAGGAATTCAATCCCCAACAGATTCAATATCACCAGCAACGATAATTCATCCCAACGGAATTTATCAGTGGAATCTTCAACATATCATCTCTTCCCCACAGAGTAATCTCCTCATCGGTTTATTCCCCAACGGAGTTATCCTCTCTTGCAGGTCTATTCACACAATCATCTTCGTTCGTCATCCCCAGCGGAAATGAAGAATTTAACTCTATTCTCCAGCAGCTATCCGAGATTTATTTTCCCCAGCTAAAAACATTACATTTCCATACATCATGATACATGCATATACGCATCATATAATACAATCTCATTTATTTTGAGAACATCATTGCTTGATATATATCATGTATTGCATACGACTGACCTTTACTTTTCAGGAAAGATACAGTTAAAGTTCTCAGCCATGTCAAATACCTGACCGGTTCTTAAATCTCAACTGAATTATCCTCGGTTGAATTTCAGATAAGGTTCTCAATCTCGACAATTTCCTCCGTCGAAGTGTGGATGAGTTCTACAATCTCAACAGAATTATACTCTATTGAAGACCAGACAGTTCCTAGATCTTGATGAAGCTGTTTCCCTCAATCGAAGACCTGACCGATTCTTAAATCTCAACTGAATTATCCTCGGTTGAATTTCAGATAAGGTTCTCAATCTCGACAATTTCCTCCGTCGAAGTGTGGACGAGTTCTACAATCTCAACAGAATTATACTCCGTTAAAGACCAGACAGTTTCTAGATCTTGATGAAGATGTTTCCCTCAGTCGAAGACCTGACCGGTTCTTAAATCTCAACTGAATTATCCTTGGTTGAATTTCAGATAAGGTTCTCAATCTCGACAATTTCCTCCGTCGAAGTGTGGACGAGTTCTACAATCTCAACAGGATCATACTCCATTGAAGACCAGACAATTCCTAGATCTTTATGAAGATGTTTCCCCCAAGTTGAATTACGGACAAGTTCTTAAAACTCAACAGAGGCATTCTCTCAGTTGAAGCACATGCAAGTTCCTAAATCTCAACAAAAACCAGGCTTCCCCAGCAGAATCTGCCACAATAACAGGTATGCAAGTTCTCGCTAAGGAATCTCTTATGCGATCGACACTCATGAAGATGGAATATTTAAGCCCATCCTCCCGCCAGAAATCTCCAAATGGCATCTGTAAGCCCATTCCCGACAACACAAGGCTGATACCACTTCATGCGAGTGTAAATTTCTGGGCACTCTAGTGTTCAATCATCTTCTACCTTCAGATCACGAAAGGCGCGAAAGCCAATCTACATCCTCAGGTTTAAGAAGATTGAACAAGGGCAGCTGTTGTACCCCAAAATTTTCCCTCTCATATTTCTCAAAACATTGCAATAAAAATCTCTAAGTGGCTCAAGATTGCTCAAGAGTAGGACAGACAAGCTATCTCCTAAGGCAGTCAACCCCAAATTAGGGTTTTGTGTTGCATCAAGATCCTTGAGTCCAAATGACCTCAAGTGCTCCCCAATGTCCTAATATGTTCTCAAGGTGATCCATGTCAAATTTCAAGCCTTGCAGAGGAAGTTTGGTCAGTCAATTGCTCAAAGGGTCCAAAAATCGACTGTGCTAGGGCAAAAGTCAACTGTGACCCAAATACAGTCAAACTTCAAGATTTTTTGTCAACATTCTCATTTTTAAGGATATTTCATCATTTTATCAAGGGTTGATCATGATTCATCAAGGATTGCTCAAAATTCATCAAGACTCAAAAGTTGCTAAATTAGGGTTTTGTAGGAAAAGTCAACTCAACTTTGACCAAGCATAACTTTCTCATAATTTATGAGAAATGACCCATACAAAGCTCATTTTTAAGAGGATGCAATTTCCTACAATCCATATTCATACCCCAAGTTCAGAAAATGCACTCACAAGAAGTTATAAATTTGGACATTATAGGTCATTTTTGAAAGTCAACAAAAACACCTATTTTGTCAAAGCTTATAACTTGAGCGTGGAATATCAAAATGAGATGAGACCAAAATGGTTGGTTAGAAAACATCTCAAGCTTTCTAAAAAGTCCAAGAACACCTCCAAAAGTTCAAAATTGAAGAAGTTATGCATTGTTGAAGTTTGGCATTTTTGCAAAATTGCCAAAAATCAACTATCCCCAAACCTTCAAATTTTGTCAAATGGGCCCATTCTTTTCCACTTTATTTGAGCTTTCCCCATTGCACACGTGTCCTAGCTTCATCCTTGAGATCATATTTCTTTTTTATTATTTTATTTGATTTTTTATTGAATTATTTCATTTTAAATCGAATTAAATCAAATAAAATCCAAATATTGATTGCTTGAGATCTTTTTGGCTATTTCAGGTTGAGATCATCATCATTAATCTAATCAAACTCGAATCTCACCTTACCATGTGCAAAAAGATTGAAAAATAGGCAAATTTGGCAAGTTGGTAATGGTGAATCAAATCAAATATACAATACATTGATGTGGAAGATTCAAGCCATGTTTGTTACCCTAATGCAATATACATTACAAAAGGAAGGCAAAGGCACGAAAAATAGGGTTAGAGGCTGTAAGAACAAGCAGAACCAAGTTTGAAAAAAGTGACAAAAAGTTGGAATTTGAAATCATAGCAAGAGAGGTTTTCATAAGCCAAAAGTTATCCCAATCGATTCCTAGAGGTTCACTGAGTTGAAACCAATCCAAAGCAAGCTTTCATACACGCCCAAACACGCTGTAAGTATCACGCTACCTAGCTCTGCATTTGAATTCGTAAACCATTATTCTTGCATCCTATGTACAAATTACTTGCATATTCGTGACCCTTACAATGTTTCTAAGCTTTTTGCATTATCCAATTTTGTTTATGTGACCTATACTGTGAGATGCCATAGCTAGGGTTTCTTGGTCGTTTTTGGGCATTTTTATTTCCGGGATAATTGTCCATCAAGAAGGGCATGGTTAGGACCGGGTGGTCAGGACGAGCACAACCATGCCCTTATAATTTATTTATATGGCCTACAACAGATTTTGGAGGAGGCACGACTTGTAGCGACGGCTTGTGTCTGTAGCTATAAGTTTTTACAAGTTTTTAGCTACGGACGAGGGTTGAAGATGATGTGTGGCGAAGCATGATTCGTCCATTCAAACATGGTGCGCTTTGTTTTGTCTTTTTCTGGCATATAATTCATTTTCTTTTATTATTATTATTGTTTAATATATTAACAAGCAAGACCAAGTGGCCTAGTGGCGAAGCGTGCATCCAATCACTTTCAGGACCTGGGTTCGAATCCCAGGTCCTCCAAATTTCTCTTTGTTTTATTTCTTCAGGTTATCATGTGCATATCTGGGCGCGTAGTGTACCATACTCCCTCGCTCAATCAATTGCCAGATGGCCCCTGGCCAGATCTGGTGGCCAGAAGCTGATGGTCTACCATAGACCCAGTCAACGTGCACCCACTGAATTTCAAAAAAGTCAATAAGGCCAGCTTGTTATGGGCCTCAGAATTGCTTCTCTAACACTCCAAAACAGACCCAAACCCCTTATCTCTCTCTATTTCATTTATTTTGTTTTAATTGTTTTATTATATTTTATTTAATTAACTAACCAATCAAATTTTTTCTTTATAAAATTAAAACCACAAAAAATATTTTCTTTATCAAATTAAATTTTAGTATTTATTTTTTATTAACAAATTTATTAATTAATTTAGGCTATTAATTAGAAATAACTTTAATATATTTTTGTAAATAATTAAAATCAATTAGACTTAATTAGGTTTTTACTAACATTAATTTATTTTATTTTATTTATTTAAATACCAAAAATCCAAAAATAATTTATTTTCATTAATTAATTAATTAATTTATTAATTTAATAATTAACTTAGGTATTTTCATTCTTGATTCAAAAACAACAAAAAAGGATGTTTTCTTTAAAGGTCAAAACCCTAAACTCGCACTCGATTTAATTTTCCGCACGCGATTTATTTCTTTTATCCAATAATGTACTTGCCTCCGGTTTGTAATAGCTTAATAGGACTTTTATTTATTTATCGCTTTATTTATTTTCAAAGGGTTTGTCTTTGGCGATGTAAATACCCGACGCCTTGTAATTTAAATTCCACAATTTATTTTCTGCAAATGTAAACTGTTAGATGTTTGATAATAGGGGATGCATGAAAAGACTGAATGTTTTAACCTAAAATCAACTTAGATCACCCTTAACATGTACAAAGATAAAATTAACTGAAAATGACACACTCGCACATGCGCACTCTTAGGGTACACCCCACTTGGTTGCCTTCATACACGGTCATTGAGTATAGGTCACTTTAGAAGTCGCCCTCTTGTCTAAAAGATCATAATCGCCTCGAAACGGTTGCCTCAGATATTGTTGCCTCAAAACAAATTATATAAGACATTAGGGTTACCGCTAAGGTGTCCTAGCATTGCTTTAGTGACCGTCAGTCCCTAAATTCGAATTGACCCTCAAACTCCAACGACGATGCTACCTACTCATCAATAGTGGGATAGCATTGTCTAAAGGAAGATAGCATAGAACGATTCCTTTTTCGAGTAGGTAGATGGTTCTTAAGTACTTGCTCTTTCAAAAAACAAAAACTTTTCACACTTACACTTTTCGAACAAAGTTTTCAAAAACACTTCATACGCTCTTGAGGACAGAAGCAAGAGTTAAATCGAAGTTTTCAAACAAAAACTTTTTTCAAACCCACAAGCACAAAGAAAGAAATTTTGAAAACAATATGAGCAAGTACCTAAGAGCTCGTGGATAACCACAGATAGAAAGGATGCTGACACCTTCCCTTTCTATAATCTACCCCCCGAACCCGAGAAATATCTCGAAAAAGGAATTTTTCTGTGCTTTTTTCCTTTCCTTGTTGGATAAAATAAAAGTCAATGGCGACTCTTGCTTACCGCGACATTTTGCGAAAACAAACGCAAAACGCAAACCAGCATTCCAAAACAAAAACAGCCAGTTCTTTCCCACTGTATCACACTGTAATTGAATCTGCATAATTACTTGCTATATGTGTCAGTTTCTAAAAGCAATCATAAATCATATGTGCAGATTAATTAAAAAAACATGTTGAATACAATGACCCTGCACCGTCTTCCAACTTTGAATATCCTGCTATGTGGCCGAAGAAGAAGAATATGATGAAATTCCATAAGAGGTTTCATGGTTGCTTGACCATGAGGAAAGTGCCATGCATCCATATAAAGAGCCATTGGAGACGATCAATTTGGGTTCAGAGGAAGATCCAAAGGAAGTCAAGATTGGAGCATTGTTGCATCCCAACGCAAAGAGCAGGTTGATTGAATTGTTGAAAGAGTATGTGGATATATTTTATTGGTTATACCAAGACATGCCTGGTTTGGATACTGATATTATGGAACATCATTTGCCGCTAAAGCCAGAATTCCCGCCAATCAAGCAAAAGTTGTGAAGAACTCACCCCGATATGGCAGTGAAAATTAAAGAAGAAGTTTTAAAGCAGATTAATATCGGTTTTCTTGTGACATCAGTGTACCCTCAGTGGATTTCCAATATTGTCCCAGTACCAAAGAAAGATAGAAAAGTTTGCATGTGCGTAGATTATAGAGATTTAAACAAAGCTAGTACAAAAGATGATTTTCCATTGCCACATATTGATATGTTGGTTGATAGTACAGCAAAATTCAAAGTATTCTCGTTCATGGACAAATTTTTCGGATATAATCAAATTAGAATGGCTCTTGAGGACATGAAAAAAACAACGTTTATCACACCCTGGGGAACATTCTATTACAGAGTGATGCCTTTCGGGTTGAAGAACGTTGGTGCAACGTACCAGAGGGCTATGACAACCCTATTCCATGATCTAATGCACAAGAAAATTGAGGTATATATTGATGATATGATTTCTAAGTGTCATACTGAAGCAGGGAATATAGAAGATTTATTGAAATTGTTTCAGTGTTTGAGGAAGTATCGTCTCCGCTTGAATCCAAATAAATGCACCTTTGGTGTTCGATCATGGAAACTGTTAGGTTTCATTGTCATCTAAAAAGGGATTGAAGTTGACCCTGATAAAGTCAGAGTAATTCAAGAAATTCCAGCACCAAGAACTGAAAATCAAGTTAGAGGCTTCCTCGGGCGTTTTAATTGCATTTCCAGATTTATTTCCAATATGACTGCAACGTGTGAGCCGGTCTTTAAGTTGTTAAAGAAAGATCAAGGCTGTGTATGGACAGGTGATTTCCAAAGGGCATTTGAAAGTATTAAAGAGTATCTTATTGAACCTCCTATCTTGCTCCCGCACGTTGAAGGAAGACTATTGATTATGTATCGGACAGTGTTAGATAATTCTATGGGCTATATTTTGGGACAACAAGATGAAACAGTGAAGAAGGAATAATTCCATTTATTATCTCATCAAAAAGTTTATTTACTATGAGTCTTGATATTCTATGCTGGAAAAGACATGTTGTGCTCTGGCCTGGGCAGCAAAGCTGTTGCGACAATATATGTTGAATCATACTACTTGGATGATTTCCAAAATGGATCCAATTAAGTATATCTTTGAAAAGCCTGCTCTTACTGGGAGAATTGCCCGTTGGCAGATGTTGTTGTATGAATATGATATTGAATACCGTACTCAAAAGGCTATAAAAGGCAGTGTGTTGGCGGATTATCTTGTTTTGTTCAGTTCTTTCTTGTATGCAAAACTGTTTGTTTTTTAATATTAAATCACAATGCATTGAATATTATTATCTTGAATTAATCTATTAGTTACCACTCTTATTTGTTTTACTATACTTTTGATACGCAACTCTTGTTAAATAAAGCAAAATAACTCTAGAGTGAGGATGATGAGAAATATAGCAAAAATCTTAAACGATATGCTTTTGAATAAAACCCTGTTGGCGGTGTACATGTATTGTTTCAAATCCCCAAAAACCGGAGATATAAGGGAGGTAGACCCTCGTTATCCCCCTTTAAGCCTTCAGAGTAGGAGTTTCTTTTTCTGTTCAGAAAAAAACCTTATTTTTGAACCCGGAGGAGGGTAGTGTTAAGTTAATCCGATCGAGCGTTCAGAACTCATCAAGAGGGTGCATCTAAGGATACAACATTGGTTATCCTTCAAAAGGTTGAGGAAAGTCAAAACCACAATGGCTAACTTTCACTTATTAGGAGTATGCATCAATTAATGATATCCTAATGGGTATCTCTCGTACATCAAGAAGTCGAGATCAGATGAAGATACAACAATGCAATCCCTCATCTACTAAAGACTCAGACATTCACGACTACTTCCAACAAATTGAATCCGACATAAAGATCAACGACTTGTTCAAAAGGAAAGAAAATGGAAAGTATGAATAAGAAAGAAAAAAAAAGCCCCACCAAGTCGAAAATTGAAAACAAGTCGCATAGGCAAAAGTTAGGGCATCCCGTTGGACTTCCAAACTAAAATTCAAAAGAATTTGTCCAGGAAAAAGTTAGGGAAAGAGAAAAAGAAATTGAAAAGCCTAAAAGGCGAGAAAAGGATTACCAATAAAAATCCTAATTGAAAGAACAAGGTCGTATGATCAGACGCCAAGAAACCCCTGTGGTTCCTTAACCATCGCAAACTCCTCTTTTGAGAGATGAATGCATGTATCAGGTTAACTGAACTTAGGATTGGTGGAGAGAATCATGTAGAATGGGTGGGCACCAAAAAATTTGAGCCTTAAATCCTTTTGTTTCTAAAAAACCAGGAACCAGGCCATGTTACAATCTTTAAAAGTCCTAACTGAAGCATGGGTTAATTCAAAGCAATACTGTAATGAGAATATGGTAATCTGACTCCTAGGAGGCTTGCTAAAACTTTTGAGTTGGTATCACTCCATCTTTTTATTGTCTTTCGCACGGGAAAAAACTCGATGTTTCGATATCTTTTCAATAAAGGTTTTTAACTTCAAGACAAGCATAGGATTTGCATTAGAATTATCATTCTTAGACAAATATTTTCTGCATGTGAGTGAGTGCTTAAACATCAAGTAAGCTTGCATGATAAGCATTAAATGAAAATTTGATTATCCCAAGGGGAAAATTGCTTCAAAAATCTGTTGAAAAGAAAATCATCTTAAAGAATGATCTTACTATGGGGTAAACTTTTTAGTGACTCTGTTGAGTAAAAGAAGACCATCATGAAAATACTCTATTGAGTAAGAGTTCAGTCAATCTGAGGCTATCACGTCGATAAATTTCTTCAAGCTTGACCAATCTGAAGTTATCACGTCAATAAATCTCAAGTTTCCATCAATCAGAGTCCATCACATCGAAAAATCTATTTAGAATTCATTCAACCTGAGGCAACCACGTTGAGAAATCTATTCAGAATCCATTCAACCTGAGGCAATTACGTCGAGAGATCTATTCAGAATTCATTCAACTTGGGGCAGTTACGTCGAGATTCGACAAATATCTCTAAGAAATCTGTAATCAGAGTCGACAAATCTCTCCAAGAAATCTATAATCAGAGACAATTTATTTCGTGACTCAAGAGATTGGGGAAGGCCACCTCATATTGTATTGTGCCACGAATATTCTTGTCTACTATTCAACACAGATTCTTTCATAAACTCCACATACATGGGTGTGATCGGTGGATCTGGAACTGACTGTTTAACGCTGGTTCACGAAATGTCGCGGAAGCAAGAGTCGCCACCGTCTTTTATTTTCTCCAAATGGAAAGGACAAAAGCACAGAAAAATTCCTTATAGAGATTGCTCTCGGTTCGGGAGGTAGGTTATAGAAAGGGAAGGTGTTAGCACCCTTTCTATCCATGGTTATCCATGGGCTCTTAGATACTTGCTCATTGTGTTTTCAAAAATGGTTTGTTTGCTTTTCAACTGTGGGTTTTTAAAAAGTTTCTTTGAAAATTTCAGTTCGACTCTTGTATCGGTCCTCAAGAGTGTTTGAAAAATTGCTTTCGAAAGCTTTTTGAAAAGGTGTCGGTGTGAAAAGTATTTTTGATTTGTTTTGAAAGTTAGAGCAAGTATCTAGAGTCGTCTACCTACCCTAAGGAATTCGTCTGTGTAAATGTCCTTAAAGTAGTGCCATCCCACCATTGAGAGGTAGGTAGCACCACCGTTGGAGGTGTTCGGGTCAATTCGAAGTTCGGAACATGGTGATCACCAGAGCAATAGGAAGACACCTTAGAAGCTACCCTCATGCCAGGTTCCCGGATCATGAGGACTTACTAAGACATCCTCTACTCGACGATCACCTTTTGAGGCAAGGCAACAGTGAGGCGTACCCTAGGGGTGGTGTGTGCGATTCGTGTGTTGTTTTCATTTATTTTTGTCTTTTGTCATGTCATTGTGATCTAGCGTTTGTTTTTATTTTTATCCATACATTCTTTCATGCCTTGGTTTAACAGTTAAAAATATTGCGGGAAAGTAAAAATTCTAAGCTATTACAAAAGGCGCGGGTCCACATCGCCAAAATTTCCAGGACCCGATTTGACAGAAAATAAATAAATAAAAGAAAGTAAAAATAAAATAAAGAAATTAAAAGTGCGAGGAGTTAATTACAAGGCCTTGGGAGAGATACATAAATATTATACGAAAAAGAATAAATATGCGAATTAATGAGAAATTAAGAACGAGGGCGTTGGACCCTTTTGCAAAATTGAATTAAATGGTGACATTAATTAAAAAAAAAAAAAGGAGATGTTTTTGGTATTTTTTAGTATTTTATGATTTTAATGAAAAAGAATTAATTAAAATAAATACTAACCCTAATTCTAGTGGCTTTTAATTTATTAAGAAAACATTGAATTTTAACCTAAATTAACCTTAATTCTTATATACAAATTTAATTATAAAAATAAATATTTAATTATTTAATTATTATGGGATAAAAAATAAAAAAAAGATGAAAATTAATTAAACCCTAGTTCTATGTTTTTTTTAGATTTTTATTAAAAGAATTAAAATTAAACCTAATTTAACTAATTAATTTATGAACTTATTTACAAAATATTAACTAATTAAATATATTTAATTTTTGGTCTTTTCTGATTTTTATGGTATTTTGTGATTTTATGAAAATATAATTAAATTGAACAAAACAATAATTAAAAAGAAAATAGAAAATAAAAAAATAAAGACTTGCAAACCTAGGGGGTCTGCCCCAAATTGGAGGGTTTTTTGATAGTGATTCAGGCCCAATAGAACTTGGCATTTGTTGACCTTTCACGCTGGCATATGGACTCATTGACCAACGAATATGATGTTCATCAGATCATGGCCGTTGATTGGATCTCCTGGGATGCGTGGATGTTGGATTTGGAAGGTGTATGATGGTCTTTGCTATTGAAACTGCATGTGAATTTTTATTGAAAAATAATATGGGAATACTGAAGACCTGGGGCTCGAACCCAGGTCATGAACGTTGCCACCACTACGCCTTGCCAGCTGAACCAATTCACGCGTGTTAATATATAATAACTAATAAATATTATAAAAGACAATTAGTCAGTAGCTTAAAAACGCGCGCAAAATTTTGAATGACCCTATCACATCTTGCCACTTCATCGTCTCCTTCGCTTGGTTTTCTTTTTCCTGAAATACACAAACAATGAGCAACGGTTTTCAAACGTTGCTATAGGTCATCTATGGAAAAATAGCGAATGGCCCGGTGACGCTCATAAATTGAGCGCGAGCATGGCCTTATGATCGTCTAAATGCACTGATTTGAATGGTGGTGGTTTCACACTCCAATTTTTCCTCATTCAAAAACCCCTAATTCCAAGTCCTGTAAACCCTAGAAAACGATAATGGCATCTTTGCATACAGTGCGTAAAACTTCAATCAAAGTACATGATTAGCTTGCAAACATTATTCTAAACACGAAAATAACAACAAAACATGTTAACAATATATGAATGACAGAAACCGATTCAGAATTTTTCTTTACCAACTTCAATGGTGATCTTGTGTTTCCTTGAGTATGGGGCTTGGGGAATGATTGGAATATGTCCTATAATCCTCAAAGAAGCTAATGGAATCACTATTTTGTCTTGAATCGCCTTGCAAAGGTGTTTTCAGAATTGAGATTTTTTTAGAAAAAAGTGTGAGTATGATCTTCAGGTTCCTGCGCAGCTCAGTGGTTCTTCTCATTAGGTTTTGATTCTATACTTATGCAAGAGTGAATTAGGTTAAGAATTCTGATCAAAATCCATGCATTGATGGTTTATGAGATTTGATTTTCAATCATTATTTTTTCAATCTTTTTCATGCAATTTTGTACCAATCAATCCAATTCCTTCCAAATCTGATCATGCACGAATCATTGAGCCTATTACATGTACAAAAAGATTTGATAAGTTAGGTTAAGTATTTTTCATATATTTAATTGATTTAAATGAATTATTATTAATAAAAATTCAAATAAATAAATAAAAAATGAATAAAAACTTCCCTTTGGGCCAAGTGGTCGTGCACATGCTTGGGATGATGAATTGTGGAAGAAAAATGGGCCCATTAGCAATTTTAGGTCATTTGAATCAATGTTGACTTTTCAAAATATCCAAACATTTCCCAACTTCCACAAGGCATAACTTGCTCAATTTTTAAGCTTTGCTCATGTTCTTGGACATTTTGGAAAGGTCTTTGAGTCCTCTAACCAATGCCTTTGGTCCCATGTCGTTTTGATTTACCAATCTCAAGTTATGGCCTTTGACTTAAAGTCCTTTTTTGTTGACTTTTGAAAATGACCTATAATGTTGAAATTGATAACTTTTTGTGAGAGCATTTCTTGGACTTGAAGTATGAAGATGAGTTGTAGGAAATGTCTTTCTCTTCAAAATGAGCTTTGGATGGAATTTTTCTGATAATCCATGTGAAAGTTATGCCCTGGTCAATTTACAATTGACTTTTTCAGCTGTCCAAATAAGGAAACTTTTGCATCTTGATGATTTTTGAGCCAAGCTTTGAGAATCATGATCAAGCATTGATCAAATGATGTTTAAGGCTTCAAAATGAGATGTTGACCAAAAATTTGAACTTTTGACTGTCAAATGACCATTTTGCCCCTACAGTTGACTGTAGTGCAATTAGGGTTTTTGACTGTGCAATCTTGTGCTGAAAGTCTTGAAACTTTGTATGAGGATACTTGACCATGTTTGTAGGCATGTGAGACTTGATTGGACCTTTGGAAACTTCATTTTCTTGATCAGAACCAAAACCCTAATTTTGACTGTTCAGGAGGCTCTTGCACTGTGCAACCCTTGGGGAACTTTGAAGCTTGACTTGGCAAATCTTTGAAGAATATGGGAGGGCAAATTTTGGGGTACAACAGTTGCCTCTGTTCAATCTTCTTAGACCTGAGGATGCAGATTGGCTGGCGTGCCTTTCGTAATCCGAGGGTGGGAGATGATTGAACACTAGAGTGCGCAGAAATTTGCGCTCACATAGTAGCAGTGTGATGATGGGAATGGGCTTACAGATGCCATTTGGAGATTGATGGATAGGATAATGGGCTTATAGATGCCATCTGGACGTTGATCACGTAAGAGATTCCTTAGCGAGAACTTGTGCACCTGCAAAAGAAAAAATGAGTACCTGTCATGTTGCAGGAGCTGGTTTTCAGATGCTTGGTATAGATGTGTCCTGACTGGTTACAGGAGCTGAGTCTGGATCTTCAAAAGATGATGAATGAACCAGGAGTGGTTACTACCTCAACGGGACCGGTGAGAGAACCTTGGATGACTTTAACTTCAACAACGCTCGTTGAGAAAATCTTGGTGGGAATTACCATCTTCGCAGTATCGGGAAGAGAACCAATAGGCAATTATAATCTCAAAAGCGGACGTTTGAGAAGAACCTGGAATGGAATTATCATCTCACGCACCGTCGGGGAGAGAACCATAGGAAATTATAATCTCAAAAGCGGACGTTTGAGAAAAACCTGGGCTGGAATTATCACCTCACGCACCGTCGGGGAGGGAACCATAGGAAATTACAATCTCAAAAGCGGACGTTTGAGAAAAACCTGGGCTGGAATTATCACCTCACGCACCGTCGGGGAGGGAACCATAGGAAATTATAATCTCAAAAGCGGGCGTTTGAGAAAAACCTGGGCTGGAATTATCATCTCACGCACCGTGGGGGAGAGAACCATAGGAAATTATAATCTCAAAAGCGAACATCTGAGAAAAACCTGAGACAACTTCTACTGGGTCTTCATCAGAAAAATCTGTTGGGAGTCGATTTAGCTGGACTAGAGAAGGCCTTGGACTGGATAAGAAATCTTTGGAGTCGATTAACTGAACCGGTCTAGGTCTTGAAATATGATGGAGAACTTAGCTGAATCTTTCCTGAAAGGTAGAGGTCAGTCATATGCAATGTATGATATGGATCAAGCAATGATGTTCTCAACATAAATGAGATTTGTATGATATGATGTGTCTATGCATGCTATAATGATGTATGTGATGTTTTATGAATGTGTTTTTCGTCTAGGAAAGTAAATCCTTGACGGGTGCCGGGAAGTCACTCCTGGGCTGATGTTGAAGAATAAGCTTTTACTCCTGCTGGGGATGATAGCTGCAAGAATACCGATTTGGGGAATAAACTTGGCAAATGGAAGATTCTGCGGGGAGAAAAATACTCTAGCGACCATGCTGGGGAGCGATACTCTGTGGGGAGAGAGATACTTTGTTGAATTGTTGAGAATGACTTGCTGAGGATATCTTTGTTGTGCTGGAAGTGTTAATAGACTTCGCTGGGGATAAGAAAACTCCGTCGAGGACGCTCTTTCCGTGGCTTTTGGCTGAGGATAACCCAGTTATATCCTGGTAGGGAAATAACTCTTTGAATAAAGCCGAACGACGCGTTCGTGCTCTGCGAGGGATAAGCTTCTAGAATCTACTGGGGATAAGCTTACTGCTTGGGGAGGTAAATTCCAACTTTCCTGGGGAACTGGATTGGACTCTCCCGGGGAAGTTTTGACTGTGGGGAAATGATTCCTTTGAATATTTGATGTACCGCCGGGGAACAATCTCTAGACCAAGACTGCCGGGGATGCTTGTTAAGAATACATATGCTGCTGGGGAATGTTGAGATCCACTGGAGGATACCCAACTCCCTTAAGGTTTGATTGTATATCTTTACTTGAGGAGGGTGTACTGACTTGCTGGCTCACTCTCTGGGGAATTGGGATGTACTGGTTATGTTCTTCAGCTGAACTCACCTTGATACCTTGGAGGACAGAACAATTAGATTGCTTAGACAACTCTTTATTGCCCCTGTTTCTAATGTTACCTGTAATTAATTCTTTGTTTCGTATGCAAATATTCGTGAGTTAGCAAATTATTGTCAATGCATATATCACAAATTGAACCTTGGACGTTCTTCGCAAAACAAAACAGAAAAAGAAAGACAATTGGCACTTTTTACTGAAAAGTATATTTGTATTGATTTTGAATGGCCTGAAAATGGGCGTTTTGCATACAAGAGGCTGACGTCCTAGTAAGAGAACGCCGCCGAACAAAAGAGTTTATACACATTTTGTACAAAAGAAAGTAAAACAGTTGTGTGAAATATGAATGATCCCATTGGGTTTCAACTCTGCTATTGCCTTTATAACTCTGAGCGTCTCATCACTTGATGACCTTGGTTGAAGGTGAAGCTGACTGATCAATGTCGTCTGAACTTGATGTAGATACCGGATTCTGGATGCAAAGTGATCCAATGAGACATAGTATTACGCTTTTATCCCTAATTTTTGCCTGGACCGCCCTTTCGGGTTTTCAGTCCACCGGGATACCCATTTTTGCCCAAGCCGCCTTTTCAGGTTTTCGACTTGCCGGGTGTACATTTTTTTTCATTTTCATCCCTTCATTTTGCCCGAACCCTTTTGGTTCGACGGGAAGCCCTAATTTTTGCCTAGGCATGTCAGCCTAGCGGGTCTTTTTTCATGCGTAGTATCTTTTTACTATGTCTGCATTGGCGGGGTGAGGAAGGTCGTCACCGTCCATGTTGGTTAGAATCATGGCTCCTCCTGAGAACACATGCTTAACCACAAATGGCCCTTCGTACGTAGGGGTCCATTTGCCCCTTGGATCACTCTGAGGAAGGATGATTCGCTTGATTACCAGATCCCCAACTTGATATTCCTGTGGTCTGACTTTCTTGTTAAATGCCCTGATCATCCGTTTCTGATACGTCTGACCATGGCAGATAGCAGCAAGTCTCTTTTCATCAATGAGGTTGAGCTGATCAAGTCGTGTCTGGATCCAATCATTCTCGCTCAGATTTGCATCCTTCATTATCCGGAGAGAGGGTATTTGTACTTCGATCGGTAAGACTACCTCCATGCCATAAACCAGAGAGAAAGGAGTTGCCCCGGTTGACGTCCTAGCTGAGGTACGGTACCCATGTAGAGCGAACGGTAACATCTCGTGCAAATCCTTATAAGTCACTGTCATCTTCTGCACGATTTTCTTGATAATTTTATTTGCTGCTTCTACAGCCCCATTCATCTTCGGTCTGTAAGGAGAAGAATTGTGGTGCTGTATTTTGAACTGCTCGCAGAGCTCAGTGATCATCTTATTATTCAGATTGGTACCATTGTCTGTAATAATTCGTTCTGGGACACCGTACCGACAGATCAGGTTGTGTCGAATGAACTGTGCCACAATAGTCTTGGTTACCGTAGCGTAGGAAGCTGCTTCGACCCACTTTGTAAAATAATCAATCGCCACTAGGATGAAGCGATGCCCATTAGATGCCGTAGGTTTAATATCACCGATCATGTCTATGCCCCCACATTGCAAACGGCCAAGGCGCAGTCAGAACATTCGGGGGAACTGGAGGAACATGCACCTTGTCTGCATAAATCTGGCACTTATGGCATGTCCTGGAATGTTGGTAGCAGTCAGCTTCCATTGTGGACCAGTAATACCCTGCCCGAAGGATCTTCTTAGCCATTGTATGTCCACTGGAATGTGTACCAAAGGTCCCTTCATGTAGATCTTCCATGATTCTTTCTGCTTCAGTTTTATCCACACAACGCAGTAGGGTTGAGTCATGGTTTCGCTTGTACAGGATGCCGTTGCTAAGGAAGAACTTTGCTGCGAATCTTCTCAGGAATTTCTTATCATTGATAGAGGCACCTTCAGGGTATTCCTGGGCTTCCAAATATCTCTTCACCTCATGGTACCAAGGTTTCTCAGTCACCAATTCAGTCTCGAGATCGCAACAGTATGTCGGTTCGTCCAGTTTCCAGATGATGATCCGGGGAGCCTCATTATCCCATTTGACCTTGAACATAGAAGACATTGTAGCTAACGCGTCCGCCAACTGATTCTCTTCTCTTGGAAAGTGTTCAAAGGTTATCTCTGTGAAGTGGGAGATCAAGGTCAACACACATTCTCTGTAAGGAATCAGGTTTGGATGTTTCGTATCCCACTCTCCTTTAATCTGATTGATCACAAGAGCGGAATCTCCGAAGACACTCAGAAACTTGATCCTTAGATCGATCGCAGCTTGAAGACCCATGATGCACGCCTCATACTCCGCCATGTTGTTGGTACAGTTGAAACATAGTCGGGCAGTGAGTGGAGTATGAGTGCCTTGAGGGGATATGATGATGGCGCCGATACCATTTCCCAAAGCGTTGGAGGCTCCGTCAAAGTGCATAGACCATCGGGATCCTGGTTCAGGTCCTTCATCCGGTCCAGGTACTTCACAATCAGTTACTATCATGATGCTTTCATCCGGAAACTCGAAGTTCATTGACTGATAGTCATCTACGGCCTGATGTGCCAAGTGGTCTGCCAATACACTTCCCTTGATGGCTTTCTGGGTCGTGTACTGAATGTCGTATTCCGTCAAGATCATTTGCCATCTTGCAATTCTCCCAGACAGAGCAGGCTTTTCAAATATGTACTTTATAGGATCCATCTTTGAGATCAACAAGGTAGTGTGAGTCAGCATATACTGTCTCAGCCGGCGAGCAGCCCATACCAAAGCGCAGCAAGTTTTCTCAAGCAGTGAGTATCGGGTCTCACAGTCGGTAAACTTTTTGCTAAGGTAATAAATGGCATGCTCTTTTCGGCCAGACTCGTCATGCTGCCCCAACACACACCCCATTGAGTTGTCCAGTACTGTCAGGTATAGTATCAGAGGTCTCCCTTCAACCGGTGGCATAAGGATGGGTGGTTCTTGGAGATACTCTTTGATTCTGTCGAAAGCAGCTTGACATTCATCGTTCCAACGTACTACCTGATCTTTCTTCAGCAGCTTGAAGATTGGCTCACAGGTAGTAGTCAGGTGTGAGATGAATCGAGCAATGTAATTCAGGCGTCCTAAAAAACCTCTGACTTCCTTCTCTGTCCTAGGAGCTAGCATCTCTTGAATAGCTTTAACCTTAGCAGGGTCCACTTGAATTCCCTTGTCACTTACCACGAAGCCTAGCAACTTCCCAGATCTTACCCCGAAGGTGCACTTGTTCGGGTTCAATCTCAGCTTGTACAGTTTCAACCGGTCAAACAACTTCTGCAGATGATCTAGGTGTTCTTCCTCAGTCTGGGACCTCGCGATCATATCGTCAACATACACTTCTATCTCATGATGGATCATGTCATGAAATAAAGCAACCATGGCACGTTGGTAGGTTGCCCCAGCGTTCTTTAGTCCAAAAGGCATTACCTTGTAGCAGAAGGTGCCCCACTGAGTAACAAATGTAGTCTTTTCCATGTCTTCAGGTGCCATCTTGATCTGATTATACCCTGAAAAGCCATCCATGAAAGAGAATACCTTGTGCTGAGCTGTATTATCAACAAGGACATCAATGTGAGGTAAAGGGAAGTCATCTTTGGGGCTGGCCCTGTTCAGATCCCTGTAGTCGACACACATTCTGACCTTACCGTCTTTCTTTGGTACCGGCACCACATTAGCAACCCACTGAGGGTAAGACGTCACTGCAAGGAACCCAGCGTCAAACTGTTTCATCACCTCGGCTTTAATCTTCTCAGACATCTCTGGACGCATACGACGGACCTTTTGCTTAACTGGAGGGCAGTCTTCCTTAGTAGGCAAGTGATGTACCACAATATCTGTATCCAACCCGGGCATGTCTTCGTAGGACCAGGCAAAGATCTCCATATAATCATGCAGCATCTGAGTCAACCGTTGCTTCGCGCTGAGCTCTAAGTTGGCACCAATCTTTACCTCTTTCCTGTCTTCTTCAGTACCCAGGTTTATTGTTTCCACTGGCTCTTCATGGGGTTGAATTTCCCTCTCTTCCTGAAGTAACAGTCTTGCAAGCTCGCCAGGCACTTCGCAATCATCTTCACCTTCGTCTTCGGCTAAGTTGATCGGATTTTCGAAGTCATAACTGGCAGTAGCAGAGTCGTTACCAGTGAGATCCAGAGTGGATTGAAACCTGTATGAGTGTGTGTGTAAATACAGCTGTTTTGAAATATATGTAAAAGAAAGAAAGACAGAAAAGGAGCATAAGATTTGCAATGCGAGAAAACATCCAAGATTTTCATTCATGATATATGAAATGACAATTTATATGCCCTCACAAATGAAACCACGGTGCCTCGGGTAAGACACCGGGCCATAGAGTTTATTTATTGTTTATTACAAAATAACGAAACAAAGAAATTTATTACTGCGTCACAAAGGTAACAGGAGTATGGTCTTTGGCAATCCAATTGTTCAATCCGCCTTCGGTCGTCGGGTAGATCCAGCTATCGAACTCGGCTTCATCCACTTCCTCTTCATCCCCAATAGCATTCACTCCTGGATTTGTAATGAACACAGGAGGTCTTCCGATCTTCGCTTTCCTCATAGCTTTCTGACCCTCTGTAGTAAAACCCAACCCAAATTTGTCAGTCTTCTGTGTAAAGTTTGGAAGCCTGCCCCAGTTAGCACATTCGCCTTTCTGAACCACAGCCCGGGCATCTCTTAGGGAAGCCATCTTCAAGGGAACATTTTCCTCAACCGCTGTCTCTGCTGCTGCAATTGGAAGCACCTCCTCGAAATGCTGAAAGGGGGTTTCAATAAACTCCCCGTCCATCTCAATGTATCTGAAGGAATTCAGGTGGCTTACCATATATTCCTCCTCTCCCTGCACAGTGACGATCTTCCCTCTGACAGGGTACTTCAGCTTCTGGTGCAAGGTAGAGGTCACTGCCCCAGCTTTATGGATCCAAGGTCGACCCAGTAGACAAGAGTACGATGAACGGATATCCATCACATAAAATGTAGAGTCAAACACCTGAGAGCCCACACGAATCGGAATGTCAACCTCCCCATGAACCATCCTTTTTGAACCGTCAAAGGCTCTGACGATGATATTGCTGGGTTTTAATTCCAGGCCTTCACAATCCAGACGGTCTAAAGCCTTCTTTGGTAGCACATTTAAGGAAGAACCAGTATCCACCAATACATGCGCCAGAGTAGTGCCCCTGCATTCGATGGAGACATGCAGAGCATCATTATGGTCTCTTCCCTTCGCAGTCAGGTCAGCATCTGAGAAACCCAAGCCATTATCTGCTGTCAGATTTGCTACGCAGTCAGTGAACTGGACTGCAGATGTCTCCTGTGGCACATGGGCCGTCTTGAGGAACGAGATCAAGGCCTTAGCATGGGCCTCGGAGCACAGTAATAAAGAGAGCATGGAGATTTTGGAGGGCGTGTGCCCCAGCTGTTCCACAACATTGAAGTCACTCTTCTTTATAATTTTCAAGATTTCCTCCATCTCTTGTTGGGAGGCCTCAGCAGTTACAGGTATAGGTGCCTTCATCTGGGCAGGCTCAACTTCAATTCCTTTGCCCCGAGCATTGGATGACTCGGCAGCAGGAGAAACAACTTGATCAGCAACAGGAATAGGTACACTTGCAGGAGTTATGAGAAGTGGTCTTCGCGCAGCAGGAGGTGCAATGTCAGGCGAGAAGAGCCTGCCACTGCGGGTAACCTTGGTTGGGCCAGTGATATCACAGATGCTAGCACCAGCGTTGAACTCTTGTTTAATCCCGTTTACATACACATCTGCCTCATAATGCCAGGGGACAGCTTTATCAGATACATAGGGCATAGGCCCCGGAACAATGATAACCACAGGTGCAACAGTCATGATTTGAACAGGTTTCTTCGGGAGAACTTGGATTGGATTATTGAATATGGTAACCACAGAAACTTCTTCCACCGGAACCAACTGAACAGCAGACTTCTTAAACAGAATCTCCTTGCTATCCATTAGGCTTTGGATGCCTAACTTCAGCAAGGGACAACCAGATAGGGACACAACACAGAACAGGCAACCCTCACTGCAACCTGGAAATAAACCGGCCAGCAGCAGGTTCTTCTTGATAGTCTTCAGAGGAGTGGCTAGATCATCCACAGAAACAGCATAAACATCTTCGTCAACAGCACTTACCCCATGCTGAGGCAAAGGAGCATTAACCACATTCGGCCTTTCATGCGCTTCAAACTGTATCTCCTTTGCGTCGATAAGGTCTTGCACCTTACTCCTTAGTGCCCAACAGTCGTCAGTAGAATGCCCCGGGCTATCTGAATGGTAAGCACAACGAGCATTCGGGTTGTACTTAGGAGATGCAGTATTTGGGAACTTCGGCGCCTCTCTGACAGTCACTAAGTTGGTTGAGAGCAACTGTGGAAAGATCTGCGACAAGGTCATGCTTAAGCGGGTGAACTCTCTCCGGGGTCTTTCGGCCCTTTGAGGATTGGTTGGCCGAGGAGCGGCAGCAGGCTTAGCAATCATTACCGCACTGACAGATTGGCGGCGCTCAGGTCTCTCTGATCTCTTGGAACCATACACGGCACCAGCCTCCTTCTTGAAGGGTTTCTTCTCGGAACTAGACGATGCACCTTTCGGAATCTTTCCAGACTTCAACCCAGCCTCAATTCTCTCTCCAGTCAGAATCAAATCAGTGAACCCTGCAGACGAATTCCCGATGAGATGGTTGAAAAATGGCCCAGATAGGGTCCCCAAGAACATGTCTACCAACTCCCGATCAGTCAACGGTGGCTGCACCCTGCCAGCCAGATCTCTCCACTTCTGAGCGTACTCTTTAAAACCTTCGCTTGAACCTAACGACATACCCTGGAGTTGGGTACGTGTAGGGGCAAGGTCGGCATTATATTGATACTGCTTGTAGAAAGCAGTAGCCAACTCCTCCCAGTTACGAACCTTGGTCCCATCCAGCTGATAGAACCATTCGAGATGAGTCCCTGAAAGACTCTCCTGGAAGAAGTGGATCCACAAATTCTTATCCGCGGAGTACGGTTGAATTTTCCGAACATAGGACCTGAGATGTAGCTTGGGACAAGACGCCCCATCATATTTGGTGAAAGACGGTGCTTTGAACTTCCGAGGGATGATCACACCAGTAGACAAACCCAGATCTCCGAAATCCAGCCCAGGTACCTGTTGTATCTCCATAGCATTCAACCTATCCTCCAGCTGCTTGTAACGGTCTTCTGCAGGAGGATATTGCTCTTCATCAAAATCAGTCTCGTTGTCGGAGACTACCGGACTAGGGACCATTGCCTCTTGAGGAGTGCCCTTGCCAACAGAAGAACCAGCCTCTTCATTCTGCAAGGTATTGTCAAACCTTCGGCCCGAGCTGAATAGAACAGTTCTTCTCTTCTTCTTATTCTCCTTCTTCAGGAGCAGAGCTTTCAACTCTTCTTGGCCTTGAGCCAAACCCTTGATTAATTCCTGAAATTGTGCATTCTGCGCCTGAAGAGCTTTGATGGATGTCTCAGTTGATGAAGAGTCCGGATTCATGATGCTGAAATAAACAGCGAAGAACTGTAAGCAACCTGAAAAGAGGGAAAACCTGCTATGCACATGATGAATGAGATGTGTTTATGCAATGCATTCAAGGGTTCGAAAGTTCAAATTTGTTGTAGACAAAAAGGAACACACGTTATTATTAAGGAAATTATTGTTTTAGTACATCAAAGCCTCGTGGGCAAAATAATACAAAAGCAAATCAATCCCAAAATATGCTACGCATCCTCTTTGGAGCTATGTAGGTGTTGAGATTCCTCTCCTCATGCAACAGGCGGGTGAGCTCCAAGACCTTCTTTTCACTGGTATGTAGACTAGTCTCAAGAGAATTCCGTTCTTCCTTAAGCTGGATCCAGCTCTTCTGCATCTCTTCCCAGGATGTGGGCATATCAGGGTGCTGAATAGTGTAGGACACTTCTCCTTCCAAGACTGGCTCTTTGATCACAGGGAGCATATGAGGATAAGGCATTACCAACTTCTGGGAGCGGGCGCGTACCCACTTGAGATAAGGCTCCAACGGGATGGAGTTCCTGTGCCCCAGTGTCTTGCTGTCTATCCTACTTGGAATCCTCCAAGCTCTAATGAATCTCTGGCGAAGTCCTTGAGTATCGTTGTCGAAGTCAAAAACTATGTCAGGAATTAACATGTCATGAGGGCCATCCCTCCGAGCATAACCAAACTGTCTCCAAGCCAGGCATGGGCTGTAAGTAATACCTCCTCTGATTCCAAGTAAAGGAACATTAGGGTACTCCCCGCAACGATCAATGATAGTGACATCTTCTATGGACCGAGGGCACCAATGTATATCTGCATGTGTAAGAGTCATCAACCGTTGTGACCATCTCAAACCCCTCTCATTCTTCAGGACTGATTGTGGAAGGTGCGAAATAAACCACCTTCCCAGGAGAGGAGTGCAACACATAAGGACACCTCTTTTTCTCATGGTTCGAGTGTAACATGAGTGAAGGATGTCCCCCAGCAACGTAGGTATAGGATTCCTGGACATAAAGATCTGGATATCACTGATATCTATAAGCTGATCTGGGTTAGGGAACAACACCAAACCATAGACAAGGAGGGCCACAACCTCTTCAAAAGCTTGCAAGTCAAGGGGGTTCCAACATTCATGGGCCTTTTCAAACAGAAACCTGGCTAAGAACCCTTTGATACCACTTCTAACTTCCCAGTGTCCCTTGAGGTCAGATGACTGTAGGTGCAAGGCTTTAGCAATCTCTTCAAGCTTAGGTTCCTTTTCTGTACCGTTGAAGGGTAGCTGATCAAGGATAGGGATCTTCAGGAGCCGGGAGAACTCCTCCAATGTAGGTACCAACTGATAGTCCAAGAAGGTGAAACAGTGATGCAGAGGGTCAAAGAATTGGAACAGGACCTTGATCATGTGTTCCTCAATGTTGGTATTGACCAAGCTGATGAGACTTCCATGTCTTTCACTGAATGAAGAGTTCTCGGGAATCCTGGATATAAGTTCCTTAAGCTGAGGAGAGATCCTTACAAGACTGATTTGAATTGTCTTTCTACGAACAGTTTCCATGTCCTACAAAACAAAGAATAAAGATGAAGATTCGAACCCCTGAAATGGTTAGTCAATGCATATGATGCTGGATGATGTCATGATGCTATGATTAAACACACCACAGATATTTACAAAGACAAACATGTAAGGCACACAAGGCACACAAGACAAGCCCTTAGGGTTTAAGGCCAGCATGGGGTCTGGGTAGTACCCTCTTGAAGTTGGTGGGTTCAACCTGTCCTATCAAAGTAACCGGGTTCTAAGGGTCCCAATATCACCGGATTGCTTTCATTGTTCATCGTTTCGATTTAGCCACTGAACTGGCGACCGAAATATTCCAGGAAAGCAACCCTCAATTGAGTGTAGTATCGAGTATCAACCAACCTCGGACTGCACCAAAGTCAGTTATCTCACTACCCTAAAGAGGCCAAGATAGTTCAATTAAGGTTCCTAAGGTCTGTTGATGCTTCACGACACCACGCGGAGGCCCCGTACTCTCCTTGACTGAACTCAAGGGTTACCGGTACACACCAAAGTGCCACATCAATGTAGCAAACTGTTTCAACCATGTCGGTATACCCCGCACAGTTCCCTCACAACCTTGTTGCTACTTTCTAAGAAGGTATCCCCCAGATCCGGGTTAGGATCTATAGAACTCCCAAGCAACCCACAATTTAAAGCACACAAGGAAAACAATTGAAAACACAGTTATGAACTAGCCCTAAGGTACACCTCACTTTAAGTTAAGTCCCCAGCAGAGTCGCCAGTTCTGTGATCGGTGGATCTGGAACTGACTGTTTAACGCTGGTTCGCGAAATGTCGCGGAAGCAAGAGTCGCCACCGTCTTTTATTTTCTCCAAATGGAAAGGACAAAAGCACAGAAAAATTCCTTATAGAGATTGCTCTCGGTTCGGGAGGTAGGTTATAGAAAGGGAAGGTGTTAGCACCCTTTCTATCCATGGTTATCCATGGGCTCTTAGATACTTGCTCATTGTGTTTTCAAAAATGGTTTGTTTGCTTTTCAACTGTGGGTTTTTAAAAAGTTTCTTTGAAAATTTCAGTTCGACTCTTGTATCGGTCCTCAAGAGTGTTTGAAAAATTGCTTTCGAAAGCTTTTTGAAAAGGTGTCGGTGTGAAAAGTATTTTTGATTTGTTTTGAAAGTTAGAGCAAGTATCTAGAGTCGTCTACCTACCCTAAGGAATTCGTCTGTGTAAATGTCCTTAAAGTAGTGCCATCCCACCATTGAGCGGTAGGTAGCACCACCGTTGGAGGTGTTCGGGTCAATTCGAAGTTCGGGACATGGTGATCACCAGAGCAATAGGAAGACACCTTAGAAGCTACCCTCATGCCAGGTTCCCGGATCATGAGGACTTACTAAGACATCCTCTACTCGACGATCACCTTTCGAGGCAAGGCAACAGTGAGGCGTACCCTAGGGGTGGTGTGTGCGATTCGTGTGTTGTTTTCATTTATTTTTGTCTTTTGTCATGTCATTGTGATCTAGCGTTTGTTTTTATTTTTATCCATACATTCTTTCATGCCTTGGTTTAACAGTTAAAAATATTGCGGGAAAGTAAAAATTCTAAGCTATTACAAAAGGCGCGGGTCCACATCGCCAAAATTTCCAGGACCCGATTTGACAGAAAATAAATAAATAAAAGAAAGTAAAAAGAAAATAAAGAAATTAAAAGTGCGAGGAGTTAATTACAAGGCCTTGGGAGAGATACATAAATATTATACGAAAAAGAATAAATATGCGAATTAATGAGAAATTAAGAACGAGGGCGTTGGACCCTTTTGCAAAATTGAATTAAATGGTGACATTAATTAAAAAAAAAGAAAAGGAGATGTTTTTGGTATTTTTTAGTATTTTATGATTTTAATGAAAAAGAATTAATTAAAATAAATACTAACCCTAATTCTAGTGGCTTTTAATTTATTAAGAAAACATTGAATTTTAACCTAAATTAACCTTAATTCTTATATACAAATTTAATTATAAAAATAAATATTTAATTATTTAATTATTATGGGATAAAAAATAAAAAAAAAGATGAAAATTAATTAAACCCTAGTTCTATGTTTTTTTTAGATTTTTATTAAAAGAATTAAAATTAAACCTAATTTAACTAATTAATTTATGAACTTATTTACAAAATATTAACTAATTAAATATATTTAATTTTTGGACTTTTCTGATTTTTATGGTATTTTGTGATTTTATGAAAATATAATTAAATTGAACAAAACAATAATTAAAAAGAAAATAGAAAATAAAAAAATAAAGACTTGCAAACCTAGGGGGTCTGCCCCAAATTGGAGGGTTTTTTGATAGTGATTCAGGCCCAATAGAACTTGGCCTTTGTTGACCTTTCACGCTGGCATATGGACTCATTGACCAACGAATATGATGTTCATCAGATCATGGCCGTTGATTGGATCTCCTGGGATGCGTGGATGTTGGATTTGGAAGGTGTATGATGGTCTTTGCTATTGAAACTGCATGTGAATTTTTATTGAAAAATAATATGGGAATACTGAAGACCTGGGGCTCGAACCCAGGTCATGAACGTTGCCACCACTACGCCTTGCCAGCTGAACCAATTCACGCGTGTTAATATATAATAACTAATAAATATTATAAAAGACAATTAGTCAGTAGCTTAAAAACGCGCGCAAAATTTTGAATGACCCTATCACATCTTGCCACTTCATCGTCTCCTTCACTTGGTTTTCTTTTTCCTGAAATACACAAACAATGAGCAACGGTTTTCAAACGTTGCTATAGGTCATCTATGGAAAAATAGCGAATGGCCCGGTGACGCTCATAAATTGAGCGCGAGCATGGCCTTATGATCGTCTAAACGCACTGATTTGAATGGTGGTGGTTCACACTCCAATTTTTCCTCATTCAAAAACCCCTAATTCCAAGTCCTGTAAACCCTAGAAAACGATAATGGCATCTTTGCATACAGTGCGTAAAACTTCAATCAAAGTACATGATTAGCTTGCAAACATTATTCTAAACACGAAAATAACAACAAAACATGTTAACAATATATGAATGACAGAAACCGATTCAGAATTTTTCTTTACCAACTTCAATGGTGATCTTGTGTTTCCTTGAGTATGGGGCTTGGGGAATGATTGGAATATGTCCTATAATCCTCAAAGAAGCTAATGGAATCACTATTTTGTCTTGAATCGCCTTGCAAAGGTGTTTTCAGAATTGAGATTTTTTTAGAAAAAAGTGTGAGTATGATCTTCAGGTTCCTGCGCAGCTCAGTGGTTCTTCTCATTAGGTTTTGATTCTATACTTATGCAAGAGTGAATTAGGTTAAGAATTCTGATCAAAATCCATGCATTGATGGTTTATGAGATTTGATTTTCAATCATTATTTTTTCAATCTTTTTCATGCAATTTTGTACCAATCATGATCCAATCAATCCAATTCCTTCCAAATCTGATCATGCACGAATCATTGAGCCTATTACATGTACAAAAAGATTTGATAAGTTAGGTTAAGTATTTTTCATATATTTAATTGATTTAAATGAATTATTATTAATAAAAATTCAAATAAATAAATAAAAAATGAATAAAAACTTCCCTTTGGGCCAAGTGGTCGTGCACATGCTTGGGATGATGAATTGTGGAAGAAAAATGGGCCCATTAGCAATTTTAGGTCATTTGAATCAATGTTGACTTTTCAAAATATCCAAAAATTTCCCAACTTCCACAAGGCATAACTTGCTCAATTTTTAAGCTTTGCTCATGTTCTTGGACATTTTGGAAAGGTCTTTGAGTCCTCTAACCAATGCTATTGGTCCCATGTCGTTTTGATTTACCAATCTCAAGTTATGGCCTTTGACTTAAAGTCCTTTTTTGTTGACTTTTGAAAATGACCTATAATGTTGAAATTGATAACTTTTTGTGAGAGCATTTCTTGGACTTGAAGTATGAAGAGGAGTTGTAGGAAATGTCTTTCTCTTCAAAATGAGCTTTGGATGGAATTTTTCTGATAATCCATGTGAAAGTTATGCCCTGGTCAATTTACAGTTGACTTTTTCAGCTGTCCAAATAAGGAAACTTTTGCATCTTGATGATTTTTGAGCCAAGCTTTGAGAATCATGATCAAGCATTGATCAAATGATGTTTAAGGCTTCAAAATGAGATGTTGACCAAAAATTTGAACTTTTGACTGTCAAATGACCATTTTGCCCCTACAGTTGACTGTAGTGCAATTAGGGTTTTTGACTGTGCAATCTTGTGCTGAAAGTCTTGAAACTTTGTATGAGGATACTTGACCATGTTTGTAGGCATGTGAGACTTGATTGGACCTTTGGAAACTTCATTTTCTTGATCAGAACCAAAACCCTAATTTTGACTGTTCAGGAGGCTCTTGCACTGTGCAACCCTTGGGGAACTTTGAAGCTTGACTTGGCAAATCTTTGAAGAATATGGGAGGGCAAATTTTGGGGTACAACAATGGGCATTCCTCATCCGTACTCGCAAAGCTGCTCAAGCCAATTATGTTATACGAGACAACTACAACCAAGCTAAAAGCATCATAAGGTCACCCCGACCTGGTCAATGCGCGAAGTCGTTCTCATCTGCTACAGACAATTTCAAACCTGATTCCCCAAGTGAGTTCAAAAAGTTCAGAGTCACTGTTTGATTTGGCACGCGCAAGTGCACATCCCCCGAGAGCTAAATTAGGGCATTTGCAGAGCTAAATCGGTGCATTCGTAGTTCCAGGTTCCTTTTTTTATCCCCGAGTGATTTAAGAGGTAATTCCCCAGTATGGTGTAAACTCGGGTCATGTATTCGAAGAGATCCTCATGGCGTTCAGTATCCGTTCCTCAGCATATTCATTCCTACCATCCTCTCAACGGTTCAGGATGTAGGGAAAGAAAGGCCAAATTATCTCTTCCCCAATAATACAAATTCAAAATTCAGCGACGTATCTGAAAACTCGCTTCTCAGCAATTCAATCTTCAGTGGAGTCGTCAATAATCTTCGGTATCATGAGCTCCCCAGTGAAAATTCTTATAAGTATCCCCAATGATCCTTGGTACCGTAGGTTTCCAACATCGATATGTATTGGCATCCCCGGTGGTGAGCAACAATTCCCAACGAGCCTTCGCTTATCCCCCGTGAAGTCTATATTTTGCATTGCATATAGTTATCACTGCATAACATTGCGCCTTCAAAAGCGCGTAGTCGATCCATCAGAATGGATCTTTGTGGAAAAAGAAATCCAAACATGCATATGAAGCATAAGCCGGATCGGGTACCTTACACGAAAGACTTGAATCATTCAAAGATAACAATACATCCCCGCAAGCGAATATCGCTCCCAAACCCCCAGCTGACGTCCTTCGTTACATCACGATACCCAACTAATGGTGTCAGTACCTTGTACTTCCAAACACTCATTCGTGTCAATTTTCCAAACACTCGTCTGTGTCAGTTTCCCAAACACTCGTCCATGTCAGTTTTCTAAACACTCATTCGTATCAGTTTTCCAAACACTCGCCCATGTCTATTTTCCCTCTAGATCCCAATAAAATTAGTACACTCAGTCATCCCTTGTACCTTCACTCGTCATGTCGTAACCAATGTTTTTTTCTTAGAACCCTGAGGTCGCCCATAGGCCTAGTTCTCCCTATAGATACTATTTTAGAATTATGAGGTCGCCCTTATGCCTAGTTATTTAGCAGATCGCCCATATGTATCTTTGTAGAATTTTGAGGTGCCCATAGGCCTAGTTCTCCGACAAATCTCCCTGATGTCTCATCTTAGAACCCTGAGGTCGCTCATAGGCCTAGTTCTCCAGTAGATGAGATTTTATCTTAGAACCCTGAGGTCTCCCGTAGGCCTAGTTCTCCCTATAGATCTTGTTTTAGAATTTTGAGGTCGCCCTTAGGCCTAGTGTTGTACCCCAAAATTTGCCCTCCCATTTCTCATTGATTTCTCACCACAAAGCCCTTGAAGCTCAAGATCCAGTTAGGGTTTCATCTGCTCAAGACTTCTCCTTGCACTGTTGACCCAAATTAGGGTTTGTGTTTGCACAAAGATGTTTTGACCAAAAATTCCTAAGATGACTTTCTTGCTTCATATTGGACTCCCAAGTTTATCCTCATCAAGTTTCAAGTCTTGATTCCAAGTTTTGCCCAGTCAATTGGACAGTTGACCTAGAAATCAGCTGTATTGGGGAAAAAGTCAATTGTGGCCAATTGACAGTCAAACCTCATGAAAATTGACCCACATCAACATTATGAACTCCTATGAACCATTTGATCAAGTTTGGATCACAATTCCACAAGGAATTTGATCAGATCACCAAAAGGGCAAAATGGTCATTTTTAGGGTTTTGACTGCACAAAGGCAATTTTTGACTGTTTAACCCAACCAATGGCAAACCAAGCTCACATATGGACTCAAGGACCCCATGGAATTATCTTGACATGCTCAACAAACTCAAAAGATCCCAAGTACACAAGATTGACAGTTGAATTTCCCAGTCAATTGATCAATTTTGACTGTATACTGAAAAGTCAAACTTTGACTTTTTGGTCAAAATCAAGAGTCAAGATTCATTTTTCATCAAAACATGCCAAATCATGAAACTTGTTCACCAAGAAATCAAAAAATGCAAATTAGGGTTAGAAATGAGAATTTTTCATAACTTAGAATTTTTCTAAGTTATGAAAAACCCTAATTTTTTCCCAACTTTGCCCCACTTTCTCACCAAGATATATTTGGATTCAAACAAAAGTCAAAACATGAAAGTTGTAGCTTGTTGCATAATCTACAACTTTGGTTCACAAAGTTTTCCCAAATGAGGCTTGTATCTCAAGTTACAATTTTTTGAATAAGGGCACTAAACCATTCTTAACTTAGTGAAATTTTAACCTATTTTGGCAAGGTTTTCTACCCAACTTCAAGGCCATTTTCCTTACACTTCCACTTGGAATTTCAATTTGCATTTTAAAGATGGATTGTAGTACACATTCCAAGCTTTCCAAAATGTCCAAGAACTTCTCAAACAACCTCATAACTTGAGAGAATCGAATTTCACAATATGGCAAAAACTTACTTTTGAATTGGCTATTTTCCATGTTCATAATTTGTGCAAACTTCTCAAACCAGCATGCCCCTTGATTACAGGTCCTTAAACCATCCAACACTCAATAATTTAATGCATGTTCATTGTGCTAAGGCCTTGTTTCATGAGTTCAAGCATTGCCTAAAGGATTAATCCCAAATTGGAAAAAGCATTATATCCATTTTTGCCAAAGTTTCACTTTATGTCATAATACAAATCCACAAGTACAGATGAAATCTAATTGGCACAAGATTATGAGCAAAACACTCTGATCAAGGAGAGATTATACAGCACATTAGGGGGCCTCTACCTGCCTAGAACACAACTTGGGCATTTGTTGCTTAAAGTGTAAGTAACATTGCATTTTGTACAACAACTTTGGTATCAGCTAACAAACCCTTAAGCAAACTTGTGAAACACATTCAGAACATCCCAACTGAGCTAGTACACGACCCTAACATCCCTCATACACTCCCATTCCCAGAATCACCTTCAAACTGCAAGAACAGGGCAAGGCCTGCAGTTTGAGTGCCATCTCTCATTCCTCTCAAGCTTTCTTGCCCAAACCAGTTCACACACATTCCCTAGCATCAATGAAAGCTAACCAAGACCTGAAACACGATCTGTAATTCCTCTAACAAGTTCCACCATTTTCACTTTCTAATTTTGCAGTTGAATTTCCACAGCTCGATTCAAGGTGTCTCAAGGCAAAGTAAGTGTTGGAATAGCATCACTACACTTCAAGGAAGCTGTACAAGTCATCATCTTGTCCTGAAAGTTCCTCCATTGCAAGGCAAGATTCCAACTGCACAGGTATATTCATGAAGTTATATCTCTCTTATTAGGCATTGTTAGCTTTAGGTTTGTGAAGAGAATATGTCACAATCATAGCCCTGAATATGCCCATATAATTAGATTTCATTTATATTATGTGTGCTGCAAGAATTTTAAGTCTGAACATGGCATAAAAATTAGGTCAGGATTTGGGAGAGAAGAAATTCTCTCTCATTTCTGAGAGTTAGATTGACTTCTTTATATGTCTAGAATCGTGGCTTCAAGCTCTACATGTTTCATGTTGGAAGATTTGGCAAAAGATCAAAGAATCAGGAGTTAGGGATTAGAGAAGAAGGGCGCGTATTTTTGAATTTTGTTTGGTCTGAAGGTTGAAGACAACAACTTTCTGGGCTGGGCCTGTTTGTTATTTCTTTTCACACCCTGTTTTTGCTTTCATCCCCCCCAAGCCCATTTTGTGTATTTTTATGATTTTTTGATTTTTCCTTTTTCATTCTGACTCATTTATTTTTTCTTATCATATTAAAAACATAAAAAATATTTTTTGCATCATTTTTATATTTTTTAGGCATTTATTTGATTATATTGATATTTATATACAAATAAGTAAATAATATATTATTTAGAATAAATAGAGAAAAATAATGTAAACACATTTTATTTTCATTTTTATTTTGTTTTATCTTCTTAAAATATTTTATACAAAACATACTTTTTTTTTATAAATATTAATTATTATTACCTTATATATATGATATTTATTTAGTAAATAATAAAGATATATATATATATATATATATATATATATATATATATATATATATATATATATATATATATATATATATATATATATATATATATATATATATATATATATATATATATATATATATATATATATTAATACACTTAGGATAAAATACCAAAAATATACATATTTTTATTTTATTAATATTTAACACTAAAAATACATTTTTACAAATATACTTCATTTTTATTTTATTTTTTGTATATAAATAGTAAATATTATATATATTAAATAATTAATACCCTTTTGATTAAAATTAGGGTTTTGCCCTAAATAGGTAAATACTCCAAAAATAATACTTTTTATTTATTTTATTTATTTAACATAAATAATACTTTTTCATACATATAAAAATTCTTTTTACATCTTGCATATTTATTTCATTTCTATTTAATTATGCAATTATTTATCTTGTAAATATTCCAAATTGATGTAATAGCTAGGTTTAATTTCTTTGTCTAAATATCCCCCCATTTGAACATTTGTACCCCCCTCCCCATATTATTGTGTTGTAATAGTGTAGGAATTTAAATTTCGCACTTTAACGCTTTCTAATCATACCATGCTAGAGTTAGGGTTTGTATGCAAATAAAAAGAACAAGGTAGTTTGACCTAATTTCAAGATAAACAAGCATGAAATATGGACAACACATATCACACTTGCACCCCTAGGGTATTCCACTTGTTGCCTTCAATAAATGGGCCATATTGCATGTTAGGTCTCTTTGGGCAAAACAAATACAATTCAAATGATCATAGTCCCTCGATGACGCTTTCGAAAAGTTGCCTAAAATGATCAAGTCCCTTTCAAAGAGAAATTGCCCAAAGATATTTAGCACTATTGCAATTATGGTCTAAACGATGACCCGTGCTCGTCCCTTTCATCTCCTAATACAAGATTGCCCACCATATACAATGGTGGAACAAAATTGTCAAAAGGGTCAAAACATAGCATAAATCTTTGAGAACTTTAGGGTAGATAGCTCTTAAGTACTTGTCCATTTGCAAAAGAAAACACTTGCCTATTTTTAAACCACACTTCACAAACACTTTCAAAACAAACTTTCAAAAAAAACCTTGAAACATCTTTTCAAAAAAGACAAACACCTTTTGTAAAACATTCGAGTAAAGAATTGTTACAAGGGTAGCCTATACAAGGCATCTTTTCAAAACATTTTCAAAACCCCACACCGAGCACCATTTCAAACAATTGAAAACCAAGGCAAGTTGATCTAAGCAAGTACCTAAGAGCCCATGGATAACCATGGATAGAAAGGGTGCTAATACCTTCCCTTTCTATAACCTACTCCCCGAACCCAAGAAAAATCTCAAAGGTTTTTGCTGTGCTTTTTAAACCTTTCCTTAGGATAAAATAAAAAGTCGGTGGCGACTCTTGCTCAACCGAAACATTTGCGAAAACAAACGCAAAACCATAGTCAGTTCTCCCACCGTATCACAGAACTGGCGACTCTGCTGGGGAGAATTTTAGAAGTGGAGTAACCTTAGGGCTTAGATCACCCTCTTGCATGACAAATTGTTTGAATTGTTTGCTTTATATATTGGATCTATTGTTTGGGTTTACAATCCTACACCCGGATTTTGGGAAACATTCATAGATAGCAATACGTTGTGGAAACTGTGCGGGGTATACTGACACGGTCGAAGCAATAGCTATATTAGTGCGACATATTTGTGAGTACCGGTAACCCTTGAGTTCAATCAAGGAGAGTACGGGGCCGCTGAGTGATGTCACTAAGCACTAATGACCTAGAACCTTACTTAACCATCTTGGCCTTTTATTAGGGGTAGTGAGATGACCGGCTTTGGTGCAGTCCAAAGTTGGTAGATACTCGATACTACACTCATTGAGGGTTGTTTCTTGGAATATTTTGGTCGCTAGTTAAGTGGCTAAACCAAAACAATGAACAATGAAAACAATCCCGTGATATTAAGCTCCTTAGAACCCGGTTACTATTTATAGGACAGGTTTTTAAGCCAACTACACTGAAGAGGGTACTTACCTATGAAACCCCATGCAAGCCTGAAACTAGGGTTTGGTGTGAATTGCTTGTACATATGTTTTGTGCATACATCATAAACATCATAAAGCATCATATGCATTCACTAACCATTTCAAGGGTTTGGATCTTCATCCTTGTTCCTGTTTTGTAGGTCATGGAAATTCCTCGCAGAAATACCATTCAAGTCAACCTTGTGAGAATCTCTCCTCAACTCAAGGAGCTCACCTCAAGAATTCCGGAAAATTCATCCTTCAGTGAAAGACATGGTAGATTGCTCAGCCTAGTCAACACCAACATTGAAGAAGACATGATGAAAGTGCTATTCCAGTTCTTTGACCCTCTTCACCACTGTTTCACTTTCCCTGATTACCAGTTGGTACCCACTTTGGAGGAATTTTCTCAACTCCTGAGAATTCCTATCCTTAATCAACTACCCTTCAACGGTACGGAAAAGGAACCAAAGCCAGAAGATGTTGCTCGAGCATTACATCTACAACCATCCGACATCAAGGGGCATTGGGAAACCAGAAGCGGCGTCAAGGGATTCTTAGCCAAATTCTTGTTTGAGAAGGCACAAGAATGTTGGAATTCATTGGACCTACAAGCCTTTGAAGAGATTGTGGCACTCCTTATCTATGGGTTGGTCTTGTTCCCAAATCCTGACCAATTGGTAGATGTCAACGCCGTCAAAATCTTCTTGTCCAGAAATCCAATACCAATATTGCTTGGGGACATCCTTCACTCATTTTACACACAAACAATGAGAAAGAGGGGTGTTCTCATGTGTTGTACTCCTCTCCTTGCAAGGTGGTTTATTTCGCACCTTCCACAATCTGTCTTGAAGAATGACCAAGGTTCAAGGTGGTCCCAACGGTTGATGACTCTTACTCACTCTGATATACATTGGTGTTCTCGGTCCAGAGAAAATGTCATCATCATTGATCGTTGTGGAGAATTTCCTAATGTTCCTTTACTTGGAATCAGGGGAGGTATCACCTACAACCATTGCCTAGCTTTGAGGCAATTTGGATATGCACGGAGGGATGGCCCTCATGACATGTTGATTCCTGACCTAGTTTTTGACTTCGACAACGATGCGCAAGGACTTCGCCAAAGATTCATCAGAGCTTGGGGAAAACTCAACAAGGTTGATAGCAAGACTATGGGACACAAGAACTCCATCCCTCTTGAGCCCTATCTCAAGTGGGTACGAGCCCGAGCCCAAAGTCTAATGATGCCTTATCCTCGTGTACTCCCAGTGATTAAAGAGCCCGTCAATGAAGGAGAGGTTCCCTACACCATCCTACATCCAGACATGCCTACATCGTGGGAGGAAATGCAGAAAAGTTGGATTCAGCTCAAGGAGGAACGAAATACTTTTGAAGCTAGCTTCTACGCCAGTGAGAAGAAGGTTCTAGAGCTTACCCGCCGACTCCATGAGCAAGAGGCCCTCAACACCTACATCGCACCAAAGAGGATGCGCAATGTCTTTTTGCCTTGAGAAGTCATTTTGTAATATTTGGCCCATGGGGCATTTATGTACAGACAAATTTCTTATTATTAATATGACGTGCGTTCTTCTTTGTCTGAAACAATTTTGAATGTCCTAAATCCTTGAATGCATTGCATACATAAGCATATCATCCATCATGTGCATAAGCAGGTCTCTTCAACAGGTTTCCTTATTTGTCTGCTGTTTATTTCAGTAGGATGGATCTCGAGCAAACAGTCAAAGACCTGCAAGCTCAAAATGCACAGTTCCAGCAACTCCTGATGACCTTGGCTAAGGGTCAGGAGGATATCAAGACCCAATTAGGGAACAAAGACCCAGTGAAAAAGAAGAAAAGGAGAGTCGGAGTGGCTACTTTGGGGAGAAGATTTGACGGAGAAGCTCGGAGAGTGCTTGAATTCCCTCCTACTTCTGATGAAGGGACCAGTAAGAGAGATGGAGTTGCGGTGCCTTCCGAGTCTGATGCGGAAGAAGAAGAGGTCGAAGAGGATGAAGATTATTCTGACCAGCAATACCCTCCAGCTGATGATAAATACAAGGGGCTAGAAGACAGATTGGCCGCCATGGAGCTACAAAGAGTACCGGGTTTGGACTTTGAAGACTTGGGTTTGGTCGCTGGGATTGTGATTCCCCCCAAATTCAAAGTGCCAGTGTTTGTAAGGTATGATGGGTTGTCCTGTCCCAAAATGCATCTTAGGTCCTACGTGAGAAAGATTCAACCCTATACGGCAGATAAAAACCTCTGGATTCATTTCTTTCAAGACAGCCTTTCGGGAGCTCAGTTGGAGTGGTTTTATCAGCTAGAAGGAACCAGTGTCAGAAATTGGGAAGATTTGGCCACCGCTTTCTACAAACAATACCAGTATAATTCTGACCTTGCTCCTACTCGTACCCAACTTCAGGGTATGTCGCTAGGAACAGGCGAGGGATTCAAAGAATACGCACAAAAATGGAGGGATTTGGCTGGCAGGGTGCAGCCTCCTTTAACAGATCGTGAGCTTGTTGATATGTTTCTAGGGACTCTATCTGGGCCATTTTTCAATCATCTGATTGGTAACTCTTCCACGGGGTTTACCGATTTAACCTTAACAGGTGAAAGAATAGAAGCTGGCATCAAGTCAGGAAAGATTCAGAAGGGTGTTGCTGCAAGTGTTGAGAAGAAGCCTTTTAAGAAGGAGACAGCTATGGTATATTCTTAGAGAAGAGCAGGAAGACGGAGCGTCGGCCAACTGTGGGGGCCATAATGATTCAAAACACTCCAAGTGAGCAACCTCGCTATAACCAGTCCAGACCAAATCAACAACGAGTGGAACGGCCACAACGGCAGTTCACCCGTATTAATATGACTCCAGCGCAAGTACTTCCCCACCTGTTAAAGTTGAATCTTGCCACCATCAAGGAGGCACCAAAGAATGTGAATACGTCCTCTCCGCATTATCATGCTAATGCTAAATGCGCCTACCATTCAGACAGTGTTGGACACGACACCAATGATTGTTGGGCACTCAAGCATAAGATCCAAGACCTGATAGAGGCGAAGGAGGTAGAGTTTGACGCTCCGGAGAAGCCTAATGTGATATCTGCACCCATGTCGAAGCACGGCCGAAATGTCAATGCCATTGAAGAAGATTGGTATGTTGCTGATGTCAGTGATCTGACTACTCCATTGCTAACCATTAAGTTGAATTTGTTAAGGGCCGGGATCTTCCTGGGATGTAAAGAAGACTGCTACTGTTGTTACTCTCTGCCGTTTGATTGTCCGTTACTGAAGAAAGGCATCCAAGGCCTTATGGATAGTCGACAAATTTTGTTTGAAAAAGTTTCTGCTGTCCCAGTTCATACTGAAGATGTCTCAATCATAACCATTCATGCCAATCTTTCCAAGGCCGTCAAAAAGCCTGTTAAGATTACACCAGCTGCGAAATCTGTTCCTTTGAAGATAACAATGCCAGGGCCTGTCCCCTATGTTTCTGAGAAGTCCATACCATGGAACTATGGCGGTGACGTCTACTACCATGGTATCAAACAAATCGAAATAATTGAAGAAAGTTCGGATGATGAAGAAGCCAGCATTAGTAACATTGCGGGCACTAGCAAAATCACCAGGAGCGGGAGAATATTTTCTCCAGAGATTGCCCCTCCAAGAGCAGTCTTTGGACCCTCATCAGCTGACAAGGTCGTCCCTGCACCAATAAAACTTTCTGGTAGAACTCCTTTGATTGAAGATGTTGTTGTTCCTAGTACCGTCTCTCCTACCGCTGCTGACAAAGGTAAGGGAATCCAAGATGAGCCCGTCAGGACGAGGGCTCAACCCTTGGTTATCTCGGAAACCTCCAAGAAGGAAATGGATGAGATTTTGAGGATAATCAAAAGAAGTGATTACGATGTGGTAGAACAGCTGGGGCAAACCCCCTCCAAGATTTCCATGCTGGCACTACTACTTTGCTCGGAAGCGCACGCTAAAGCTCTGATAAAATTCCTGAAGGCAGCCCATGTGCCCCAGGAAACCTCTGCGGATCAATTTCAAAATTGCGTGGCTAGCCTGACTGTGGACAATGGATTAGGTTTTTCTGATGCCGACCTAACTCCTAAAGGTAGGAATCACAATGATGCTTTGCACATTTTAGTCGAGTGTCGAGGAACTACTCTCGCACACGTCTTGGTTGACACTGGTTCGTCGCTGAATGTATTGCCTAAAAAGGCCTTGGACCGACTAGATTGTGAAGGGTTGGAATTGAAGCCGAGTGATATTGTTGTCAGAGCTTTCGATGGTTCGAAGAGAATGGTCCATGGAGAGGTTGAAATTCCCATCAAGATAGGCACTGAGGTGTTTAAATCCACTTTCTATGTGATGGACATCTGTGATCGGTGGATCTGGAACTGACTGTTTAACGCTGGTTCGCGAAATGTCGCGGAAGCAAGAGTCGCCACCGTCTTTTATTTTCTCCAAATGGAAAGGACAAAAGCACAGAAAAATTCCTTAAAGAGATTGCTCTCGGTTCGGGAGGTAGGTTATAGAAAGGGAAGGTGTTAGCACCCTTTATATCCATGGTTATCCATGGGCTCTTAGATACTTGCTCATTGTGTTTTCAAAAAGGTTTGTTTGCTTTTCAATGTGGGTTTTAAAAAGTTTCTTTGAAAATTCAAGTTCGACTCTTGTATCGGTCCTCAAGAGTGTTTGAAAAATTGCTTTCGAAAGCTTTTTGAAAAGGTGTCGGTGTGAAAAGTATTTTTTGATTTGTTTTTGAAATTAGAGCAAGTATATAGAGTCGTCTACCTACCCTAAGGAATTCGTCTGTGTAGATGTCCTTTAAAGTAGTGCCATCCCACCATTGAGAGGTAGGTAGCACCACCGTTGGAGGTGTTCGGGTCAATTTGAGGTTCGGGACATGGTGATCACCAGAGCAATGGGAAGACACCTTAGAAGCTACCCTCATGCCAGGTTACCGGATCATGAGGACTTACTAAGACATCCTCTACTCGACGATCACCTTTCGAGGCAAGGCAACAGTGAGGCGTACCCTAGGGGTGGTGTGTGCGATTCGTGTGTCGTTTTCATTTGCATTTTGTCTTGTCATGTTAAAGTGTTCTACGCTTGTTTTTATTATGGCCATTCATTCTTGCATGCTTTGTTAACAGTTAAAAGATTGCGAGAAAAAGTAAATCTAAAGCTATTACAAACGGCGCGGGTCCACATCGCCAAAATTAAACCGGACCCGATTTGACAGAAAAGTAAAGAATTGAAAAGTGCGAGAGGTAATTACAAGGCTTCGGGAGAGGTACATAATTATTTAAATGACATAAAATAAATATGCGAAATTAAATAAAATTAAGAACATGGGTGTTGGACCCTTTTGCAAAATTAAAATTAACATGATGAAATTAAAATTAAAATTAAAAGAAAATGTTTTTGGTATTTTTATGTTTTTTAAGATTTAATAGGAAAAGAATTAATTAAAACTAAAATAAAATGTTAAACCTAGTTCTAATTATTTTTTAAGTTATTAAGAAAAATATTGGAGTTTGTAACCTAAATTAACTCTAAATTATTTTCATGCAAATTTGGTTATAAAAATAAATAAATAATATTATTTAAAAGGAATAAAATTTATTAAACCTATGTCTACATTTTTTAGATTTTTTTATGAAAAGAATTAATATTGCAAACCCTAATTTAAACTAAATTTATTTACATACATTTATTTATGAAAATATTAGAAATAAAAATTATTTATTATGTTTTTTTGTCTTTTCTGATTTTTATGCATTTTTTATATTTTTTTGTGAAAATAATATATTAATTAAACAAGAAATAATTAAAATAAAAATAGAATAAAAAATAAAGAAAACAAAAATTATGCAAACCTTGGGGGGTGGTAGTCCCCAAATAGGAGGTGTAATCTTGAATAATTTGGCCCAATAATCTGAGTCCATTTGACCTTTCCAATTAGTATGCTGAAGCGTTGACTTGAGTTTATGGTGTTCATCAATTCTGCACCCTTGGATTGCTGAAGCTAAACACGTGGCTGGCTTGATTGAGAGGAGCATGGTGCATCCACAATATTATGCCTGCGCCTGAATATCCTTTGAAAAAAAATATATGGAAAGTGTGGGGACCTGGGATCGAACCCAGGTCCTAAGGGTTGCCAATGCGTTTGCCTGCCAATCGTGCTATTTGAACTCTTTGTATATTTAATAAACAATGAACGTAATAAAAACAAACAAAAATTAGTGCTTCAAAAACGCGCGCAATTCAAAAGAACCAATGGTTGTTGGCCATGAGGTCTTCTTCTTCGTTCCTGAAAATAATAAAAACAAAGGCCACGGTTTTGAAGACGTTCTCTTAGGCCTGTTTCCAGAAAATAGCGACTAGCCCTCAGTCGCTCATAAATTGAGCGCGAGGGTTGGTTTCTGTCCGTCCAAAGGCGCTTGTTCTAATGATCAAGGTCATATGTCCCAATTTTACCTGGTTTCAAAATCCCCAATTGGAAGCTCTGCAAACCCTAAAATTTAACAATGGCGATTTCTTGTATAGCTCATAAAAACACAATTAATTCATCCAGTTAGCTTCAGAACACATTACTCAATACAAATGCATAATCAAAATGCCATGAAAACGCTTAAATCTGGAAATACGAATTTGAAAAATATAAGAGAAAAGTGGATTTCTGTATACCAATTCAACGCATTTGGATGAATGTTCTGGATTGGAATATGATCAGTGAAGCTTCAGGAAGCCAATGGAATATGAATTATGCCTTGAATCAACCTAAAAAGGGGTTTTCAGTTTTGAACTTTTGGCAAGAATTTCAAGTTTTGGTTATGGTCTGAGGCGCAGCTTCAATGTGTATTAGCATTAGGTTTTCACTCAGGCTTATGTACTGAATAGATTAGGTTAACAAAATTGATCCAAATATCTTTCATTCATGGATTTGGAGATTTGATTTTTCACCATTATGTTTTCAATCTTTTCCATGTGTTCTTGTATCAATTATGCTCAAATCAAATCAAATCTTCCTATTTTTGAATGTGCACGAAATATTGAGGGCAAAACATGCATGAAAAGATTTATTAGGTCAAGTTATATATTTCTCACATATTTAAATGATTTAAATGAATTAATATAAATAAAAATTCAAATAAATAAATAAAAAATGAGAAAATACTTCCCTTTGGGCCAAGTGGTCGTGCATATGCTTGGAATGGTGAATCATGGAAGAAAAATGGGCCCATTAGCAATTTTAGACCATTTGAATCAATGTTGACTTTTCAAAATATCCAAAAATTTCCCAACTTCCACAAGGCATAACTTGCTCAATTTTTAAGCTTTTCTCATGTTCTTGGACATTTTGGAAAGGTCTTTGAGTCCTCTAACCAATGTATTTGGTCCCATGTCATTTTGATTTACCAATCTCAAGTTATGGCCTTTGACTTAAAGTCCCTTTTTGTTGACTTTTGAAAATGACCTATAATGTTGAAATTGATAACTTTTTGTGAGAGAATTTCTTGGACTTGAAGTATGAAGATGAGTTGTAGGAAATGTCTTTCTCTTCAAAATGAGCTTTGGATGGAATTTTTCTGATAATCCATGTGAAAGTTATGCCCTGGTCAATTTCAGTTGACTTTTTCAACTGTCCAAATAAGGAAACTTTTGCATCTTGATGATTTTCTGAGCCAAATTTTGAGAATCATGATCAAGCATTGATCAAATGATGTTTGTGGCTTAAAAATGATATGTTGACAAAAAATTTGAACTTTTGACTGTCAAATGACCATTTTGCCCCTACAGTTGACTGTAGTGCAATTAGGGTTTTTGACTGTGCAATTTTGAGCTGAATGCCTTGAAACTTGATATGAGGATATTTGACCATGTTTGTAAGCATGTGAGACTTGATTGGGCCTTTGAAAACTTCCTTTTCTTGATCAGAACACAAACCCTAGTTTTGACTGTATAGGAGATCTTTGACTGTGCAACCCTTGGGGAATTTTGCAGCTTGACTTGGCAATTTCTTGGAGAATATGGGAGGGCAAATTTTGGGGTACAACAGTTGCCCCTGTTCAATCTTCTTAGACCTGAGGATGCAGATTGGCTGACGTGCCTTTCGTAATCCGAGGGTGGAAGATGATTGAACACTAGAGTGCCCAGAAATTTGCGCTCACATAGTAGCAGTGATGATGGAATGGGCTTATAGATGCCATTTGGAGATTGCTGGATAGGATGATGGGCTTATAGATGCCATCTGGATGTTGATCGCGTAAGAGATTCCTTAGCGAGAACCTGCATACCTGCAACAGAAAAGATGAGTACCTGACACGCTGCAGGAGCTGATTTTAGATGTTTGGCATAGATATGTCCTGACTGGTTACAGGAGCTGAGTCTGGAGCTTCAAGCGGCGATGAATGAACCAAAGATGGTTACTGTTTTAGCATGAATGGTAAGAGAACCTTGAGCGACTTTAACTTCAACAACGCTCGTTGAGAACATCTTGGTTGTCTTCTACTGGGATAAGAATCAGGGAGATCTTAGGGTCGATCTGACTGAACCAGAGGAGGCCTTTGACTGGATAAGCATCAGGAAAATCTTAGGGTCGATTTACTGAACCGGTCTAGGTCTTGAAATATCTTCAACTGGATAAGCATCAGGGAGATCTTAGGGTCGATCTGACTGAACCAGAGAAGGCCTTTGACTAGATAAGCATCAGGAAAATCTTAGGGTCGATTTAACTGAAACGGACAAGGTCTTGGAATATCTTCAACTGGATAAGCATCAGGGAGATCTTAGGGTCAATATGACTGAACCAGAGAAGGCCTTTGACTGGATAAGCATCAGGAAAATCTTAGGGTCGATTTAACTGAACCGGACAAGGTCTTGAAATATCTTCAACTAGATAAGCATCAGGGAGATCTTAGGGTTGATCTGACTGAACCAGAGAAGGCCTTTGACTGGATAAGCATCAGGAAAATCTTGGGGTCGATTTAACTGAACCGGACAAGGTCTTGAAATATCTTCAACTGGATAAGCATCAGGGAGATCTTAGGGTCGATCTGACTGAACCAGAGAAGGCCTTTGACTGGATAAGCATCAGGAAAATCTTAGGGTCGATTTAACTGAACCGGACAAGGTCTTGAAATATCTTCAACTGGATAAGCATCAGGGAGATCTTAGGGTCGATCTGACTGAACCAGAGAAGGCCTTTGACTGGATAAGCATCAGGAAAATCTTAGGGTCGATTTAACTGAACTGGACAGGGTCTTGAAATATCTTCAACTGGATAAGCATCAGGGAGATCTTAGGGTCGATCTGACTGAACCAGAGAAGGCCTTTGACTGGATAAGCATCAGGAAAATCTTAGGGTCGATTTAACTGAACCGGACAAGGTCTTGAAATATCTTCAACTGGATAAGCATCAGGGAGATCTTAGGGTCGATCTGACTGAACCAGAGAAGGCCTTTGACTGGATAAGCATCAGGAAAATCTTGGGGTCGATTTAACTGAACCGGACAAGGTCTTGAAATATCTTCAACTGGATAAGCATCAGGGATATCTTAGGGTCGATCTGACTGAACCAGAGAAGGCCTTTGACTGGATAAGCATCAGGAAAATCTTAAGGTCGATTTAACTGAACCGGACAAGGTCTTGAAATATCTTCAACTGGATAAGCATCAGGGAGATCTTAGGGTCGATCTGACTGAACCAGAGAAGGCCTTTGACTGGATAAGCATCAGGGAAATCATAGGGTAGATTTAACTGAACCAGGCTAGGTCTTTGGAATATGATTGAGAATTTAACTGCGTCTTTCCTGAAATATAGAGGTCAGTCATATGCAATGCATGATATGGATCAAGCAATGATGTTCTCAATATAAATGAGATTCGTATGATATGATGTGTCTATGCATGTTGTAATGATGTATGTGATGTTTTATGTATGTTTTTGTCTAGGAAAGTGAATCCTTGACGGGTGCCGGGAAGTTGTATCCTGGGCTGATGTCGAGGAATAAGCTTTTGCTTCCGCTGGGGATGATAACTGCAAGAATACCGGTAGGAGAAGATGACTCCGTTGCGGAATAAACTTGGCAAATGGAAGATTCTGCGGGGAGAAAAGATGCTCTAGCGACCATGCTGGGAAGCAATACTCTGTGGGGAGAAGGATGCCTTGCTGAGTGTAGATAATAATTTGCTGAGGATGTCCTTGTTATTGGAAGTATTGATGGACCTCGCTGGGGTAAGAAGACTTCGTCGACGACGCTCTTTCCGTGGCTTTTGGCTGAGGATAACCCAGTTATATCCTGTTAAGGAAATAACTCTTTAAATAAAGCCGGACGACGCGTTCGTGCTCTGCGAGGGATAAGCTTCCAGAATCTACTGGGGATAAGCTTACTGCTTGGGGAGATGAATTCCAACTTTCCTGGGAAAACTGGATGGGATTGAAAATTCTGGCTACAGATACTCAATGTCACGTCCAATGTTATGACACTGTATCTGACTTACTATATGACAGTAAATACAAAAGCAGTAAATAACACAGTCAATTGTTTACCCAGTTCAGTGTGCAACAACACCTACTCTGGGGGCTACCAAGCCAGGGAGAGAATCCACTATAAGAGATGTTAATTCAGGAATAAACCAACCAGTTTATCTCCTTCACTTAAGACCTACCCAATGCAATTCTAATCTAAGTACAACTTAAACCTGAGTTCCTACTCACTCCCCCTCAATCACAGCAGTGATACATAAACCAATTTGACTTGAGAATTGATGAAGACACTCTTCAAAACACACTCTTGATTATGCTTCACAGCTTTTTAATCAAGTAACACAATCACTCGTGCTTCACAGCTTTGAGTGATGTACACAACTAACTTGACTCTGCTTCACAGCTTTAGTCAAGTAACATTCAAACACTCTTGCTTCAAAGCTTTGAGTGCTACACAACCCTTACAATTGAAACCTATTCCAAGACACTTATCACAATGATAATTGCTTGGAGTACAATTAAACAAATCTATACAGATTACAAACTTGATCTTCTAATTAATCAGCAGGGATAACTTCAAAAACCGCAGCTCTGTTGAATATATAGCAGCTGCAACTTCAGTTAGGGTTTCCAAAAACCTAGGGTTGATTCCGTTTGACCTAAAGTCCAGGTCACAGTACTTTGTTGATCAGGTTAGGATTGAGCGAGGTTATTCCTCAGAAAACGCAGGATTCTGTTTAGGAAGGACTGAGTTATTTCCTGAAAAAACTCAGACTTATCCAATCCTGTAATCCTGCTAGTTCAGAACAGGATGTCATAACATCTGTTATGACATCTGAGAAAACCTGTCTACTGATTAGCTAAATGTGATCATTTTGCAAACATGCTCAGATACACACTTATGAACATCAGTATTTGAGTTACAATATTTTTCTGCATATGTACCTAAAGAGTTAGTACAACCTGAACTAGAATGTTATGACATCAGTCATGACATTCACACATACACTTGGAATTTACCAAAAATACAAGCCAATACCTAAACACCTACAAACTCCCCCTTTGGCAGATTTTTGGCTAAAGTCCCTAAACAATCAGAGATAGCAGCAGAAATAAATGATGACAGCAGAAAAATATAGTGTTAAGTACTAATTAAGCAGTACCAAATATTCTCCCCCACTTTAGCCACAAATGGGCCAAAGATTACATGTTTATAAAGTAATACAGTTATCCAAGACAAAATAATGAGATCAGCAGCAGAACACCAGACAACAGCAGCAGACAACAGCAGGACATACTTCCAAACTCCACCAGCAACACCACCACGCAGCAATCATCCTTCAAGTACTGTCATCAGACTCAGAGGAGCCACTTTCTTCATTGTTGGACTGTCCTTCATCTTCTTCCCTCATGCTTGCTTCAGCTTCTTCCTTTTCTAGCTTGGCAATTAGTGCTTCTAGGGTCCTTTTCCTAGCATCCAGATCTTTGCAAGTTTCTTTTAAGACAGCTATGACATCTGATGTTTTGGACTGGCTCTTTGCAGACGATGTCTCAGCTGATGTTATGACAATGTCTGGAGCATGGGATCCCTGAAACAGTTTGTAGTGCAGGCCAAGGGCAGGGGCTCTTTTGCAGACTGTATCTCTTGCTACAAGTATGTCAGGATATTGTGCAAGGATGATTCCACAAAGGAGGGAGGGAAATGCAATTGGTCCTTTGACAGCATAACTGCCAGCATGCTTCAAGGTTTGTTCAAAAATGTACCTTCCATAATCAAAGGCAGTCTTGGTTCCTACAGCATAGATGAATCTCCCCAATCCTGTGGAGATGGTTGATTTGTGATTTGTAGGCACCCAGTTTGCTGCACCTATTTTATGCAAGATGGCAAATTTCATGCTGAGTTTACTAGCATTCAACTTCCCTTTCAATGGCCAGCACTTTACTTGCCTGGCAGTGATGGTCAAGCATACTTCATTGTCAGTTGCCTCTAGATCAGGACAGTCCTTATTCGTTCTTCCAAGAAACTTGTTGATTTCTGATGGAGAGAACTTGACCCTTCTTCCTCTAACAAACACACTCTCAAAGTCAGCTGACCTCCCATCAGCACAATCATTAGATAGGTTCACTACAAACTCTTTAACCAGATTTTCATAACATTTGCCAAACTTCATCACAGTCTTTATTAGTCCAGCATTCCTGATCAGCTCCATGATGTCTTTGCACTCCAAAGCATCATTGTTGAGTTCTCTCTCCAAGGCTATTCTCTTCAAGCAAACATACTTCCACCTGTTTGCATTATCAGGATGATGAAAGGAGATGTTGTCAGTTGGCACTTCAGGCACTCTAGCAATCTTGCTGGAAGGGAGCTTCCTTCTGATGGGAGCATTGTCAATGTCAATCTCAAATTCTGATTCATCATCAGAGTCAGAAGTTTCAGGTTCTTTTCTTTTCTTGGAGATTGGTTGTCTAGCAGTCAGCACCTGTGCCTTCTTCCCTTTAGTCTGAATTTTTTCAGCCATCCCTTCAGCCTTGGACTTCTTAGGTTTAACAGTCTCACTACTTTTTCTTTTCATCAATCTCCTAGCAATGCTAGGGTTCACATTAGCAATCAGTTCATTATCTGAGTACTCTTCATCCACATCAATGATAGGTGGATCAGCAGCCTTTTCAGAGGGATTCTGAATGTTGTCTTTTGGTGTCACAACATCCTCAGTGACATCTATATTTTCAGAACCTTCCACATTTGGACTCTCAGATTGATTCAGAGGAATAGAAATCCCCGGTACAGATTGGTTGCCACTCAGAATGCTAGTAACCAGTCTAGCAATGGCTTGGTGTACTTGCACTGTTCCTTCTTTATTAGGTATAGTAGATGAAGGAAGAGAAGAATTACCAGAGACTGCAGCTTGAGCTCTTCCTGCATGTCTGGTCCTGAGCTTCTTGATTTTGGCTGGATTAGTTGCCATCTCCCTGAGAGGAGTGACCTCAAGTACTTCAGATTCTATGCATGTCGTGATTGCCCTAGAATCGTGATCAGATGACGATGATGATGAGTGAGACGAAGCCGCCATAGTGGAAGATGATGTCTGAGACATTGTGTTTAACGTTGAGTAGCAGTAGCACTTTGAGAAAGCTCTTTGATTGGGAGGAGAAAACAGGTTGCAAGAATGAGAGAGATAGGGAGTACAAGGGAGTCTTTTCAACTTCTGAAGGCTTTTGAAGGAATTGTGAATGACTATGATCAACCCACTAAATATAGACTTAATAGAATTAATCCCTTCAACCCTTGTTTTCAGCAAAACTAATTGCTATAATTTCTCATGTTGGTGAATACCCAATCTGCCCTTCAAATTTTCAAGTTGATTTCCAACAAGCGCCTTGATAGAAGAATCAGTTAGCTGAAGCTCAGAGAACCTATGTTTCAGTTCAAATGATTTCTTCTCTCCAAAGTCAATAGGGTTTAAGGAAATGTTGAATGTTTTCAGATTATCACAACACAATGTCACAACATCTTGTGTAACATTGTCTTCAGGTCGCATCTGTGTTGACCAGAATTTTTTTGAACAAAATTTATGAGACTTGTTCTTTGACACATCACATATATTATCAGCCTGTAGTTTAGGAGTTCTTCTGACATCTTCCATTTTCATTCCTTCAAGTTTATGCTGCCACTGTTTCATATCTTTTTCTTCTTTGATGATTTGACTCAAAATGTGGATATCAGTGTTCTCAGGCTGCCACACATAACAGTTATTTTTGGATTTTATTCCTCTCATTACAATATCTAGTTTATCATTAAACACTAGACATTCAGATCTTGAGAAGTTGACCATGAATCCTAGATCACATAATTGACTGATGCTGATGAGATTAGTAGTCAACCCTTTTACCAGCAGTACCTTATTCAGACTTGGAACTCCAGGGTAGTCCAAGTTACCAACTCCTTTGATTTCTCCTTTAGCACCATCTCCAAAGGTCACAAAACTGGTGGTGTGAGGCATAACATTATTGAGGAGATTTTTGAATCCAGTCATGTGTCTGGAACATCCACTGTCAAAGTACCAATCTTCCTTTGTTGAGATCTTCGGGGAAGTGTGTGCTATCAGAGCAATAGCCTTTTTCTTCCATTGAGGAGCGTGTGGTACCCTTTTAGACTTAGGTTTGACATCTGATTTCTGATTAGGATATCCATGTAGTCTGTAGCAGAAGGGCTTTATGTGACCATATTTCCCACAATGATGACATCTCCATCTTTGGTACCTCTTCTTCATGTGTCTCTGTCCCTGATGTGGAGAGTAATGTTGAGACATCTGGTTTGACATTTGCTTCCTGGTAACAACTTTCTTTGTTTCCACAAATCCTAGGCCAGATTTATTTCCCATATTTTGTCCAGCCTGAAGAATCTCTTCCAATTTGTCTGTCCCATTTGTCAACATCTTGACTGATTTGGTCATTTGATTCAGTTGTGAGTTCAGCAGTTGAACTTCTCCTTCTAAATGACTTATAGTTTCAAGATTTGCTCTCTTTTCAGCCTCCAGCTTTATAATGAGTTTTGATTGTTTCTCATTTTGCACACAGACTTCACCACTTCTGATACACAATTTCTTGTAGGTATCAGCCAGTTCTTCAAATGTTACTTCTTCATCACTGGTGTCACTTTCAGAAGGACAAACACTAGTTAGGGCAGTAACTAGTTTGGCAGATTCTTCTTCAGAATTGCTTTCTGAATCATAGTCAGACCAGGTAACAGTCATTCCTTTCTTTTGCTTCTTAAGAAAGGTAGGACATTCAGCTCGAATATGTCCATATCCTTCACATCCATGGCATTGAATTCCTCTGCCTTGGTTTTCCTTATCTTCTGATCTTGGTCTTCTGCTGGAACTGTCAATGTCAGAAGGAATGTTGTGAACATTTGACCTTGACTTTGGGTCCATTCTTTTGATGAGCCTGTTGAACTGTCTTCCAAGCATGGCAATGGCTTCTGATATGTTTTCTTCTTCATCCTCCTTGTGTTCAACATCAGTGTTGGTTACAAGTGCTATGCTTTTGTTCTTCTTGTCACCATTATCAGTGATCCCCATCTCAAAAGTCTGAAGAGACCCAATAAGTTCATCCACTTTTAACTTGCTAATGTCCTGGGCTTCCTCTATGGCAGTTACCTTCATTGCAAATCTTTTAGGCAAGGATCTGAGAATCTTCCTCACCAGTTTTTCTTCTGACATTTTTTCTCCCAGTGCTCCTGAGGTGTTGGCAATCTCCAAGATGTTCATGTGAAATTCATGGATGGTTTCATCTTCCATCATTTTTAGATTCTCAAACTTAGTGGTCAACATCTGAAGCCTTGACATCTTTACTTTGGAAGTGCCCTCATGAGTAGTTTTGAGGGTGTCCCAAACTTCCTTGGCCAGTTCATATTGATGTACTAATCTGAAGATGTTTCTATCAATTCCATTGAACAAGGCATTTAAGGCTTTTGAATTTCCCAGAGCTAACTCATCTTCTTCTTTACTCCAATCTTCCTCAGGCTTCAGACTGATTGTCCCATCTCTTTCAGTTATGGTGGGATGAATCCATCCTTTGTCAGCAGCTCTCCAAGCCTTTTTGTCCAGAGATTTTAGGAAGGCAATCATACGAGGTTTCCAATAGTCATAATTAGTTCCATCCAGAATGGGTGGTCTGTTTCCAAAAACTCCTTCTTTGTCCATAGTGCCAGAAAGTGATATCCCTAGATCTCACCCAGTAATACAGGCAGGGTGCCTGCTCTGATGCCAATTGAAAATTCTGGCTACAGATACTCAATGTCACGTCCAATGTTATGACACTGTATCTGACTTACTATATGACAGTAAATACAAAAGCAGTAAATAACACAGTCAATTGTTTACCCAGTTCAGTGTGCAACAACACCTACTCTGGGGGCTACCAAGCCAGGGAGAGAATCCACTATAAGAGATGTTAATTCAGGAATAAACCAACCAGTTTATCTCCTTCACTTAAGACCTACCCAATGCAATTCTAATCTAAGTACAACTTAAACCTGAGTTCCTACTCACTCCCCCTCAATCACAGCAGTGATACATAAACCAATTTGACTTGAGAATTGATGAAGACACTCTTCAAAACACACTCTTGATTATGCTTCACAGCTTTTTAATCAAGTAACACAATCACTCGTGCTTCACAGCTTTGAGTGATGTACACAACTAACTTGACTCTGCTTCACAGCTTTAGTCAAGTAACATTCAAACACTCTTGCTTCAAAGCTTTGAGTGCTACACAACCCTTACAATTGAAACCTATTCCAAGACACTTATCACAATGATAATTGCTTGGAGTACAATTAAACAAATCTATACAGATTACAAACTTGATCTTCTAATTAATCAGCAGGGATAACTTCAAAAACCGCAGCTCTATTGAATATATAGCAGCTGCAACTTCAGTTAGGGTTTCCAAAAACCTAGGGTTGATTCCGTTTGACCTAAAGTCCAGGTCACAGTACTTTGTTGATCAGGTTAGGATTGAGCGAGGTTATTCCTCAGAAAACGCAGGATTCTGTTTAGGAAGGACTGAGTTATTTCCTGAAAAAACTCAGACTTATCCAATCCTGTAATCCTGCTAGTTCAGAACAGGATGTCATAACATCTGTTATGACATCTGAGAAAACCTGTCTACTGATTAGCTAAATGTGATCATTTTGCAAACATGCTCAGATACACACTTATGAACATCAGTATTTGAGTTACAATATTTTTCTGCATATGTACCTAAAGAGTTAGTACAACCTGAACTAGAATGTTATGACATCAGTCATGACATTCACACATACACTTGGAATTTACCAAAAATACAAGCCAATACCTAAACACCTACAGGGATTCTTCTGGGGAGTTTTGTACCATGTCGGGGAAGTGATTCTTTTGAATGTTGGTATACCGCCGGGGAACAATCTTTAGGCCAAGACTGCCGGGGATGCTTGTTAAGAATGTGTGTACTGCTGCTGGGGAGATGTTGAGATCTGCTGGAGGATACTCAACTTCCTTGGGATTTGATAGCTTGGAGAGGAATGTATGGTTTTGCTGAGCCACTCTCTGGGGAATTAAGATATACTGGTCATATTCTTTAGCTGAACCTACCTTGGTACCTTGGAAGATAGAACAATTAGACTGCTCAGACAACTCTTTATTGCCCCTGTTTCTAGTGTCACCTGCAATTAATTCCTTTGTTTCGTATGCAAATATTTATGAGTTAGCAAACTATTGTTAATGCATATATCACAAATTGAACCTTGGGCGTTCTTCGCAAAACAAAACAGAAAAAAGAAAGATACTTGGCACGTTTAACTGAAAATATATTTGTATTGATTTTGAATGGCCTGAAAATAGGCGTTTTGTGTACAAGAGGCTGACGTCCTAGTAAGAGAACGCCGCCGAAAAAGAGTTTATACAAATTTTGTACAAAAGAAAATAAAACAGCTGTGTGAAGTGAATGATCCCACTGGGTTTCAACTCTGCTATTGCCTTTATAACTCCGAGCGTCTCATCACTTGATGACCTTGGTTGAAGGTGAAACTGACTGATCGATGCCGTCTGAACTTGATGTAGATACCGTATTCTGGATGCGAAGTGATCTAATGAGACATAGTATTACGCTTTATCCCTAATTTTTGCCTAGACTGCCCTTTCGGGTTTTCAATCCACCGGGATACCCATTTTTGCCGAAGCCGCCTTTTCAGGTTTTCGACTTGCCGGGTGTACAGATTTTTTTCATTTCATCCCTTCATTTTGCCCGAACCCTTTTGGTTCGACGGGAAGCCCTAATTTTTTCCTAGGCATATCAGCCTAGCGGGTCTTTTTTCATGCGTAGTATTTTTTTACTATGTCTGCATTGGCGGGGTGAGGAAGGTCGTCACCATCCATGTTGGTTAATATCATGGTTCCTCCTGAGAACACATGCTTAACCACAAATGGCCCTTCGTACGTAGGGGTCCATTTGCCCCTTGGATCACCCTGAGGAAGGATGATTCTCTTGATTACCAGATCCCCAACTTGATATTCCTGTGGTCTGACCTTTTTGTTAAATGCCCTGATCATCCGTTTCTGATACGTCTGACCATGGCAGATAGCAGCAAGTCTCTTTTCATCAATGAGATTGAGTTGATCAAGTCGTGTCTGGATCCAATCATCCTCGTTCAGATTTGCATCCTTCATTATCCGGAGAGAGGGTATTTGCACTTCGATCGGCAAGACTGCCTCCATGCCATAAACCAGAGAGAAAGGAGTTGCCCCGGTTGACGTCCTAGCTGAGGTACGATATCCGTGTAGAGCGAACGGTAACATCTCGTGCCAATCTTTATAAGTCACTGTCATTTTCTGCACGATTTTCTTGATGTTCTTGTTAGCTGCTTCTACAGCCCCATTCATCTTCGGTCTGTAAGGAGAAGAATTGTGGTGCTGTATTTTGAACTGTTCGCAGAGCTCAACGATCATCTTGTTGTTCAGATTGGTACCGTTGTCTGTAATAATCCGCTCAGGGACACCGTACCGACAGATCAGGTTATGTCGAATGAACCGTGCCACAACAGTCTTGGTTACCGTAGCATAGGATGTTGCTTCAACCCACTTCGTAAAATAATCGATTGCCACTAGGATGAAGCGATGTCCATTAGATGCCGTAGGTTTTATCTCGCCAATCATGTCTATGCCCCACATTGCAAATGGCCAAGGCGCAGTCAGAACATTCAGGGGAACTGGAGGAACATGCACCTTATCTGCATAAATCTGGCACTTGTGGCATGTCCTGGAGTGTTGGTAACAGTCAGCTTCCATTGTGGACCAGTAATATCCTGCCCGTAGGATCTTCTTAGCCATAGTATGTCCACTGGAATGTGTACCAAAGGTCCCTTCATGTAGCTCTTCCATGATTCTTTCTGCTTCAGTCTTATCCACACAACGCAGTAAGGTTGAATCATGGTTTCGCTTGTATAAGATACCGTTGCTAAGGAAGAACTTGGCTGCGAACCTTCTCAGGAATTTCTTATCATTGATAGAGGCACCTTCAGGGTATTCCTGAGCTTCCAGATATCTCTTCACCTCATGGTACCAAGGCTTCTCAGTCACCAATTCAGTCTCGAGATCGCAACAGTATGCCGGTTCGTCCAGTTTCCAGATGATGATCCGGGGAGCTTCATTATCCCACTTGACTTTGAACATAGAAGACAATGTAGCTAACGCGTCCGCTAACTGATTCTCTTCTCTTGGAAAGTGTTCAAAGGTTATCTCTGTGAAGTGGGGGATCAGGGTCAACACACATTCTCTGTAAGGAATCAGGTTTGGATGTTTCGTATCCCACTCTCCTTTGATCTGATTGATCACAAGAGCGGAATCTCCGAAGACACTTAGAAATTTGATCCTTAGGTCGATCGCAGCTTGAAGACCCATGATACATGCCTCATACTCCGCCATGTTGTTGGTACAGTTGAAACATAGCCGGGCAGTAAGTGGAGTATGAGTACCTTGTGGAGATATGATTATGGCGCCGATACCATTTCCCCAAAGCATTGGAGGCTCCGTCAAAGTGCATAGACCATCGGGATCCTGGTTCAGGTCCTTCATCCGGTCCAGGTACTTCACAGTCAGTTACTATCATGATGCTTTCATCTGGAAACTCGAAGTTCATTGATTGATAGTCATCCACAGCTTGATGTGCCAGGTGGTCTGCCAATACACTTCCCTTGATGGCTTTCTGGGTTGTATACTGAATGTCGTATTCCGTCAAGATCATTTGCCATCTTGCGATTCTCCCAGACAGAGCAGGCTTTTCGAATATGTACTTTATAGGATCCATCTTTGAGATCAACAAGGTAGTGTGAGTTAGCATATACTGTCTCAGCCGGCGAGCAGCCCATACCAAAGCGCAGCAAGTTTTCTCAAGCAGTGAGTATCGGGTCTCACAGTCGGTAAACTTTTTGCTAAGGTAATAAATGGCATGCTCTTTTCGGCCAGACTCGTCATGCTGCCCCAGCACACACCCCATTGAGTTGTCAAGCACTGTCAGGTATAGTATCAGAGGTCTCCCTTCAACCGGTGGCATAAGGATAGGTGGTTCTTGGAGATACTCTTTGATTTTGTCAAAAGCAACCTGACATTCATCATTCCAACGTACCACCTGATCTTTCTTCAGTAGCTTGAAGATTGGCTCACAGGTAGCGGTTAGATGTGAGATGAATCGAGCGATGTAATTCAGGCGTCCTAAAAAGCCTCTGACTTCCTTCTCTGTCTTAGGAACTGGCATCTCTTGAATAGCTTTGACCTTAGCAGGGTCCACTTGAATTCCTTTGTCACTGACCACGAAGCCTAGCAACTTTCCAGATCTTACCCCGAAGGTGCACTTGTTCGGGTTCAATCTCAGCTTGTACAGTTTCAACCGGTCAAACAACTTCTGCAGATGATCTAGATGCTCTTCCTCAGTTTGGGACCTTACGATCATGTCGTCAACATACACCTCTATCTCGTGATGGATCATATCATGAAATAAAGCAACCATGGCTCGTTGGTAGGTTGCCCCAGCGTTCTTCAACCCGAATGGCATGACCTTGTAACAGAAGGTGCCCCACTGAGTAACAAATGTAGTATTTTCCATGTCTTCAGGTGCCATCTTGATCTGATTATAACCTGAAAAACCATCCATGAAAGAGAATACCTTGTGCTGAGCTGTATTATCAACAAGGACATCAATGTGAGGTAAGGGAAAGTCATCCTTGGGGCTGGCCCTGTTCGGATCCCTATAGTCGACACACATTCTGACCTTACCGTCCTTCTTAGGTACCGGCACTACATTAGCGACCCACTGAGGGTAAGAAGTTACTGCAAGGAACCCAGCATCAAACTGTTTCATAACCTCGGCCTTAATCTTCTCAGACATCTCTGGACGCATCCGACGGACCTTTTGTTTAATTGGGAGGCAGTCTTCCCTAGTTGGCAAGTGATGGACCACAATATCGGTATCCAACCCGGGCATGTCTTCGTAGGACCAGGCAAAGATCTCCATATACTCATGTAACATCTTGGTTAACCGTTGCTTCACGCTGAGCTCTAGGTTGGCACCAATCTTTACCTCTTTCCTGTCTGTCTCTGTACCCAGGTTTATGGTTTCCACTGGCTCTTCATGGGGTTGAATTGCCCTCTCTTCCTGAAGCAACAGTCTTGCAACCTCGCCAGGCACTTCACAATCATCTTCACCTTCGTCTTCGGCTAAGTTGATCGGATTTTCGAAGTTATAACTGGCAGTAGCAGGGTTGTTATCAGTGAGATCCAGAGTGGATTGAAACCTGTATGAGTGAGTGTGTGTGTAAATACAGCTGTTTTGAAAATTATGTAAAGGAAAAGAAAGACAGAAAAGGAGCACAATATTTGCAATGCGAAAAATACGTCCAAGATTTTCATTCATGATATATGAAATGACAGTTTGTATGCCCTCACAACTAGAACCACGGTGCCTCGGGTAAGACACCGGGCCATAGAGTTTATTATTGTTTATTACAGATACCAAAAACATAGGAATTCATTACTTAGTAACAAGAGAAACAGATAAGTTGTCCTTTGCACTCCAATTGTTAGATCCGCCGTCGGTTGCCGGGTAGATCCAGCTATCAAACTCAGCATCGTCCACTTCGTCTTCGTCCCCAATAGCATTTACTCCATGAGCAGGTAGGGGAGCCGTCACCACATTAGGCTTGTCAGATGCCTCAAACTGTACCTCCTTGGCGTCAATAAGGTCCTGCAGCTTGTTCTTTAACGCCCAACAGTCATCAGTAGAATGCCCCGGGCTGTCTGAATGGTAGGCACAACGAGCATTCGGGTTGTACTTGGGAGATGCAGTATTGGGGAACTTAGGAGCCTCCCTGACAGTCACTAAATTGGTAGATAGCAACTGTGGCAGGATCTGTGATAAGGTCATGTTTAAGCGGGTGAATTCTCTCCGGGGTCTTTCAACCTTTTGAGGATTGTTCGGCCGAGGAGCGGCAGCAAGCTTAGCAATCATTACCGCACTGACAGATTGGCGGTGCTCATGTCTCTCTGATTTCCTGGAACCATAAACGGCACTGGCCTCCTTCTTGAAGGGTTTCTTCTCAGAACTAGATGATGCACCCTTCGGAATTTTTCCAGACTTTAAACCAGCTTCAATCCTTTCTCCAGTCAAAATCAAATCAGTGAACCCAGCGGAAGAATTCCCAATGAGATGGTTGAAAAATGGCCCAGATAGGGTTCCCAAGAACATGTCTACCAACTCCCGATCAGTCAATGGTGGCTGCACCCTGCCAACCAGGTCTCTCCACTTCTGAGCGTACTCCTTAAAACCTTCGCTTGCACCTAACGACATACCCTAGAGTTGGGTACGTGTGGGGGCAAGGTCGGCATTATATTGATACTGCTTATAGAAAGCAGTAGCCAACTCCTCCCAGTTACGAACCTTGGTCCCATCCAGCTGATAGAACCATTCGAGATGAGTCCCTGAAAGACTCTCCTGGAAGAAGTGGATCCATAAATTCTTATCCGCAGAGTACGGCTGAATTTTCCGAACGTAGGACCTTAAATGCAGCTTGGGACATGATGCCTCGTCATACTTAGAGAAGGAGGGTGCTTTGAACTTGTGAGGGATAATCACACCAGTTGACAAACCCAGATCTCCGAAATCCAGCCCAGGTACCTGTTGAACCTTCATAGCTTTCAACCTGTCCTCCAGTTGCTTGTATTTGTCGTCTGCAGAAGGGTACTGCTCTTCATCAAAATCTGTCTCGTTGTCGGAGACTACCGGACTAGGGACCTTTACTTCTGCCTGAGAAGGACTCTTGCCAACAGAAGAACCAGCCTCTTTATGCTGCAGAGTATTGCCAAACCTTCGGCCCGAGTTGAACAGAACAGTTCTCCTCTTCTTCTTCTTCTCCTTCTTCAGGAGCATAGCCTTCAGTTCTTCTTGGCCTTGAGCCAGACCCTTGATTAATTCCTGGAATTGTGCATTCTGCACCTGAAGAGCCTTGATTGATGTCTCAGTTGATGCAGATTCGGGATTCATGATGCTGAAATAAACAGCGAAGGACTGTAAGCAACCTGAAAAAGAGGAAAAACCTGCTATGCATATGATGAATGAGATGTGTTCATGCAATGCATTCAAGGGTTCGAAAATTCAACTTTGTTGTAGACAAAAAGGAACACACGTTATTATTAGAGAAATCATTGTTTAATACATCAAGGCCTCATGGGCAAAAGTACAAAAAATCAAATCAATCCCAAAATACACTGCGCATCCTCTTTGGAGCTATGTAAGTGTTGAGATTCCTCTCCTCATGCAACAGGCGGGTGAGCTCCAAGACCTTCTTTTCACTGGCATGTAGACTAGTCTCAAGAGAATTCCGTTCTTCCTTAAGCTGGATCCAGCTCTTCTGCATCTCTTCCCAGGATGTGGGCATATCAGGGTGCTGAATAGTGTAGGACACTTCCCCTTCCAGGACTGGTTCCTTGATTACTGGGAGCATGTGAGGATAAGGCATCACTAACTTCTGAGAGCGGGCGCGTACCCACTTGAGATAAGGCTCCAAAGGGATGGAGTTCCTGTGCCCCAGTGTCTTGCTGTCTATCCTATTTGGCATCCTCCAAGCTCTGATAAATCTCTGGCGAAGTCCTTGAGTATCATTGTCGAAGTCAAAAACTATGTCAGGAATTAACATGTCATGAGGACCATCTCTCCGAGCATAACCAAACTGTCTCCAATCCAGGCATGGGCTATAGGTAATACCTCCTCTGATTCCAAGTAAAGGAACATTAGGGTACTCCCCGCAACGATCAATGATAGTGACATCTTCTCTGGACCTGGGGCACCAATGTATATCTGCATGTGTAAGAGTCGTCAACCATTGTGACCATCTCAAACCCCGCTCATTCTTCAAGACTGATTGTGGAAGGTGCGAAATAAACCACCTTCCCAGGAGAGGAGTGCAACACATAAGGACACCTCTTTTTCTCATGGTTCGAGTGTAACATGAGTGAAGGATGTCTCCCAGCAACGTAGGTATAGGATTCCTGGACATAAAGATCTGAACAGCACTGATATCAATAAGCTGATCTGGGTTAGGGAACAACACCAAACCATAGACAAGGAGGGCTACCACTTCTTCAAAAGCTTGCAAGTCAAGGGAGTTCCAACATTCAAAGGCTTTTTCAAACAGAAACCTGGCTAAGAACCCTTTGATACCACTTCTAACTTCCCAATGTCCCTTGAGGTCAGATGACTGTAGGTGCAAGGCTTTAGCAATCTCTTCAAGCTTAGGTTCCTTTTCTGTACCGTTGAAAGGTAGCTGATCAAGGATAGGGATCTTCAGGAGCCGGGAGAACTCCTCCAATGTAGGTACCAACTGATAATCCAAGAAGGTGAAACAGTGATGCAGAGGGTCAAAGAATTGGAACAGGACCTTGATCATATCTTCCTCAATGTTGGTGTTGACCAAGCTGATGAGGCTTCCATGCCTTTCACTGAATGAAGAGTTCTCGGGAATCCTGGATATAAGCTCCTTAAGCTGAGGAGGGATCCTTACGAGACTGATTTGGATTGTCTTTCTACGAACAGTTTCCATGTCCTACAAAACAAGAACAAAGATGAAAATTCGAACCCCTGAAATGGTTAGTCAATGCATATGATGCCTGATGATGTCATGATGCTATGATTAAACACACCACAGATACGTACAAAGACAAACATGTAAGGCACACAAGGCACACAAGACAAGCCCTTAAGGTTTAAGGCCAGCATGGGGTCTGGGTAGTACCCTCTTGCAGTTGGTGGGTCCAACCTGTCCTAATCAAAGTAACCGGGTTCTAAGGTTCCCAATATCACGGGATTGCTTTCATTGTTCATCGTTTCGATTTAGCCACTGAACTGGCGACCGAAATATTCCAGGAAAGCAACCCTCAATTGAGTGTAGTATCGAGTATCAACCAACCTCGGACTGCACCAAAGTCAGTTATCTCACTACCCTAAAGAGGCCAAGATAGTTCAATTAAGGTTCCTAAGGTCTGTTGATGCTTCACGACACCACGCGGAGGCCCCGTACTCTCCTTGACTGAACTCAAGGGTTACCGGTACACACCAAAGTGCCACATCAACATAGCAGACTGTTTCAACCATGTCGGTATACCCCGCACAGTTCCCTCACAGCCTTGTTGCTACTTTCTAAGAAGGTATCCCCCAGATCCGGGTTAGGATCTATAGAACTCCCGAGCAACCCACAATAATAAAGCAAGCAAAGAAGACAATTGAAAACATAGTTATGACCTAGCCCTAAGGTACACCTCACTTTATAGTTTAGTCCCCAGCAGAGTCGCCAGTTCTGTGATCGGTGGATCTGGAACTGACTGTTTAACGCTGGTTCGCGAAATGTCGCGGAAGCAAGAGTCGCCACCGTCTTTTATTTTCTCCAAATGGAAAGGACAAAAGCACAGAAAAATTCCTTAAAGAGATTGCTCTCGGTTCGGGAGGTAGGTTATAGAAAGGGAAGGTGTTAGCACCCTTTATATCCATGGTTATCCATGGGCTCTTAGATACTTGCTCATTGTGTTTTCAAAAAGGTTTGTTTGCTTTTCAATGTGGGTTTTAAAAAGTTTCTTTGAAAAGCTTTTTGAAAAGGTGTCGGTGTGAAAAGTATTTTTTGATTTGTTTTTGAAATTAGAGCAAGTATATAGAGTCGTCTACCTACTCTAAGGAATTCGTCTGTGTAGATGTCCTTTAAAGTAGTGACATCCCACCATTGAGAGGTAGGTAGCACCACCGTTGGAGGTGTTCGGGTCAATTCGAGGTTCGGGACATGGTGATCACCAGAGCAATGGGAAGACACCTTAGAAGCTACCCTCATGCCAGGTTCCCGGATCATGAGGACTTACTAAGACATCCTCTACTCGACGATCACCTTTCGAGGCAAGGCAACAGTGAGGCGTACCCTAGGGGTGGTGTGTGCGATTCGTGTGTCGTTTTCATTTGCATTTTGTCTTGTCATGTTAAAGTGTTCTACGCTTGTTTTTATTATGGCCATTCATTCTTGCATGCTTTGTTAACAGTTAAAAGATTGCGAGAAAAAGTAAATCTAAAGCTATTACAAACGGCGCGGGTCCACATCGCCAAAATTAAACCGGACCCGATTTGACAGAAAAGTAAAGAATTGAAAAGTGCGAGAGGTAATTACAATGCTTCGGGAGAGGTACATAATTATTTAAATGACATAAAATAAATATGCGAAATTAAATAAAATTAAGAACATGGGTGTTGGACCCTTTTGCAAAATTAAAATTAACATGATGAAATTAAAATTAAAATTAAAAGAAAATGTTTTTGGTATTTTTATGTTTTTTAAGATTTAATAGGAAAAGAATTAATTAAAACTAAAATAAAATGTTAAACCTAGTTCTAATTATTTTTGAAGTTATTAAGAAAAATATTGGAGTTTGTAACCTAAATTAACTCTAAATTATTTTCATGCAAATTTGGTTATAAAAATAAATAAATAATATTATTTAAAAGGAATAAAATTTATTAAACCTATGTCTACATTTTTTAGATTTTTTTATGAAAAGAATTAATATTGCAAACCCTAATTTAAACTAAATTTATTTACATACATTTATTTATGAAAATATTAGAAATAAAAATTATTTATTATGTTTTTTTGTCTTTTCTGATTTTTATGCATTTTTTATATTTTTTTGTGAAAATAATATATTAATTAAATAAGAAATAATTAAAATAAAAATAGAATAAAAAATAAAGAAAACAAAAATTATGCAAACCTTGGGGGGTGGTAGTCCCCAAATAGGAGGTGTAATCTTGAATAATTTGGCCCAATAATCTGAGTCCATTTGACCTTTCCAATTAGTATGCTGAAGCGTTGACTTGAGTTTATGGTGTTCATCAATTCTGCACCCTTGGATTGCTGAAGCTAAACACGTGGCTGGCTTGATTGAGAGGAGCATGGTGCATCCACAATATTATGCCTGCGCCTGAATATCCTTTGAAAAAAAATATATGGAAAGTGTGGGGACCTGGGATCGAACCCAGGTCCTAAGGGTTGCCAATGCGTTTGCCTGCCAATCGTGCTATTTGAACTCTTTGTATATTTAATAAACAATGAACGTAATAAAAACAAACAAAAATTAGTGCTTCAAAAACGCGCGCAATTCAAAAGAACCAATGGTTGTTGGCCACGAGGTCTTCTTCTTCGTTCCTGAAAATAATAAAAACAAAGGCCACGGTTTTGAAGACGTTCTCTTAGGCCTGTTTCCAGAAAATAGCGACTAGCCCTCAGTCGCTCATAAATTGAGCGCGAGGGTTGGTTTCTGTCCGTCCAAAGGCGCTTTTTCTAATGATCAAGGTCATATGTCCCAATTTTACCTGGTTTCAAAATCCCCAATTGGAAGCTCTGCAAACCCTAAAATTTAACAATGGCGATTTCTTGTATAGCTCATAAAAACACAATTAATTCATCCAGTTAGCTTCAGAACACATTACTCAATACAAATGCATAATCAAAATGCCATGAAAACGCTTAAATCTGGAAATACGAATTTGAAAAATATAAGAGAAAAGTGGATTTCTGTATACCAATTCAACGCGTTTGGATGAATGTTCTGGATTGGAATATGATCAGTGAAGCTTCAGGAAGCCAATGGAATATGAATTATGCCTTGAATCAACCTAAAAAGGGGTTTTCAGTTTTGAACTTTTGGCAAGAATTTCAAGTTTTGGTTATGGTCTGAGGCGCAGCTTCAATGTGTATTAGCATTAGGTTTTCACTCAGGCTTATGTACTGAATAGATTAGGTTAACAAAATTGATCCAAATATCTTTCATTCATGGATTTGGAGATTTGATTTTTCACCATTATGTTTTCAATCTTTTCCATGTGTTCTTGTATCAATTATGCTCAAATCAAATCAAATCTTCCTATTTTTGAATGTGCACGAAATATTGAGGGCAAAACATGCATGAAAAGATTTATTAGGTCAAGTTATATATTTCTCACATATTTAAATGATTTAAATGAATTAATATAAATAAAAATTCAAATAAATAAATAAAAAATGAGAAAATACTTCCCTTTGGGCCAAGTGGTCGTGCATATGCTTGGAATGATGAATCATGGAAGAAAAATGGGCCCATTAGCAATTTTAGACCATTTGAATCAATGTTGACTTTTCAAAATATCCAAAAATTTCCCAACTTCCACAAGGCATAACTTGCTCAATTTTTAAGCTTTTCTCATGTTCTTGGACATTTTGGAAAGGTCTTTGAGTCCTCTAACCAATGTATTTGGTCCCATGTCATTTTGATTTACCAATCTCAAGTTATGGCCTTTGACTTAAAGTCCCTTTTTGTTGACTTTTGAAAATGACCTATAATGTTGAAATTGATAACTTTTTGTGAGAGCATTTATTGGACTTGAAGTATGAAGATGATTTGTAGAAAATGTCTTTCTCTTCAAAATGAGCTTTGGATGGAATTTTTCTGATAATCCATGTGAAAGTTATGCCCTGGTCAATTTCAGTTGACTTTTTCAGCTGTCCAAATAAGGAAACTTTTGCATCTTGATGATTTTCTGAGCCAAATTTTGAGAATCATGATCAAGCATTGATCAAATGATGTTTGTGGCTTCAAAATGATATGTTGACAAAAAATTTGAACTTTTGACTGTCAAATGACCATTTTGCCCCTACAGTTGACTGTAGTGCAATTAGGGTTTTTGACTGTGCAATTTTGAGTTGAATGCCTTGAAACTTGATATGAGGATATTTGACCATGTTTGTAAGCATGTGAGACTTGATTGGGCCTTTGAAAACTTCCTTTTCTTGATCATAACACAAACCCTAGTTTTGACTGTATAGGAGATCTTTGACTGTGCAACCCTTGGGGAATTTTGCAGCTTGACTTGGCAATTTCTTGGAGAATATGGGAGGGAAAATTTTGGGGTACAACAACATCCGTCCATCATACTCTTGTTTGCTGGGTAGACCTTGGATACACCATGCTGGGGCAGTCACCTCCTCCTTGCATCAGATGTTGAAGTATCCTGTCAAGGGAAAGATCATTACTGTCCATGGTGAAGAAGAGTACATGATTAGCCACTTGAATTCTTTCCGGTACGTGGAGGTAGAAGGAGAGTTCATTGAGACGCATTTTCAGCATTTCGAAGAAGTCCTTCCTGAGATAACAGTAGCAAAGTTGGCAGCTGAGACACCGAGGCAGATGGCCAGGATGGCATCTCTGGAGGACGCGAGGGCCGCGATAAAGGAAGGGAAAAATTCAGTATGGGGGCAGTTACCTGACATTCCACATAAGACAGACAAATTTGGATTAGGGTTCACAGCCGCTGGCCATAAAGTTATGCGCCGTTCGAAGATTGAAAGAGCGCCAGTCAAAATTTCTCCCTATGGAATCAACGCCTTGGAGGATGAAGACAAGGAGAGCAACATTGAAGAGTGGATTTATCCAACTGTCAAAGGAGGATTGAGCAACTGGGAGGCAAAAGACTTTGTCCCCATCACTTTTATTCACCAGTAATTTATCTGTTAAACATTTCCTATTTGGTCTGTAATATTTACTTTTAAACAATCCGTACACTATCTTTTCACCTCATGTCTTGCCCGGGGCATGTAGGTCCATTTGTAAGGGTTTTGATTATTTTTCATATTCATATGCCATGTTTAATGATTCATTGGACGTTTTTCATTTGATAAACTGCTTGTGTTCACTTTCTTTCCTTTTGCATTTCTTGTTTAAGGATGGCTATCCCTTACACACACCCACACTCACCAATGCAGGTACCCATCCACTCCGGATTCCATGGGTGACTGTTCAGCTATACCTTTCAATAACTCTGAAGATCTGGTCAATCAAGCCGAGTATGAAGATGACGAAGATTGTGAAGTACCAGGGGAACTAGCCAGACTTCTGCAGCAAGAGGAAAGGGTCATCCTACCGCACGAAGAGTTATTGGAAACTGTCAACTTAGGGACCGAGGAAGACCGGAAGGAGGTACAAGTGGGTGCCAATCTAGAATCAAGTGTCAAGGAACACCTGATACAGTTGTTGAATGAGTATGTTGAAATCGTCGCTTGGACTTATGAATACATGCCGGGTTTAGACACAGACATCGTGGTTCATCGTCTCCCTACAAGAGAGGATTGTCCACCGATCAAGCAAAAAGTTCGCCGAATGAGGCCTGACATGTCTGAAAAGATCAAAGCAGAAGTAATGAAGCAATTCGATGCTGGCTTTCTGGATGTTACGTCCTATCCTCAATGGGTCGCTAACATTGTACCAGTACCTAAGAAAGATGGCAAAGTCAGGATGTGTGTGGACTACCGGGATTTGAATAGGGTCAGTCCCAAAGATGATTTTCCGCTACCTCACATTGACATTTTGATCGACAATACAGCTCAGCACAAAGTGTTTTCCTTCATGGATGGATTCTCGGGCTACAATCAAATCAAAATGGCCCCCGAGGACATGGAGAAAACTACTTTTGTCACACAATGGGGCACTTTCTGTTACAAGGTGATGACGTTCGGGCTGAAGAACGCAGGGGCAACTTATCAACGCGCCATGGTAGCTTTATTTCATGATATGATACATCATGAGATTGAACTTTACATAGACGATATGATAGCTCGGTCACAAACAGAGGAAGAGCACCTTGAACATCTGGAGAAGCTGTTTGCCAGGTTAAAAGAATACAAGCTCAGGCTGAATCCAAGTAAATGCACTTTTGGAGTTAGGTCTGGTAAACTCCTGGGATTCATTGTAAGCAACAAAGGAATTGAAGTCGATCCCGCAAAAGTAAAAGCAATACAAGAGATGCCTGCTCCCCGTACTGAAAAGGAGGTGAGAGGATTCTTGGGGCGCCTGAACTATATTGCCAGATTCATCTCGCATCTGACTTCTACCTGTGAGCCAATTTTCAAACTCTTGAAAAAAGATCAGGTAGTCGAGTGGAACGACGATTGTCAAGCTGCTTTTGATAGAATCAAGGAGTATTTGCTAGAACCTCCTATTCTGATGCCACCCGTCGAAGGAAGACCATTGATCATGTATTTGACCGTCTTGGATAACTCAATGGGGTGTGTTTTGGGCCAGCATGACGAGTCTGGTCGAAAAGAGCATGCTATTTATTACCTTAGCAAAAAGTTTACCGACTGTGAGACTCGCTACTCACTACTCGAGAAAACTTGCTGCGCTTTGGTATGGGCTGCTCGCCGACTAAGACAGTATATGTTGACTCATACTACCTTGTTGATTTCCAAAATGGACCCTATCAAGTATATTTTCGAAAAGCCCGCTTTATCTGGAAGGATAGCTAGATGGCAAATGATCTTAACTGAGTATGACATCCAGTACACCACCCAAAAAGCTATAAAAGGGAGTGTACTAGCTGACCATCTGGCTCATCAAGCTATCGAAGACTATCAACCCATGAGATTTGACTTCCCAGACGAGGACATCATGAATTTGGACAACATTGAAGGTGACGGACCGTATGACGGACCCGAAAAGGGATCCCGATGGACCCTATACTTTGATGGTGCTTCAAATGCGCTTGGAAACGGTATCGGCGCGGTACTCATTTCTCCGGAAGGTTGTCACACACCTTTCACGGCCCGACTTTGCTTCAGCTGCACAAACAACATGGCTGAGTATGAAGCTTGCATCTTTGGTCTCAAGGCTGCTATAGACTTGGGGATCAAATCTTTGATCGTATTTGGGGACTCGGCCTTGGTTATCAGTCAAATCAAAGGAGAGTGGGATACCAAACATCCTAATCTTATCCCATACAAAGAACATGTCCTGACATTGTTGCCTCATTTCGAGCAAGTCACCATCGAGCATTTCCCGCGAGAAGAGAATCAGCTAGCAGATGCTCTAGCCACAATGTCCTCCAAGTTTAAACTCAACTGGGATAACGAGGCTCCCCAAATCACCATCGAGCGAATGGATGAACCTGCGCATTGTCACGAGATTAATACCGAAGAAGTAGTGGAACAACCCTGGTTCCATGAAATCAAAAGGTATCTCGAGACTAGAGATTATCCCGAAGGAGCTTCCGTAAATGACAAGAAGTTCTTAAGGAAGTTCGCTGCTAAATTCTTCCTAAGCAACGGCATACTTTACAAACGAAGCCATGATTGTGTGTTACTCCAATGCGTGGATAAAGCTGAAGCAGAGTTGATCATGACTGATATACACAGCGGCACATTTGGCACTCACTTGAGCGGGCATACGATGGCTAAGAAGATCCTAAGGGCAGGCTATTACTGGTCTACCATGGAAGCTGACTGCCATCAACATTCCCGTACTTGCCACAAATGTCAGGTCTACGCTGACAAAGTTCATATCCCTCCGGTCCCTCTCAACGTTCTGACTGCTCCTTGCCCTTTGCAATGTGGGGCATTGATATGATTGGAGAGATCAAGCCCACGGCTTCCAACGGACATCACTTCATCCTGGTTGCCATTGATTATTTCACCAAATGGGTCGAAGCAGCTTCCTTCGCCTCTGTTACTAAAAATGTGGTTGCCCGCTTTATCAAGCAAAATCTCATATGTCGGTATGGTGTTCCAGACAGGATCATCACAGACAACGGTACAAATCTGAATAACACGATGATCACTGCATTGTGCGAACAGTTCAAGATTTATCATCATAATTCATCTCCCTATCGGCCGAAGATGAACGGTGTTGTTGAAGCTGCGAACAAAAACATTAAGAAGATCATTCAGAAAATGACAGTCACTTACAAAGACTGGCATGAGATGTTACTGTTTGCTCTTCATGGATACCGTACGACGACACGTACTTCAACTGGGGCAACCCCATTTTCTTTGGTTTATGGCATGGAAGCTGTTTTGCCTATGGAAGTTCAGATCCCTTCTCTAAGGATTATGAAGGATGCAGGTTTGAATGAAGATGATTGGATGCAGACCCGACTTGATCAACTCAATCTGATCGACGAAAAGCGACTTGCTGCTATATGCCATGGTCAGACGTATCAAAAACGGATGATCAAGGCCTTCAATAAGAAAGTCAGACGCCAAGTGTATCAAGTCGGAGACCTCGTAATCAAGCGGATTATCTTGCCGCAAAGTGATCCCAGGGGAAAATGGACTCCTACATATGAAGGACCATTTGTGATCAAGAGCATATTTTCTGGTGGGGCAATGATTCTGACCACCATGGACGGCGACGATTTGCCGCACCCTGCGAACGCAGACATAGTCAAAAGATACTACGCATAAAATAACCCGACAATTCGAAAACCCGAAAGGGCGGCTTGGGCAAAAATGGGTATCCCGGTGAACCGAAAACCCGAAAGGGCGGTTCAGGCAAAAGTTAGGGATAAAAATAAAAAAAATCTGTACACCCGGCAAGTTGAAAACCCGAAAGGGCGGCTTGGGAAAAAAGGGGTTTCCCGGTGGATCGAAAACCCGAAAGGGCGATTCAGGCAAAAGTTAGGGAATTAAAGCGTATGACTATGTCTCGTCGGATTACTTCAAAGACAATCTCTTCATCAACCGGATCCAGGCTTCTGATCAATCCAGTCATCGTCAAACGAAGCATTGAATGGACAGATATTCAGAGTTGTGAAAGTTATAGCGGAATAGAATCCCATGGAATTATTTCACATAGCCATCCTTATTTTGTATAAATCTTTCAAATATTTACGAAAAAATCCTCTTACTAGGATGATTGTCTCCTTTGTACAAATATACTCATAGAAATTAAATACAAATACTTTTCCCAGAAATTTGTGCCATTTCCTTTCCTTTTCTCTTGCACTATTTGTTTTATTTTGAGAAACGTCCAATGTTTTGTTAAATAGGCATATGCATTTGAACATAATCACTTCCTTGTGAACCAAGAAAGAGGATTACTGATAAGTCAAAGGTACAATTGGATAACCTGGTACCCTTTCCAAGGAAACCCTCAGGAGATTTGGAATCCATATCCCTAGCAAGTCTTGAAGCTCATCCCCAGTAGATTTTGGAAGCTTATCCCCCGCAGAGTACGGACGTCTCTCCCGAGTTTTATTCAAAGTTATTCCTCACAAGGCCTTATAATTGGGTTATCCTCAGCTAACAACCACGGAAGATCGCACTCGCCAAAATTCTTCCTATCCCCAGCGGAGTTCATCAAATTTCCCCAGCAGTAACTTATCTTTTCAATCCCCAGCAAAACCAGACTATTGAACCTTCTCCCCACAGAGTTTTAGGAGGGAAAATCTTGAGTTCCCCAGTGAAGTCGCCAGAGATACTTCCCACCAAACTGAAGATTCTCAGTCTTACCTCTCCAGCATGAGTCTATTAACTTGGAACTCCCCAGTAGAAGTCATCAGGAATTCCCCAGAAGATTGGTATACAACCCAAGCTCCTTATTCTCCAGCAGTGACTAGGAATTATTCTTCCCGGAAGCAGTCAAGATACTCTTATCTTCAGCCATCTCGGATTCATCTATCCGTTGCAAGACAGCTCTCCAGCTTACATACGCATTCATTTACATTCATATCGTATAGCATACATTGTGTCATGCATCATAACATTGCATATAACTAACTCTTTACCTTTTCAGGTAAGATCAGTCGAAAGACTAAAATCATTATCTTTCGAGATTCTTTCCAGGAATAGTTCAGATGTGACCCAAACACGGCAACATTCTAATGCTTATTCCAAATTTATCCAGATGCAGTTTTATACGAGCTCATCATCAGGAAACCCTACACCGGTTCCTCTTTAAGACTTCTGAAAACAGTTCACGGGTTCTCCAAGTAACGGATGTTAACCTATCGCTTGTTCAGTTTCTTCTCAAGACTTCTGAAAACAGTTTATGGATTCTTCCCAACAACGGATGTTAATCTATCACTTGCTCAGACGCAACCTTTGAAAACATTTTACGGACGCTTCCCAACAACGGATGCTGCTCTATTGCTTATTCAACTTCAAGACTTCTGAAAACAGTTCACGGGTTCTCCAAGTAACGAATGTTAACCTATCGCTTGTTCAGTTTCTTCTCAAGACTTCTGAAAACAGTTTATGGATTCTTCCCAACAACGGATGTTAATCTATCACTTGTTCAGACGCAACCTTTGAAAACAGTTTACGGACGCTTCCCAACAACGGATGCTGCTCTATTGCTTATTCAACTTCAAGACTTCTGAAGACAGTTCACAGGTTCTCCAAGTAACGGATGTTAACCTATCACTTGTTCAGTTTCTTCTCAAGATTTTTGAAAACAGCTTACGGATTCCTCCCAACAACGGATGCCAATCTATTGCTTATTCATATCCCCAGTTCAGAGATGGTCCAAAGCATGGACACCTTCCTGATTTTTCCCTTCCAGATGGCATCTTTAAGCCCATCCCCGACAAGATTTCTGTCACTCTCCCAGATGGCATCGTTAAGCCCATCTCCAGATGGCATCTTTAAGCCCATCCCCGACAAGATTTCTGTCACTCTCCCAGATGGCATCGTTAAGCCCATCTCCAAATGGCATCTCTAAGCCCATTCCCGCATCCTTTGCTTTGACGAGTGCAAATTTCCGGGCACTCTAGTGTCCAATCTCCTTTTACCCTCGAGTCACGAAAGGCAAGCTTGACAATCTAACTCTTCGGATTCAAGAAGATTGAACAGGGGCAACTGTTGTACCCCAAAATTTGCCCTCCCATTTCTCATTGATTTCTCACCACAAAGCCCTTGAAGCTCAAGATCCAGTTAAGGTTTCATCTGCTCAAGACTTCTCCTTGCACTGTTGACCCAAATTAGGGTTTGTGTTTGCACAAAGATGTTTTGACAAAAAATGCCTAAGATGACTTTCTTGCTTCATATTGGACTCCCAAGTTTATCCTCATCAAGTTTCAAGTCTTGATTCCAAGTTTTGCCCAGTCAATTGGACAGTTGACCTAGAAATCAGTTGTATTGGGGAAAAAGTCAACTGTGGCCAATTGACAGTCAAACCTCATGAAAATTGACCCACATCAACATGAACTCCTATGAACCATTTTATCAAGTTTGGATCACAATTCCACAAGGAATTTGATCAGATCACCAAAAGGGCAAAATGGTCATTTTTAGGGTTTTGCTTGCACAAAGGTAATTTTTGACTGTTTGACCCAACCAATGGAAAACCAAGCTCATATATGGACTCAAGGACCCCATGTAATTATCTTGACATGCTCAACAAACACAAAAGATCCCAAGTACACAAGATTGACAGTTGAATTTCCCAGTCAATTGATCAATTTTGACTGTATACTGAAAAGTCAAACTTTGACTTTTTGGTCAAAATCAAGAGTCAAGATTCATTTTTCATAAAAACATGTCAAATCATGAAACTTGTTCACCAAGAAATCAAAAAATGCAAATTAGGGTTAGAAATGAGAATTTTTCATAACTTAGAATTTTTCTAAGTTATGAAAAACCCTAATTTTTTCCCAACTTTGCCCCACTTTCTCACCAAGATCTATTTGGATTCAAACAAAAGTCAAAACATGAAAGTTGTATCTTGTTGCATAATCTACAACTTTGGTTCACAAAGTTTTCCCAAATTAGGCTTTTATCTCAAGTTACAATTTTTTGAATAAGGGCACTAAACCATTCTTAACTTAGTGAAATTTTAACCTATTTTGGCAAGGTTTTCTACCCAACTTCAAGGCCATTTTCCATACACTTCCACTTGGAATTTCAATTTGCATTTTAAAGATGGATTGTATTACACATTCCAAGCTTTCCAAAATGTCCAAGAACTTCTCAAACAACCTCATAACTTGAGAGAATCGAATTTCACAATATGGCAAAAACTCACTTTTGAATTGGCTATTTTCCATGTTCATAATTTGTGCAAACTTCTCAAACCAGCATGCCCCTTGATTACAGGTCCTTAAACCATCCAACACTCAATAATTTAATGCATGTTCATTGTGCTAAGGCCTTGTTTCATGAGTTCAAGCATTGCCTAAAGGATTAATCCCAAATTGGAAAAAGCATTATATCCATTTTTGCAAAAGTTTCACTTTATGTCATAATACAAATCCACAAGTACAGATGAAATCTAATTGGCACAAGATTATGAGAAAAACACTCTGATCAAGGAGAGATTATGCAGCACATTAGGGGGCCTCTACCTGCCTAGAACACAACTTGGGCATTTGTTGCTTAAAGTGTAAGTAACATTGCATTTTGTACAACAACTTTGGTATCAGCTAACAAACCCTTAAGTAAACTTGTGAAACACATTCAGGACATCCCAACTGAGCTAGTACACGACCCTAACATCCCTCATACACTCCCATTCCCAGAATCACCTTCAAACTGCAAGAACAGGGCAAGGCCTGCAGTTTGAGTGCCATCTCTCATTCCTCTCAAGCTTTCTTGCCCAAACCAGTTCACACATATTCCCTAGCATCAATGCAAGCTAACCAAGACCTGAAACACGATCTGTAATTCCTCTAACAAGTTCCACCATTTTCACTTTCTCATTTTGCAGTTGAAGTTCCACAGCTCGATTCAAGGTGTCTCAAGGCAAAGTAAGTGTTGGAATAGCATCACTACACTTCAAGGAAGCTGTACAAGTCATCATCTTGTCCTGAAAGTTCCTCCATTGCAAGGCACGATTCCAACTGCACAGGTATATTCATGAAGTTCTATCTCTCTTATTAGGCATTGTTAGCTTTAGGTTTGTGAAGAGAATATGTCACAATCATAGCCCTGAACATGCCCATATAATTAGATTTCATTTATATTATGTGTGCTGCAAGAATTTTAAGTCTGAACATGGCATAAAAATTAGGTCAGGATTTGGGAGAGAATAAATTCTCTCTCATTTCTGAGAGTTAGATTGACTTCTTTATATGTCTAGAATCGTGGCTTCAAGCTCTACAGGTTTCATGTTGGAAGATTTGGCAAAAGATCAAAGAATCAGGAGTTAGGGATTGGAGAAGAAGGGCGCGTATTTTTGAATTTTGTTTGGTCTGAAGGTTGAAGACAACAACTTTCTGGGCTGGGCCTGTTTGTTATTTCTTTTCACACCCTATTTTTGCTTTCATCCCCCCCAAGCCCATTTTGTGTATTTTTATGATTTTTTGATTTTTCCTTTTTCATTCTGACTCATTTATTTTTTCTTATCATATTAAAAACATAAAAAATATTTTTTGCATCATTTTTATATTTTTTTAGGCATTTATTTGATTATATTGATATTTATATACAAATAAGTAAATAATATATTATTTAGAATAAATAGAGAAAAATAATGTAAACACATTTTATTTTCATTTTTATTTTGTTTTATCTTCTTAAAATATTTTATACAAAACATACTTTTTTTTTATAAATATTAATTATTATTACCTTATATATATGATATTTATTTAGTAAATAATAAAGATATATATATATATATATATATATATATATATATATATATATATATATATATATATATATATATATATATATATATATATATATATATATATATATATATATATATATATATATATATATATATATATATATATATATATATATATATATATATATATATATATAATACACTTAGGATAAAATACCAAAAATATACATATTTTTATTTTATTAATATTTAACACTAAAAATAAATTTTTACAAATATACTTCATTTTTATTTTATTTTTTGTATATAAATAGTAAATATTATATATATTAAATAATTAATACCCTTTTGATTAAAATTAGGGTTTTGCCCTAAATAGGTAAATACTCCAAAAATAATAATTTTTATTTATTTTATTTATTTAACATAAATAATACTTTTTCATACATATAAAAATTCTTTTTACATCTTGCATATTTATTTCATTTCTATTTAATTATGCAATTATTTATCTTGTAAATATTCTAAATTGATGTAATAGCTAGGTTTAATTTCTTTGTCTAAATATCCCCCCATTTGAACATTTGTACCCCCCTCCCCATATTATTATGTTGTAATAGTGTAGGAATTTAAATTTCGCACTTTAACGCTTTCTAAACATACCATGCTAGAGTTAGGGTTTGTATGCAAATAAAAAGAACAAGGTAGTTTGACCTAATTTCAAGATAAACAAGCATGAAATATGGACAACACATATCACACTTGCACCCCTAGGGTATTCCACTTGTTGCCTTCAATAAATGGGCCATATTGCATGTTAGGTCTCTTTGGGCAAAACAAATACAATTCAAATGATCATAGTCCCTCGATGACGCTTTCGAAAAGTTGCCTAAAATGATCAAGTCCCTTTCAAAGAGAAATTGCCCAAAGATATTTAGCACTATTGCAATTATGGTCTAAACGATGACCCGCGCTCGTCCCTTTCATCTCCTAATACAAGATTGCCCACCAAATACAATGGTGGAACAAAATTGTCAAAAGGGTCAAAACATAGCATAAATCTTTGAGAACTTTAGGGTAGATAGCTCTTAAGTACTTGTCCATTTGCAAAAGAAAACACTTGCCTATTTTTAAACCACACTTCACAAACACTTTCAAAACAAACTTTCAAAAAAAACCTTGAAACATCTTTTCAAAAAAGACAAACACCTTTTGTAAAACATTCGAGTAAAGAATTGTTACAAGGGTAGCCTATACAAGGCATCTTTTCAAAACATTTTCAAAACCCCACACCGAGCACCATTTCAAACAATTGAAAACCAAGGCAAATTGATCTAAGAAAGTACCTAAGAGCCCATGGATAACCATGGATAGAAAGGGTGCTAATACCTTCCCTTTCTATAACCTACTCCCCGAACCCAAGAAAAATCTCAAAGGTTTTTGCTGTGCTTTTTAAACCTTTCCTTAGAATAAAATAAAAAGTCGGTGGCGACTCTTTCTCAACCGAAACATTTGCGAAAACAAACGCAAAACCATAGTCAGTTCTCCCACCGTATCACACCTAGTTCATTAGTAGATCGCCCAAAGGTATCTTTGTAGAATTCTGAGGTCGCCCATAGACCTAGTTCTCCGACAGATCGCCTTGATGTCTCATCTTAGAACCCTGACGTTGCCCATAGGCCTAGTTCTCCAGTAGATGTGGTTTCATCTTAGAACCCTGAGGTCGCCCGTAGGCCTAGTTCTCCCTACAGATCTTGTTTTAGAATTTCGAGGTCGCCCTTAGGCCTAGTTCTTCAGCAGATCGCCCATATGTATCTTCGTAGAATCCTGAGATCGCCCATAGGCCTAGTTCTACGACATATCGCCCTGATGTCTCATCTTAGAACCCTGAGGTCACCTATAGGCCTAGTTCTCCCTATAGATCTTGTTTTAGAATTCTGAGGTCGCCCTTAGGCCCAGTTCTTTACCAGATCGCCCATAGGTATCTTCGTAAGAATTCTGAGGTCGCCCATAGGCCTAGTTCTCCAACAGATCACCTTGATGTCTCATCTTAGAACCCAAAGGTCGCCCATAAGCCTAGTTCTCCAGTAGATGAGGTTTCATCTTAGAACCCTGAGGTCGCCCGTAGGCCTAGTTCTCCCTATAGATCTTATTTTAGAATTTTGAGGTCGCCCTTAGGCCTAGTTCTTTAGCATATCGTCCATAGGTATCTTCGTAGAATTATGAGGTCGCCCATAGGCCTAGTTCTCCGACAGATCGCCCTGATGTCTCATCTTAGAACCCTAAGGTCGCTCATAGGCCTAGTTCTCCAGTATATGAGGTTTCATCTTAGAACCCTCAGGTCGCTCGTAGGCCTAGTTCTCCCTATAGATCTTGTTTTAGAATTCCAAAGTCGTCCTTAGGCCTGGTTCTTTAGCAGATCGCCCATAGGTATCTTCGTAGAGTTCTGAGGTCGCCCATAGGCCTAGTTCTCCGACAGTTCGCCCTGATGTCTCATCTTAGAACCCTGAGTTCGCCCATAGGCCTAGTTCTCCAGTAGATAAGGTTTCATCTTAGAACCTTGAGGTCGCCCGTAGGCCAAAGTCTCTTTATAGATCTTGTTTTAGAATTCTGAGGTGCCCTTAGGCCTAGTTCTTCAGCAAATCGCCCATAGGTATCTTCGTAGAATCCTGAGGTCGCCCATAGGCCTAGTTCTCCGATAGATCGCTCGTAGATCTCACCTTAGAATTGTAGGTTGTCTGTAGATCTAGCTCTCATCTTGTAGATCTCCCATAGGTCCCCCCTAGTAGATCGCATGTAGGTCTCGTTATAGGATCGTAGGTCATCCGTAGATCTTATCCGTCGTCTTTTCGTACCTATTTTTTCCTTATATTGGCATCACCGCCACGTTACAAGTCAGCCTTTCTCTTGTACTAGCATTGTTGCTACTTTACAATTCAGCCTTTCTCTTGTATTAGCCTCTATTGCTAAATTATAAGTCTAATCTCCGTCTTGTATTAGCATTGTCGCTACGTTAAAAGTTACCCTTAAATCTTTCTCACCAGGAAAAACAAAAAATTTCTTTCCCCAACAAATATTATAAAAATAATGATAACAAACACTCACACTTTCTTTCAGAACAAATTTTTGGCATTGGTATTTAATCATCTTCTACCTCGAACGTCCGAAAGGCACGCGCCAATCGTACTTTCGGTTTTAAGACGATTAAATAGAGGCAACTGTAATACCCTAAATTTGTCCTACCCTTTCACTTTTATCTGGCTTATGCATTTTGCACTTCTCATTTCGTCTGCATACCATTCATTTAGGTCATCTATCACATCATGCATCATTAACTAATAAACTTGGCATTTTGGATCAAGGACCATTGAAATTAGGGTTCTTTCTTGATTCAAAGTTATCAGGAAATGAGATATTCAAACATCTCCACTTCTCAAGCTTTCTCAAATATCAAAGGTTCACAAGATCATCTCAAGGTCAAGTGCTAAGGTTCTTTTGTGTACGCTTAAGACCTCACCAGGATTGTCAACTAAGAGTGCTTTGAATTAGTGTTTTGGCATTCTTCGTCATCTTAAGCCATCTCCTTCATCGTTGAGCTTCTAAGCAAATTCTCATAGCTTCATCAAGGCTCTAATTAAAGAGCTAGGGTTTGGTTTCTTTCCATCACCTCAAGGTATTTCATCATTCAGTATGGGGGTTAAGGTTTACATCTCATCATGATAATATTCTCATCCAAATATTCATTCAAATAATTCATCTGAAGTTCAAGTTTCAACTATATACAAGGTTCAAGATTGTCATTAAAATTCATGCAAGTTTAAGCAAGTTCATTCATTAGAAACATCATTCTTCATAGGAATTCAAGGGGAATTTGCAAAGCTTATGTTGATCATTCTTGAAGGACCTTGAATTTTGGGAACAAAAAACGGATATCAGCCAAATTTCATTGGAAATTTACAAGATTACGAAGTGACAAAATTACACAAATACATGAAGTTCCTAAAGTCTAAACCAATGCTAAACTTCATCATTCATCTTCTTTGCCAAAACTCCATGGATCATCTTCATGCCTTAACCAAGCTTTCAACCAGACTTGATATGCTACTTCGCCAACTCCTGATCTTCGTGCCCATTTAATTGCATCATAAAAAATTTAACCAACCTGAACATAACCTATTAAAGCCTATATCAGCTATATACAGGAAAGTCATGTTATAGATCCTGCTCTGCATACACTTCAGCTAACCAAGTGAAAACTAACAGAAAAAATCAGAAACTGAATTTCACATATAAACACTCAGTAACTACATCCAACCGTTCATTAACAGATCATACACCATCACATGTTCAAGGCTAATAAATTCAACATATAACGCTAATACAGACCTATAACATGCACATTTCAAGAACAGGGCATAACAGGTTCATTCATGAAGCATAGTATCACTACATGCAGTAGTTCATGATGGACTCCATACAATTTCTCAAGACTCATGTAACTTCAGCACACTTCAATTCCTACCATTCCTTGCACAAGGTTTAACCGCGACATTCCATTCCAACGAAAACTAACACCGCAACCCTGTACTCCAGCCCTGCACTATATTCACAAACCAGCTCCTGTACTAACTAAAAGCCCTGCATTAGTTTAAAGAAAAACTTAGGAAACAACAAAACAAAAAAGGGCAACAACTAATAAATCAGCAAAACAACTTATCAAATATACATCAACAATTGGGAAACAATGTCACTGGGTTACAGCCGCAACAAGTCCTTAGACCTCAATTTTCCAGTGCAGACAAGCTAGCACTCTACTCACGTGCTACATCAATCAAAGGTTCCAATTTAGCAGCAATTACAATATGGTGCATCAAATTTTTTACCATCTCAAGCACAACTGTCACAACAACAAATGCCACAGCAGCAATTAATGCCACAAATTCAGTCTCAGCCTGCACGAATGCAACAGCAAATGAGTTTGCAACAACAGCCAAATCCTTTGTAATGAGATAAGAAGCAAAGGCTTCAGACATCGGGTTCCATACTTCAACAAACGGGTGTTCTTGATCAACAAAAGAGGTTATATCAATCACAAAGACCCCTACCCAAAACAGAAATGACAACAGCTACTTACAAAACTGCAGCTCCAGGCAACCCTCAATTTATACAAATTCCCTACACTTCCAATTGTCCTAATGGAAATTAGAACTACCAAAACTAACACAGTAAATAATTTGCCACATCTAACTGATTTCCAACAGAATTCCAGCTACCCCTAACTATTTCTAACCAAAGATCTAACTAGCTTCCTCTAACCTCCCATCTGTAACCGAATCTAACATAATATAACTGCCAATGCCAGCTCATACTAACTGTCCTTAATAGCTAGCAAATTCTAACTCTCTAAACAACTTGCAACTAACCTACAGCTGTTTCAATCTCCACCCTTCATATCATAATTGTTTAATCCAATCAATGGCCATGATCCTCTCTTCTGTAACTGATTCTCCTCTTCAATCTCCTATATAAAAGAAGCTCCAACTTCAATATAAAAAAAAATGCGCCATTTTCTTCACTTTCACTCAACCTCACTTCGGTTCCCTACCATTCTTCATCTCATCATTCTCTGCACCTTTCTCCAAACACCATTCTGCACCACAACCATATCCTCAACCATTATCACCTTAAATCCTTCACTTCCACCTTCTACCTTCCACCTTCTACCTTCCACCTTCATCATCATCATCTTCACGCCTCTTCATCATCAATGCACAACAACAATAACACACACAACGAAGAGCTTCGAAACCTTGTCGGTACTCGCTCTCAACAACAAAATCGGACACGCAGAGCAAACAGAAAAAGAAGGAAGTAGAAAAAGAAAACAAAAAGACAAGAGGACGAAGAAGCAAGAAAGGAAGAAAGAAGTACCTGACAAATTGGAGCTCACCAGAAGATTCATCTTCTCCGCTGCACCGGAACGGTAACAATTTCTCTGAAGCTTTCATTTCACAATCCTTTAGTATCTCCTTGCACAGTTTAGAGTCAATTGAAGGATGCACGCGTAGATTCCTAACGATTCTTGCCAAAATTCGTCTCCCCTTAAGTTTGGGGTTTTGGTTCCTAATTTATCGATCGATAAGAAGTTTCTGTAAGAAATTGGTGTAAGATTTTTAATCGGTAGACGAAAAATGTAAGGTTTGTGTTCGTATCAAAGTAATGGGAGGAGCTTGGCAAAATCGAAATCGAAAACAGATAGAGAGGGAGGAGATTACCATTTGTTTTGTGAACCCTGAAGCTAGTTGAACAAAAAGGCCGCTTGTGAACCAATTTCTTGGTTGGGCTTAGATTCTCCTTGATTCATAACACTATTGTTTACTGCTTGAACCGCCTGATCATAATCTTTAGATTCTTCTATATTTCTTTTATCGATTTTTGCTAATAAGAATTAGTGAGTTTTAGGAGATAATCAGAATAATAGAAACAATAAAAAATGGTAGAATGTAATATATTTTTTCTAGAATTTCTTTAGTTTTTGATAGAATTTTCCTCACATAAAAAAACTAATGAAAAATACTTTTTCTTTTAGTTTTTTTGTTCATATTTTACACCATTTTGATTTGTTATTTTTGACGCGTTTGTTCTTTGTGCAAGGTGCATTTTGGTGCTTTCGATCATGTAACATATTAGGTTGTTATGTGATCGAAGGACATGGCGTATGCTCGCTTCTGATGCGACATGCTTTATTTCTCATCGTCCTGAGAAATTCATATCATATTATATGTTGTCCTGATGCATGTGATATTTTATGATACTTTGTGCAAGAACTTCTGATTACGCGTTGCATTCGCAACACATGTTTGCTTTTATCTTAGTTGGATATCGTTTCTGACTTTGTTTGTTTCTTGGTGAAGCTTGCTCGACGCATACTCCCTGCTTCTCCATTGCTTTCTTCCACTTTCGACGATCCGCTTGCTTTTGGTAGTCGCCGCTACTGTTTTTACATTTTTCGGCACTTTATCGTATTTCTTTACCACTTTCTAGATATCATGAAAAGTAGGAAATAAAGAGCGTGTGCTCGAAGTCGTTGTTTAAAGACCTGTAGCAGGCATCCTGCACTTGTTTGTTAATTGTGCTTGTGTTTACTTCCATCTTTTAACGGCTGGTGATGTCACTCAATTAGCATTGAGATGACGACTTCGGTCTTTGCATGCTCTCCGTAGGATTTTATTGTTTTCTTTGTTGACGATCGATGATGTCACTCGATTAGAATTGAGACAACGACTTGGATCTTTGCATGCTCCCTTAGGGATTTATCGTTTTCCTTTGTTGATGATCAATGATGTCACTCAATTAGAATTGAGATAACGACTTTGATCTTTACATGTTCCCTATAGGATAGTTATCATCACCCCTAGGTTTTTGGTATGCTAACATATGTAGACATTTCCCTTTTATCATTTTTCTTCCCTTTTTTGCATTTGCATTTAAAAATAAAACCTTCTTTTCTTGGCAAACCATAAAACATCTTAATCACACTTAAACCCTTTTTCAAGGTAACAAAAATAAAACTAATCAAGCGTGGCATCTTACCTTGAGGGCGTAACTCAAAACCGTTTTCACAAGGGTTCATCACCTATTAAAAAACACAAAACAAATAAGAACACGTGAGTTTAACTACAGAGCTCTGATTCCTCGAAAAGGATACGTAGGCAACAGGTTACGGGGCCTAACCGAGCAAAATTCATAAATACTTCCTTCTTTTCCCCGCATTTCTTTTGCATGCATTCTTCCTCAGTAGTAAGCAGTAGACATAAATTAAACACACCCATAAGATAGATGACAAGAGTGGATACCGTAGAGTACTACGAGCGTGTGGGGTGCTAATACCTTCCCCTCGCGTAACAGACTCCCTTACCCAATCTCTTGGTCGCAAGACCGTGACTTCTCCCTTCTCAGGTTTTCTCGATGTTCACCTTTCCCTTCATGTGGGATAAAAGACGTTCGATGGAGACTTTATTGTTTGATGATTTGCAGTTGGTTGTTTCACCTACCTCTACCGATGAAGCTCTTATTGATCAATCCTAGATCCAAGCCATGGAAGAAGAACTTGGGAAATTCTAAATCATTGATGTATGGGATCTGGTACCAAGACCCAAGGGAACTCATGTGATTGAAACATAATGGGTTTTTCGAAACAAGCTCATTGAGAAAGGTGAAGTGGGTAAGAAACAAAGCTCGACTAGTTGCACAAGGATATAGTCAACAAGAAGGAATATACTATACAAAAACCTTTCACAAGTTGCCAGGTTAAAATCTATCCGTCTATTAATTTCTTTTGCTTCTAATCACAACATCATTTTATATCAGATGGATGTTAAAAGTGTTTTCTTGAATGGTTACATAACTGAAGAAGTTTATGTGCACCAACCTCCTGGTTTTGAAGACGGTGAAAATCCTGATTTTGTTTTCAAACTTAAAAAATCCATGTATGGTCTGAAACAAGCTTCAAGAGCTTGGTATGAAAAATTAAGCAACTTTATTTTAGAAAACATCTTCAATAGAGGAAAGGTTGACACCACTCTGTTATGTAAAAATTTTAAAAATGATATCTTAGTAGTTCAAATATATATTGATGATATTATATTTGGTTCTACTAATGTTACTTTGTGCGAGGATTTTGCTAAGTCTATGCAGGTTGTATTTGAAATGAGCTTAATGGGAGAACTCAAGTTGTTTTGGGAATTCAAATCAATCAAGGAATGGATCAAACCTTCATTCACCAAAGAAAATACACCAAAGAACTTCTGAAGAAGTTCAATCCAACTGAATGCAAGATAGAAAAGACTCATATGCATCCTACGTGCGTCCTAGATAAGGATGAGGTAAGTGGCAAGGATGATCAGAAGCTGTATAGAGGTATGATAGGTTCCCTACTATATTTGACTGCCTCCAGGCCTGGAATTTTATTTAGTGTATGCTTATGCGCTAGATTTCAATCAGATCCTATAGAATCACACTTGACTACTGTCAAACGAATTTTAAGATATATGAAAAATACTGCTAACCTTGGTCTATGTTATAGAAAATCAAGAGAATACAAGTGTGTAGGTTATTGTGACGCTGATTATACTGGTGATAGACTTGAAAGGACGAGCACCTCTGGAAGTTGTCAATTTCTGGGAGAAAACCTTATATCATGGTCCAGCAAGAGGCAACCAACAATTGCACTCTCAACAGCAGAAGCTGAATATATCTCTGCAACAAATTGCAGCATTCAAATTCTCTGGATGATAAGTCAGCTAGAGGATTATCAATTATATGAAAGCAATATTCCTATTTATTATGATAATACTTCTTCCATTTGTTTATCAAAAAACCCTATCTTACATTCTAGGGCTAAGCACGTTGAAATCAAACATCATTTCATCAAAGACTATGTCCAGAAGGGTGTTCTTTCTTTAAATTTTGTCGATACTGACCATCAGTGGGTTGACATCTTTACAAAACCCCTTACTGAAGACAAACTTATTTTAGTTCTAAAATATTTAAACATGGTTCCATGTCCCAAATGAAAAAAAGGTGTTATTTCAATATGTTAAAGCTCCTAATGCAATATGGGCATCTAAGGTTCAAGGTGTAGGTTTCTGAAACATGTGACTTTTGATTAAGTGAAGTCTTCATGAATCATATGTACTCATGAATCATCTATTTGTTAAATGGATCATTTCTATGAATAATGAAAAACATACTTTATCAAAATAGTTACTAAAAAGATAAAAGGAATCCTATTCGGATTAAAAGGTTGTTGTTGTTTACGAATTACATTGTACTTTTGGTGACATCTTGAGAGACATAATATTCTTGGGATTATATATAAACCATCATTCCTTAACCTATGCCAATAATATTTTGTCTTGTCTTGTCAGTATTTCCTTGACATGTCTTTTGCGTGATACGCTTCTTTGGTTTACATCATTCGTCCCATCAGTCTCTTTCTCTTCTTTTTATATCTCTCACCCATTTCATTGTTATCTCTTAGTGTCTAAACTCATCTCTTATCCTTCTTCATCATGTCTCTATGAACCTTCCTTGGTGATAGCAATATTTTAGAAGTCATAAATGAAAAGCAACTCAAGTAGTCTCGACTCAAAGATGGAAACCAACACTTGCTACTTGGCCAGCATGTTCAAGATTGGGCAAGATATTATGAATTTCTTTGTGGTCCTATATATCCAAATATGTTGAATTTTTTTGGTTATATGCCTCTGTGAGCAGCGACGATAGTTGCATTGACTCCAACATGTTTGGCCTTCCTCTTACCATAACTATATTTGTTATTGCTGAAGCCATCAATTATCGAAATTACAGAATTACCATAAAATAAGTTCATCCATAAATTTACAGTAAAATCCCTTCTCTCTTTGACACCTCTGTCAGATATGAACCCACCAAGCCAGAAATGCTTCTACCCCTAGCTAAAGTTTTGTATCGTCTAATATTGACAAACTTTTGACTTGTGGTGTTGCTAATAAATTTCTATTTCACGGGGATCCGATCTTTCTCTACTACTTACTGACTAGTGTCAAAATCAATCTACCTCAAACTATATTCAATCATGTGAAGGACACTATAACCTCTTTAAGGGCTCTTACTAAATCCTACATTCATTATGGACTAGTTCTATCTGAACTACTCTTCAAAGTAGAAATAATTGGTATAGTTCATAGGGTTAGAATGGGACCCGATATCATGCTTGCTGATGAAAGATTTGTTATTCTGGAAGATGAATATGAAGATATATAGGTGGCACCCGTGTTGTTCTTATGTGTCTGTTTGTTCTAGTGGTTCTATCAAGTTTGTAATTCTTCATTTTCAATTAATGAATTTTGCTTCTTTTGTTAGTTATCCTCGAAGATATTTTTGATTTATAACAAAGGGGGAGAAAGTAAAATGATTTTGATAATATTTATTCTCATAATCTTAAACTCAAACATATAAAATGTTGTTTCTACTAACTGTTTGTTTGATGTTTCAATCCAGGAACTTTGAATAAGTTCACTGGGTTTTCTAAAGACAGGTTGAATATGAAGATTCTGATGTCTAAGGTTGAGAACCTTATGGATGAAATCAAATCTGATTTCATATATAAGAGGTTGTACACTTTGTGAATATATGAATATTCAAAAATATGTACCAAACACAATTTAAAAGTTATACACTTACTGAAAGTAAGGTAATCTTGTTTGATATCATAGTGTTCAGAAGTTGTGAACTTTTTGAAAGTATGGAATTCAGACTTAAAGCTTCAGAAGATGGGCTCTGATATGGGGAATTCAAGTCAACATTTTGATGCATGCTCTCATACAGAGATGCCACTCAGAAGATGTGCTCTGATACGTGTGCTTCTGCAACATATTTTCTACTCAACAGTTATGAACTGTCTGAATGTGTGATATATTGGAAAATATCATGTCAAGCGCTGATACTTAAGAAGTAGTGAACTTCTCTAGAAGTATAGTGTTTTGGTGGTGATATTAGAATCAAAAAATAGAAGTGATGATACATGATGCATGGTATTATTCAATCAGGCTCAAAATTAAGTTTTGATTCTTCATCAAGTGCTGATAGTAACCAGGTTCTGAGATGAAGACCAGGTGCTCCAGTCGGACTCTAATGAGTTGTTGTAGGGAAGTGTTACTTCTTTATATCTATGTACTAAAAACTCAAAATTTATTTTGTGAGTCTTGGGCTCAGGAGGGAGACTTTGAACAAGCATAAATGAAATTTTGGGATTAATAGATTCAGGGGGAGCTGAGAGCTTAACATTGAATTTGTCGATTACGGTGATTACTCTATATAAATTGTTCTATCAAAATACATGGTTTTGTCATCATCAAAAAGGGAGAAATTGTAAGAACAAGAATTGTTTCTACACTTGGCCTTAAGATTTTGATGATAACTTTACATGATATCATAGAGAATAATTGTATACTTTAATGGTTTTGTTCTAGTGTGTAGTTGCTTCTATAATGTTCTAACCCTGGTATCAAGGCGTGTAACGTCATCACGTTCTGAGCATAAACACTACTGGAAGAAAACATGTGGTTATGTGTTATAATTGAAGTCAAGATTATGGAATTCATCTTATGAAATGATTCTTAGGAACGTTAGTACAAGAGGTTATGATTGTGACTTGATGGTTAAGCTTTGGAGGCCTTTTAAAGCTCTTCTCCTGTGTGTTACAAGTTCTAAAGATTATGAAGACGAGGTTCTGTGAAAAAGTTATGATGATCTGAAGAAAAGCAAGTTTTTACAACCAAGTGCTGAAGACTCTGAAGACAAGGTTCTGATATGACAAGTTATGAAGACTCCAAGACTTAGGTTCTAAGACTTAAGAGTGATTCTTCTACAACAAGCTTCAAACATTAAAATTATGTGAAGCCTCTGAAGAATAGAATAAGTTCAAAATGGTTAGCGTGTGATGATGTACAAAAGGTACATAAAGTGGTATGTGATCTCTACCCTCTAGGGTGGCGTAAGGACAGTCCTTTTGTACTATACTGTAACCACTCTCATTATGACCGTTGAGAACAAACAACTGAATTTACGATTACCTTTCTACCCTTTCAATGGATCACTTTTACAAGCTATAAAAGAAAGACTTAGAAGCTGAAGAAAATTAAGAATCAACACTACAAATATCTATCGAATTAAATCAAGCTCGAGCAAAACTACACCAAACGATGTGCAACTCTTTAGAGAAATTTTTTGTGTATAGTTTTGTAAATAGGCAAGGAGTTGTTTACTTGTATCTTATTGTAAAACAATTAGGTGTTTTTATTTGTACTAAAATGTCCGTGTAATCTGCTTAAAAGAAGCACACGGTAATACACTAAAAGTATTCAACCGTTGTTGATTAATTCCTTGAGTGACCGAGTGAAGGTCTAATCTCAAGAAGACTCTTGTTGCGGCTTGAGTAGATTTGCAATAAGGATTGACTGACTTATTTGGGGTGCCAATAAGGTTTATCTGACTTATTATAAGTTATCTGTAATCAGTTTGATTATAGTGGATTAAGTCCTTATTGAAGGAAAATCACCTTGAGGGGTGGGCTGGAGTAGCTTAGTTAGCAATGAACCAGGATAAAAATAATTGTGTTCATTTATTTTTATGTTCTAGGTTAACTTGGTCTTTCATCAATGAAAAAGATTTAAAATTATTTTTGGTGAAACCCAATTCAAACCCCCTTTCCTGTGTTTCTCACACCTTCAAAGCCTCCTTCAACAAAGAAACAGTTGCAGTCTTTGTTGGGGAAAATCAACTTCTTGAGAAGATTTATCTCAAATCTAAGTGGAAAGACAAAGGTATTCTCGCGATTACTAAAGATCAAGAAGAAAAGTGACTTCAATTGGGGAAAGGAGCAACAAGAGGTTTTTGACGCAATCAAAGAATATTTGACAAAGCCTCCTATTTTATTACCACCTAGTAGAAGTAAGAACATGAGATTGTACATAGCTTCATCTGATTTAATAATAGGAAGCATGTTAACCCAAGAGGATGATAAGGGAGTCGAAAGACCCATATATTACCTTAGTTGAGTATTAATCGATGCAGAAACTAGGTATAACATGATAGAAAAATTGTGCCTGTGTTTGTATTTCTCATGTGTTAAGTTTAAGAAATATATTAAACCAGTTAATGTTTATGATTCATCTCATTGTGATGTCATTAAACATATGTTATCCAAAACAATTTTTCATAGTAGAATTGGTAAATGGGCATTAGCCTTAACTGAGTTTTCATTGTTTTACATGCCTTTGAGGGCCATGAAAGGCCAAATTGTGGAAGACTTTATAGTCAATCATGCAATAGTCAAACCATCAGTGAATCTGATAGACATTAACTCTTGGAAACTATATTTCAACAGGTCAAGCCATAAGAATGGAACTGGTGTCGGGCTTCTGATTATCTCTCCAAAAGGGATACCAACAAAATTCCAATATAAGGTAGACGGAAAATGTTCCAACAACGAGGCAGAGTATGAAGCTTTGATTATTGGGCTTAAAATTTTGAAAGACTTAGGTGCAAAAAGAGTCGAAATCAAAGGTGATTCAGAGCTATTGGTTAAACAAATCACTTGAGAGTACAAGTGCATTAAAGAACACTTATTTGCAAATTTTTCATTGGTTAATCAATTTCTAGAATGTTTTGAAGTTGTAAGAATTACACATGTGCCTAAATTAGAAATTCAAGTGGCTAATGATTTGGAGCAAATTACTTCTGGGTACAAGGTATCGACTGACAAGCTGAAGAGTTTTTTCAAAATAAGGGAGAAGGTGGTCTCGACAAGGAAACCATCATCAAAATTGTCAATCCCAAAAGCTGGGGGCAGATGATTTGGCGAATTTTGAAAAATTTAAAGTTTTTGCAATTGACAATTTGTCAGACACTGATTGGCGAAAGCCAATTGTGAATTATTTGGAAAATCCAGTCGGAGATGCCGACAGAAAGGTAAAATACAGGGCTTTGAGCTATGTGTGCATGAGCAATGAGTTATTCAAGAAAACTCCTGAAGGGATTTTACTTAAGTGCTTGGGGAATACTGAGGCATATTTGGCAATGGTCGAAGTCCACAGTGGAGCCTGTGGCGCCCACCAAGCCAACCATAAAATGAAGTGGATGTTATATTGATAGGGTGTCTATTAGCCAAGTATATTGAAAGATTGTATTGAATTCGCTAAGGGATGCCAAGAATGCCAAAAACATGCAGGTATTCAGCACGTACCTGCAAGTAAGTTGCACACAATTGTTAAGCCATGTCCGTTTTGAGGATGGGAGCTAGACGTCATAGGAAAAATTCAACCAGCCTCTTTGAAACAACAAAAGTTCATCCTGGTAGGAATAGACTACTTTACAAAATGGATAGAAGCAATCCAATTAGTTAATATTAACCAAGAAACAATGATTGAGTTCATTCAAAAGCACATCATTTACAGATGTGGAATTCCTGAGACAATCACTACAGACCAAGGGTCAATTTTCATTGGGTGTAAAATGCAAGAGTTTGCGTCTGAAATAGGTTTCAAGTAGGTAACATCCACACCTTATTAAGCTTAAGCCAATGGTCAAGTCGAAGTTTCCAACAAGGTAATCATTGGGTTAATTAAGAAACACGTTTCTAAGGAACCCAAGAATTGGCATAAGACATTAGATCAAGTTCTATGGGCTTGTCGAAAGTGTCCTAAGGAGGCGATTGGGTCGACACCTTTTCGATTAGCATTTGGACACAACGTAGTTCTGCTACTCGAGATACACTTGCAATCAGTACGATTACAACGGCAAAACAAACTTTCGTCAAAACAGTATTGGAATATGATGCTTGATGAGATAGTAGATCTGGATGAAGAAAGATTAGTTATGTTGGGTGTGTTAATTCGACAAAAGGAGCGGGTTGCAAGGGCCTACGATAAAAAGGCCAAAATAAAATGTTTGCAGTCGAAGACTATGTGTGGAAAGTTATCCTTCCCATGGATCGGAAAGATAGAACTTTGGCGAAGTGGTCACCAAATTGGGAAGGATCATTCCAAGTACTACGATAATTCACCAATAATGGGTATGAGATCGAAGAGTCGAGCTTTGATCAAAGAATCTTAAAATTAAACGGAAAATGTTTGAAAATATATAAACCTATGTTTTAAGAGATTCAAACTACTGCAAAATAAAGCATGTCAAAATATTGTTGGCCAAAATGGATAAATACCAAGATGGATATCAAAAGTCCAAAAGGGGTTACATATTCAAAACCGAGTCTCAGCTAGAATGTGAGCAACGACAAAATTACAAAGGAAATCAGGATTTAAGATCTTCCAAACGGGTTTTGTCGTAAGTGACTTTCTAGTCGAGACGAGTCTTCTTAACTGTCAGGTGACTAATCTTGCTCCTAAGTTGAAGGGCCTTTTCACTATGAACTATTCCCTCAAGAGTATATTTTTGGACTTCATCAAGTTAATGGCCGTCGGACAAATTCAATAAGCCCTTCTGATGTTCAATGTCGACAATCTTCTGGTTGAGCGCTTCAATTTGGTTTTAATAGCTCAACATTTCTTGGTCAAAAGAGGAGTGTTGTTCAAGGCGGGTTCGCCTATCGGCCTCAAAATCATTAGCCTTTTCCCACAAATTTCACTCAATTCCCACTAAACTCTCATTTCATTTGCTTTGGTTTTAAGTTGGAGAGCGGTGTGTCGACAAAATGAAAGATCTTTTGCAAGTTTGCTAAAGAAAGCCTCAAAGTCGATCAAATACTGAGCCAGGGAGTTAGGAATAGGATGTTGGGAAATGGCGTCGAGAAGCTTAAAAATCTCAGTTGCCATGAAAGCTTCCTCCTCGACAACATCTAAAAACTCACTCTCAAACAAATGATATTTTAGTTGGTGAAGTGCATGGATTACTTCAGCTTCCAGTTCAGCGATAGATAGAGAGGTCGAACCAGGAGTTGGTGAAGTAATGGGTGTATATCGAAGCAGATGAATCTTTCTGAATGTTACCATTGGATCATGTTTCTTCAAAGCTTGGATTTTGGTCTGGGCTGTGGAGTCGATGGGCGCAACATTGTCAAGGCTTGAAATTTGGTCTTGGAAAAAGATGGATAACTAAGCTTTTCGGTATTGTCACCGACAGGAGCAGTTGTGGTTGGAATCGGTTCAACATTTTCTGTGCCATGAAGCCCCTAGGGAGAGTTTTGAAGTTAGCATGAGAACTAGAGGCAAAAAAGGGAAAAGAAAAATAATATATACTTATAAGTTTGGTTGCACAACATTGTGCTCCTATGGGACTAAGTCTATGTAGAAGGTGGTTGTAGTTTTATTTGCCATTTTGGAGGAGGAACCTTGATTTAATTCGACTGGAAGAGGGCGCTCATGTTCTTGAGAGATCAATGAGGTAGTAGGTTATTAAGTCTCCAGGGCATTAAATGCGTCGATGAGCCTTTGAAGGAAGCTGGGTATAGAGAAGTATTTCTCTTGATACCGAGGCCACCATTGGTCGAACAACTCCAAAGTAAAAAATGAGTGTTCGAAGTTAAAAACTAGAATTCCAAGAGTTTGGGTTGCCCAGTGGAATTTGAGGTAAGCCTGATATTCCTTAGTAGTGAGTTGTCTACCAACCCAAACGATGTCGGTTTGGCGGTAGAACAAAGAAGAAGGCAACACTTGACTAAGGCCTAACTGTTGAGACACCAAGTTCGGTTGATAATCCATGAAACCATATCCCATCGAGCCAGCATTAATTCGACAAGAAAGCCCAGTGGGTGTTAAAAAGGTCCTCCAAATTGCGTTTGTGCGAGCAACATTTTGAGAAACGGTGGGGAAGGGATCTCAAAACCAGTATGGACCAAACCATCGTTCTACAAAAGGGGCCATGGATGAGACAAATATGGTGGTCTCGACGAACAGGTTGATATATTTCATAAAAACGAAACGATCAAGTTTGTGGGGGTGAGTGGTCAAAGACAGTCTCAAGCCTTTGATGGTTCTAGCCTGGGTTAGACATAGAATTGATTCAGAGAAAGGGTGACCCAGTCCAAATTTGAATGTGGAATTCAACCAATGTTGCAGAAACCGAAGAGGTCCTGAGAGGGTTAAACATGCATCATGATTAGGAAGTGCCTTCAGCTGCATGGAAGCATTGCCTAAAGTTTGGTAAAGATACGCCAGTAAAATCTTGCCCAATGAGATGTTTCATCCTTCGTGAAGTTGAATCGCTAGAGATATGAAATACTGAACTATTCTTAAAGAGCTTGTGTAAAATAAGAAATGGGAGAGCCAGAGGGACCGAAAGGCTATGTGCTCAATGTCAGAGACGTATTCCATGTCCATAATATGGTGATCAGTGATATAACGGGAAAAATCTGAATGGTCGAAGCAAAATGTATGTTTCGTCGACTCAATTGGGTCAAAGGTCATACCCAGTGGGGAAATCCCATTGATATATGTCACATCAAATAGGGTAGGTGTTAACATCCCACGGGGAAGTTGGAAAGTGATCTTACTAGTTGATCAGAACCTGCAAGCTGGCCGGAGGATGATTTTTGACGAGCTGGAAAGGTCGATGAGAAGGAGGGGGTTGTACCTGCAAGGCACTCTGACGATCATGTAAGTGTGGGAGCCAAGAGATACAAGAATAATATTAGGGTTTCATAGATGAATAGTGAATACATGGCCCTCACAAGTGTGAAGGTTTATATAATACTCCTGACGCATAGCCATTGGTTCCTATTTTTGGGCCTAGATATCTGGGTCCGTGAATATAGGAACTGCCAGGACTTGGTCAAACCGAGAAAATATGCTCGCAACTAGTCGTTGGTTCTGAGGATGAGGTAGATTACGAGCATCAATCTTGTCGGCTCCTGGTTGTTTGGTCAACTCGATGTCAGGCAGATAAAGGAGTGTCCGTTAAACGTAGCTGGTCTCACTGGTCTAGGATAGCCATCGACTGGTGGTGCCCGACGGAGGGTGGGGGATTTAGGGCCATGGTCGAATAGTTCATGCTGAAGGTGGAGCATAGATTGGGCCCACTCTATCCATTTGGCCAGTCCAAAATAGTATCCCTCCAAGTCATTGTGTCTAGGCAGAGGAGTGATAACTTTAACACCTGCTCGCGGAATAGGGATGCTCCTTACGGGGAGTATGTATGACACTCGTTGTATTCGATTCGCATGGAGATGAACAATTGAGATGTTGGACTTTGAGAGCTGAAGAGCTAGCGTGTTATGCGTGTCTTGGGTCGTGTGCTATCACAACAGCGCAATGATGGAATGCCTAGGGACTAGGGTTTAATGATGACAACCTTAGGACTCCCTAGGCGCGTGCCAGCTTACGCACGGACGAGGTGACCTATAAGTAGGAGGGAAGCAACACACTTTCCATTTTTCGCTTATATTCTCTTGCTCGTTGTTGCTCGGTTGTCAACCTACAAAGTTTCTTACTAACTTTCGCCATCCGTCGTCGTTTCTTGCGTCTTCCTTCCTTCTTCAACTGGTAAGCTTTTAGATTTTTCTTGTATTTGGCTGATTTAGCCTTTATTGTAGTTTAGATTTCAAAGATTTCCTTTTAGAAATGCATGCGATTAGGTTTAGGGCATTGTTTGTTAGAAAGTTCTTGGGAGACTGTTGGTGGCAGACGGTGGTTCTATGGGTTGGAATCATCGGAGCCGTTGTAGGTTTTTCCTGGATGAGCCTATAATAGTAGTGGCATTTATGATGAATCATAGATGATTGTTGTCGGTGACTTCAAGCGTTCCTATTAATCTCAGCTTGTTATATCGAGGGGGAATGATTGTCTGCTAGACGCCTAAGTGAGGGCTCTGGTCAGGGATAGGGTCATCATTCCTTAGCGCCCTTTCACTTGATTAGTGGTGGAAGGGTGTTTTTGACATTGATGTCGAACTCACCTTTATCCTTAGCTTTTCAGGCACTATGGTTGATAACGTTAGGGACAACCTCTCGGCTGAGCCTGTCAAATCTTCCCAGAGTTTTACTGATAAGACACCTAGCGAGTCAAGCTCCTCGGGGGTATTTGAGCCCGAGTCAAACGGCGTTGATCGGTATTTTGTGGAGGAGGACACCGAAATGGTTCCCTCTGACCAGGGGGCTTGTTTGTTTGTGAGGATGACGATGATCTAAGGACTTGGGCCGTGGCAGATGCATGGGAGCATGTCTCATATTGTGTCGAGCATCCGACTAATGTTTTCACCAAGGTGGATTCGTATATGGATGGCGAGGGCGGCCAAGAGGAATGGTCGGTCTGGATCCCCGGAAAGAAGAGTCGGATCTGCTCGAGGTATGACAAGCGACAGATCCCTATGTATGACATCTTGTTCCAAGAGATTGACCTTCGTCTCTCTTTTACGCACTTCCAGGTGGCTGTTCTCAGGCACCTTCAGCTGGCTCCCTCTCAACTGCACCCGAATGGGATTTCCTTCATATGGGCATTTGAGATTATGTGTGATTACTTGAAGATAGGGGCTATTATCCCTTTGTTCTTATACTGCTTCCATCTTCAGAGGAGCAAGGTTAATGGCCTGCATGGAAGGTTCATTTTGAAACAGGCCAACAAAAAGCTGTTCAAGGCTTACTTGGAGTCTGTAAGATTTTTTAAAGACAAGTACATGCTCTTCCAGCCTGTTTTAGACAGGGCCATGTTGAATGTTTTTCGGGTCGCCCTAGAGTATGATGAGGATGGAGCTACTGTCCGGAATGAGCTGGGGGAGCATCTAATCAAGTTAGTTCATAAGTTTCCCTTCCAATGAACCAAGAAGCATTTTGATAGGAAGTTGGAGACCTATGTGAGGAAAGAGGGACAGCTTGGCGACGAGGACCAGACCAATTTTACCTGTTTAGCAACCTTTGTCGCGAGGGTTCCTTGTGTTTAGCGTGCGGGCCAATGAGGAAAACCGGTTAAAGACAAAAACAGGGAGATCGTTTGTGAGCCAGTCATGATATGCGTTAAGGAGCTCCTCGAAAGCAAGGATCTTGTTTTGTACTTGGGTATTTTCTTTATGTTTAGAATAACTTTATGTGCTCGACATATATGGCCTTGTTTTCTAACTTTGATTTTTTTGTTTATTTGCAGATAGTATGAATCCTGCCCGAAAGCGCATGGCCAAGAATCTTGCCTCGAAGATGAAGAAGGCGTTGAAGGATACCCAGGCTGGTACGAGGACAACTCTAGTGTCCAGGTCAGGAAATTCATCATCGGGCCCAGCTACCGGCACTCTCTCTCCCGCTCCAGCGTGTTCGAAGGAAAAAAGGCCGCATATCAAGGGTAACATTGATTTTACTGGTGAGAAGGGGAAGGGGATGTACGACTTTCCTCCTTGCTGGATGGAAAGGGCCTTCTTTGAGGGTGTTGCTTTGCAACTCCCTTGTGTTGAATCACTTCATCTTGAGGGATTGGATCACCCGGAGAAGAGGGCAGAGTTGGTGCAAGACGTCAGCGGTTTGACGCGGATACTGGAGATGGTTGTGGCCTACACCAAGGGGGATCCTTCTCAGGAGGTCGAGCTGAAAAAGCTGCGGACCAAACTGACTAAGGTCGAGAAGGGGTGCACTGTAGTGGACAACACTCGCAATCTAACCAAGGAGAACCTTTGGAAATTGTCCGGGGAGCATAAATCATGGCTGCACGAGAAGAAGGTCTTGGGGGAGAAGGTAGCGACCTTAACTGCTGAAGCCGCACTCGCAGAAGATAAGCCCAGAGAGGAAAAGGTTCTGAAGACTTGGGCCGAGTTGGTCGGTCGACTCCAACTTGTGATGGATGATGTCTAGGCTGCTTCTGAGGCGAGCTTTGAAAATACAGTGAAACAAATCCAAGTCTTGAATCCCGGTGTCGAGCTTAATATTTCAGGGATGGGGGTCCACTACTATGTGGCCGCCAGAAAGATTTTGGTCCTTAAGTACTTCAAGGATCTTTTTGCTCAGCCAACGGGAGGGACGTCTCAGTTGTCGCCTGTTCCCGAGGAGGTGTCTCTGACAAATGATTGATAGTTGTGTTTTATTTTGCTCGGCCTGCATGTAGTAATTTAATTTGTTTTTCCGGGCTTTTGCCCGTTTATGTAATTCTCGAACAGTTCTGGTCCTTATGGCCACAAAGTTATTCCGTTGGATGGGGGGACAAGCGCCTCCTTTTTTGTAAAATTTGTACAATTATATCCCTAGTGGTCGTTCTTTAAATTTCCGGCCATGATGGTCGCTTGTTTTAATTTTTGACTGTGTTTGCATGTTTACCGTATGCTCGTCTACTTGAGACGTTTTTTATTGGCTAAGATTTTTTGTAGGGATTTGCTCATTAGTTAGTGTTTTCATCAGTGTGGGGAAACTAGTCAAATGGCCAGGGTGAATACCGGGAATGGGCCAGAATTCAGGTCTCGTTTCGAGGACCCGAGCTTAGCAGCGTGAACTACCCATCGTGAGCTGGACATTCTGCTGGCATGGTATGATGACGATGGAGCTCAGTTGAGTTATCCATGTTGGGCTAAGGATATTCTTGTAAAAAAGAGTAGAGTTTTTCCCCCTCATTTAAATTGGAGTGACATGCTTGTACCTAGGCATGCACGTGTGTTCGGGCTAGAATGAGTTTGTTTTGTCGACGATGCTCGCCAACTGCTCAGTGTTTTAACTATAATATTGTTTTAGCTTCTCATAGTTCCATGGTCGAGTAAGTTATTCCCCTTGTAGATTTTCTAAGTAGTATGCCCTAGTCCCTGTTTTTGCGTAGACGTGATAAGGACCTTCCTAGTTCACTGCGAGCTTGCCTTTGCGAGATTCTTTATGATTTCTCTTCAAGACAAGGTTGCTAACTTCAAACTCTCGTCAAATGAATTTGGTGTCATAGCGCATGGCTATTTTTTGTTTGAGAGAGGCCTCTCGTAGGGCCGCCCTTGTCCATATTTCTTTGACCAAATCTAGTTCTTCTCGTAGGTCGACATCGTTTTTCTCCTCGTTTAGGGGAGCTTCGGTTTTCCTGGAGGATTCCTCGACCTCTACCGGGATGACAGCCTCTGTTTTGTAAGATAGTTGGAAAGGAGTCTCCCCGGTGGATGAGTGCATCATTGTTCGGTACCCCCAGAGTACACTGTGTAACTCTTTGACCCATCTTTTCTTGGTCTCGTCTAACCTTCGTCTGAGACCCCTGAGTATCACCCTATTCGCGGACTCGGCCTGGCCGTTTGTCTGGGGATGCTCGACAGAGGCAAAGTGTTGGGTGGTGCCTAACTTGGCGACGAATTCATGAAAGGCTTGGTCTTTGAACTGGGTCCCGTTGTTAGTGACGATCACTTGTGGGATGTCGAACCGGACAAGGATGTTTCTTTTGTATAAGCGCAGGATGTTTTGGACGATAATTTTTGTCAATGCTTATGCTTCTATCCACTTGGTGAAGTAGTCGACGACTACTATCAAGTATTGATTTTGATTTGTACCTACCACGAACGGTCCGAGGAGATCTAATCCCCACCAGGCAAAGGGCCAGGGGGAGGAGAGGGAGTTGAGCTCGTTCGAGGGAGCTAAGTGCATGTACCTATGTCGTTGGCACTTATCGCATTTCTTCACATGCTCTTTTGCGTCGTACTGCATGGTGGGTCAGTAATACCCCACTCGCAGAGCTTTCCTGGTGAGGGATCTTCTGCCCAGGTGTTGGCTATTTAGCCCTTCATGGATTTAAGATGTGATCCGCATTTCTTCGGTCAACGCATTTGAGGAGTCGAATGGAAAACCCTCTCTTGTACAATTTGCCTTTGACCAGGACGTAGGAGCAAGCTCTTCGTCTGACCATGACCGCCTCTTTTGAGTCGGCGGATAGCTCCCCTTTTGTGAGGTAGCCGTGTACAGGGGTCATCCAGCAGTCGTTGTCTCCTATGGTGAATAATTCCAAAGTAGAGGGGAGTCTCTGGGTGCTCGGTCGAGGAAGAATTTCCTGTATCACCAACTTGTTCCCCTCTTTCCTCTTCGTGCTCACTAGTTTGGACAGGACGTCTGCTCGGGCGTTATGTTCACGGGGAACATGTTGTACGTCTACGGATTTAAATTTCTTCTTTCTTTCTTAGACCAGGGCCCAATATTCAGCGAGGTGATCATTTTTCACCTGATATTCCCCTCGAACCTGGGATGCAATGAGTTGAGAGTCAGTGAAGATTTTCATCTCCTCGGTTCTTAGATCTCCGGCCAGGCATAACCCCGTTAAGAATGCCTCGTCTTCGTCCTAGTTATTGGAAGTCGGGAAGGATAACGCGAGGGAGACTTCGATTAGGATCCTGTAGCGGTGAAAATCGGAGATCAAGCTATTAATTAACTTGACTCGCAAAAGCAAGAGTCGCCACCGCACTTTATTATTTCCAAGGGAAAAGGGAAAAGAGCGAAATAAAACCCTAAAATATGCAATGTAAAATGATACTTAAAATTAATGAAAATACAATGCATTTTCGAAAAGAGATCTAAAGTTCGGGGGTCGGTTATGCAATGGGAAGGTATTAGCACCTAATGTATCTGCGGTACTCTGCAGGAACCTTTTGAAATATCTGTTTTTTTGTTAAAAACTGTTTGTTTAATTAAAATGGTTTGTTTTTGTCAAAATGGGTGTGGACGAAATTTTGAAGATACGACAACCTAGTGTTGAAGTTTTGGCTTAAAAAAAGTGTTTAGTTTAAAAATTGATTGGTAGGAAAATTAACTTAAGATTTACAAAATGGTAAAACAAAAATGAATGAAGGGATTCGCACAATCGTATTTTATGACATAAAGTCAACAAACTAATTATTTCCCTTGGAATTGAGACGGGCGAAAGATACAAAGATTAAATGATCGAGAACAAAGTTAATTAGAATGACAATTGAATAATTAAGTAAATAACAAAAATTAAATAAGAGACTAATTTATATTAGCATGTATTTTGAATAATTAAATAAATGACAAAAATTAAATAAAAGACTAATTTAATAGAATGTATTTTTGTATAAAATAAACTAAACTAATATTTTTTAAGAAATTTTATGAAACTAAGACTAAATAAGACTAAAAATTAAAAAGGGAGAACCAAGGATCGAACTCTAGTCCTTTTGGTTATAACCATTCTGCTCATCCACTAAACTGTTGATGTTTTTCTATTATACACTCTCTAAATCAAACAAAGAAAGTAAAACAATCAGTTTGGGCCCTAAAACCTAGGCCCAAACCTGAATCTGGCCTTTAAGGAAATTGAAGGGCTTTTTAAACCCTAGATACACAAAAGAAGGCGCTGAATCCCGGGGAATTGGTCAAAATGCTATTGATTTCTCTTCCCAATAAAACAAGTAAAACGCTAAATTACTCTCTCACACGATTCTCTCTCTCTCTCTCTCTCTCTCTCTCTCTCTCTCTCTCTTGAACCAATTATCCTTAATTTCATTACTTCATCTGCTTAACTACAGGAAGATCAATCTGAACCTTTGCCCTCTGGATTCTCGTTCATTCCTTGTTCTCTATCATTTGGCTCGAGGTCTCTGTTCTATTTGCCATGGTAATTTCAACAATAACAACACTGGTTGAGACGGAAACAACAACAAATCTCCTCAGTTACAGTTATTAATCTATCTGCATTTATTTATATGAAATCGAACAAAATACAACACAAGTCTATCATATTTTCTCTCTTAATTGTAATAAATCGAACAAATGACAGGGGCATCATTCAATGATACAACACAATAATGCTCAGATTTATCAGCAACTTGGATATTGCAAAAACAAAGAATGAGAATCAAATTACCTGTAGCGAGGAGGGTTTTGACGTCAATTATTTAGGTACAATACCTTCTTCTTTTACTCCTTTCATTTCACAATCTGCTCTGCTACCTCTCCTCCACCTGCTTCGCGTATTGATACCTCGAATGGTCATAAACTATTTTTGGGCCCCTGCAGATTCGGGTCTGAGACTTTGTTGCAGATTATGAACTTTGATGCATCGAATTGTTGTTGCTTCTGTTGATACGTTACATGTGTTGATATTTTGAATTGCAAATGAAGCTTGAATGGTTAATGATGCGCTACTGCTTCTGCTTATTCTTTCAAACTCTGTCGATGTTGCAATATGTTACGAAGAAGATTGTTGCGAGTTGGTTAATGTTACATAGTAGGTTTGTGAAGCTTTTTATCAGAGGTTTTAGAATGTGTTTTTCTGGGTATTTTATGCAGGGATTTGAAGTTGATCGGAGAATTTAATTTGGATTAGCAGGGCAAGGTTTCTGTTGTGATGTTTGGCAATGATGAAGTCATATATGAAGATTGGAACCTTGGAGTGTGAAGGTTGAGAATGGAAATGCAAAGGTGTGAAAAGGTTGCAGTAGTTTCGAGACATCAGTTGGAGGTATGTGAAGTTGTGATGGTTATTTAGGTAGAGGTTTTGATAAGTTTCCTCCCTTCCTGTGTGAAAATTGTTGGTATTTTATAGTGAATTAGAATAGGATTTTGGTGGGAAAAGTTGGGGGACTTGAACTATTGTAGTTAATTGTTTTATCACTTTTTAGAATGCAAATTTGAATGACTATTGATGTTATTTTTTGGACTGTTTTGGACAGGGTTTGGACAGCATAGCAACAGGTTATTGGCATTATTTTTGGACTGATATGCAGGGTTGTTTTTGGTCTGGGGCAGCAGTATGATTTTTGAGCTTTATGCTTGGATAGAGACAAGACTTGGTGTGGACAACAATAGCATGTTTTGACAGTTTTTCCTTCTGGTTTGTGCAGGTTGTTTTGATTTTGCAGGCTGATATGCTAAGTTTTGGCCTGTTATGTTTGTCTTATGGCTGCAAAATTATGGACAAGGAAATGTCACAATTTGACTGTTTATTTGGCATTATGCAGAAGCTGGAATTTGGCAGCAATTTCTACAAGGTTATTGAAGGCAATATGTGGCATAGATTTTGGATCAAGAACAAGTCTTAGCTTTAGGTTTAGATTTTTGTTTTCTTGTGCAAACACTTGTGTAAGATTCTTGTGGTAAGTTGTAACTTTGACTTAGAACTTGATTGAATGTAATTTGGGCATTTAAACTTGTACAACTTGCAAATGGATGAGACAAATGTTACTTGGAACTTTGAAGTTATATTTTTTATATGTCTTGAGAATTGAATTAGTTTGAATAATGGATGATGAATAGTAAGGTCTTGAGACTTTGCATTTCTGACACTTGAAACCTACACTTTGAAGAGTAGTGAATGATATTATATCTCAAGAAATTCACACAAATGCTTAAGAATTTTGATCATTTCAAATCTCCATGAACCAATAATCAACTTGTTTCTTAAGAAATTCGGTTCACTTGATAAACTTTCACCTCCCTATTTCAATGACAAACCTTGAATCCCTAACTTTAATTCTCAAAATCCAAATTAACTTGCAATTGGAGTAACAAGTACTTGAGGACTTCAAAGTTGTATGTGATCAACACCAAATCATAAGTCACTCTTTTATGCCCTTGTACTTACACTTCAATCCATCATGATCAACAATGTATTTAAATAAAACTTATCATGACACTAATCGAAATTGGAAGTCAAGAACAATTCTAAATCAAGAAATGACATACAATAATTCAATATCTTTCAAAGTCTTTTAAGCACAAATTTCCCTCAGTCCTTGAAGAAAGCTTGTAGATGACATTATTAATGACAACGTGCAAGAAGAATCATCTCAAAATATTGATCATTGAGGAAGTTATAATCCTTGCACTTGATCTTGAAGATCAATCATCCATTTTGGTGGATTAGGGTTTCCACCCCATCAACACCCAAGATACATTGAGCTTGACGAAACTTGTGATGTTTACAAAGAAAGACTTCCAAATTCCTTGAAAATCAAGTGAAAAAGGGTTTCATGGATGCATGAAGGCATGGCTATGCAACAACCACAAGTAAGGTCACAAACAAAGTTGAAAGATTCAACGTCACGAACATGGAGTCAAAGTAAGAACCACCCCAAGGTATGTACTAAAGATTTAATCACGCCTGTAAAACAAGGTTCTAAAAGTTCCCATAGTCTACATTCCTCCTTTGGATATTACCAATGTCCCAATTACTCGGTAATTAACAATATTCTCAAGAGAAACTCGTCTGAGCGTAGCATTGCGTAACAACTACTTCCGAATTACTTCGCTATAGTCTCCGCACTACACCTAAAAGGACAAGATGGGTTAAGGGTTATACGGTTCTCATCTTCTCTGGCTCCCAGGTCGAAAGCAACAAAGTCTTCCTGATTACTCAGTAAACAAATACTAAATTCAAAGGGGCTTCCACCGAGTGAGGGATTTCATGTCTCCTTCTTCGGAATTACTCCCTCAAAGTTAACATGACTATACCACCCGTCCTATTCCAAAGTGTAACCTAGTCCGAGTATAGGACTTATCCTTTGTAATCAACACCCAAATAACCACAATATATCACATATAATCAAACAAACAAGTAATAATAACAAAAAAATCATATATGACAAATTAGGCTTAACCCACTTAGGGATGGACCAGCAAGAGGTCAATCTATCCCCAGCAGAGTCGCCAATTCTGTAGCGGTGAAAATCGAAGATCAAGCTATTAATTTTCTTGACTCGCAAAAGCAAGAGTCTCCACCGCGCTTTATTATTTCCAAGGGAAAAGGGAAAAGACCGAAATAAAAGCCTAAAATATGCAATGTAAAATAATACTTAAAAGTAATGAAAATACAATGTGTTTTCGAAAAGAGATCTAAAGTTCAAGGGGTGGTTATGCAATGAGAAAGTATTAGCACCCAATGCATCTGCGGTACTTTGCAGGAAACTTTTGAAATATCTGTTTTTTGTTAAAAATTGTTTGTTTGATTAAAATGGTTTGTTTGGTCAAAATGGGTGTGGACGAGATTCTGATGATACGACGACCTAGTGTCGAAGTTTTGGCTTAAAAAAAGTGTGTGAGTTTAAAAATTGATTGGTAGGAAAATTAACTTAAGATTAACAAAATGGTAAAACAAAAATGGATGAAGGGATTCGCACAATCGTATTTGATGACAAGAAGTCAACAAACTAATTCTTTCCCTTGGAATTTAGACGGATGAAAGATACAAAGATTAAATGATCGAGAACAAAGTTAATTAGAATGACAATTAAATAATTAAGTAAATAAAAAAAATTAAATAAGAGACTAATTTATATTAGCATGTATTTTGAATAATTAAATAAATGACAAAAATTAAATAAAAGACTAATTTAATAGCATGTATTTTTGTATAAAATATACTAAACTAATATTTTTTAAAGAAATTTTATGAAACTAAGACTAAATAAAGACTAAAAATTAAAAAGGGAGAACCAAGGATCGAACTCTAGTCCTTTTGGTTATAACCATTCTGCTCATCCACTAAACCATTGATGTTTTTCTATTATACACTTTCTAAATCAAACAAAGAAAGTAAAATAATCGGTTTGGGCCCTAAAACCTAGGCTCAAACCTGAATCTGGCCTTAGGAGAAATTGAAGGGCTTTTAAAACCCTAGATACACAAAATAAGGTATTGAATCCTGGGGAATTGGTCAAAATGCTATTGATTTCTCTTCCCAATAAAACAAGTAAAATGCTAAATTACTCTCTCAAACGATTCACTCTCTCTCTCTCTCTCTTGAACCAATTATCCCTAATTTTATCTTTCATTTTCTTAACTACAGGAAGATCAATCTGAATCTTTGCCCTCTGGATTCTCGTTGATTCCTTGTTGTCTATCATTTGGCTCGAGGTCTCTGTTCTATTTGCCATGGGAATTTCAACAATAACAACACTGGTTGAGACGGAAACAACAACAACAAATCTCCTCAGTTACAGTTATTAATCTATCCGCGTTTATTTATATGAAATCGAATAAAATACAACACAAGTCTATCATCTTTTCTCTCTTAACTGTAATAAATCGAACAAATGACAGGGGCATCATTCAATGATACAACACAATAATGCTCAGATTTATCAGCAACTTGGATATTGTAAAAACAAAGAATGAGAATCAAATTACCTGCTGCGAGGAGGGTTTTGCCGTCAATTATTTAGGTACAATACCTTCTTCTTTTACTCCTTTCATTTCATAATCTGCTCTGCTACCTCTCTTCCACCTGCTTCGCGTATTGATACCTCGAATGGTCATAAACTATTTTTGGGCCCCTGCAGATTCGGGTCTGAGACTTTGTTGCAGATTATGAACTTTGATGCATCGAATTGTTGTTGCTTCTGTTGATACGTTACATGTGTTGATAGGTTTGTGAAGCTTGTTATCAGAGGTTTTAGAATGTGTTTTTCTGGGTATTTTATGCAGGGATTTGAAGTTGATCGGAGAAGTTAATTTGGATTAGCAGGGCAAGGTTTCTGTTGTGATGTCTGGCAATGATGAAATCAAATATGAAGATTGGAACCTTGAAGTGTGAAGGTTGAGAATGGAAATGCAAAGGTGTGAAAAGATTGTAGTAGTTTCGAGACATCAGTTGGAGGTATGTGAAGTTGTATGGTTATTTAGGTAGAGGTTTTGATAAGTTTGCTCCCTTCCTGTGTGAAAATTGTTGCTATTTTATAGTGAATTAGAATAGGGTTTTAGGGGGAAAAGTTGGGGGGCTTAAACTATTGTAGTTAACTGTTTTATCTCTTTTTAGAATTCAAATTTGTATGGCTATTGATTTTATTTTTTGGACTTTTTTGGACAAGGTTTGGACAGCATAGCAACAGGTTATTGGCATTATTTTTGGACTGATATGCAGGGTTGTTTCTGGTTTGGGCAGCAGTATGATTTTGGAGCTTTATGCTTGGATAGAGACAAGGCTTGGTGTAGACAGCAATAGCAGGTTTTGACAGTTTTTCCTTCTGGTTTGTGCAGGTTGTTTTGATTTTGCAGGCTGATAAGCTAAGTTTTGACCTGTTATGTTTGTCTTATGGCTGCAAAATTATGGACAAGGAGATGTCACAATTTGACTGTTTATTTGGCATTATGCAGGAGCTAGAATTTGGCAGCAATTTCCGCAAGGTTTTTGAAGGTAATATGTGGCATGGATTTTGGATCAAGAACAAGTCTTAGCTTTAGGTTTAGATTTTTGTTTTCTTGTACAAACACTTGTGTAAGATTCTTGTGGTAACTTGTAACTTTGACTTAGAACTTGATTGAATGTAATTTGGGCATATAAACTTGTACAACTTGCAAATGGATGAGACAAATGTTACTTGGAACTTTGAAGTTATATTTTTTATATGTCTTGAGAATTGAATGAGTTTGAATAATGGATGATGAATAGTAAGGTCTTGAGACTTTATATTTTGGACACTTGAAACCTACACTTTGAAGAGTAGTGAATGATATTGCATCTCAAGAAATTCACACAAATGCTTAAGAATTTTGATCATTTCAAATCTCCATGAACTAATAATCAACTTGTATCTTAAGAAATTCGGTTCACTTGATAAACTTTCACCTCCCTATTTCAATGGAAAACCTTGAATCCCTAACTTTAATTCTCAAAATCCAAATTAACTTGAAATTGGAGTAACAAGTACTTGAGGAATTCAAAGTTGTATATGATCAACACCAAACCACAAGTCACTCTTTTATGCCCTTGTACTTACACTTCAATCCATCATAATCAACCATGTCTTTGAACAAAACTTATCATGACATTAGTCGAAACTGGAAGTCAAGAACAATTCTAAATCAAGAAATGACATACAACAATTCAATAACATTCAAAGTCTTTTAAGCACAAATTTCCCTCAGTCCTTGAAGTAAACTTGTAGATGACATTATTTATGACAGCGTGCAAGAAGAATCATCTCAAAATATTGATCATTGAGGAAGTAATGATCCTTGCACTTGATCTTGAAAATGTTAACTTTTCAGCAAAAGAGCTTTGAATCAACTGAAAAACTTGATCCTTCCTTGCATTCCCAAACACCTTGATGCATATGTAAATTAATGATGATAAAATATTGATTATGCTCTGAGGAAGTTGTGGAGAAGCTTGAGAGCACTTGTTGAACAGAGCATGGAAATAAACACACGATTTCCCTGATGAATCAGTCTTCAAGAATCAACGATCAACTATACTTATGGCTTGAGAGATTCCAAACCATAATCGAGGCGTGACGCCTGATGCTCTTGATTCAGATCTGTTTCCTGCAAATGAAATCAAAGAAATTAAAAACACACACTTCCTGCTTGATTAGAAGTTAGTTATACATAGGCTAAGAATGTTCAAAATACTTTACAATTTCTGCATAGTCAATGCTCGAAGGTGAGAGGTTAAAACCGACCGTATTTTGTGACCTTGACTTCTGTATAAAAATGCAAAAATAAAAATGGGATCTTAGGTCAAAAATTAGGGTATGACAAATCCCTTCCTCGTTCTCCAGGATGATGCCTTCCCCACTTCCCGTTGAACTGGAGGCACTGCCAACGAAAATTGTCCACCGACGCATCCTGTCTGAGGGTGTCTGGGAAGTTAGTTCGGCCATAAAATCGGCCAGAGCCTGAGCTTTGAGGGCTTTCCTTCCTTCATACTGGATAATGAATTCGGAGGGTTCTAACGACCATTTTAGCATCCTACCAGCCATATCAGGCCTACTGAGCAATTGCTTTATTCGTTGCTCTGTCCGAACGGCTATGGTATGTTTCAAGAAGTAGTGTTTGAGCCTTCTCACTGTATTGATGAGGGCTAGGGGCACTTTTTTGATTTGTTGGTATCTTACCTCGGGAACTTACAAGGCTTTTCGCGTAAAGTAGATAGGCTTATGCCCCTCTAGAGTCTCTCAGATTAGTGTAGCGCTTATTGCTTTGGAGGTTAGGGCCAGATAAAGGTAGAAGATCTCATCCTTCTCTAGTCGAGAAAAGATGGGCAGTTGTGACGGTGCTTGCTTCAGGTGGGTGAGAGCCTTCTCACATTCGTCTGTCCATTCGAAGGCAGCTTCTTTGTGGAGAAGTTTGAAGAGGAAGGGCACGTGTTAGGCAGATTTCTCCACGAAGCGGGAGAGTGAAGTGAGCATGCCATTCAGGATTTGAATGGATTTTTTTGAAGTAGGCGTTGGAAACTCGGAAAATGCTCGACATTTGTCAGGGTTAGCCTCGATTCCTCGTTCTGCGAGGTAGAACCCGGGGAACTTGCCTTCCCATACTCTAAAGGTGCATTTTTCTGGGTTAAAGGGCATTTTACATTTCCTGGCCTGCTCGAAGACTTTCTTCAGGTGCAGGGCATGGTCGACCTCTTTAGTCGATTTGATGATCATTTCATCCATGTAGACTTCAACCATGTCGCCTATCTTGTTGCGGAAAACTTTTTGCATCATGTGCTAATATGTAGTGCCCATGTTTTTTAAGCCGAAGGGAATCATGTTATAGTAATAGTTACCCGATTTGGTCATAAAGGCGATATATTTTTTGTCCTCTTTCGCCATGGGAATCTGGTTGTATCCAGAATATGTATCCATGAAAGATAATAATTTGAAACTAGTCGTGTTGTCGACCAGTTTGTCAATATTGGGGAGGGGGTAAGCATCTTTCAGGAAATCCCGGTTGAGATCAGTATAATCAATGCACATACGCCACTTTCCATTAGATTTTTTCACTAGGACTACATTTGAGAGCCAAATTGTGTATTGGGCTTCATAAATAAAATGTGCCTCTATGAGGTCTTTGACAACCTGCTTGGCAGCCTCCGTATTTTCGAGAGACTACTTCCACTTATGCTGAGCTACTGCCTTAAGGGCAGGATCTATAGTCAGACGGTGACATGCAAAATCTGGGTGCAATTCGGGCATTTCTGCTGCGCTCAAGGCACACAGATTAACATTATCTCTCAAGCAAGCTTTAAGTTGCCTTTTCGCAAGTTCGGGGAGATCGGTTCTGATCTTGACTCCTCTGGATGGATCATTCCTGAGGGGATGGTTTCGAAGTCTCCATTTAGAATAGGCCGCACAGAATCCGAAGGCTCCTCGTTGTCTGTAATCGGGGATGATTTCTCCCCTTCGACCATGGGCTTATTCTCCTTTATTCTATGCTCTACGCAATATTCCTTGGAGAAGAGGATGTCGAGGTCGATAGTTTCGACCCTTAATAGTGGTTTGGGCTCCTCGGAACTGGAGGGAAAGGCGGATCTGGTGGCCATTCTGGGTTGAGTGTTGATGGAACTCAGGCCCTTATCTGAAGCTTTAAAACACCTCCTTACTTCCTAGACATCCCCGTGAAGGGTGGCGACCAAGCCTTCGGCGGTGTAGTATTTCATCTTAAGGTGTACGGTGTAGGGCACCTCAATCACTTAGGCTAGAGTGGGCCTCCCGAAGATGCATTAATAGAGATGTTAGAGCAAGAAAGATTCTAAGCAATTCTTTGTTTTGATGATAACAACCATATATTTTGTGAGTAAAAAATTTAGTGCTACTAATGGTTTCATTGAGTGTGCAGATCTAATAAATAAACATTCTATAAAAGAGCATGTGCAAATATAGCTTAGAAAGATGAAGATGCAAGAATCAAAAAGCTTCTACAACTGAAGTTATCTTTTAAGATAAGTTGCTGCCTATACTTCTGAAGACATGATCGTCCATCAGAAAGATTCTAAAAGCTTGCGTAACTATAGCTCAGAAAATTGAAGATACAAGAATCGAAAAGCTTTTAGAACTAAAGTTGTCATTCATATAAGTCGATGCCTAAAAGTTCTGAAAAATAAGACGTGTTCCTAAAGCTCAATCTAGTGTCTCTTTGCTACGTCAAATCAGAAGTTTCTGAACTACTCATTAGAAGAACAAGACAAGCAATAAGTCTCAAGCTCAGCACTACAGAAACAGAAACAACATATTCTGGAGAAATCAAGTTCTACAGAAACAAGTTAAACAAATATCAGAAAAGTCCAGATATATCGTCAGTAATGCTCTAATCAAAACTAACACATGATCACAGTTTTCGAGGAGAACAGTGATGGAAAATTCTCAGCTATATCTTGGATAAATAAAAAGAAGAAATCACGCCTCCTATACAATAATCATTACAAAAGGAGATTTGCATTGAAAACATATCAAATTGCAATATACACGCTACAACACATTATGTGCTCCAATGGTACTATTCTCTCAAGCCTATATAAAGTAACTTTGAATATATGTGGAAATTGGAAAATATGGTGTGTGGTTGAACAACACCAAGAATTTCACAAGCACAAAGTAACGTCACTTGAAATGCAATAGTTACACTGAGTTGTTACTCTATAGTGTAATATTTCATTAAGCATATCAACGTGCTAACAGCTTACTAAGAAGCAACATATTCATCAAAACTTAGATCCAAAAAGGGTTGTAAATCTTACAAGAAAAACATCACAACAACATAAAGTATGAAGGATCAACAAGCATAAGAAACACGAGTTGATACTCGTGTCTCGATCATTGAAGAAAAGAAGATGAAGATCTCAACAAGATGTCACTCATAATATAAATCAAAATGCATCTCAACAAAAACCAGAAAAGAAGAAAGAAGTTATTTGTTTAGCTTGATTAATCAAGAAGATGAAGATAAGAAGACTACAATATGTTTTGCACTTAATCTCCATAACATTCAATCTTATAGAAACATGCAAAACACAAGATTTGTTTCTCTGATTGTGTTATCTCTTAGAAACCTTTATGTAAATTGTTTTAGACAAGGAGTTGTTGCTCAAAAGCTTGTCAAAACAATATGTATTCTAAGTAGGAGAAATCTGCTTGATAAGAAGCACTCTTGTAAGTCTCCATAAAAACGATTCTTTCTAGAATTGGTGTTCCTTAAGTGACTTTCTAGTCTGTATACTTGAGAGGGATAAGAGGTCTTTCTATACTCTCAGATGTTGTTTCTAGAATTGGTGTTTCCTCAAGTGACTTTCTAGTCTGTATACTTGAGAGGGCTAAGAGGTCTTTCTAGACTCTTAGAGGTTGTTGTAATCTTTCAAGATTAGTGTATGAAGTCCTTTTCTAAGGCATAATCACCTAACGAGGGTAGACAAGATGTATCCTTAGTTGAGAAGGTGAACTTGTATAAAACATGAATGTGTTCTTTATTGCTATTGATTTCTACTTGCTTAAAGACTTCCGTAAACTTCATAGAATGGGAAAAAGTTTCTGTGAACGGTGGGAATGAGAACTAACTGTTTTGGAATGCTGGTTCGTGTTTGCGTTTGTTTTCGCAAAATGCCGCGGTAAGCAAGAGTCGCCACTGTCTTTTATTTTATCCAATAAGGAAATGACAAAAGCACAGAAAAATTCCTTTTGAGATGTTTCTCGGGTTCGGGAGGTAGATTATAGAAAGGGAAGGTGTTAGCACCCTTTCTATTTGTGGTTATCCACGGGCTCTTAGGTACTTGCTCACTATGTTTTCAAAAGTTTTCTTTTCTTTGTGTTTGTGGGTTTTGAAAAGAGTTTTGTTTTTTTGAAGAGAGTGTAAGTGCGAAAAGTTTTGTTTTGTTTTTAAAAGGAGCAAGTACTTAAGAACCTCTACCTACTCAAAAAGGAATTAAACTGTGTAAATGTCCTTTAGACAATGCTATCCCACTATTGAGGAGTAGGTAGCATCGTCGTTGGAGTTTTTGGGTCAATTCGATTTAAGGGACGTGTGGTCACTAAAGCATTGTTAGCATGCTTTAGCGGTAACCCTAATGTCTTAGATCATTTTTATCGAGGAAACCGTTTCGAGGCAACTTTATGATCTTTGGACAAGAGAGCGACCTCTAAAACATCCTATACTCAATGACCACGTTCGAGGCAACCAAGTGAGGCGTACCCTAAGAGTGGCATGTGTGAGTGTATTGTTTTTCAGTTATATTGTCTTTGTACATGTTATGGTGAGCTACAGTTGATTTTAAATTAAAGGTTAATCTTGTCATGCAATCCTAGTTAGCATACATCTAAACAGTTAATATATGTACAGGAATTTAAAGTGCGGGAATTGTAAATCCTACGCTATTACAAGGCTTCGGGGAGGGGGATTATTTACATGTCCAAAATTGGGGAATAAAGCAGCAAAGTGTAAAAGTCTTAGTTAAGCTATTACAGACCAGTAGACAGTTATAATAAAATAAATGCGCGCGAATCTGAAAAAACCTCTAAAAATCCTAAGAATAAAATCTTTTTGTTGTTTTATTTTATTTTGGGAAAATGATCTAAATCTACTTAATTTTAGTTTTGAAAAAATGTTAAGATAATTAAATGATTAATTGACAAAGTTAATTTAATAGAAAAAAACTAGCCTAATGTTTTTGTGGTTTTTCTTTTTTATTTTAATGTTAATTAAAAAGATAAAAAGATGTCAATGAAAACAAAAATAAAATACAAGGGGGATCCTTCGATCCAGGGAAGAAAAAAAGGAGCTTAGAGCCAAGGAGGAAATGGAAGCTTCGATCCAAACAGGGTCATGGTTCTTTCGATTGGGCCAGGAAGTGGGCATGAACAGCCTTCGATCCAGGGAAGGGGATTTCCCTTCGATCCTAGGAAAAATGCCTTCTTCGATCCAGGAGGACTATGGGAAGCTTCGATCCAGAGAAGGTGTCTCCTTCGATCTGGGATGATATACCTGCAAAAGTATATTAGTAAAATAAAATTCAGGGCCTGGTATCGAACTCCAGGCCCTTCGATCCTGCGTGCGTTGAGTCTTTTCAGGCTAAATCTGCAGCAAATGTTAACAAACGAAGAACATGACCTGGGGCCAAACCCAAGCCCTTGGATTCTATCTAGGATGACAAATCGAATGGGATAGAAAATATGGAGGTGTTATGCAAAATGAAAAGTTTTGACAATTTACCCTCTCTTACCAACAGATTGAATCTTCGAATTGGGTACTGGCTGGATGGGAGCACTTTCAATCTGGGATTTATGGGCGTGGATACTTTTGTTGAAGGGTTGCTTTGGCCTGGATCACTTCTGAAAATGTTGACAACCTGTGGTGGGCAGCGTATCTCCAAATTCTCCCTGTTTCTTTTTCTCCTTTTTTTGTTCTGTCTCTGTTCCTGTTTTGTTTCTGCAGGGTTTTGTGTGTCTTTTTATTTCTGCAGAGTTTTCTTTTCTTTTTTATAATTTTTGTAATGTTTTTTGTTCCGTCCTTTGCACTGTATGCTGGCCTTTGTATTTATAGGTGTGTAGGGGTCTAGTAACGGCAAGAGACAACCATTTAACCAGGCCATTAAAGCCATGAGACAAGAATCAGACACATTAAAATATTTCCTTTTTTGAAACATTCGTGTCCCTTGAATGAACCTGGACGCTTTTGACTTTCGAATGCCTTCAGGCCCTGCTTTTCGATTGGTCTTGATTTGAACAGAATCACTCTGGTCGAGTCAGCTCTTTAGGAACAGAAAAGGCAAGAATCTGGCCTTTAACTCAGGAATTAAATCCACAAACAGCATTTAATTATTTCTATATTTTCAAGGGAAACATGCCATTTTCTCATGTTCAGTGTACCTGGACGTGTTTTTTGAGTGCCCTCTTGATGGCCTTTTTCAAATGGCCTGGAAGGAGTTCTTCAAATGGCCCTGGTCCAAATATCAATCGAAGGGTACTAATTAAAATTCCAATCGAAAGGCTTTGTTAACAGGCCAATCGAAAGGCGTTGTTCATGCTAATCGAAGGACATGATTAACATGCATGTCGAAGCTGCCTTGATACAATGCTAAATCGAAGGATCCCCTGGCATGCCAATTGAAAGGCTTGGCCCAGGGTGCCAAACGAAAAGGTCTTTCAGAATTCTAATCGAAGGGCTTTGACATAATGCCAATCGAAGTGCTCGTCCATAATGCCAATCGAAAGGCTTATTCAGAATACCAATCAAAGGGTCTTTCAGAATGCCAATCGAAGGCCTTTCAGAATTCCAATCGAAGTGCCTTGACATAATGCCAATCGAAGGGCTCCTTCAGAACACCAATCGAAGGGTCTTTCAGAATGCCAATCGAAGTGCTTGTCCATAATGCCAATCAAAAGGCTCCTTCAGAACACCAATCGAAGGGTCTTTCAGAATGCCAATCGAAAGGTACTTAAAGCACCACTCAAAAATTTTCTTTTTCCTTAGGCAAGGGTTTCTGGTCAACCATGCAGGGGGAAGACTTTGGAAAACATGAGAGGGTAAATTTTGGGGTGCAACAGTTGCCCCTGTTCAATTTTCTTAAACCTGAGGATATAGATTGGCTTTCGAGCCTTTCGTGATACGAAGGTGGAAGATAATTGAACACTAGAGTGCCCAGAAATTTGCACTTGCATGGTGTAGTATCAACATTGTGACGTCGGGAATGGGCTTACAGATGCCATTTGGAGATTGTTGGTAGGAGGATGGGCTTATAGATGCCATATGCAGAAGTGTCGATCGCATAAGAGATTCCTTAGCGAGAACTTGCATACCTGTTGTTGTAGAAGATTTCACTGTGGAAGTCTAACTTTGTTGAGATTTAGGAACCCGCTTGTACTTCAACTGAGAGAATGCTTCAGCTGAGTTTTAAGAACCTGTTCATAATTCAATTGGGGGGAAACATCTTCATCAAGATCTAAGAACTGTCTCGTGCTCAATGGAGTATACCATTGAGGTTATATAACTTGTCCACACTATGATGGAGGAGAACATCAAGATCTAGGAACTGACTCGTGCTCACCGGGGGTATACCGTTGAGGTTATAGTACTCGTCCACACTATGACGTAGGGAAGTGTGATGTTTTAGCTGGGAAAATAAATCCCGGAGCTGCTGGAGAATAGAGTTGAGTCTGGATGATTGTTAGAACTGCGTCTGCATCTGGAGCGTATCTGAAATGTATTTGAATGAGTGACAGAATGACATCCGAATCTGGATCGTATCTGGACTGTAATTTGAATGAGTTACAGAATGACATCCGAATCTGGATCGTATCTGGAATGTAATTTGAATGAGTGACAGAATGACATCCGAATCTGGATCATATCTGGACTATAATTTGAATGAGTGACAGAATGACATCCGAATTTGGATCGTATCTGGACTGTAATTTGAATGAGTGACAGAATGACATCCGAACCTGGATCGTATATGGACTGTAATTTGAATGAATCTAGAATAAGTATCAAAATGTCAGCCATATCTGGATCGCATCTGAACTGTCTCTAGAAGGAGTCTGGAATAAGCATCAGAATGTCAGCCATATCTGGATCGCATCTGAACTGTCTCTAGAAGGATTCTGGAATAAGTATCAGAATGTCAGCCATATCTGGGTCGCATCTGAACTATCTCTAGAAGGGATCTGGAATAAGTATCAGAATGTCAGCCATATCTGGATCGCATCTGAACTTTCTCTAGAAGGAGTCTGGAATAAGCATCAGAATGTCAGCCATATATGGGTCGCATCTGAGCTGTCTCTAGAAGGGATCTGGAATAAGTATCAGAATGTCAGCCATATCTGGGTCGCATCTGAACTGTCTCTAGAAGGAGTCTGGAATAAGTATCAGAATGTCAGCCATATCTGGGTCGCCTCTGAATTGTCTCCAGAAGGGATCTGGAATAAGTGTCAGAATGTCAGCCATATCTAGGTCGCATCTGAACTGTCTCTAGAAGGAATCTCAGAAGATGATGATCTTTGCCTGTTGATTAATCTTTCCTGAAAAGGTAAAGAGTTAGTTGTATGCAATATCATGATGTATGCATTGACATGATGTATGCATTGTGTAATGATGTTCTCAAAATAAAATGAGATTTGTGTCATATGTATTTTGTATGCATATGTTATGAATGTTGTTGAAGTGTAATTTTGTCTTGGACTTTGCTTAAAATGCTTCCACCGGGGATCCCTGCTTTGTTGTTTGAGGAGAAATCCGCTGGGGGATATTGAAAACTCTGTGGGGAGTATGCTTATTTCTGCTTGGGAAAAGAGTTTAGGAGTCTTATTCGTCCGTTTCTCTACTGGGGAGTCGAAGTTGAACTGATATCTGGTCAGGTCCAGGTATCATAGTAACTTGCTGGGGATTGTAGAGTAGTCTACTGGGGAAGAGGAGTTGTGGTCCTTTGATTTGTAGTAGTCGGAGAGGCAAACCCAAGCTGGGGAATCCTGGTGTTGTTGGGGAAATAAACCATGTCGTTAGTCCGCTAGAGAGGTGACATCTTCGTTGGGGGAAGTCCTCGAGGATTCTTGAGGTTGATTTAGCTGGGGAAAGGTTTTCAGAGATTAAACCCTTGCTGGGAGTCATCCTATGAGAAGGGTTCCGGGGAGATTTGTCACTGCCCCTAGAAGCGAGTGTTTGTGACATTGCCTGAAAATGTTTAATTGTACGTAACCCTTCACTGAGATTGATGTTCAATGCCCCAAGCGACGGAGATGGAGGCTTGCCCCTGGTTACTCTGCACTTCTTCAGAGATTTCTTGAAATCTTGACTGGACTGCCCCAGGTGTGCTGGATAGTGACATGTTAAGTCCCCTTGTTGATAGGAGATCTGTCAATGGAAGTGTCATCCTTTTTGAAGTGATTTTGTTCACTGAGAGGGCTTTCGTTCATCGGATATTCGTTGTGTGAATTTCTCCGCTGTCAAACAAATAGCCAAATGCAAACAGTGATATTCAAATAATGCAAAGTTTACGCTTGTCTCGAAGTTTTGAAAAATGCGTTATTTAGCAGAAAACTTTTTATAAGACAAATTCAACACAAGATTTAGGGAAAAGCCTTACAGGAGTCAGGATACCTTTTGTAACAGTATGCTCTCGAACTAACCCATGCTTCAATTAGGACTTTTGAAGGGTTGTAACGTGGCTTGGTTCACGGTTTAAGAAACAAAGGATAAAGGCTCAAAGTATATTTGTACCCACCCGCTCTTCGTGATGTTCTTCAATCCTAAACTCAGCTAATTGTGCGTCGAACTCTATTCGAATTTGGAACAACGTTTTGGTGATGGTTCACACAAGTTGGATTTTGGAAGGCAGTCATCATTTCATTTTTTTTGCAACATTTTTCATGTCGTCGAGGATTTGTAATGACCTCGTTCTTTTGATTTATTATCCCAACTTTTGCCTGACTGTTTCTGTTTTCGAGATTACAGTCAGCGGGATGCCCCAGCTTTCTTAAGCCTCCTTTATAGGTTTTGGCTCAGTGGGATTTTTTCTTTTGAGAGATTGAATGCCTATGAGATAAGGAACCACCACTGTCTTTTGATTCCAGAGGAATGCTTTTGATGTCGTTCGTTGTATTATGAACTGAGAGTTTTACGACTTCAATGCGCATCTTTTGAATTAACTGAGAGACTACCCTGCCCCAAGTTTAAATTAAAGGTTTCAATTTGTGTTTAAAACAGAAAACTCCTACTTCTTTGGCTCGAAGGGGTTGACTAGGGATTATCTTCCTTATAACTCCAATGTTTAGGATTTGAAAGAATGCCTATACATCGTCAGCGGGGTCTGTTCAAAAGCATACTGTATGAGCTTATGGCATTGTTTTGTCATCCTCCCACTAAAGGCTTGTAACTTTTAGCAAGAGTTGAATGTCATAAAGTGAGTAAAAAGCATAGTTTAAATGTAATTAAAATGATTGGATCAAATCAAGACAAACATATGCAATGCATTAATGAAACAAAGTTTGGCATTAATAGATAATTGTTTGAATAACAAAGAGATTACAACTTGAAAATTCAAATGAACAAAAGCTTTCAATGATTCGTCATAGGAGCAGTGATTATGTTTAGAGTCTCCGGAGGGTCAAACTTGATCTCCTTGGCATCAATCATGTCTTGGATCTTGTTCTTCAGAGCCCAACAGTTGTTTGTGTCATGTCCCGGACTGTCAGAGTGGTATGCACACCTTTCATTGGGATGATAGGTAGGAGCGAAAGTATTTGGGTTCCGGAGAGGAGCCTTTAATGTAATCAGCTCTGCCTTCAACATGTGCTGTAGCGCTTGACCCAGTGACATGTTGATCTTAGTGAAATGTCTTTTAGGCATGACCTCCTTACGCTGATGCCCCTGTCTTTGTTGAGCAGGCGTAGGATTAGAGATCAAGATTTTTCCTATGTATTGGTCATGACGACCCTTTTGACCATACACAGCGTTGGACTCTTTCTTCCCATTGTAGGGCTTTTTCTGAGCATCAGAAGGTGTTTCTTCTTGAATCTTCCCACTTTTGATGCCAGCTTCGACCCTTTCGCCGGTCAGTATTAGCTCGGTGAATCCGGCTAAAGAGCTTCCGATCAAGTGTTTGAAATAGGGACCACACAAAGTCCCAAGAAACATGTCCACCAACTCCCTATCAGACAGAGGGGGTTGGACTCTTCCAGCAAGATCTCTCCACTTCTGAGCGTAGTCCTTAAAGCCTTCGCCTGTACCCATAGACATACCCTGAAGCTGAGTACACGTGGGAGCAAGGTAGGCATTATACTGGTATTACTTGTAAAAAGTAGCAGCAAGGTCCTCCCAGTTGCGGATGTTAGCTCCTTCCAGTTGACAGAACCATTCAAGTTGAGTCCCTGACAGACTATCTTGAAAGAAATGAACCCAGAGATTTCTATCAGCAGTATAGGGTTGAATCTTCCTCACATATGACAGGAGGTGTAGCTTTGGACAGGAAGCTCCGTTGTACTTGGCAAAGGCATGTGCCTTGAATTTATGGGGAATCACCACCCCAGATGATAGACCCAGATCTCCGAAGTCCAGATCGGGCACCTTCTGTATTTCCATAGCGTTCAAACGGTCTTCCAGTTGTTTGTACTTATCCTCAGCAGGAGGATACTGTTCTTTATCATAGTCCGTCTCGTTGTCGGAGGCTTCAGGGCTAGGAGCCCTCCTTTCTTGTGGACTGTCTTTCCCTCCAGATGGGGTGGTCAGATCAACTTCGTTCTGCAGCCCGTTTCCAAACCTGCGTCCAGTATTGAACAGGATGGTCCTCTTTTTCTTCTTCTTCCTCTCTTTCAGAATCAGGGTCTTCAGGTCCTGCTGACCCTTAGCTAGGCTCATGACCAACTCTTGAAATTGGGCATTCTGGGCCTGGAGGGCCTTGATAGCTTGCTCAGTGGAAGGTTCAGTAGACATGATGATTGCTAAAATAAACAACGAAGAAGATAAGAGACCTGTACTGGGAGACCTGTTATGCAATGATATGTATGATATATGTATGCAATGTTTTCAAGGATCTCGCGGGGTAAACAAGAAACTGTTAGAATCTGAATCTGGTAGCTTGATTGAAGGAGCTTCATGTTGCTGAGAGTCCTTCTTCAAGAGTCAAGCTCACCATATCGAGTGGGTCATAGCCCCTGACTCAAGTTATCGTGCTTTGATTTCCAAACAACCTTGGCTAGAGGAAAATAAATCCCCTTTGCCCCTTTCTAGACTTTTGATTTACCATAACCTGCATCACAGACCCTTGAGATCCTTGAAATGGTTAAGGAAATGTTAAGGCATGATGTTATGATGTGTATGATATGCGTTTAAGCAAAAGTGTGAGGTGATGTAAGTAAGCCCTGCAATAAATCCAAATTATCGGATAAGGACTGTAAACAAAACCTGCAAGGAACTCATGTTGTCAGATAACAAGAATGTGCAAGTAGTTCAAGTCTGAAGGCACACAAGTCACACATAAGAGCCCTTAGATTTCAGGCTTGCATGGAGTTTAGGTATTACCCTCTTTCAGTTTCAGTTGGTTAAGACATGTCCTAAAAAATAGTAAGCGGATTCTAGAGGATCTCAATATCATTGACTACCCTCGATCGGTCATAATTCCAGTTTAGCAACCTTTTCTTGCGGCCGGAATCATCGCGAGAGTTTAGTCTCAATGAGTGTAGCATACTGCTACTATTCTATGGCCAAGTTGGTCAATTTAAGGTTCTAAGGTCAGTTGGTGCTTAATGACTCCTCAGAAGACCCATATTCTCATCGTTTTAACACAAGGGATATCGGTACAGACTAAGGTGCCACACCAACGTAGCTACTGTTTCATCCGTGTCGGTCTATGCCGGACAGATCCCTCACAGTTTATTGCTACTTACCTAAAGGGTATCCCCAAATCCGGGTTAGGATCTATAGAACTCCGATACAAGCCCACAAAATTTAAAGCCTACAAAGCATACAATTGAAAACACAAGTGATCTAATCCTAAGGTACACCTCACTTATAGACATTCCCCAGCAGAGTCGCCAGTTCTGTGATAGGTGGGAATGAGAACTAACTATTTTGGAATGCTGGTTCGCGTTTGTGTTTGTTTTCGCAAAATGTCGCGGTAAGCAAGAGTCGCCACCGTCTTTTATTTTATCCAACAAGGAAAGGACAAAAGCACAGAAAAATTCCTTTTGAGATGTTTCTCGGGTTCGGGAGGTAGATTATAGAAAGGGAAGGTGTTAGCACCCTTTATATCCGTGGTTATCCACGGGCTCTTAGGTACTTGCTCACTATGTTTTCAAAAGTTTGCTTTTCTTTGTGTTTGTGGGTTTTGAAAAGAGTTTTATTTTTTGAAGAGAGTGTAAGTGCGAAAAGTTTTGTTTTGTTTTTAAAAGGAGCAAGTACTTAAGAACCTCTACCTACTCGAAAAGGAATTAAACTGTGTAAATGTCCTTTAGACAATGCTATCCCACTATTGAGGAGTAGGTAGCACTGTCGTTGAAGTTTTTGGGTCAATTCGATTTAAGGGACGTGTGGTCACTAAAGCAATGTTAGCATGCTTTAGCGGTAACCCTAATGTCTTAGATCATTTTTATCGAGGCAACCGTTTCGAGGCAACTTTATGATCTTTGGACAAGAGAGCGACCTCTAAAACATCCTATACTCAATGACCACGTTCGAGGCAACCAAGTGAGGCGTACCCTAAGAGTGGCATGTGCGAGTGTATTGTTTTTTAGTTATATTGTCTTTGTACATGTTATGGTGAGCTACGGTTGATTTTAAATTAAAGGTTAATCTTGTCATGCAATCCTAGTTAGCATACATCTAAACAGTTAATATATGTACAGGAATTTAAAGTGCGGGAATTGTAAATCCTACGCTATTACAAGGCTTCGGGGAGGGGGATTATTTACATGTCCAAAATTGGGGAATAAAGCAGCAAAGTGTAAAAGTCTTAGTTAAGCTATTACAAACCAGTAGACAGTTATAATAAAATAAATGCGCGCGAATCTGAAAATAACCTCTAAAAATCCTAAGAATACAATCTTTTTGTTGTTTTATTTTATTTTGGGAAAATGATCTAAATATACTTAATTTTAGTTTTGGAAAAATGTTAAGATAATTAAATGATTAATTGACAAAGTTAATTTAATATAAAAAAACTAGCCTAATGTTTTTGTGGTTTTTCTTTTTTATTTTAATGTTAATTAAAAAGATAAAAAGATGTCAATGAAAACAAAAATAAAATACAAGGGGGATCCTTCGATCTAGGGGAAAAAAAGGAGCTTAGAGCCAAGGAGGGAATGGAAGCTTCGATCCAAACAGGGTCATGGTTCTTTCGATTGGGCCAAGAAGTGGGCATGAACAGCCTTCGATCCAGGGAAGGGGATTTCCTTTCGATCCTAGGAAAAATGCCTTCTTCGATCCAGGAGGACTATGGGAAGCTTCGATCCAGAGAAGGTGTCTCCTTCGATCTGGGATGCTATACCTGCAAAAGTATGTTAGTAAAATAAATCTCAGGGCCTGGTATCGAACTCCAGGCCCTTCGATCCTGCGTGCGCTGAGTCTTTTCAGGCTAAATCTACAGCAAATGTTAGCAAACGAAGAACATGACCTGGGGCCAAACCCAAGCCCTTGGATTCTGTCTAGGATGACAAATCGAATGGGATAGAAAATATGGAGGTGTTATGCAAAATGAAAAGTTTTGATAATTTACCCTCTCTTACCAGTAGATTGAATCTTCGATTTGGATACTGGCTGGATGGGAGCACTTTCAATCTGGGATTTATGGGCGTGGATACTTTTGTTAAAGGGTTGCTTTGGCCTGGATCACTTCTGAAAATGTTGACAACCTGTGGTGGGCAGCGTATCTCCAAATTCTCCCTGTTTCTTTTTCTCCTTTTTTTGTTCTGTCTCTGTTCCTGTTTTGTTTCTGCAGGGTTTTGTGTGTCTTTTTTTTTCTGCAGAGTTTTCTTTTCTTTTTTATAATTTTTGTAATGTTTTTTGTTCCGTCCTTTGCACTGTATACTGGCCTTTGTATTTATAGGTGTGGGGGGGTCTAGTAACGGCAAGAGACAACCATTTAACCAGGCCATTAAAGCCATGAGACAAGAATCAGACACATTAAAATATTTCCTTTTTTGAAGCATTCGTGTCCCTTGAATGAACCTGGACGCTTTTGACTTTCGAATGCCTTCAGGACCTGCTTTTCGATTGGTCTTGATTTGAACATAATCACTCTGGTCGAGTCAGCTCTTTAGGAACAGAAAAGGCAAGAATCTGGCCTTTAACTCAGGAATTAAATCCACAAACAGCATTTAATTATTTCTATATTTGCAAGGGAAACATGCCATTTTCTCATGTTCAGTGTACCTGGACGTGTTTTTTGAGTGCCCTCTTGATGGCCTCTTTCAAATGGCCTGGAAGGAGTTCTTCAAATGGCCCTGGTCCAAATATCAATCGAAGGGTACTAATTAAAATTCCAATCGAAAGGCTTTGTTAACAGGCTAATCGAAAGGCGCTGTTCATGCTAATCGAAGGACATGATTAACATGCATGTCGAAGCTGCCTTGATACAATGCTAAATCGAAGGATCCCCTGGCATGCCAATTGAAAGGCTTGGCCCAGGGTGCCAAACGAAAAGGTCTTTCAGAATTCTAATCGAAGGGCTTTGACATAATGCCAATCGAAGTGCTCGTCCATAATGCCTATCGAAAGGCTCATTCAGAATACCAATCGAAGGGTCTTTCAGAATGCCAATCGAAGGCCTTTCAGAATTCCAATCGAAGTGCCTTGACATAATGCTAATCGAAGGGCTCCTTCAGAACACCAATCGAAGGGTCTTTCAGAATGCCAATCGAAGTGCTTGTCCATAATGCCAATCGAAAGGCTCCTTCAGAACACCAATCGAAGGGTCTTTCAGAATGCCAATGGAAAGGTACTTAAAGCACCACTCAAAAATTTTATTTTTCCTTAGGCAAGGGTTTCTGGTCAACCATGCAGGGGGAAGACTTTGGAAAACATGAGAGGGCAAATTTTGGGGTGCAACAGTTTCTATCGACACAATTCAAACCCCCTTTTTCTTTTGTTTTCTCCACCTTCAATTGGTATCAGAACTTGGTGCTGTTATTGATTCTTGAATAAAACACTTAACCATGTTGAGAGATTTAGTTAGAGAAAACCACAAACATCTTAAGAAAAGAAATTATCTGAAGTAAACATCAGAAACTCTACATACTTGAAGCTAGCTATGTTCTGGAGAAAAGAAGAATTCTCTATAAGAAGGCAGTTCTAGAAAAATCTAAGAAGGGTTCTCAAGGAAGCGACATTCTTTTCTACGACGCAGCAGAATGTATTTGAAGAAAGAAAAAGTTAGAAGTCAACTTTTTGAAACTAGCCAGATTATTCAGAACCTCTGAAAGACAGCTCTGAAGAAAGCATAAGATGAAAGAAGTTGTTCAGAAGTTGGTCCTAAGAGAAAGCTAAAATTAAAGACAGGTGAAAATCTTCAAATACATGACAAGCTGATCAGAAGTTTTATCAAGGATAAGCTAAAGTTAAAACCAGAATGGAGAGCGTTCAGATAAAAGAATCACTGTAACAATTTCAAAATCTCAAAGGTATGGTTTATTTCATATTTAACTGATTAGAACTTCTGATAAGAATACATCTACAAGTTCAAAAATGTTTTTAAATAGAAGTATTCCAAATGTTAGTACAACTCCAAATTGTGAATTTTCTAATTAAGTGAAAAACTTCATGATTTGGAACGTTCTCGTTTACAAGAGAAATATCTTTTAATCAATTCTCTAAGATAATGTGAACTCATAAGTTCTCTCGAGGATGAGCCAAAGATTTTTGATGTATGTGATGATAGCTTCTCATTCAAAGCGACTATGTTCAAGTTTCGCTTTCTGTTCTGGTCTGTCACCTCATAAATGCTAATTCACTCAAAGTCTTTATTTAGAACCTGTATGGTACTCTATCTTTATAAAGACTGATTCACTCCATCCATTTTCTTCAAAATCCTTGTCATGTGTCACTAATATATGTCATTCGTGTAGATTATTACAATTTCCCTCACCCTTATATATATATATATATATATATATATATATATATATATATATATATATATATATATATATATATATATATATATATATATATATATATATATATATATATATATATATATATATATATATATATATATATATATATATATATATATATATATATATATATATATATATATATATATATATATATATATATATATATATATATATATATATATATATATATATATATATATATATATATATATATATATATATATATATATATATATCAACAATGATTTATCATATTTATCCCATCCTCTCATAAACAAATTCCTATCAAGATTTTTTCTCTCATTTGTTTCATCATTCCTCAACCAACCTTTCTTAGAAATAAAGATCCTCTTGAAATCATCATCGGAAAAAAAATTGAAATTTCCTCTCTTGAAAGTAACATTGCTTCCAACATCTCAGATGTGTTCTATTCTCAGCAATGGACAAGATACTTCAGTATGCTGAAGAAACCTGTTTGCGTGAATCTTGTTAAAGAATTCTGGAAGCATGATGTAGTACGGTGGGAGAACTGACTTTTGGTTTTGAGTTTTATCGCAAATGTTGCAGATAACAAGAGTTGCCACCGACTTTTCTTTTATCCAATAAAGGAAAGGGTGAAAAGAACAGGAAAGACCTTTGAGAATTTTCTGAGTAAGGGGGTAGGTTATGAAAAGGGAAGGTGTTAGTACCATTTTCATCCGTAGTTATCTACGGCCTCTTAATCGCTATTTCACATTTTGAAAATGCTTTGTGTTTGTGTGTTTGAAAATATTTTGAAAAATGCCTAAGTGCAGCAATTTTGTAATGATTCTCGTATCATTCAGAATGCATACAAAATGTTTATTTTGAAAATATTTTGTTGAAAAAAAGTGTCATTGTGTGAAAAAATGTTTTTGAAATGTTTACGAGCAAGCGATTAAGAACTATCTACCTACTCAAAAGTCTTTCGCTTTATTTTTCTCTTCCTTTAGATAGTGTTATCCTACCATTAGTTAGTAGGAAGCCCTATCATTGGATGTTTGAGGGACAGGCGCGGGTCATCGTACAGTCATAAAGGAAACATATAAGGATACCTTTAGCAATTCGAAGGGACTATCATCATGTATTCGTAGGCAACATCGAGGGGCAAGATCATTTACTGAACGCAACATCGAAGGGTTATCGAGGGACTATGATCTTTATGATGATTTTTAATCGAGAGTCTTTGCTAATGGTATCCCTACGTTCGAGGGACATGACTGTTTTTCGAAGGCAACAAGTGGAGTCACCCTAGAGGTGCGTGTGTGAATAATGTATACCATTCAGATTATTTATCTTGCATATTAGGGTTATCTACCATTTTGTTTTAATTCTTGCCATACACGCCCTAATTACTATACAATCATATATACATAGACATACATACATACCTAGGTGCGGAAAGTAAAAGTGCAGGAAAATAAACCTAGGCTATTACATTCCATGAGCAGTACATAATAAGGAAAAATGCGGGAAAATAAACTAAGCTATTACAAAATCAACTGTGCGACCTATATATTTGTTTTCTAGAATTTAAATAGTAAAGAGAAAATAAATTAGAAGAAGGTATTTAAAACCTAAAGAAAATTTCTAAATGTTAGGAATATATTTTTTGATGTTTTTATTTATGAAAAATAATTTAAGTGATAATAAAATAATTAAAATCTAATTATTTCTACTTTTTGCCTTTTTTAAATAAAAAACCTAATGTCTAATTATTTTTAAATAAAAATTTGTTTTTTTTTGTATTTTTAATTAAATAAAATAAATGGAATAAAAGTAAAATAAAAATTAAATACAAAGAAAATAAATAAAAAAACAATATTGGGCCTGGTGTGAAGAAAAATAGAGGGTGCCGAAAGGAAAGAGGTCTAGGCCCAAGATGCCAACGTGGGATCCGGTGTGAGTGGCTCCAAGAGACTCACCGTGCGTTTGCAAATCTAGGGTTGTTGGATCAGATCTATACATATCTGATGGTGAGGCGTGGCAGGGTGTACGATGAGCTTATGGGAACGTGCTGCATTTGATCTGAAGAAGTTAGAAATATGAAAAAACCCACAAAAGGCAGGGATCGAACCCCTGCCCTTGTGCACTAAAGCCTTAACGCGCACTGTCAATGCCACTGGGGTGACTATACATCCGTTCATGTAAACGAAATAAAATAAATATATAATAAAGCTAAATTACTGGGTCATAGAAGTGTCGGAGCCGTAGCTCCGGTCGTCTTCTCCGGCGAGCATATTCTTCATCCCTGTAAAATAGAATATGTTAGTGGTTCCCAGGGATGCTACCCCCCTAAATCAAGCCTTTTGAATCCAATGGTGGTGGCCGTTTGGCCTGAATGTTCCTGTATTCAATGATACGAAGCAAACAGCTCCTTATGCCCTAGCAATGGTGTGGCCTTATTCCTGCGTTGAAACTCACATACTATGCATCAAAATTATTCTAAATATCAATATAAATATGTATGAGTGCACTAAATCAATGAATAACGCATGAATCAGAAGTTTGAAATTTGAGAAAACTACCAACAACGTGATGCTTAGTGGCACAATTCTGAGATGTCTTTCGCTTAATGAACGTTTGGAAACAATCCCTGGGACCTTCAAGATGGTAATGGGACACTTGGTTTGGCTTGAGAGTGGCTGGATCGCGTGATACAACTTTGCACTTTTTCTTGAGAATTTTGTGAATTTTAGAGGTATGTTTGAGGCAGTATTTTCATGTCCTTGTATCTGATGCTTGCCATGCTTATATAGAGGAAGGATTAGGGTACACAAATATGGGAAGAAACAATGAAATCATGGCCAAATGAGACAAGAATCAAACATATTTACAAACTTTCATTTTGAGATATTCCTTTCCATTTTCTTCTCACACGGTTTAACATGGCTGTCAAGTTGTCTTGGGCCTGAACTGATCCAAAAAAGCAAGGCCACGTGCCTTATAACATTGCCTCATATTTTATGTGTTTTAATTTGCATTTAAATGAATAAAAATTCAAATAAAAGAAATAAAAATCATCAAAAATATATGAATAAATTTAGAGGTCCTTTAACACATTGTGAACATGTTTGAACATCAAAAGTTAGGCCCATTAGCTCAAAATCACAAGTTTTCTTAATTTGGAATTCATGCATTCTACCAAAATTTCCCAACTTGCAATGGTCATAACTCTCTTAACTTTCATATTTTTAAGGTGATCTTTGACTTTTTGAAAAGTTCAAGGTGTCTTCATGAATTTCTCTTTTGATCATTTTTGCATCTGGAGACTTTATCTTGATGTAAGCTGCCTTGACAAAAAGTGTCTTTTTGTTGACCTTTGAAATGACCTATTACGTATGGACTCATATCTCTCAAATGAAGCACTTTTTGGACTTGTGCATACATATACAAAGTTGTATAGAATTGAACTTCCTTCAAAATGGGATTTGGTTGGGGAAACGTTAATGAAGCATGTGAAAGTTATGCTTGGTCAAAGTTCAGTTGACTTCTCCTAAAGAAATCTTAATTTGATAACTTTTGACTTTGATGTTTTGAGGGCTTTCCTTGAAGAATCATGATCAAACTTTTATCAGATGATGAATATCACTTCAAAATGTTGATGTCGACCAAAAATCTTGAAGTTTAACTGTATGTTGACAATAGTTGACTTTTTACCCAATACAGTTGATTTTCAATCATCTGAGCCATTGACTGAGCAAACTTGTGATGCAAGACTTGAAACTTGACATGAACATTGTTGAAGACCTATGGAGAATCATGGAAACCACTTGAGACCTTTTAAATCCAATCTTCCTCGAGAAATAAAAAACCCTAGTTATGGACCCATTACTTAGGAGGAGAATTTATCTGATCAATTATTGAGCATCCTTGAGCATTTGAGAACCCTAGAAGAATGTCTTGAAGAAAATGGGAGGGAAAATTTTGCGGTATAACAGCTTCCCCTATTCAACCTTCTTAAATCTGGAGAGTTATATTGGCATGTCCACCATTCGTGACTTGAAGGTAGAAGATGATTGAATACTTAAGTGCCCAGAAATTTGCACTCACATGTGCACGAAGTAACACTGTTGGTTGATTGTACCGGGAATAGGCTTAAAGATGCCATATAGAGAGGTGATGGTGAGTCGTCAGAGATGGGCTTATAGGTGCCATCCAGGATAACTATTGATAATAAGATTAGACTAATTCTACGCCCAACTTTGTCTTAGAAGATGTATTTGGAATGAGTCTACGCCCGACTATATCCAAAAGAATAATCAAAATAAATATACATTCGATTTTATCTGAACCAGATGATGTCTACGCCCGACTTCAACTAGGAGAGGTACCAGAAAGAGTCTACGCCTAACTTTTCCAAAAAGAGCACCAGAAAGAAATATACGATTGATTTCATCCGAACTAGAAGATGTCTACGCTCGACTTCAACTAGGAGAGGTACCAGAGAGAGTCTATGCCTGACTTTTCCAAAAAAAGCATCAGAAAGAAATCCACGCCTGATTTCATCCAAACTAGAAGATGTCTACACCTGACTACAACTAAAAAAAGGTATCAGAAAGAGCCTACGTCCGACTTTTTCAAAAAAAGCATCAGAAAGAAACCTACGCCTGATTTCTTTCTGAACTAGAAGATGTCTATGCCCGACTTCAACTAGGAGAGGTACCGGAAAAGTCTACGTTTGAATTTTCCAAAAAGAGCATCAGAAAGAAATCTACGTCTGATTTCATCCGATCTAGAAGATTTCTATGCCCGAATTCAACTAGAAAAGGTACCGGAAAGAGTCTACGTCTAACTTTTCAAAAAAGAGCATCAAAAAGAAATCTACGCCTGATTTCATCCAAACTAGAAGATGTATATGCATGACATCAACTAGAAAAAGGTATCGGAAAGAGTCTACATCTGAATTTTCCAAAAAAAGCATCAGAAAGAAACTACGCCTGATTTCATCCAAACTAGAAGATTTATATGCCCTACTTCAACTAGAAAGGTACCAGAAAAAGTCTACGTCTGACTCTTCCAAAAGAGCATCAGAAAGAAATCTACGCCTGATTTCATCCAAACTAGAAGATGTATATGCCCGACTTCAACTAGAAAAAGGTACCGGAAAGAGTCTACATCTGAATTTTCCAAAAAAAGCATCAGAAAGAAACCTACGCCTGATTTCATCCGAACTAGAAGATGTCTACGCCCGACTTCAACTAGAAAAGGTACCGGAAAGAGTCTGCATCTCAATTTTTCCAAAAAGAGTATCAAAAAGAAATATACGCCTGATTTCATCTGAACTAGAAGATGTCTACGCCTGACTTCAACTAGAAAAGGTACTCTTTTAGCATGACCTTCTGGGGAGAGTTCTTAAGTAGCTATTTTGTCAGATATAGCCTCTAAGGAATCTGCTTGTAGGTTTTTACCTGAAAATATAAAGAGTTAATTGTATGCAATGTCCTGATGTATGAAATGCATTGCGTAATGATATTCTCAAAATAGAATGAGTGTGTTATGCATTTCATATGCATATGCTATGATGTTTGTATATGAGTTATGAATGTGAGATGTCGTTGAAGTGTATTAGCAACTCCGTGCAACACTTTTTTGACTGGGAAAATAAATTCTTGACTGTTGTTGAGGATGAAGAATATGTGTATCTTCAATCTTGATAGGGATTCCTGATTTTTGTTTTGAGGAAACTCCGCTGGGGAACATTAATTTCTGTTTGGAGGGAAGGGTTCAAGAACATTGGTCGTTCATTGCTCTACTGGGGAATTTAATTCTTATATACCCTGACTGGGGATGAAAGAGATGGATAACCTCGAAGTGTTGTCTGACCTAGTTTCTGATACGGATGTCGACTCGTCTGGAGAGGATAAGGTTAAACGATATTCGGGCCTTCTTCAGATTCTGTAGCAACTTTATGGGATTAGTGGTCTGGATTTCCCCTTACTGGAGAGAGAAATTTTTTCGGTGATCTGTAGTAGTAAGAGAAATAGACTGAAGTTGGGGAGACTAAACTCCATTGGGGAAATAAACCTGTTTGGGGAAATAAACCTTGTTGGAGAAATAAACCATGTTGGGGAAATAAACCCTAAACTTTGACGGAGGAATACTCTTATTAGAAAATACCCTTGCTGGGGAAATGAGCTCTGCTGGAGAATATGAGCCTTGCTGGAGAATAGGAATTCTGCAGGGGATTTTATAGTGTTGGAGAAATTAACTCAGATGGGGAAGATAATTTCCATAAACTATATTGATGCTATAGTACCTGATGGAGATTGGGACTCTGTGGGTTGGCGACATTGTCGGGGGAAAGATCATATTCCCTTATCCTCTAGAGGGATCTGCTGGTGAAATATATCTTCATTAAAGATGAGTTTGTTAAGACTACTCTGTGGGGATAATCTTGTAAGGATTTTCATGTGAGGATATGTGGACGACTTGAGTATTATCCCAACTCCTAGAGTCTTGAGTAAATGATTATTCCTGTTTTATGCATATATTTGTTAACAGTAATCATATTCATATGCACATGTTCATTCAATTTATTCATTGGACGTTTTTGCAAACAAAACAAAAAAAGGTAAATAAAAAATTTGAATTTTGAAATTTGTATTACTATTGATAGTTTGCCCATAAACAGATGGTTTTGTACATGGAGACAGAAATCTTAGTAAGAGGAAATCGTCGTGAAATGAAAATAATACAAAGTGAAAACAAAACATATAGCTATGTGGAAATAATCTTGTCGGGTTTCAATTCTGCTATCACCCCCTATTTCTTCAAGCATATCATCCTTTACCGTCGAAAGAAAATGACTAAACTGATATGTACCGTTTGAACTTGACGTTGGTAATAAAACTATTTGTAAGTGATCCAATGGGACATAGCTGTACGTTTTCATGCCTAAATGTTTCCTGGACCGCCCTTTCGGGTTTTCAGTCCACCGGGATACCCTTTTTTTCCCAAGCTGTCTTTTCAGGTTTTCGACTTACCAGGTGTACACTTTATATATATATATATATATATATATATATATATATATATATATATATATATATATATATATATATATATATATATATATATATATATATATATATATATATATATATATATATATATATATATATATATATATATATATATATATATATATATATATCCCTAAGTTTTTCCTGAAACCTTTTGGTTCTCCAGGATGCCCTTATTTTTGCATAGGCCATTCAACCTAGCGGGTCACTTTTTCATGTGTAGTATTTTTTGACTATGTCCGCATTCACAGGGTGCGAGAAATCTTCATCGTCCATGGTGGTTAGTATCATGGCACTGCCTAAAAATATCTTCTTGACTACAACTGGTCCTTCGTAGGTAGGATTCCATTTGCCCCTGGGATTACCTTGCAGTAAGATGATGCATTTTATTACCAAGTTACCAGCCTGATATACCTGATGCTTGATTTTCTTGTTGAATGCCTTCATCATATGCTTCTGATACATTTGACTATGATAATCGTCAATCAAATTCAACTGATCTAACCTAGTCTAAATCCACTCGTCTTTGTCTAAGTTTGCATCTTTCATAATTCTCAGAGAAGGAATCTGAACTTTGATAGGTAGGACAACTTCCTTACCATAGACTAGAGAGAATGGGGTTGCCCCAGTTGATGTTCTAGATAAAGTGCAATAGCCATGAAGAGAAAACGGTAACATCTCGTGCCAGTCTTTGTAGGTCACAACCATCTTCTATATAATCTTCTTAATATTCTTATTGGAGGCTTCAACTGTGTCATTCATCTTTGGTCGATACGGAGAAGGGTTGTGGTGCTTGATCTTGAACTGCATGCAGAGTTCAGTGATCATAGTGTTGTTGAGATTAGTACCATTGTCTGTGATAATCCTCTCGAGGATTCCATACCGACAGAAAAGGTTATGCCGAATGAACCGGGCCACGATGTTCTTGGTAACAGAGGCGAACGAGGCTGATTTAACCCACTTGGTGAAGTAATCAATGGCGATAAGGATGAAGCAATGTCCATTAGAAGTAGCAGGCTTGATCTCTCCAATCATATCAATGCCCCACATCGCAAACAGCCAAGGAGAAGTCAATACATTCAGAGGTACTAGAGTGAGTACCAAAGGTACCTTTGTGCATATCTTCCATAATCTTTTCTGCTTCCTTCTTGTCCATACAACGAAGCAAAGTCGAATTATGATTGTGCTTATACAAGATTTCATTTCTCAAGAAGAATTTAGCCGAGAACCTCTGTAGGAATTTCTTGTCATTGATAGATGCCCCTTCTGGATACTCTTGAGTCTCGAGGTATCTTTTCACTTCATGAAACCAAGGCTTCTCTTATACTCTATCAGTATCAACTTCATAGCGATGTGCTGGTTCGCCCATTCTTTCAATGGTAATTCTGGGAGCCTCGTTGCCCCATCTAACCTTGAACATAAATGACATTGTAGCCAACGCGTCTGCCAACTTATTTTCTTCTCGCGGGATGTGCTCAAAGGTGATTTCATTTAAATATGGGATCAATGCTAACACATGCTCTCGGTAAGGGATAATATTTGGGTGTTTCATATCCCATTCTCCCTTGATCTGACTGATCACCAGGGCTGAGTCCATATATACATTCAAGAACTTGATCCTTAGGTTAATAGCAGCTTTAATACCCATAATGCACACTTCGTATTTGGTCATGTTGTTGGTACAATCAAAGCATAATCTGGAGGTGAAAGGCATATGGAAACCATGAGGAGAGATAATTACAGCACCAATTATGTTGCCAAGTGCATTGGAAGCTCCATCAAAAACCATAGTCCATCAAGACCCTGGCTCAAATCCTTTATATGGTCCAGGTTCTTCGTAATCTGTGACTAGCATAATGTTCTCGTCCTGGAATTCAAAATTCATAGACAGATGTTCGTCTATGGCTTGATGTATCAAATGATCTACCAATACACTTCCCTTGATTTCATTTTGAGTGGTGTAGTGAATTCTGTATTCTGTCAAGACCATTTGCCATCGGGCAATTCTTCTGGAGAGAGTTGGCTTCTCGAATATGTACTTGATGGGATCCATTTTAGAAATCAATAGAGTAGTATGAGTCAACATATACTTTCTTAGTCGGCGAGCAGCCCATGCCAAAGCGCAACAAGCTTTCTCGAGAAATGAATATCTTGTTTCACAGTCGGTAAACTTTTGGCTAAGGTAGTATATTTCATGCTCTTTTCGACCAGACTCGTCATGCTGCCCTAGTACACACCCTATTGAGTTATCTAACACTTTTAGGTACATGATTAGAGGACTTCCTTCAACTGGTGGCATCAAGATCGGAGGTTCTTGTAAGTACTCCTTAATTTTATCAAAGGCTGTTTGGCATTCGTCATTCCACTTTACTACTTGATCTTTCTTCAGCGGCTTGAAGATTAGCTCACAAGTAGTAGTTAAATGAGAAATGAATCGGGCAATGTAATTCAGTCATCCTAAGAAACCTATGACTTCTTTCTCAGTACAAGGAGTCGACATTTCTTGAATGGATTTGACCTTGGCGGGATCAACTTCAATACCTTTACCATTGACGATAAAACCCATAAGTTTACAGAATCTCACCCTAAAGGTACACTTGTTCGAGTTTAACCTTAGCTTGTACTTCCTCAGTCTTTCAAACAGTTTATGTAGATGATCAATATGCTCTTCTTTAGTCTGTGACCTGGATATCATATCATCAATGTAGACCTCTATCTCGTGATGAATCATGTCATGGTAATAAAGCTACCATGGCACGCTGATAAGTTGCACTGGCGTTCTACAAACCAAAAGGCATAACCTTGTAGCAGAAAGTGCCCCACTGTATGACGAAGGTAGTTTTCTCCATATCTTCAGGTGCCATCTTGATCTGATTATAACCCGAGAAACCATCCATGAAAGAGAATACCTTATGATGAGTGGTGTTGTCGACCAGAACATTAATATGCAAGAGCGGGAAGTCATCTTTGGGGCTCGCCCTGTTCAGATCCCTGTAATCTACTCACATACGCATTTTGCCGTCTTTCTTTGGTACCAGAACAATATTAGCAACCCATTGAGGATATGATGTCACTACTAAGAAGTTTGTGTTGAATTGCTTCATAGCCTCGACCTTGATCTTCTCTGACATCTCAGAACGCATGCGATGAACCTTCTGCTTAATCGGAGAGCAACCCTCTTTCATCGGCAGACGGTGGACCATAATATCAATATTGAGCCCTGGAATGTCGTCATATGACCAAGCAAGGATTTCAACATAGTCATGCAACATCTGAATTTACATGTTCTTGACGTTACTTTCTAAGTTGGCGCCTATCTTGACTTCTTTGCGGTCTGTCTCTGAACCCAAGTTTACAACTTCGACTAGTTCTTCATGTGTTGGATAGCCTTTTCTTCTTGTATTAAGAGTCTGGAAAGTTCTCCTGGTATTTCATAATCTTCCTCACCTTTGTCCTCGGCTTGGTAGATCGGATTTTCAAAGTCATGAGTGGCAGTAGTAGAATCATAATCAACGAGATCTATAGTGGATGTGGATTTGCAATGTAGTGTATGGGTGTGTGTAATAAACACATAGCTATATTTGAAGGCAATAAAGTAATGAAAAGCCAAAGAGTGCAAAATTTGAATGAAAAATGTCCCATGTTTTATTAGATGAGCATATGCGGATGAAAGATAATAACCCTAACAATTGGACCACTGTGCCCTGGGTACGGCACAAGGCTTAAAATTATTGTTTTAAAATTACATATCCCAAACAATTGAAAGCAATAAAATAGGAAATAACAATTACTCCTGACTAAAGGAGATTGGTATAAAGTCTTGCCTTCCAGTTGTTGAGTCCATCGTCAGTAGTAAGGAATATCCAATTGTCCAAATCACAATCAATATCAGTGTCTTCTATAGAATTGACTTCATTATTGCTGATGCAGAAAGGCGGTCTCCTAACACGAGCACGAAGAACCGCCTTCGGAGCCTCTGAGGTGAAACCCAAACCAAATTTGTTGGACTTGTAAGGAATGTAAGGAAGCTGACCCCAAATAGTACAACCACCTTCTTCTACCACGGCCCTAGCATCTTTCAGAGAAGCCGTTCTTGGTGGATCCTTGGTAATCCTAGGAGTAGCTTTAGCAACACCAATTGTTGGAGGAATTTATTCAAAGATCTGGTAGGGAGTCTCAATTAATTCACCATCCATCTCGACGTATTTGAAAGAATTCAAATGGCTCACCATATACTCTTATTCTCCACGCACTGTAACAATTTTCCCTTTCACCGGATACTTCAATTTTTTATGCAAGGTAGGGGTAACATCACCTGCTCCATGAATCCAAGGGCGTCCAATCAAACAGGAATAGGTCGAACGAATATCCATTACATAGAAGGTGGATTCGAAGACCTGAGATCCCACCTTGATCGTAAGATCAACTTCTCCGTGTACCATCCTTCTTGACCCATCAAAGGCTCTTATCATAATATCGTTAGGTTTCAGCATAACCCCTTCACAGTTAAGTCTATCTAGAGCATATTTTGGTAATACATTTAGTGAGGAAACTGTATCTACCAACACATGCGCCAAGGTAGTGCCCCTACACTCAATAGAGACGTGCAGGGCCTTGTTATGATTCTTTCCTGCCGGAGTTAAGTCAGCATCAGAAAAGCCTAACCCATTATCAACTGTTAACCTTGCTACACAATTCTCAAACTAATCAGCAAAGGTCTCTTGAGGTACATCAAGGGTCTTCAAAAATTTTACCAAAGCCTGAGCATGGGCTTCAGAGCATAATAACAAGGATAACATGGATATCTTGGAGGGCGTCTTCCCCAACTGTTCAACAATATTGTTGTCACTTTTGCGAATGATTTTCAGTATTTCTTCCATCTCTTGTTTTGAAGTATCTTCAACAGTGACACCTTTTGATGATGCCTTCGTATGGGAAGGCTCAGTCACCTTTTCTTTTCCCCGAGCGTCAGTAGTCGACTCAGTAGCAGGGATACGAACATGTGTTGTGATAGTCTTTGGAGAGGAGATCTATAGAGAGAAGACCCTTCCTATTCTGGTAACTTTACTAGTCCTGACAATATTTTCTACATTGAGGTTAACAACTTTAGTATCTTCATCTTTGGAAATTCGTGGTTCTTGCTTAATACCATGATAATAAACTTCAGCTTCATAATCCCATGGAACAGCCTTGTTAGAGGAATATGGGACTGGCCCCGGTGAAGTAATGATCAGTGGAGCCACCCTAGGCTTAGCAGGAATTTTTATAGGACCTTTAGAGGTGATCCTTGCAGGGATATTAGAAATTATGATTATAGAAACATCTTCAAGTCTTAGCTCTTGAGACATAATTTGATGCAAACTCTTCACGGAAGGAGTCTTCTCAAACAGAATTTCACGGCTATCAATCAAACGCTGAATACCCTTCTTCATCCACATACAACCATTAGATTGGGATGTACAATGGTAACAACTTTCAAGGAAACCTGGAAATAAATCGGCTTGCAACATATTCTTCTTAATGATTATCAAGGGAGTGGTCAAGTCACTTACAGTGGAGACATAAGAAACATCATTGATAGCATTAACATTTTTACTATGATTGGGCATAAGTGCAATGATCACATTAGGAGTCTCGCGAGGATAAAATTTAATGTCTTTTACATCAATCATATCCTAGATTTTGTTCTTCAGGGACCAGCAGTTATTGGTGTCGTGCCCAGGACTGTTAGAATGATAGGCACACTTCACATTCGGGTTATACTTAGGAGAGGAGGTGTTGGGATTCAGAGGAGGATCCCGTAGTGTTATCAATTCTGCTTTTAACAGATGTTGTAATGCCCAAGACAAAGGCATATTAATCATGGTGAAATGCCTTCTCGGAGCATCTGACCTACGTTGATTCCCCTGTTGTTGTTGTTGTTATTGTTGAACAGGTGCAGGATTAGAAATCAACACCGCTCCTACAGACTGATGCTGATCATTCTTACCACGACCCTTCTGGCCATAAACATAATTGATTTCTTTCTTATTATTGAACATCTTCTTTACAACACTGGAATTTATTTGCTCCTGATACCGCTTTCAACTTGTTCCCTAATTAGGATTAACTCAGTAAAACCAGATGAAGAACTCCTAATTAGCAGATTAAAGAATGAACATGTCAGGGTGCCCATGAACATATCAGTTAGCTCTCGATTAGACAAGGGAGGTTACACCCTTCCAGCTAAGTCTCTCCACTTCTGGGCATATTCTTTGAAACCCTTGTTCGAGCCCATAAACATGTTTTGTAATTTCACTTGAGTCGGTGCAAGGTCAGCATTATATTGATACTGCTTATAAAAAGCAGCAGCCAAATATTCCCAAGTGTGAATGTTGGTTCCTTCCAACTGATAGAACCATTCTAATTGCATCCCCGACAAGCTTTCTTGGAAGAAATGCACCCATAATTTTCTACCAGTAGTATGGGGTTGGATCTTCCGAACATAAGACCTCAAATGAAGCTTAGGACAAGACATACTGTCGTATTTGGAAAAGACGGGGGCCTTGAACTTGTGAGGGATAACAACCCCCGAGATAAGACTTAGCTCTTGAAAATCCAACCCAGGAACTCTCTGGATCTCCATATCATTGAGACGATCTTCCAACTGCTTGTACTTGTCGTCAGTTGGAGCATATTATTCATCTGAATAGTTCACTTCTTCTTCATCAGAACCCTGGTTGTCAGCCTTCATACTTTTATCATCTTCCTCATCATCTTCTCCTTCAAACTCCAGAGCTCGTTTGATCAGACCTTTGAGTCTCCTACCCATGTTGAGGATGCCAGCTAGTTTCTTAATTTTTCTCTCCCCTCTCTTTAGTGATGAGGGCCTTCAGTTCTTCCTGTCCCTTGGCTAGGTTTAGGAACAATTGCTGGAACTGGGCGTTCTGAGCCTGAAGATCCTTAACTGTTTGTTTAAGAGCCATTCTTTCTGCTGAAATAAACAGCAAAAAGATAAGAAACCTGTCTTGAAACACCTGTCATGTAGTGATATGCATGATATATATATGCAACGTTTTCAAGGACCTTATGAGATTTAAATTTTTTAACCAAAAGGAAACAAAAACGAAGATTTTTATTAATAATTTTATGTGAATACAAAAGATTTCAAAGGAATAAATAAAAAAAATCCTAAAACTTTAAGTTTCTCATAGACGCCTCTTCTTTGTGTTGATATATGCATTAAGGCTCTGCTCCTCGTGAAGTTTCTTCGTGAGCTCCAATACTTTCTTCTCACTTGCATAGAATTGAGTCTCAAAGGTGTCTCGTTCTTCCTTGAGTTGAATCCAGGAAATCTACAATTCTTAAAGGTCATTAGGCATGTCTGAATGAAGGATGGTGCGAGAAACGTCTCCTTCAACCACAGGCTCCATGATTACTGGTAGGACAACGGGATATGGCATCATAAGGTTTTGAGCGCGAGCTCATACCTATTTGAGATAGGGCTCAAAAGGGATGGAATTATTCTGTCCTAAAGTCTTGCTATCAATCTTGTTCACTATGCCCCAAGCATGTATAAACCTTTGACGATAACCTTGAGGATCATTCTCGTAATCGAATATAATACCCTGGATAAGTGTGTCATGAGGACCGTCCCTACAGCGATCAATGATAGTGATATCCTCGTGTGATCGGGAATACTAATAGATGTATGTATGAGAGAGTGACATTATTCTTTGAGACCACCTCAAACCTTGTTCATTATTTACTTTCAAGCGGGGAAGGGGCCAAATAAACCACTTGGATAGAAGAGGTATACAACACATGAGACTTCCTCGTCTCTTTATAGTACGAGTGTGAACAGAATGCAAAATGTCTCCAAGCAAAGTAGGCACGGGATTACGAGCAAGAAATATTTTGATGGTGTTTCACATCTATGAGTTGGTCTGGATTACAAAATAGTAGCAATCCATAGATTAACAGAGCCAATATCTCCTCGAAAGCCTAAAAACTAATAGCATCCAGAAATAGTTGAGCCTTCTCTATCAGACATTTAGCAAGAAAACCCTTGACTCCACTTCTTGTTTCCCAATTAGATATAATGTCGGACCGCTTCAGATGTACGATTGCTGCAATATCTTCTGGTTTTTGAGCTTCCTCTAAACCGGTGAAGGGTGTCTGATCAAGAACAAGTACTCCCAGTAGTTTAGAGAACTCTTCCATGGATGGGTACTGTTGTACCCCAAAATTTTCCCTCCCATTTCATTTAACAAATTTCAATTGAGGTCCCCAAGTTGCTCAAGGAAGTCCAAGAGTTGACCAGACAAACTCTCTCCTAAGACATTGCACCTCAAAATTAGGGTTTCTATTTTCATCAAGATGGGTGAGCCCCAAAAGCCCCAAATGCTTTCCAAGGTCCTAATATGCTCCCAAGATCATCCGTGCCAATTTTCATGCCTTGCACAAGAACTTTGCTCAGTCAACTACTCAGATGCTTGAGAATCAACTTTACTAGGTCAAAAGTCAACTGTGGCCCACATATGGTCAAACTTCAATATTTTTGGTTAACGTCAACATTTTGAAGTTATACCCATCATTTGATCAAGGGTTGATCATGATTCCTCAAGGAATTCTCCAAATTCATCAAAACCCAAAATTTGCTAAATTAGGGTTTCTCAATAAAAGTCAACCCAACTTTGACCAAGCATAACTTCTTCATAATTTATTAGAAACTTTCCATCCAAAGCTCATTTTTAAGAGGTTGCAATTCCCTATAATTCATCTTCAGCTCACAAGTTCAAAATATGCACTCATAAAAAGATATGAATTTTGACATTATGGGTCATTTTGAAAAGTCAACAAAAACACCTTTTGGGTCAAAGCTCCATACATGAACATGGAAAACCCAATTGATATGAGACCAAAAGGGTTGGTTAGGGGACATACTAATATTTCTAAAAAGTCCAAGAAAACCCTCCTAGGGTCAAAATTGAGAGAGTTGTGCATTGTCAAAATTGGCAATTTTTGGAAAATTGTCAAAAGTCAACATTGATCAAATTTGCATTTTTTCCAAAGGGGCCCATGTTTTCTTGCTTGAAACATGTTTCTAATAGGACCCACGACCCCTAAGATTTTCCACCTATTATTTTATTACTTTTATCATTTATTTTGATTTTTTATTCATTTAAATCTAAATAAATCAAATTAAATGCTAAAATAATGAAAACAAATCAAATCTTGGAATTTTTGGACACATTTTGAGTCCATATACAGCTAACATGCCAGCCAATTCGTGCAAGGCTCATTAGGGTTGAAAAATATTGGATTGAAGCAAGTTTTGGAAAGAAATCATACATGAAGCAAATCAAATCAAATCTCCATTATTTCTCAAGATTCATGTCAATTTTGTTAACCTAATTCAGTCTCCTACATATACAAAACAATTCCAGACCATAAGCACAAGGATTGGAGGCGTGAAACATCAAGAACAAAATTGAAATTTTGGACAAAAAGTGTGAGATCAAAATACACTCTAGAGCCATCCTCACGGAGATTTAAAGATTCCAATCTATTCCAGGACATCCCAGGAAGCTATTCCACCCATCCTCAGGCTTCAAAACACCAGGAATCGTGCCTACCATCAACCACAGTTTGCCCAAAAACTCGATTCTGATTTCCTTGATTTTGGCAGCATTAGCATGTTTTGATTATATATTCTTGTTCATCATCTTGTTTGCAAGAGATTGGCACCATTTAATTGCATTTACAGCGCAGGAATCACAGTATGCCATAACTAGGGTTTGCGAGCTTGTTTTGGGGTTTCTTAGCCTAGGCAAAATTAGGCTTGATAATAGGTACCATGATGATCAGGGCTTCAAACCCAGTTGATTCATGGTCACCAATTGAATTTATATTGCGTGTACAGGATTTTTGAGATGGATAGGGTTATAGCTACGAACAAATGTCTGTAGGTAAAAGTCTGCCATCTAAAACAACGGTCCAAGGGAGAAGACGATGGCATGTCAAGCAACCATTGGGGCGTTTGAAAATTTGCGCACGTTCTGAGCATGGAAATTGATTTTGCTTTTGATTTAGTTTTTATTATGTTAACAATTAATTAATGCAGCGCAGTTGGTAGGAGAGGGGGGCTATGAGGTACACGTCTTGGGTTCGATCCCAGGAGTATACTTTTGTATTTTTTCTTCTAATTCCATTACAGATCCAACGCAATGCATCATCCCACACCCATCATGTACCATCAACGTACATCCATTGGATGCCTAGCTGGCTAGATCTCACGCTTCTCCAATGAAGGTTCATGGTACTCCTCCAGGTCAATGCTACACCAGATCCCAAAGTTGACCAGGCCTGGAGCTTAATGGGCCAAAGAATTTCAAATTAACACCCCCAACATTGTTATTCAACACAGGCCCATTTTTAAATCTTTTTTTTTATTTTCTTATTTTTCTTAATTCTTTTCAATTTATTTATTTATTTTATTTTTTAAAATCAACTTTTTTCATAAAAATCCCAAAATCAAGAATTCACAAATTTAGAATTAGTTTTTTATTATCAAATTTAATTTTTAATTAATTAGATTAATTTAATTTAGGGTAACTTTAACTTATTTTTATAATTAAAATCAATTAGAAAACTAGGTTTAAATTCTTGATTTAATTATTTTCCTTTTTTTCAAGCAAAAACACAAAAAATAGGTTAACTTAATTATTTTTCTTAAATTAAAGTTAATTAGTATTTAGGTTCCTTTTTTAAATTCAATTATTCCTTATTTTCTTAAAAACCAAAAATGACAAAAAAAATGATTTTTCTTTAATCAATTGCAATTAGATTTAGTCAAGGGTCAAAACCCTAATTTCTCTCGCATTTAATTTACCACGCGTTTTAATTTTCTTTCTTGTTATTATTGTAATTGTTCCGAGGTTGTAATAGTCTTTTAAACTAGGGTTTTATTTACTATTTAATTTCCCCCATTTTCGGTTATGTAATTAATCCCACTCCCTGAAGCCTTGTAATAGCTAGGTTTATTTTTCGCACTTTAAATTCTCGCAATCTTTAACTGTCTAGATGCATGGCTAATAGGATTGTATGGCAAGAATGTCTGGAAAATTAAAACGATAGATCACCTAATGTGCAAAGATTAAATAACTGAAACAAATCATATGCACATATTCACTCTTAGGGTTTACCTCACTTCGGTTTCCTTCGGTAAACGGTCATGAAGCATAGGATGTTTTAGTGGCTATCCTCTATGTCCCAAAAGATCAAAAAATGACCCTTTCGACTGTTGCCTCAGAAAAGATCTTTAGGACTCTAGGATGGTTACTAAGGTGTCCTAACATTGATTTTGTGACCGTACATCCCTTTCGAATGTCCCTTATAACTCCAACGATGGTGCTACCTACTCCTTAATGGTAGGATAACACTGTCTAAAGGAAATGAGAACAAACAATCTTTTTTCGAGTAGGTAGAATCTTAAGTACTTGCTCAATGAAAACTTTTCACACAAACACCTGTCAAAACAGATTTTCAAAACAAACTTTGTCACATCCTTGAGGATTGATACAAGGGTTATCACGAAGTAAACATTTTCAAGACAAACACACACAAGCAATTTGAAAAAAATGAGCAAGTACCTAAGTGCCCATAGATAACTACGGATAGAAAGGGTGATAACACCTTCCCTTTCTATAATCTACCCCCCCGTACTCAGAATATCTCGAAAAAAGGTTATTTTCTGTTCTTTTCCCTTTTCCATGATTGGATGAAATAAAAGTCGATGGCGACTCTTGCTTACCACGACATTTTGCAAACAAAAAACGCAAAACGCAAACCAGTATAACAGTCGGTTCTGCCACCGTATCACAAAACTGGTGACTCTCCTGGGGAATAAAAGTGAGGTATACCTTAGGATCTAGGTCATGTTTAATTGCTTTCTTTTGATTGTCTTGCTTGCTTTATATTTATGGGAACTGCTTGGGTTATTTGATCCTACACCCGGATCTGGGAAACACCTTTTATGTAAGTAGCAATAAACTGTGAGGGAACTATGCTGGGGTATACCGGCACGGTTGAAGCAGTAGCTACGTTTATGTGGCACTTTGGTTGGTACTGATAACCCTTGAGTCAATCAGGGAGAGTACGGGGCCGCCGCATGGTGTCGTGAAGCATCAACTAACCTTAGAACCTTTAATTGCCCAACTCGGCTATTAGAAAGTAGTGAGATAGCCGGCCTCGGTGTAGAGCTGAGAACTGGTTGATACTCGATGCTATAATCATTGAGATCAGACTTTTGGGATATTTCGGCCGCAAGAAAAGATTGTGTGAGCTGAGACAATGCCGATAAAGCATGGTCAGTGATATTGAGATCCTCTAGAACCTGGTTACTTTTAAGACTGGTTTGAAACCAACTAACTTCAAAAGGGTATTACCTTTAACCTCATGCAAGCCTTAAACCTAAGGACTTGGTGTGACTTGACTGTGTTTGCTATACCTGTGTTTTCTATACCTGTGGTTTATCATGACATCATGCATCATAACATGGCATTCATGCTTATTGCAGTAACCATTTCAAAGACCAAGGGAATTTATCTTTTCCCTATTTTGCAGATCATGGCTTCTGTTCGTAGAAACACTATCCGAATCAGATTTGTGAAGATCCCTTCCCCACTCAAAGAGCTAGTATCAAGGGTTTCTGAAACTTCTGCATTCACCAACAGACATGGTCGACTTCTCGACCTGGTTACTGTAAACTTTGATGAAAAGATGATGAGTGTGCTTTTTCAGTTCTTTGATCCCAAGCACCACTGCTTCACCTTTCCAGACTATCACTTGGTACCTACCTTGGAAGAATTCTCTCAGCTATTGGATATACCCATTCTTGAACAGGAACCCTTTACAGGTCTAGAAGAAGTTCCTAAGCCAGAAGTCATTGCCTCAGCTTTGCATCTGAAACAAGCCGACGTGGTAGCCAATTGGGAAACAAGAAGCGGAGTCAAGGGTTTTCTAGCTAAGTTTCTGATAAACAAAGCCCAGCTATTTTGGGATGATGTGGATTTTCAGGCTTTCGAGGAGGTCTTGGCTCTTCTAATATATGGTTTAGTCCTATTCCCTAATCCGGGCTCATTCGTAGATGTGAATTCTACCAAGATCTTTCTCTCTCGCAACCCGGTGCCTACTTTGCTCGGGGATATTTTGCACGCTCTCCATACTCGTACCATGAAGAGAAGAGGGATTCTTATGTGTTGTACGCCACTGCTGTCGAGGTGGTTTATTTCTCACCTCCCTAAGTCGGTACTAAAGAATGAAGAAGGTTTGGGTTGGTCGTAAAGGATAATGTTGCTTGCTCATACAAATATTCTTTGGTGTTCTCGAACTATGGAAAATACTGCTATTATTGATTGCTGCAGAGAGTACCCTAATATCCCGCTACTTGGCATCAGAGGGGGTATAACCTACAACCCTTGTTTAGCCCTGCGACAAATTGGGTATGCTCGAAGGGATGGTCCCCATGAGTTACTTATCGAGGGTATTGTATTCAACTATGAGGATGATGTCAAGGAGTATCGTCGGAGATTCATACGAGCCTGGGGCATGGTAAATAGATCTGGCGCCAAGGCTTTGGGACTGAAGACTTCCATTCCTATGGAACCTTACCTACAATGGGTTCGAGTTCGTGCCCAACAGCTTATGATGCCCTATGTGGCTGTTTTTCCAGTGGTTGTGGAACCCACTATGGAGGAGGGTATTCCTTACACAGTTCTCTATCTCTATATGCCCACTGATCTTGGAGAATTACAGAGGTCTTGGATTCAGTTGATGAAGGAGCGGGATACTTACAAGGATCAATTCCATAATCAGGAGAGGAAGGTCTTAGAGCTCACAAAGCAGTTGCATGAAGAAAGAGGACTCGATGACTATCCCGGCACAAAGATGAAGCATCCATAGGAATCTTAATATCTTTTATAGTTTCAGAGTTTTTTTTTAAATTGTAACGCCTAAAAGGCATTTGAACTTCAAATTCAGCTAATAAAGTTTTTATTTATTGTGGTTTGCAAATTTAAATTTCTCGAAGTCTTTGAAATCATTGCATTCACATCCCATCCATAGCACATCATTACAGGTACCACTACAGGTTTCTCATCTTCTTCACTATTTATTTCAGCAGAAATGTCTTCTGAACAAAGCATCAAGGACCTTCAAGCATAGAACGCCCAGTTCCAACAAATGTTCATCATTCTGGCAAAAGGGCAAGAGGATCTGAAAGCCCTCATTCTGAAAGAGAAGAAGAAGAAGGATGTTAGTATTCTGAATATGGGCAGAAGGTTCGGAGAGTGGTTGAAGCGACAAACGTATATGACCTCTTCATCCAAGGAAGTGGAGAACCAAGAAGGAGAAAAGGACCCTAGTCCCGCAGTCTCTGACAATGATACCGATTATAACGATGAGCAATATCCTCCTGCTGAGGATAAATACAAACAGCTAGAAGACCGTCTGAGTTCCATGGAAGTTCAGAGGATACCTGGACTAGATTTCGAAGAACTGGGTTTGGTGTCGGGAGTGGTCATCCCGCAGAAGTTCAAAGCTCCAGTTTTTGCCAAGTATGATGGGGTGTCCTGCCCAAAACTCCATCTTCGTTCTTATGTCAGGAAGATCCAGTCCCACACAACTGATAGAAATATGTGGGTTCACTTCTTTCAAGATAGTCTGTCAGGGACTTAACTTTAATGGTTCTACCAGCTAGAGGGAGCAAATATCCGAAACTGGGAAGATCTGGCTGCTGCTTTCTACAAGCAGTATCAGTATAATGCCGACCTTGCTCCCACTCATACTCAACTCCAGAGTATGTCCATGGGTGTAGGTGAGGGTTTTAAGGATTACGCGCAAAAATGGAGAGACTTGGCTGGGAGAGTTCAACCCCCGTTGTCTGATAGGGAGTTGGTTGATATGTTTCTAGGGACGCTATCTGGTCCATTTTTCAATCATTTGATTGGCATTTCATCAGCTGGTTTCACTGAGATGATCCTAACTGGGGAAAGAGTAGAAGATGGAATTCGAAGCGGCAAAATACAAAAGGATGCCTCGTCAAGTTCAGTAAAGAAGCCTTTTGCTGGTAAGAAGGAAGCCAGTGTCGTCTATAGCCCGAGGGGTCAGAACAGGGCTGAACAACGTTAGACAGTAAGTGCTGTGATGATACCTAGACCTGCAGTTGATCCACCATGCAACAATCAACAAAGGGTGGAAAGACCACAACGACAGTTTACCCGCATCAACATGACATTGGCTGAAGTTCTACCTCATCTGCTGAGATCTAACCTGGAAACCTTGAGAGAGGCTCCCAAGAATCCAAATGCTACATCTCCTTGATATAATCCAAACACCCAGTGTGCCTATCATTCTGAGAGTCCTGGCCATGATACAAATGACAGTTGGGCTCTAAGAAACAAAATACAAGACTTGATCGAAGCAAAGGAGATAGATTTTGATGCTCCGGAGAAGCCAAATGTCATAACTGCTCCCAAGCCTAAACATGGTTGTGGGGTTAATGCTATTGATATTGATTTGTTTGTTACCTCTGTCAATGAAGTTTCTACTCCTCTCATGATTGTCAAGAAGAATTTGTTGCTGGCCGGTTTATTTCTGGGTTATGGTGAAGGTTTCCGCATGTGTTTGCTTCTACCTTCTGGTTGTCGTTTGCTGAAGTTAGGTGTTCAGCGCCTGATAGATAGCAAAGAGATTTTGTTTGAGAAAACTATGATTCCTGTTATTCCAATTGAAGAAGTTTCCATTATAACCATTTCCGCTAATCCTTCCAAGGTTTCCCCGAGAAGACCTGTTAGGATTACATCCGCACCAAGAATTGCTCCACTGATAATCACTGTTCCTGGTCTTGTCCCGTATGTCTCAGACAAAGATGTCCCATGGCATTATGGTGCCGATGTGTACTATCATGGCATCAAACAAGATCTGAAAGATGAAGAAGCTGATCCTGATATCGATAACATTGTCGGAACCAGTAAAATCACCCGAAGTGGAAGGGTCTTCTGTCCCGAGATTTCCCCTAAGACTGTTAACAAGCCTATTGTCATTACATCTGTTGTTCCTTCTAGTACATCAACTATTGTTCCTGTTCTTACCCCAGTCGACGAATCATCTAATACCTGCGGCAAAGAGGTTGTAGGTGAGCCTGCCCAGACGGAGGCGCTTAAGAAAATTGTTATGGAAGCTTCTAAGCAAGAAATGGAGGAGATATTGAAAATCATTAAGGAGAGCGACTATAATGTGGTTGAGCAGCTGGGGCAAACCCCATCAAAGATATCCATGTTGTCTCTGATGTTGTGTTCTGAAGCCCATGCGAAGGCTTTGATTGTATTCCTCAAGACTGCGCATGTGCTGCAAGAGACTTCAGCTGATCAGTTCAAAGACTGTGTGGCCAGCCTGACTGCTGATAATGGGTTGGGATTTTCAGATGCGGATTTGACACCAAAAGGAAGAAAGCATAATGATGCTCTGTATGTCTCGATTGAATGCAGGGGCACCACTATGGCTCATGTGCTGGTAGATACTGGGTCTTCACTGAATGTTCTGCCGAAGAAGGCGTTGGACCGTTTGGATTGCGAGGGTCTAACTCTAAAGCCTAGTAACATTGTGGTAAGGGCTTTTGACGGGTCGAAGAGAATGGTGCACGGGGAAGTGGACATCCCTGTCAAAGTAGGTTCTCAGACTTTTGGGTCCACCTTCTATGTGATGGATATCAGTCCATCATATTCTTGTTTGCCGGGTCATCCTTGGATTCATGAGGCTGGGGCAGTCACCTCCATACTCCATCAAATGCTGAAGTATCCAGTGAAAGGAAAGATTATCACAGTGCGGGGTGAGGAAGAATATATGGTGAGTCACCTCAACTCCTTCTGCTATGTAGAGATGGACGGGGAAATCATAGAAACGCCTTGTCAAAATTTTGAAGAGGTCCCTCAGATCTTGGCATCGACTGAAATTGCTAGCAACAAACCTCCTTTGAAGATGGCTTCTCTCAAGGACGCCATGGCTGTGGTTGAAGAAGGTGGGTGTGCTAATTGGGGTCAGATCCCTGATTTTACTCATAAAACCGATAAATTTGGTTTGGGCTTTACTACAGGGGCTCAAAGGGTTGTTAGACGCGCTCGGGCTGGAGGACCTCCCCTATGCATCAACAATCGTGGGATTAACGCCATTAAAGACAATGAAGAAAACTCGGACATTGACAGCTGGATCTACCCGACTACCAACAGTGGACCGAGTAATTGGACGGCTAGGGACTTCATACTTGTTTCTTTTATTCCGCAGTAATTGACTTATTGGTTTTAAGATTTGTAATAAACAATGTGAAACTTTACGGCCTGGTGCCTTGCCCAAGGCACCTTGGCTTTGCTTGTGAGGGCTATTATTTGTCATTTCATAATCATTAATAAAGCATTGGGCGTTTCTGGCATACAAATTTTGCGCTCTCTGTTTTTCTTTTTGTTTTTCACTTTATCAAAATAGCTATTTCTCTTACACACACTCACGTATCATAATGCAGATCCATATCCACTCTGGATCCCATTGATAACAGCTCTGCTATTGCTAGTTATGACTTCAAAAATCCAATCAACCAAGCCGAGGACGAAGGTGAGGATGATTGTGAGGTGCCCGGAGAACTTGCTAGACTATACAGCAGGAAGAGAGGTCCATACAGCCTTATGAAGATCCGATTAAGACAGTGAACTTGGGTACTGAGGAAGACAGAAAAGAGGTTAAAATAGGTGCAATATGGAGCTTAGTGTCAAATAGAGGTTGGTACAGATGTTGCACGACTATGTTGAAATTTTCGCCTGGTCCTACGAAGACATGCCTAGTTTAGACACTGATATTGTGGTACACCGCCCGCCGACTAAAGAAGACTGTCCTCTGGTTAAACAGAAGGTCAGTCGTATGCGCCTAGAAATGTCAGAGAAGATCAGGGCGGAGGTCATGAAACAGTTCGATGCAGGATTCTTGGTTGTCACTTCGTATCCACAGTGGGTTGCTAACTGTTGTACCCCAAAATTTGCCCTCGCATTTTTCCACATGAAATAACAACTTCAGGCTTTTCATGATCTTTCAAACTGGCTCGAGAATCGGTCAAACAGACTTTTCTCGTCAGTCAGGACACAATTAGGGTTTTATTGATTTTTAGGGCTCTGGATTGTTTCACACAGTTGGCTTAGGGTTTTGGTTGATTCTGGCTCAACTTTGATCAGGCGAATGCTCTTTGGCATTTAATCAGGAATTAGGGTTTGTGCGCGCGTTCTCAGAAAGATCTAAATTCTATAGTGCTTTGCAAGACATTCCAAGATTTGGGTTGAATTCGCATTATTTGATTTAATCAGTAAAAGAAGGCAGTTGGTTTGAATTCACATTCGTTTGATTGAACCAGTCAAAAGATGTACGCAGTTTGGATTTGCAGTGCTTGGTAAGAAATCAGTAAGAAAGGAATGCGTCTGATCAGTTATTGCGTTTGACTGTGCTTTGCTTTGGATAATGGAAGCGCCAAGTTCATTTATTTTGATCAACGTAGAATCAATGTTTAGTTGATTATTTATTATTCTAAGGATTAAATATCTGGAATTTAATTTTCAGTTATTTTAATTTAAGGAACTATAAATAATAAGTAAATAATTGAAAAGGGATAAAAAAGAATTAACTGGATCAATAGAATTTTTATTTCATATTTAAATATTTGTTACAATTATTATTTAGATACAAGTATTCATTTACGAGGTATTTATAATAATAATAGTTACAATGATTAAATTGAAAATAAAACTATCCTATTTTTCTAAATATTCCTAAGTCCCCAATTCTTCATTCTTCATTTAGTGATGCTCCCCTCCATTCAAATTATTCATCTGCAATAAATAAGAGAAGAAAAGTCAAATAACAGTTAAATTGAATTGAAAAGACAGATAAAATTACAGTCATCATTAAGGGCCACTGATTGGGATGAGTTAACCCTCTCTGCAAATCACGGGATTTCTCCCGGTTCACAAAGAGGGACGAGTTTTATTTTCTAAAATATGAATGCACAAAAGTCAAATTGCACAATTCAAATTGTCAAACTGCATGGTTCAGAAGCAGGTCCAAACCAAACTAAAAAAGTCCAAATTCAACTTTCTGTCAAAAGTGTCAAACTGCACAAAGGTATCCAAGTTGTCAATAAAAAAGATTTGGCAAAGATATCAAGCTGTCAAAAAGAAGAGACAATATGCAGAGGAAAACTATTATGCAAGCAATAAATCTCACTTTCATCATTTCCCAACAAGTAGCCCTTTCAGAAAAGTACAGCAAAAAACATAGTTTAATATTTAACTGTACTGAGAGAGAGAAGAGGAGAGAGATAAGAGAGCAGGTTTTTTAGGCTTTAGGGAGAAAGGAAGAAACATATACAAAAGAACTAAACACAGTAGAAAAGGAGAGAGCAAAAAAGATACAAACACATAACCATCAAGCTACTGAAGCAAAAAAAACGATCTCACCAAAAAGCCTCAAACCTGAAGCATCAAAGACAAGTTCAAGGCTAAACCTGAAATCAACATGGCCTAAACCAATATACAAACCTGCAGAAGAACCAAGTCCAAGCCATACCAGCATATACACCAAACCCAACCCTGCCTGAAGCTAAACCAGTATACTCATAATAAACCAGCCAAACCTTAAACAAAAAACTGTACAATCCCAAGTAAAACCTGCTCAAGCCTTATCAAAGGCCTAAAGATACAAAACCGGCAAATGGCCTAAAAACCCAAAGCCAGAACTGATAAACACAAAAACTATCAGATGCCTTAAAGCCTCACAACCTGTAAGCCTTAAACAACCAGATAACCTGCAAGCAAAGATCAAGCCTGAAACAACTAGTTCAAACCTCCCAGCCTTAAGCCAGTATAAACCTGCATTGACTTAAGCTAAAACCTGTCAAAACCAACATAAAACAAGCCAACTCTAGACCCTCAGAATCTCTTCATCATCGGGCCATCAAACCAACGTACAAAGCAAATCAAACAGGCAAATCAACCCAGGCATCCAACAAAGGAAACACAAAGCCTCAGAAAATCTTCTTCATAGGCAAACGCATAAGGCAACCCAACTCAAAGGCAAGGAGAAAGTCATTAAGCAAGCATACAGAAGAGGCAACTCAGAGCAAGGCAACTCAGGGATAAGTAAAAGAAGCATCTCAAGCATTAAAGACAACTATCAAGCTCAACAGTTTTCAAAGGCAAGTTCAAGGCAACTGAGATAGGAAAAGTTTTCAAAGGCAAATTCGAAGCAAGAAGAAGAAAGATACAAATACAGAAATACCAAGTGTCATCCAAGAAAGCATCACGTGTCTCCGCCTCAACTTCCTTGTCCCGGCCTCCTACGCACTCAAACCTCCCTCCTCCTCCTCCAGGTAGCTTTTCCACCATCTTTTTCCTTTCATAATATCTCAAAAATTACATAAACACAAACTCAGAATCAATGAACATGGAAATCATGAACATGCAAAAATTGTAACAAACCCTAAAACGAATAGGAATTTGATCGTACAGTGAATCCATCGCCGTTTGCTCTGTTGGAGGGAAGAGGGAGATGTGGAGTACCGGTGGCCTTCGGGACGAAGGAGAACTCAGAGAAGCAGAACGCGAACGAAGAAAAACGTGAACGGAGAAGACAAGGCAGGAGCGCCGTTTCACAAACCCTAAGCGTTGTCAAAACTGAATACAAAACAATGAACCCTAAAAACAATTGTTTGCACTGTGGGCCTTGCCCGTTTCAACCGTACTGAGTCCATTAATTCCCAACTTACACCCCCCTCGTTAATCTTGTTCAAGCCAAAGCTCATAAGGCCCATTTTAAAAGTTTTAACCCTTTTATATATAAAACAAGTTCTTTTTCTGTTAATTAATTAACCTACTTCTTTTTTTTATTAATTTAAAACATTTAATACTTTTTAAACACCATATATTTTTTCTCTAACTTAATATATTCTTCACTAATGCATTAATACATAAAATACATAAAAATACTTTTTTTTTATTATTTAAAACATTTAATTTAAATTTTCTTTGTACATACAAATAAAGAACCATTTTTTTTATTATACCATATAATAAAAAATTGAAAATACCTTTTTCTTTTAACTAAAATACTTTTTGTACATAATAAATAAAGATACATTGTTATACATAATTTGATTAGAATTTAAAACATTTGATTAAAACATTTCTTTTTGTACATATTAAGGAAATACAAGATTATTAATTAAATTAAATAAACATTTGATTTTTCTTTAAGTCAAAACAATACTTAATACACATTTAATTTCACACTGTCGCACCTGTAAATAATTACATACGCATATACTTGTACACTTACACAATACATTTACATGGCTCCTATACACATTTGTTTATCTTATACATTGATATATGTTATTTACATTTGATCGCAAATTCGAGTTGGTTGTAACTTATTGGATACTATAAGTCTCATCCCCATTCATAAATTTGTACCCCCACTCCCGGATACTTATTTTGTAATAGCGTAGACTTTACATTTTCGCAATTTACCGCTTTCAATTATACCATGGTTAGACCTAGGGTTTGTATGTACATAAAATCGAACGCTAGATAACCTAATACAAGACAAATACATGAAATCAATACACAATCACACTTGCACCCTCTAGGATAATTCCACATGTTGCCTTCCAAAATGGGCCATGCTTGCACGTCGAGTATCTTTGGCAAAACAAATTCAAATGATCGTAAGTCCCTCGATGACGCTTTCGAATGTTGCCTAAATGGAACGATCATAGTCCCTTCAAAGCAAAATTGCCAAAGACACTTGGCACCATTGCATTCATGGTCCATACGATGACCTGCGCCCGTCCCGAACAAACTTCCTAAATGCAAGATTGTCCACCAAATTCAATGGTGGAACAAAATTGTTAAAAAGGGTTGAAATCATAGAGAAAACCTTCGAGTACAATAGGGTAGACAAAACTCTTAGTTACTTGAGATCAACTTGCAAAAACGCTTGCCTTCTTTTCAAAAACCACAATCCACAACACTTTCAAAACAAACTCTCAAAAACATTTGAAACATCTTTTCGAAAGGATACACACTTTTGTAAAACACTCAAACACGAGTCGAATACATTGGTCGCCTAAGACAAGGCATCTCTTCAAAAACATTTTCAAAACACATACACACACCACAATTTCAAGCAATCGAAAATCAAGGCAAGTGATCTAAAAAAAAAACCAAGTAACTAAGAGCCCATGGATAACCATGGATGAAAAGGGTGCTAATACATTCCCTTTTCATAATCTACCCCCCGAACTCACGAAATATCTCAAAAGGTTTTTGCTGTGCTTTTTTAAACCTTTCCTTTAGGATAAAATAAAAAGTCGGTGGCGACTCTTGCTCAACCGCACAAGTGAGAATACGAACGCAAAACCACAGTCAGTTCTCCCACCGTATCACACTAACGTTGTTCCGGGATCGAAGAAGGACGGTAAGGTGCGGATGTGTTTTGATTACAGATATATGAACAGGGTGAGCCCCAAGGATGACTTCCCACTTCCTCACATTGATGTTCTGGTCGACAACACCGCGCAGCATAAAATCTTCTCCTTCATGGATGGTTTCTCGGGCTACAACCGGATCAAGGTGGCTCCTGAAGACATGGAGAAGACAACTTTTGTTACACAATGGGGCACCTTCTACTACAAGGTGATTCCTTTTGAGTTGAAGAATGCTGGGGAAACCTATCAGTGCGCCATGGTCGCTTTGTTCCACAATATGATTCACCATGAGATCGAAGTTTATGTTGATGACATGATAGCCAAGTCTCAGACTGAGGAAGAGCACCTTGATCATCTCTATAAATTGTTTGACAGGTTGAAGACATATAAGCTGAGGTTGAATCCGAACAAGTGTACCTTCGGGGTAAGGTCTGCTAAGCTTCTGGGTTTTGTCGTCAGTGACAAGGGTATTCAGGTAGACCCTGCGAAGGTAAAAGCCATACAAGAGATACTGGTACCCCGCACAGAGAAGGAAGTTAGAGGTTTCCTGGGACGTATGAATTACATCGCCAGGTTCATTTCACATCTGACTGCTACTTGTGAGCTACTCTTTAAGCTTCTGAAGAAAGATCAAGTGGTAAAGTGGAATGATGAATGCCAGACCACTTTCGAAATAATCAAAGAATACCTTCAAGAACCGCCAATTTTGATGCCTCCAGTTGAAGGAAGACCTTTGATATTATACTTGAAAGTGCTAGACAATTCAATGGGGTGTGTGCTGGGGTAGAATGACGAGTCTGGCCGAAAAGAGCACGCCATTTACTACCTTAGCAAAAAAGTTTACCGACTGTGAGACATGATACTCATTGCTCGAGAAAACTTGTTGCGCTTTGGCATGGGCTGCTCGCCGGCTGAGACAATATATGCTGACTCACACAACCTTATTGATATCAAAGATGGATCCGATCAAGTATATTTTCGAGAAGCCCGCTCTCTCCGGAAGGATAGCAAGGTGGCAAATGATCTTAACCGAATATGAAATACAATATACAACCCAAAAAGCAATCAAGGGGAGTGTGTTGGCTGATCATTTGGCTCATCAGGCCGTGGATGACTACCAGTCCATGAATTTTGAGTTCCCGGATGAGAATATCATGTTAGTGACTGACTACGAAGAGCCTGGACTGGATGAAGGACCTGAGGAAGGATCCCGATGGTCTATGTATTTTGATGGAGCCTCAAACTCACTGGGTAACGACATTTGCGCTGTAATCATATCTCCCAAGGGCTTTCATACTTTGTTCACCGCCCGGTTATGTTTCAACTGCACCAACAACATGGCGGAGTATGAAGCATGTATCATGGGTCTTCGAGTTGCTATTGACCTGAGGATTAAGTTCTTAAGCGTATTTGGGGATTTTGCTATGGTGATAAGTCATATCAAAGGCGAGTGGGATACGAAGCACCCGAATCTCATTCCTTACAGAGAGTATGTACTGACATTGCTCCCGCACTTTGAGGAGGTAACTTTTGAACATTTCCCACGAGAGGAGAACCAGTTGGAGGACGCGCTAGCTACCATGTCTTCTATTTTCAAGGTTAGGTGGGACAATGAAGCTCCCGAGATTACCATTGAGAGGTTGGATGAACCAGCACACTACTGCGAGATTGATACCGGAGAAGTAGTAGACAAACCCTGGTTTCATGAAGTCAAAAGGTATCTCGAGGCTCAGGAATATCCCGAAGGGGCATCTGTCAATGATAAGAAGTTTCTGAGAAGGTTCGCCGCAAAGTTCTTCCTCAGTAATGGGATCCTCTATAAACGCAATCATGATTCCACACTACTACGGTGTGTAGACAAGAGCAAAGCAGAGAGGATCATGACAGATCTACATGAAGGCACTTTCGGAACCCATTCTAGTGGACATACCATGGCTAAGAAGATCCTATGGGCAGGATATTACTGGTCCACCATGGAAGCTGGTTTTTATCAACACTCTTAAACTTGTCATAAATGCCAAATATATGTTGATAACGTACATATACCTCCAGTTCCTTTGAACGTCTTGACAGCTCCTTGGCCCTTTGCAATGTGGGTTATCGACATGATCGGCGAGATCAGACCTACTGCGTATAACGGGCATCGTTTCATCTTGGTAGCCATTGATTACTTCACAAAATGGGTTGAGGTAGCTTCCTTTGCTACAGTAACCAAGAACGTCGTGGCACAGTTTATCTGACATAACCTGATCTGCCGATATGGGGTGCCAGAGAGAATTATTACTGACAATGGTACGAATCTCAACAACACAATGATCACCAAGCTCTGCAAACAGTCAAGATACAACATCATAACTCCTCTCCCTACCGGCCGAAGATGAATGGGGTTGTTGAAGCAGCTAACAAAAATATCAAGAAGATTGTACAGAAGATGATGGTGACATATAAAGACTGGCATGAGATGTTACCATTCGCTCTTCATGGGTACCGTACCTCAGCACGGACGTCGACAGGGGAAACACCCTACTCTCTGGTATATGGCCTGGAGGCAGTCCTACCCATAGAAGTCTAGATACCTTCTCTCAGGATTATGAAGGATGCGGGTTTGAACGAAGACGACTGGATCCAAACCCGGCTTGATCAGTTAAATCTAATCGATGAAAAGAGGCTTACTGCTATCTGCCATGGTCAGACGTACCAAAAGCGAATGATCAAGGCTTTTAACAAGAAAGTCAGGCGTCAAGAATATCAAGTCGGGGATCTGGTGATCAAACGCATCATACTGCCGCAAGGTGATCCCAGGGGAAAATGGACTCCCACATACGAAGGGCCATTTGTGGTTAGGAACATTTTCTCGGGAGGAGCTATGATTCTAACCACCATGGACGGTGACGACCTTCCTCACCCTGTCAATGTAGACATAGTGAAAAGATACTACACATAATCAAAGACCCGCTAGGTCGACTGGTTTAGGCAAAAATAAGGGCTTCCCGGCGAACCAAAAGGGTTTGGGCAAAAGTAAGGGATGAAAATAAAAAAAATTGTACACCCGGCAAGTTGAAAACCCGAAAGGGAGGCTTGGGTAAAAAAGGGTATCCCGGTGGATTGAAAACCCGAAAGGAAAGTCCAGGCAAAAGTTAGGGATTGAAGCGTATCACTATGTCTCATTGGATCATTTTGCGACCAGACTTCGGTATCGACTATCAAGCTCGGACGACGCCAATCAATCTGATCAACCTTCGGCCAAGTAGCAAAGTGATGAGACGCTTGAAGATATAAAGGCAATAGCAGAGTTGGAACCCAATGGGGTCGTTTCACATAGCTGTTTTTCTTTCTTTTTCACAAATTGTAATTTCTTTTGACGGTGTTCTCTTACTAGGACGTCAGCCTCCTTGTACAAAATGCCTATTACAGGCCAATTTCAAAATCAATACAAGTCATTTTTACAAAACTTCAGTTTGTTTCTTTTTTCTTTTTCTGTTTTGTTTCGCAAGAACGTCCAATGATTTATTTTTTATATATGCATTTGAAAATGATTGTTGCTCATAAATATTTTCATAAGAAACAAAAGACAATTACTCGTAATTCCAGAAACAAGGAAAATAAGAAGTATCGAACCCTACAATCACTTTGCCTCACAGGTATCGGGATAGAGTTAGCTTTGGAACATGATTTTTGATACATACACTCCCCCACAGAGTAAAAGTACCCAGAGGCATTGATGTCATCTTTCTCGAAACAGGACATAACTATCCCCAGCCGAGGTTCGTAATCGCGGGCGAGTCAACAAATTTCATCCCCCAAGAGGAGTCTATTTCTACAGATACAGAAGCTCAATCTCCAACAGAGCTCGTCACTTCCAGTGATGGAATTTCATCCCCAGCTAAGTTTTCTCCTCCAGATCGGCAGGTCTACCAACAGAGTATCTCTTCCCCCAAAGTCTGGTCCCCGCAGAGTTATTCTCCAGCATCTCTTCTCGACAGAATATTCACAAATCTCCAGCAATCGTCAGGGATTTATTTTCCCAGACACGAGCATATCCCGATAGCATTTCATAAACATACATTATGACATACACATACATATCATATACAGCGTAATCTCATTTATTTTGAGAACATCATCTCACCCTGCATTTCATGCATCACATATAACTAACCCTGATATCTTTTCAGGAAAAGACGATCAGCTTCGACGAATCCAGCAGTTATACAGATCACATATGCAGACAACTAATGGAAACTCAGTTCCCGAAATCAAACGGGTCAACCAATCTACATTATCATAACAAACTTATAACCTTACCCTTGTTCATCCTGAAGTTTTACACAAACTTATAACCTTACCCCGGTTCATCCTGAAGTTTTACACAAACTTATAACCTTACCCCGATTCATCCTGAAGTTTTACACAAACCTATAACCTTACCCCAGTTCATTCTGAAGTTTTACACAAACTTATCACAAAGTAACCTCACCCAAGTTCATTTGGAAGTTTTACACGAACGTATCACGAAGTAACCCTACTATCCAGGTTCCTTCTCACAACCCTACTACCCAGGATTTCATATCGAAGTAACCCTACTATCCAGGTTCCTTCCCACGGCCCTACTACCCAGGCTTTCATATCGAAGTAACCCTACTATCCAGGTTCCTTCTCACATCCCTACTATCCAGGCTTTCATATCGAAGTAACCCTACTATCCAGGTTCCTTCTCATAGCTCTACTATCCAGGCTTTCATATCAAAGTAACCCTACTATCCAGGTTCCTTCTTACAGCCCTATTATCCAGGCTTTCATATCGAAGTAACCCTACTATTCAGGTTCCTTCTCACAGCCCTACTATCTAGGCTTTCATATCGAAGTAACCCTACTATTCAGGTTCCTTCTCACAGCCCCACTATCCAGGCTTTGATATCGAAGTAACCCTACTATCCAGGTTCCTTCTCACGACCCTACTATCTAGGTTTTCATATTGAAGCAACCCTACTATCCAGGTTCCTTCTCACAGCCCTACTATCCAGGATTTCATATCGAAGCAACCCTACTATCCAGGTTCCTTCTCATAACCTTACTATCCAGGTTCCTCCTCTCTTATCTCCAGATGGCAGTCCACAACATTGTAAGATCGGGACCTAATCAAACATGATTGGTTTCGCATTTCCCCAGTAAATCGCGGTGTAGCATATACCCTGACCAGATACGCAGTACACTTCCGCTTCCTCAAGCCAGAGTTATTCCCCAGTAGAGTAACAGACAATTGAAGCTCCTAAAACTCTATTTCTCCCAAGACAGGAAATCAACATCCCCTAGATGGCATCTTTAAGCCCATCTCCTGCAATTCTCTGTCACATCCAGGATGGCATCTTTAAGCCCATCTCCGACAATCTTCAATCCTCAACCTCCAAATGGCTTCTGTAAGCCCATTCCCGATATCACAAATCAAGTGCCACTTCATGCGAGTGCAAATTTCTGGGCACTCTAGTGTTCAATCATCTTTCACCTTCAGATCACGCAAGGCAGCGCAGCCAATCTACATCCTCATGTTTAAGAATATTGAACAGGGGCAGTTATTGTACCCCAAAATTTGTCCTCCTATTTTATTCAACAAATGTCAATTGAGGTCCCCAAGTTGCTCAAGGAAGTCCAAGAGTTGACCAGACAAACTCTCTCCTAAGACAGTGCACCTCAAAATTAGGGTTTCTATTTTCATCAATATTGGTGAGCCACAAAAGCCCCAAATGATTTCCAAGGTCCTAATATGCTCCCAAGATCATCCATGCCAATTTTCATGCCCTGCACAAGAAGTTTGCTCAGTCAACTGCTCAGATGCTTGAGAATCAATTGTACTAGATCAAAAGTCAACTGTGGCCCACATACAGTCAAACTTCAAGATTTTTGGTCAAGATCAACATTTAGAAGTTATAACCATCATTTTATCAAGGGTTGATCATGATTCCTCAAGGAATGCTCCAAATTCATCAAAACCCAAAAGTTGCTAAATTAGGGTTTCTCAGTAAAAGTCAACCCAACTTTGACCAAGCATAACTTCTTCATACTTTATCAGAAATTTTCCATCCAAATATCATTTTGAAAAGGTTGTAATTCCCTACAATTCATCTTCAGCTCACAAGTTCAAAATATTCACTCATAAAAAGATATGGATTTTGACATTATGGGTCATTTTGAAAAGTCAACAAAAACACCTTTTGGGTCAAAGCTCCATACATGAACATGGAAGACCCAATTGAGATGAGACCAAAAGGGTTTGTTAGGGAACATCCTAAGCATTATAAAAAGTCCAAGAACACCCTCCTAGGGTCAAAATTGAGAGAGTTGTGCATTGTCAAAATTGGCAATTTTTGGAAAATTGTCAAAAGTCAACATTGATCAAATTTGCATTTTTTCCAAAGGGGCCCATGTTTTCTTGCTTGAAACATGTTTCTAATAGGACCCACGACCCCTATGCTTTTCCACCTATTATTTTATTACATTTATCATTTATTTTGATTTTTTATTCATTTAAATCTAAATAAATCAAATTAAATGGTAAAATAATGAAAACAAATCAAATCTTGGAATTTTTGTGCATATTTTGAGTCCATATATAGCTAGCATGCCAGCCAATTCGTGCAAGGCTCATTAGGGTTGAAAAAGATTGGATTGAAGCAATTTTTGGAAAGAAATCATACATGAAGAAAATCAAATCAAATCTCCATTATTTCTCAAGATTCATGTCAATTTTGTTAACCTAATTTAGTCTCCTACATATACACAACAACTCCAGACCATAAGCACAAGGATTGGAGGCGTGAAACAGCAAGAACAAAATTGAAATTTTGGACAAAAAGTGTGAGATCAAAATCCACTCTAGAGCCATCCTCACGGAGATTTAAAGATTCCAATCTATTCCAGGACATCCCAAAAAGCTATTCCACCCATCCTCAGGCTTCAAAATGCCAGGAATCGTGCCCACCATCAACCACGGTTTGCCCAAAAACTTGATTCTGATTTCCTTGATTTTGGCAGTATTAGCATGTTTTGATTATATATTCTTGTTCATCATCTTGTTTGCAAGCGATTGGCACCATTTAATTTCATTTACAGCGCGAGAATCACATAATGCCATAGCTAGGGTTTGCGAGCTCGTTTTGGGGTTTCTTAGCTTTGGCAAAATTAGGCCTGATAATGGGTACCATGATGATCAGGGCTTCAAACCCAGTTGATTCATGGTCACCAATTGAATTTATATTGCGTGTACAGGATTTTTGAGATGGACAGTTTTATAGCTATGAACAAACGTCCGTAGGTAAAAGTCTCCCATCTAAAACAACGGTCCAAGGGAGACGACGATGGCGTGTCAAGCAACCATTGGGGCGTTTGAAAATTCGCGCGCGTTTTGAGCATGGCAATTGATTTTGCTTTTGATTTATTGTTTTTATTATGTTAACAATTAACTAATGCAACACAATTGGTAGGATGAGGGGGCCTATGAGGTACACGTCTTGGGTTCGATCCCAGGCGTGTACTTTTGTATTTTTTTTCTTCTAATTCCATTACAGATCCAATGCAATGCATCATCCCATGCAAATCATGTACCATCAATGTACATTCATTGGATGCCCAGCTGGCTAGATCTCACGCTTCTCCAATGAAGGTTCATGGTACTCCTCTAGGTCAATGCTACACCAGATCCCAAAGTTGACCAGGCCTGGAGCTTAATGGGCCAAAGAATTTTAGATTAACACCCCCAACATTGCTATTCAACACAGGCCCATTTCTAAATCTTTTTGTTTATTTTCTTATTTTTCTTTATTCTTTGCAATTTATTTATTTATTTTATTTTTTAAAATCAACTTTTTTCATAAAAATCCCAAAATCAAGAATTCACAAATTTAGAATTAGTTTTTTATTTCAAATTTAATTTTTAATTAATTAGCTTAATTTAATTTAGGGTAACTTTAACTTATTTTTATAATTAAAATCAATTAGAAAACTAGGTTTAAATTCTTAATTTAATTATTTTCCTTTTTTTCAAGCAAAAACACAAAAAATAGGTTAACTTAATTATTTTTCTTAAATTAAAGTTAATTAGTATTTAGGTTCCTTTTTTTAATTCTATTATTCCTTATTTTCTTAAAAACCAAAAATGACAAAAAATGATTTTTCTTTAATCAATTGCAATTAGATTTAGTCAAGGGTCAAAACCCTAATTTCTCTCGCATTTAATTTATCACGCGTTTTAATTTTCTTTCTTGTTATTATTGTAATTGCTCTGAGGTTGTAATAGTCTTTTAAACTAGGGTTTTATTTACTGTTTAATTTCCCCCATTTTTGGTTATGTAATTAATCCAATCCCCGAAGCCTTGTAATAGCTAGGTTTATTTTTCGCACTTTAAATTCCCGCAATCTTTAATTGTCTAGATGAATGGCTAATAGGATTGTATGGCAAGAATGTCTAAAAAATTAAAACGATAGATCACCTAATGTGTAAAGATTAAATAACTGAAACAAATCATATCCACATATTCACTCCTAGGGTTTACCTCACTTCGGTTGCCTTCGGTAAACGGTCATGAAGCATAGGATGTTTTAGTGGCTATCCTCTATGTCTCAAAAGATAAAAAAATGACCCTTTCGACTGTTGCCTCGGAAAAGATCTTTAGGACTCTAGGATGGTTACTAAGGTGTCCTAACATTGCTTTTGTGACCGTACATCCCTTTCGAATGTCCCTTACAACTCCAACGATGGTGCTACCTACTCCTTAATGGTAGGATAACACTGTCTAAAGGAAATCAGAACAAACAATCTTTTTTCGAGTAGGTAGAATCTTAAGTACTTGCTCAATGAAAACTTTTCACACAAACACCTGTCAAAACAGATTTTCAAAACAAACTTCATCACATCCTTGAGGACTGATACAAGGGTTATCACGAAGTAAACATTTTCAAGACAAACACACACAAGCAATTTGAAAAAAATGAGCAAGTACCTAAGAGCCCGTAGATAACTACGGATAAAATGGGTGCTAACACCTTCCCTTTCTATAATCTACCCCCATACTCAGAATATCTCGAAAAAAGGTTTTTCCTGTTCTTTTCCCTTTTCCATGATTGGATGAAATAAAAGTCGGTGGCGACTCTTACTTACCGCGACATTTTGCAAACAAAAAACGCAAAATGCAAACCAGTATTAAATAGTCGGTTCTGCCACTGTATCACAGGTACCAACTGATAATCTGGAAAGGTGAAACAGTGATGTGCATGGTCAAAGAAATGGAATAGAACACTCATCATGTCTTCTTCAAAACCTGGGGTAACCAGACTGAGTAGTCGACCATGCCTTTTGATGAATTGAGATCTTTCGGGAACCCTTGAAACTAACTCCCTAAGATGAGAAGGTACCCTTACAAAGTTGATCCAGATAGTGTTTCTGTGAGCGGAGGCCATAACCTACAAAAAAGAACAAAGATAAATCCCTTGGTCCTTGAAATGGTTAGTGAAAATGATGATATGGCATGATGTCATGATGTTATGATGTCATGTTCAAACAATTAATCATACATAAACAAAACACACAAGGCCTTAGGTTCAAGCTTGCATGGAGTTTGTAGGTAAGTACCATCTTGAGTTTTAGTTGGCTCAACCTATCCTAAAAGAAGTAACCGGGTTCTAGGAGTCTCAATATCACCGATATTTCTCTCAGGCATTGTTTTAACACATCATCTAATTTGCAACCAAAATATCCTGAGGGTATGATCTCAATGAGTGTAGTATCGAGTATCAATCAACTTCAGTATGCACCAAATCCTTCCATCTCACTACTTTCTAATGGCTAAGTCGTGTCAACTAAGGTTCTACGGTTAGTTAGTGCTTATGACACCACGTGGCAGCCCAACATTCTCCTTGACTAACTCAAGGGACACCAGCACCAACCAATATGTCACACTAATGTAGCCATCACTTTAACCATAGCGTTATACGCAGTATAGTTTTCACGATCTATTGCTACTTACCTAAAATGCCCCCAGATCCGGGTATAGGCTCTTTACAAAAATGAACCCTAGCAAAGCCCCAAAATGTAAAGCATATAAATCAAGCAAGTAAAGCATTTTAAATGTGATCTAACTCTAAGTTAACCCCACTTTAGTTTATTCTCCAATAGAGTCGCCAGTCCTGTAGTACGGTGGGAGAACTGACTTTTGGTTTTGCATTTTATCGCAAATGTTGCAGATAGCAAGAGTCGCCACCGACTTTTCTTTTATCTAATAAAGGAAAGGGTGAAAAGAACAGGAAAGACCTTTGAGAATTTTTTGAGTAAGGGGGGTAGGTTATGAAAATGGAAGGTGTTAGCATCCTTTTCATCCGTAGTTATTTACGGGTGCTTAATCGCTAGCTCACTTTTTGAAAATGCTTTGTGTTTGTGTGTTTTGAAAATATTTTGAAAAATGCCTAAGTGCGACAATTTTGTAATGATTCTCGTATCGTTTAGAATGCATACAAAATGTTTATTTTGAAAATATTTGTTAAAAAAAGTGTCATTGTGTGAAAAAATGTTTTTGAAATGTTCGTGAGCAAGCGATTAAGAACTATCTACCTACTCAAAAGTCTTTCGTGTTATTTTCCTCTTCCTTTAGATAGTGTTGTCCTACCATTAGTTAGTAGGAATCTCTGTCATTGTATGTTTGAGGGATAGGTGTAATCTCAAGCCTCAACTCAACTTTAGTTTTGATGAAAGACAAACAAGCACTATGGCAAGAAGGAAAAGAAGTGGAATTAGCTTAAAGCATCATTCACTCAAAGCTTCAAGGATCATGGCAAGCAAACAAGTATATCAATTCTCATTTGAACTAAATTGATTAGAAATGCTCAAAAATGATATACACACTTGCAACAACACTTCACTTAAAGTTTAAAGCAAATTCTAAGTTTTTCACTATTGTAAATCGATTAACACATCATGTAAATCGATTTACACATGTTTTTTTTAAAAACTGATTGCCCCTGGCAGCAATCGATTTACATGGAGTGTAAATCGATTGATTACTGAACTGAGTTAATTTTTTAACACTAGTAAATCGATTAACACATCATGTAAATCGATTTACACTTCAAATTTTTGAAAACAAGAACGTTAGAAACCCGTGCAATCGATTTACATCTAATGCTAATCGATTTACACGTTGTAATTTTTGAAAAATCTGAACTTGATTCAAGATATCCTTCACACCTTTTCTCCAATGGTTGCATGGTCATACATTGCATCTTCTCAAGTTTTACAAACAGAAAAGTGGTATCCATTTGGAAAGGTATCTTGATTGCTTTAAATACTAAATCTTTCAAATTATAAAACAACTCTTCTCTCATGCAATAATTCTGAACTTTGTAAAATATTCAAACTTCATATTCCTTATTTTTTAAGAACAAAGATTTTCTGCACTTTCACAAATATAAGAACAAAAATCTTTGAGAATTTTCTAACCATTGTGTTACAGTTTGAATTGCTTACAAGAGAAGAAAGAAGAAACTTCATTGAAGTCACTCTATGTGATCAACATCTTTCAAGAAATCATATTTCATAGAATTATACTAAGTGTAACTTATTTCCAGGATTGTTGGAATTAAGTATTAGAATACTTTTGTACCTTCTTGTCCATTGTTGGAAACAAGAGGTATCTTTTGAGAGGATTGTTCTCAAAAGACTTATTGGAAATCCAAGAGGGTGTTCTTGGTATTTGTCAGTGTCTTTAGTTGATAAGACTAGGAAGAGTCTTGTAAAAGTTCTAACAAAATAGTGAAATCTCTTGCGTGTTTGCAAGGGGACTGGACGTACTTCCGGGGTGTGGAAGGAACCAGGATAAATATCCGTGTCTCTTTACTTTCTGCACTTTACCGTTTTCCATAGCACTAAAACAAAACCAGAAAGTGTAAAATAAATCAAAAATCGACCACCACCTAATTCACCCTCCCTCTTAGGCGCAATCTTAAACTTACAATTGGTATCAGAGCAGGTTATAGGTAACCTGCTCCTAGATATCCAGAATGGCTTCCACAAATCAACAACCCGTTTTCAGAGATGGTGGTAGTAACAACAAGCCTCCTCTATTTTGTGGCGAATACTTTGATTTTTGGAAAATACGCATGAGGGCGCATCTAGAATCACAAGGAGAAGAAATCTGGGATGCCGTAGAAAATGGTCCATTCATTCCTATAACAGTTATCAACGGTGTCGGCACGGCTAAACCCAAAACTGCATGGGATGATGATGACAAGAAAAAAGTCCTCTATGATAAAAAGGCTGTAAATCTATTTCAAGGTGCATTATGCATGGATGAGTTTTTTCGTGTATCTGCATGTAAATCAGCGAAAGAAATATGGGACACCTTGGTACAAACACATGAAGGAACCGTTGAAGTTAAGAGATCAAGGCTGAATACTTTAAGTCAAGAATACGAGTTATTTTGAATGCAGCCCGGAGAAACCATTATCGACCTACAAAAGAGATTCATCCACTTAACAAATCACTTAAGTGCTCTTGGTAAAACCTTGACAAATGATGAACTAAACTTGAAAGTCCTTAGATCATTTAGGGAATGGCAACCAAAGGTAACGGCAATCTCGGAAAAGAAGAGTCTCTTCGCAATGACTTCCGCTACATTATTTGGCAAACTTCAAGAATACAAAATGGAACTCGGTAGACTTGAAAAACATGAGAATCTAGAAAAGAAATCCAAAAACATTACTTTAAAAATTGATTCAAAGGAAGTAGTAAAAGAAGACAATCCGGAAGAAGATGAAAATTTCATGCTTCTTGTTAAAAGACTTGGGAAGTTTTTTGGCAGAAATGACAAGGGCGGATCTTAGGCAAATAAGCGAAAGCACTTCAAGAAAAGAGAAGCCTCCACATCAACACAAGATGTCTCATGTTATGAATGTGGAAAGCAAGGACATATCAAGCCAAACTGTCTAAATCTCCCAAAGAAAAACGGATTCAAAGGAAAGGACTCAAAATACAAGAAAGCCTACATAACATGGGGAGATAATGATATGAGTAGTACATCGGAATCAGAAAGCAACGAATGTGCAAATTTAGCCTTAATGGCATCGCATCACTCCGACGACGAAGAAGAGGTTAGTAATGAATTTAATCTTTTTGATGATGATGTTCAAGGTGCCATTCATGAACTCTTGAAAGAATGCAAAAGTTTATACAAAAAGGTGTCAAGCCAAGAAAAAGAACTTCTAATTTGTCACGAAAAAATTGACACCGTGACTAAAGATTTTGATCTTCAAAAACAGAATTTTATAAAAGAAAAGGAAAACTTTGCATGCACCAAGTGTGAATCAAATGTCTTTCAAATTGTTCAATTGAAAAGAGTCATTGAACGATATGAAAAAGGACAAATAGGATTGGAAGAATTACGAAGCCAACAATGTTATCCAAATGATAAAAGAGGTCTTGGTTATGTGAATACTAAGAAACCAAGTAACAATCCCACTATTTTTGTAAAGGCTAGTAATAGTTCCAATCCCAAGATAGTAGAAAATAAGCAAGTTGTTCATAATCATCAAAAGAAAAAGCCTAATGTATCTAAAAGAAAACAAATTCCTAGATACAAGAGCAAATTTGTTCCAAACTGTTTTTACTGTGGTATTGTTGGACACACACCTAATGCATGCTATATTAGAAATTTCAGTATGGCTAGTGGACACTATGTATGGGTGAAAAAGGGAACTAACTATGAAGGACCCAAGGCCACTTGGGTACCTAACAAGAAATAATTTGTTTTTGTAGGTATGCTTGAAATCCACATCAAACCTTTGGTATCTTGACAGTGGATGTTCAAAGCATATGACAGGAGATGTACATCAATTTTCATATCTAGTACATAAAGCCAAAGGGTATGTCACCTATGGAGACAACACCAAAGGAAAGATTCTTGGTGTTGGAATAGTTGGCACACCTCCATCCATTAAAATTGAGGATGTTCTCTATGTTGAAGGATTAAAGCACAACTTTCTTAGCATAAGTCAACTTTGCGATAAAGGGTTCAAAATCAAATTCAGCAAAGAAGAATGCCTAATTATATATGAGGCAACCAATGAGGTAAAACTCAAAGGTATAAGATCTAACAATATTTTTATGATTACTTTAGATGATTTGTCTATGAAGGTACAATGTCTCATGGTAAACAACAATGACGCTTGGTTATGGCACAAGAGGATTGCTCACATACACATGGAGCACTTGAACAAATTAGTTAAGCATGACTTAGTTATTGGTCTACCAAAGATGAAATTCATCAAAGACAAATATTTTAGTGCATGCCAAAAGGGAAAACAAACCAAATCAAATTTCAAACTAAAGAATGTGGTTTCAAAAACCAGACCACTTCAATTGTTGCACATGGATCTTTTTGGTCCATCTAGAACAAGAACCTTCGGAGGTAACATTTATGCTTTAGTTATTGTAGATGATTTTTCCCGTTTTACTTGGACTTTGTTTTTAGTGCACAAACATGACGCATTCAAGGCATTCAAGAGATATGCAAAACAAGTTCAAAATGAAAAGTCATTAAAGATAACATCAATCCGAAGTGATCATGGTGGAGAGTTCCAAAACAGTCTGTTTAAAGAATTTTGTGAAGAAAATGGGATCTTCCACAATTTTTCAGCACCAAGAACTCCACAACAAAATGGAGTAGTTGAAAGGAAAAATAGGTCTTTGATAGAACTTGCAAGAACCATGCTAAGTGACTCAAGTTTGCCTAAATATTTTTGGGCGGATGCGGTAAGCACGGCATGTTACGTAAGCAATCGCGTGATCATAAGACCTATACTAAAGAAAACTCCATATGAGATTTACAAAGGAAGAAAACCAAATATCTCTCACTTTCACATTTTTGGGTGCAAATGTTTTGTCCTTAACAACGACAAAGACAATCTCGGTAAGTTCGATGAAAAATCGGATGAAGATTTACCTCATGAGAATTCATGCGAAGGTGGCAAAATTGTAAACCCGGAACAAACACATGAACTTTCACATCAAAATGGAAATGATGATGGTTTTCTTCAAGAATGAAGAACTCATTGTGATCATCCAATTGACAACATAATTGGAGATATTAGCAAAGGGGTATCTACACGGCTAAATCTTAAGGATGCATGCTTAAATATGGCTTTTGTATCTCAAGTTGAACCTACCAAAGTGGCTCAAGCACTAGAAGATGATCAATGGATCCTTGCCATGCAAGAGGAGCTAAACCAATTCGAGCGGAACGAAGTTTGGGAACTTGATCCTAATCCAGGAAATAAACGTATCATTGGAACCAAATGGTTATTCAAAAACAAGATGGATGAAAATGGTATAATCACTCGAAACAAGGCAAGACTAGTTGCTCAAGGATACAACCAAGAGGAAGGAATTGATTTTGAAGAAACTTTTGCTCCGGTAGCACGTTTGGAAGCATTAAGACTATTACTTGCATATGCATGCTCATTGGAATTTGAACTTTTTCAAATGGATGTAAAAAGCGCATTTCTCAACAGATTCATAAATGAAGAAGTCTATGTAAAGCAACCTCCCGGATTTGAAGACTTCAAACATCCTAATCATGTCTTCAAATTTGAAGAAAGCTCTCTATGGGCTGAAGCAAGCACCAAGGGCATGGTATGATACACTAAGCGCATTCCTATGTGAAAAAGGATTTGTAAAGGGTAAAGTTGATACCACTCTCTTCATAAAAAATGTTAATCATCATACTTTACTTGTACAAATCTATGTAGATGATATTGTTTTCGGTTCAACTATCCAAAATATGTGCAAGGAATTTTCATCTATGATGCAAGGAGAGTTTGAGATGTCTATGATGGGAAGATTGAATTTCTTTCTCGGTCTTCAAATTAAGCAACTCAAACACGGTATCTTCATAAACCCATCAAAATACTGCAAAGACCTTATAAAGAAGTTTGAGATGGAAAGCAGTAAAGAAAGTGCAATTCCTATGGGATCTGGCACCTATCTTGATCCAGATGAATCAGGGAACTCTATTGACATAACTAAGTATCGTGGAATGATTGGCTCTCTTCTCTATTTAACAGCAAGTAGACCTGACATCATGTTCAGCGTTTGCCTATGTGCAAGATATCAAGCCAATCCTAAAGAGTCTCACCTTGCAGCAATCAAGCACATAATAAAATATCTCAAAGGAACAACCAACATCGGATTATGGTATCCAAAAAGTAGTATGTGCAATCTAGTTGGTTATTCTGATGTTGACTATGCAGGTTGTAAGACTGATCGCAAAAGTACAAGTGGAACATGTCACATTCTCGGAAATGCCTTGGTTTCATGGTCATGCAAAAAGCAAGCAAGCGTCGCTCTCAGCACTGTCGAAGCAGAATACATTGCGGCTGGAAGTGGATGCGCTCAAATTCTTTGGCTAAAACAACAGTTACTTGACTATGGAGTAAACCTTGGATGCATTCCACTTCGATGTGATAACACAAGCGCGATCAACATTACAAAAAATCCAGTTATGCATTTCTGGACAAAACACATTGACATCAGACACCATTTCATCAGAGATCACGTACTCAAAGGAGATGTCGAGATTACTTTTATGGACACTCAAAATCAACTCGCGGACATTTTCACAAAACCACTTGTAAAGGATGCATTCTTCAAAATTCGTCGTGAACTTGAAATCCTAGATGAACAAGATATATAAGGTGCACTCTATCCTTAACTATACATTAATGTACATATATATGGGCTTAGAAAATGTTTCAAATGTTAAAAAAAAATTTTAAAATTTTTTTTAGAAGTAAATCAATTTACCAAGTGTGTAAATCGATTTACCACTGAAGCAAAACTCTTTTTTAATAAAATCTTTTTGAGTAAATCGATTTACCAAGTATGTAAATCGATTTACCATTGAACCAAAATCAATTTTAATAAAATATTTTTTGTGTAAATCGATTTATCAAATGGGAAAATCGATTTATCACTGAAACTGAAGCATTTTTATTTAATTTTTCACTATGCAAATCGATTGATCCTACACACCAATCGATTTACACCTGTTCAGCATGTGATATTTTTATGAGTCTTTAATATATTGGTCAACCTTACCTTGCCTCTCAACCTCCCACCTTCTTTTTGACCAATCATGTAACCTTGACCAACCCCACTCAATTAAGTCTCATAAAGACCTCACTTACCCTACTCTACTATTTAATCTCACCAAAACTCCCTCACTATCTCATAACACCAAAACTCACTCACTATCTCATAACAACACCAAAATATCTCTATCTTCCTTACTCAAAACCCTAACCATCGCCATGGCTCCCAAAAGAAAAGCAACAGCCTCAGAAAAAGGAAAGAAGAAAACTGTTGCAGCCTCTGAAAACTCATTGCTCGAGTACCTCTTGGATACACAACGTGAAAGATTCATCAAGCACTTTCAAAGGAAAATAATTTCAGCTCCCAAATTCGGAAGAGAGAATTCTTCTACAGCATTGGCCGGTTGTCAGAAGCAGAATACAGTTCAAAGCGGATCCGTAGTCTTGGTGGTGTTTTTCCGGCTCGGGACACTTGGAGTGCTGGTAATTTTCACATTGATGATAGATTGTTCCATTATTTTCTGGTATATATTTTATTTCCTAGAGCAGGAAATCATTGTACTGTAACCGATCTAGAATTGCAAATTCTCTATGTAAGGAAAAATGGAATTTCGGTAAACTGGGCTAAACTGATTGTGCTGCATATGCTAAGAGTTGCCACAAGGGCTACTTTTCTGCCATATGCATACTTCATCACAAGGATCTTGGAAGCATTTGATATTGATTTTACTGGGTTTGAGAGGGTTGAAATGGATCCAATCAGCAATAGGATCTCCATCAAAAATGTTGATTCTCGGATGGGTGTTCATTTCGATTCTGAAGCAAAAACCATCACATATATTGGAGAGGATGTTGTAGGTGATGAAGGAAATAATGCGGATGAAGAAGAAAATGAAGTTCCTCCTCCTGCTGCCCTTCTGGTCCAACCAACCAAGATGTTATGGATTATATGACTCAACAGTTTGCATCTCTCAACACTAACATCAATGCTCAATGGACCGCGATAAATGATTCTACCTCCTCTCGCATCAATGCTTTTCAGAATGATGTGAACCAACAATTTTCATACCTCTACTCACATCTCCATATTCCTCCATACGATCCAAACAATCCAGCACCTCCGCCTCCTCAATACACCGAACCACCTCTACAACAATAGTTTCCATATCAAGGACCCTTCTAATATTTTCCTGGCCAATATTATTAAATTCCTGTTCTTTATCATTATGTTTTTTGTTTGATAATTGCTTCAAGTGTTAGTTTTGTATTATGTGTATTTGAACTTCGTACGATATTTTTAGAAATTTGCGTTTTAGTTTATGTTCATATATGTTTCAAATTGTTATAAGTATCATTTTATGTTACATCTTTCCCTTCTTTTTGATAATGTCAAAGGGGGAGAAGGATGTGATAGCACTTTATGGTTGTTTGTTTCAGTTTTCTTTTCAGGGCAAGTTTTCAAATCTTTTTCTCCATAGGGGAAAAAATCTATCTTAGGGGGAGAAAACTCCTTTTGCTCCAATTCTGAACAACTCATAAAGAAAGATGATTTATCATCATCAAAAAGGGGGAGAATATAATCTCAAGCCTCAACTTTAGTTTTGATGAAAGACAAACAAGCACTATGGCAAGAAGGAAAAGAAGTGGAATTAGCTTAAAGCATCATTCACTCAAAGCTTCAAGGATCATGGCAAGCAAACAAGTATATCAATTCTCATTTGAACTAAATTGATTAGAAATGCTCAAAAATGATATACACACTTGCAACAACACTTCACTTAAAGTTTAAAGCAAATTCTAAGTTTTTCACTAATGTAAATCGATTAGCACATCATGTAAATCGATTTACACATGTTTTTTTTAAAAACTGATTGCCCCTGGCAGCAATCGATTTACATGGAGTGTAAATCGATTGATTACTGAACTGAGTTAATTTTTTAACACTAGTAAATCGATTAACACATCATGTAAATCGATTTACACTTCAAATTTTTTGAAAACAAAAACGTTAGAAACCCGTGCAATCGATTTACATCTAATGCTAATCGATTTACACGTTGTAATTTTTGAAAAATCTGAACTTGATTCAAGATATCCTTCACACCTTTTCTCCAATGGTTGCATGGTCATACATTGCATCTTCTCAAGTTTTACAAACAGAAAAGTGGTATCCATTTGGAAAGGTATCTTGATTGCTTTAAATACTAAATCTTTCAAATTATAAAACAACTTTTCTCTCATGCAATAATTCTGAACTTTGTAAAATATTCAAACTTCATATTTCTTATTTTTTAAGAACAAAGATTTTCTGCACTTTCACACATATAAGAACAGAAATCTTTGAGCATTTTCTAACCATTGTGTTACAGTTTGAATTGCTTACAAGAGAAGAAAGAAGAAACTTCATTGAAGTCACTCTATGTGATCAACATCTTTCAAGAAATCATATTTCATAGAATTATACTAAGTGTAACTTATTTCCAGGATTGTTGGAATTAAGTATTAGAATACTTTTGTACCTTGTTGTCCATTGTTGGAAACAAGAGGTATCTTTTGAGAGGATTGTTCTCAAGAGACTTATTGGAAATCCAAGAGGGTGTTCTTGGTATTTGTTAGTGTCTTTAGTTGATAAGACTAGGAAGAGTCTTGTAAAAGTTCTAACAAAATAGTGAAATCTCTTGCGTGTTTGCAAGGGGACTGGACGTACTTCCGGGATGTGGAAGGAACCAGGATAAATCTCCGTGTCTCTTTACTTTCTGCACTTTACCGTTTTCCATAGCACTAAAACAAAACCAGAAAGTGTAAAATAAATCAAAAATCGACCACCACCTAATTCACCCCCCCCCCCTCTTAGGCGCAATCTTAAACTTATAATAGGCACGAGTCATCGTACAGTCATAAAGGAAACATATAGGGATACCTTTAGCAATTCGAAGGGACTATCATGATGTATTTGTAGGCAACATCGAGCGACAAGATCATTTACTGAAGGCAGCATCAAAGGGTCATCGAGGGACTATGATCTTTATGATGATTTTTAACTGAGGGTCTTTGCTAATGGTATCCCTACATTCGAGGGACGTGACTGTTTTCCGAAGGCAACAAGTGGAGTCACTCTAGAGGTGCGTGTGTGAATAGTTGTAGCGATAAAAAATGTAGTGGGGTAAATCGTAGATCGAGCTATTAATTAACTCGACTCACAAAATCAAGAGTCGCCACTGCGCTTTATTAGGGAAAAGGGAAAAGAGCAAAATAAAACCCTTAAATATGCAATGTAAAATAATACGTAAAAATAATGAAAATACAATGCATTTTTTGAAAGAGATCTAGAGTTTGGGGGTTGGTTATGCAATGGGAAGGTATTAGCACCCAATGCATATGCGGTACTCTGTAGGAACCTTTTGTAATATCTGTTTTTTTTTTAAATTGTGTCTTTGATTAAAATGACTTATTTGATTAAAATGGGTATGGACGAAATTTTGAAGATACGATGACCTAGTGTCGAAGTTTTGACTTAAAAGATGTGAGTTTTAAAAATTGAGCCTTTTAGGAAAATTAACTTAAGTTTAGTAAAATAGTAAACAAAAAATGAATGAAGGTATTCGCACAATCGTATAAGACGTATTTTTGATGACATGAATTCAACAAAATTAAAATATTTCCCTTGGAATTGAGACGGACGAAAGATATAAAGATTAAACGATTGATAATAAAGTTAATTAAAATGACAATTGAATAATTAAATAAATAATGAAAATTAAATTATACTAGCATGTATTGTCAAACAAAAATTAAATAAAAGATTAGTTTATAAGCATGTATTGGAATAATTAGTAAACAGAAAAATTAAATATAGACTAATTTGATAATATGTTTTTGAATAAACAAGAATTAAATAAAAGATAATTTATTAGCATGTTTTTGAATAAATAAATAGAAAAAATTAAATAAAGACTAAATTATAAAAAGCGTGTATTTTGAATAATTATAAATGGAAAAAATTAAATAAGAGACTAATTTAATAACATGTACTTAAACAAATAACAAAAATCGAATAAAAGATTAATTATAATAGGATGTTTTTCTGTATTTTATAATAAGGGGTAAATAATAGAAATCTAAAATAATGTTGTTATCATATATTAATGAAAATGGGATATAATAGCTAAAAGAATCAAGAAAAAAGAAAAATGGCCTAGTTGAGAGTTGAACTCGAGTCCTCTAGATTAGAGCAAACGCGCCTTGCCAACTGAATTGTATTGTTATTCATTATTATCTACGATTCTATTCAAATATAAAGGGAATGGTGATAATTGGATTGGGCCAAAAGGCCCAAAGGTTGACCCGTTTCGAAAAAAGAACAAAGGAAAAGTTGTAACCCTAATACTAAACAAGAAGCGTCGCGGTATTGTCTGTCTAAGGAAGGGAATAGACAGAATTACATTATTATTAATATCAATAAGAAACTTTGTTTTCCCAGATTTAAATTATTATTATTAATAGCATGTATTATTGATACCATAAAAAACAAAAAACCAAATAACACTCTCTCTCTAAACTGATTCACCACCATCTCGGTTCCTTCAAACAATCCTTCCCTCTCTTGTTAGCTTCAACTCCTCTCAAAATAAACCTCGTTGGTTACAAAGACCTAGAAACTGGGGTGAGCGAGTTGTATGTAACTGTCTACGATGATCCTTAAAAACCGCAAGGATCGAATGGTGGTTCCCTACGGAAGCAGCTTTTTGTCTTATGAGCACAGTAGAGAAACCATGGAAAACAGTGTTGTAAACAAGAAGGATATGGATTGTTCGGTGAATCCAGCGTTGTACCAGTGATAATGGGTTGGGAAAAATGAGGTTTTGGAGGTGATTTTGTTGATCAATCTGGGGAGATTAATGTTGGGGAATCTGTGGAGATGTAGCCTGTAGTAGTTAGGGTGAAGCGGGGACCTTGCTTCAACGGTTGATGGGGATGTTGGAAAACTTTAGCGTCGGGTGTGATTGTGGATTCACTTTGGGTTTTACCGGTTTCTTATTGTTGTGTTTTGCAGTGGATTTGTGTAGGTAGAAGTGAAGGGTTAATATACGGTAGAGAGTTGATGGTGATGGATCGAGAGAAGCGATTTGAGATAGTATAGAGGAAGTACCAAGAACTGGAAACAGGGGAAGAAGAAAAATAAGGGCGGTAACAAAAATAGATGGAGCAGTTGTCTCTTTGAGGTTCATTCTTTTTTCTAAACGTTTTGTTTATCAGCTTCTGGTTATTTGAGGTGTGGATTTATCAAATGTTTCTCTTGTTGCTTTCTTTTTACAGGTGGGTGGCATGAAGGATGATTATTTTCTTTAATCCATACTGCAGTCTGAACTTTATGAGCAATGAGTCTCCAGCACATTTGTTGATTAAACCTCAAGGGGCATACAATAACGCCAGTGTCGGGAATTAGCAGAGGAGTTTTGTGGTAAGGTTGAATAACTATATAATTTCTCTAATTTGTATGTTTCTAATATCTCAATTCTGGTTTTTTCCTTGTGTTTATTATTATTATTATAACATGTTTAAATGCTAATAAAATGCAGCAACTCAAAGATACCATAGAATGACAAATCAAGCGATCGTATGGCAAAAAAGTGGTGCAGAAGAAGATTCAAACATGGATATATGAGAAAGTTATGCATAAGTAAATAGAGAGGAAGAAAAAAAATATCTATCGGAGCCTCTCCGATGGAGCTTCCAAACAGTAAGTTTTCTCTCCTTGAATTTTGTGTTTCTGAATTTTTCTGTTGTTCCCCTTGAATTTTTTGTGTTATTTATGTCCATGAAGGGGATTTTTATAATGAAAGAACAAGACATTTAGGGGGGGGGGGGAATAGTAGGGTTTTTGAACTATTTTGACAAACTGTTTTGATGCTTTGTTCATACAATTTTCTTTAGCCATATTGATGCAAATTCTGGGTTGTTTGATGCAGGGCAGCAGGTTGTACAGACTGGTTTACAGCAGATTTTATAGCAGTTTTTCAGCAGGTTTTGGACTGTTTTGTAGGCTGTTTTTACAGCAGATTTTTGGGACTGTTTTGCTATATTTTTTGGGACTGTTTTGCTGTATTTTCGGACAGCAAAATACCATAAAAATTTGACTTATTGCATTACAATAGGGTTGGAAAATATGGGCAGCAATATGATATTGGGCTGGAATTTTAGGACATTAGAAATAATAGTTTGTACAACTTGTAATTCCTTGTAACTTTGTAATGATGAATCTAAATAAAATTGTAACATGAATGGAGATTGTCTTCAATATAATTCTCTCAATTCTTTTGTAAACACTTTGAATCTTTATTCATCTTGATGAAAATTCAAAATCTTCCACTTGGATTTGGAAAAGAATTATTGATATCTGAATGAATTGTTAAATGGTGAATAAATAATAATGCAAGCCTTAAGACTTCAATCTTGCATTTTGTAATAGAGATCCAAATAAATTTCATGAATTTATCTTGTAATAAACTTGTAACCATCATGTATTTATTCTTGTGATGAATGATTATTTGAATGAAGTTTCCTTTTCCAATATCTTCTTGAATAAATGCCTCATATGAATTCAAATGGCCATGGTGTGAATCCATTAAAATAATCACACAAAAATAATCTTGAATAAATATTAATGCGATGAACGATTATTCTTGAATGAGATATTTTGATAACCTCTATTTAATTAACACTTGAATTCACGTGATGAAAATTCCAAGTATTCTGAATAAATTCTTCCAACACGAACTTGAATTTAATCTCCCCATTTTAATGAAATTCAACCCGCGTCATGTAAGTATAAGAAATCTGCCCATGCTTAAAAGCTTCGAATGATCACTAGAAGAGGGATTTGAGGAGAAATATTATTGCATTGAGAATTGGCACGGTGAACTGAATCTAGAGATCCAAAAACTCTTAAGTCATGACAGACGTCCCACAAAGGCTTCTCATGGCTTTATAAACACAATGGTCTTCAACTCTTAAAGAAAACTTGCAGATGATTTTTGGTCGAAACGTTTGGAATTGACTTGCATCGCTTAATCTTTTCTCGTATTTTAAGGAAAAGTAAAACACACGTAAACCACTGATCATGAAACTTTGAATGTTCTTTATGAAGAATAAATTTGGAGAAGCTTGAGGCCACTTGTTGAAACAGGGCATGGAAATAAACACATGACTCTCTTGATGAATCAGTCTTAGAGAATCAATGATCAACTGTACTTCCGGCTTGAGACTAAAAACCCTAATTGAGGCGTGACGCCTCATGCTCTTGATTCGAACCTGTTTCTGCACATGAAATCAAAGAAACAAAAACACACACTTCGTGCTTGATTAGAAGTTAGTCATGCATAAGATAAACTGCTCACAACACTCAATAATCTCTGCACAGGCAATGCTCGAAGGTGAAGCATTCGAAACCGACCATATTTCGTGACCTTGATGTATATAACAAAAAAAAAGAAAAAATGAAAATGGGATCTTAGGTCAAAAATTTGGGTATGACAATAGTGTATTCCATTCAGATTATTTATCTTGCATATTAGGGTTATCTACCATTTTGTTATAATTCTTGCCATACACGACCTAATTACTAGACAGTCATATATACACAGACATACATACATACCTAGGTGCGGAAAGTAAAAGTGTAGGAAAATAAACCTAGGCTATTATATCTCATGAGCAGTTACATAATAAAGGAAAATGCGGGAAAATAAACTAAATTATTACAAAATCAATCATGCGACCTATACATTTGTTTTCTATAATTTAAATAGCAAAGAGAAAATAAATTAGAATAAGGTATTTAAAACCTAAAGAAAATTTCTAAATGTTAGGAAAATATTTTTTGATGTTTTTATTTATGAAAAATAATTTAAGTGATAATAAAATAATTAAAATCTAATTATTTCTACTTTTTTCCTTTTTAAAATAAAAAACCTAATATCTAATTAATTTTATAAAAAAAAAATTTATATTTTTAATTAAATAAAATAAAGGAATAAAAGTAAAAGAAAAATTAAATAAAAAAAAAACCAATATTGGGTCTGCTATGAAGAAAAATGGAGGGTGCTGAAAGGAAAGTGGTCTAGGCCCAAGATGCCAACGTGGGATCCGGTGTGAGTGGCTCCAAGAGAATCACTGTGCATTTGCAGATCTGGGGTCGTTAGATCAGATCTATACAGATTTGATGGTGAGGCATGGCAGGGTGTACGATGGGCTTATGGGAACATGCTGCATTTGATCTGAAGAAGTTAGAAAATATGAAAAAATCACAAAAGGCAGGAATCGAACCCCTGCCCTTGTGCACTAAAGCCTTAACCCGCACTGTCAATGCCACTGGGGTGATTATACATCCGTTCATGTAAACAGAACAAAATAAATATATAATAAATTTAAATTACCAAGTCGGAGAAGCGTCGTAACCCTAGCTCTGGTCATCTTCTACGACAAGCATCTTCGTCATTCCTACAAAATAGAAGATGTAAGTGGTTCCCAGGGATGCTACCCCCCTAAATCAAGCCTTCTGAATCCAATGGTGGTGGCTGTTTGGCCTGAATGTGTGTTGTACACAAAAATTTGCCCTCTCATTTCTCAAAGGATCATCCTGGACCCTCAGGTTTGCTTCCATTAAATTTCAAGCCTTGAATTACAAATTTTCTAAGAAAGTCATTCACAATGGCAAAATGGTCATTCGCATACTGAAAAGTCAAACTTTGACTTTTAGATCAAAATCAAGTTTCAAGAATCATATTTCATCAAGGCATGAAATTTGTTTCATCAAGGAAATCATAAGTCAAGATTCATGTTGAAAAAAGTCAAAATTCTAAATACTTAGAATCTTTCTAAGTGTTTAAGAAGTATGACAAGCTCAGAACTTATGGCCAGATTTTCACCATGATGCAAGCTGATTCTGGAAGAACTTCTAACACAAGAGTTTTAGATCTTAATAAGATCTAAGATATTGCAGAACATGACTTCTCCTAGAAATGCTGGAATTTCAAGTTATAAATGTTCAAAGACACGTCCATGAAACTAAAGCACTCAGCAAATTATGGACATTTTCAAGACAGAGTTTGGTTAGAACTTCTGGGCCAGTTTTCACGAAGGTTCAGCCAGAGTTTGCAAAATTAATTCAAAGAAAGTCTACAAAGCGTGTTACAAGCTTTCAGAAAAGTCTGAGAACTCCTTCAGAACATGATGGAGCAGAGAGATTCCAAGATCAGAAGTTGGATGTTTATTCTAAGTTACGCTGATGCTGAACTTTCGACCCAGACTTAGGCTATGATGCATAATCTCATAGCGCGGGATTTCTGGTTTGATAAATCTCATCATCATTTAATGCATACAACCACTTTTGAGTTTTTATCCAAAGGATTTCCCCACGTGTGAGAAAGAAGTACCATTGTTGTCCTTGAAAAGCAAACTTTTGTACAAGTTTATGTTGGTCCCATGCTTTGCTTTTGCCTGAGGGTACTTTTCCTTAATTCATGCTTACAAATCCAACTTAGGCATGGCTAAAAGCTGTTAACCACCATACTTGTTTATCTTGCTTCAAGAACAAGCCAGCACGCTAGCATGATGTTGGTACTTTTGACTTCTCCAAGCTACAAAGTTCTTGACTTCTCTAATGAAGAAAGCTCAGATATTCTTAGATTCCATGAGTTACCATGCCTTTGAAGATGTCCTAGCTCTATTAATCTATGGATTGGTTCTATTCCCCAATTCAGACCAGTTTATAGATGTCAATGCCATTGACATTTTCCTTGCTTGCAATCCAGTGCCTACATTGCTCGAAGACGTGCTGCATTCACTCCACACTTGTACTATGAAGAAACAAGGGACTCTTATGTGTTGTACGTCTTTAATCTATTCGTGGTTTATTTCGCTCCTCCCTCGGTCAGTGTTGAAGAATGAATTAGGCTTAAGGTGGAATCAAAGGATAATGTCCCTTTCTCACTCTGATATCTATTGGTGCCCTCGCTCTCAAGAAGATATCTCTTTTATTGATCGATGCGAAGAATTCCCTAATTTGCCACTTCTTGGCGTTAGAGGGGGCATCACTTACAACCCTTCTTTGGCTCTACGTCAGTTCGGCTACACCCGGAGGGATGGTCCCCACAATATGCTCATTTAGGGTATTGTGTTTGACTATTCAAATGATCTGCAAGGTTATCACCAGAGATTCATTCGCGCTTGGGGCATGGTAAAGAAGGCCAATAGTAGTACTTTGGGACGCAAAAACTCCATCCCCTTGGAGCCTTACCTCAGATGGGTACGGGCTCGTGCTCAGAGTCTTATAATGCCATATGCTGCTATACTTCCAGTGATCAAAGAGTCTGATGGTCAAGAAGACGAACCTCACATTATTTCTCATCCTGATATGCCGACAAGCTTCGAATAGTTACAAAAGTCATGGATCCAGCTCAAGGAAGAACGAGATGCCTTTGAGAATCAATTCTACGCCAGCAAGAAGAAGGTTCTGGAACTCACCAAGCAGCTTCATGAGGAGCAAGGTCTGAATGCCTACATTGCACCAAAGAGGATGCGTTCAACTTTTTTATCTTAGAGTTTTGTATTTCTTTGTAAGTCCAAAGAGGCATGATGTACTCAAACTTTGATTTATTTATATAACATGTGTTCCTTTTTGTCTAAAGCAAATTTAAGTCTCTAATTTCCTTGAAATCATTGCATATGCATCTCCATTCATCATCACATAAACATGTTTCTTACCACGGGTCTCCTTATCTTTCTACTATTTATTTCAGTAAGATGGATCTTAAGCAGATAGTAAAAGACCTTCAGGTGCAAAATTCTCAATTTCAACAGATGTTCTTGACTCTAGCCAAAGGACAAGAGGATTTGAAAAATTTGCTGACTGAATAAAAGAAGAAGAAAGCAAAGAAAACAATCGGTGTTCTGAATCTAGGAAGAAGGTTCCCAGGGCCAGCCAGCCAGACCTTAGACATCACAACATCATCTAGTGAAAAAGACAATCAAGAAGGGAAAGGCAAGGAAGTGACCGCCCAACCAAAATCTGAAGAGGAAGAAGAAGAGGATTACTCCGAGGAGCAGTATCCCCCGGCTGATGACAAATACAAACATCTGGAAGAGCGTCTAAGTGCAATGGAGATTCAGAAAGTGCCCGAGCTAGACTTTGAAGAGCTAGGTTTGGTGTCTGGGATTTTTATTCCACCAAAATTCAAAGCACCAGTGTTTGCTAAGTACGACGGGGTTTCGTGTCCCAAGATGTATCTCTGATCTTATGTGAGGAAGATACAGCCTCACACTACTGACAGAGATTTGTGGGTCCACTTCTTTCAGGATAGTCTATCTGGGACTCAGCTAGATTGGTTCTATCAACTGGAAAGAGCCGATATTCATAATTTGGAAGACCTTGCCACTGCTTTTTATAAGCAGTATCAATATAATGCAGACCTTGCTCCCACTCGTACTCAACTCTAGAGTATGGCTATGGTTTCAAGTGAAGGTTTCAAAGACTACGCTCAGAAATGGAGGGACCTAGCAGGAAGAGTCCAGCCTCCCCTGTCTGAAAGAGAGCTAGTAGATATGTTTCTGGGTACCCTGTCCGGTCCTTTCTTAAATCATCTAATTGGAAGCTCCTCAGCACGCTTCACTGAATTAATCTTGACCGGGGAACGAGTGAAAGCCGGGATTAAGAGTGGGAAGATCCAAAAAGACGCATCCTCCTGAACGCCGACCAATGGTAGGGGTTGTCATGATCCCTAAGCCTGCACCTACTTAATAAAGGAGCAACCAGCCTAGAACGGAAAGACCAGTAAGGCAATTTACCCTAATAAATATGAAACTATCTCAAGTCATGCCACATTTATTGAGATCTGATTTGGTAACTTTGAAAGAAGCCCCGAAGAATACCAACACAGCCTCTCCTCACTACCATCCTAATGCTCGTTGTGCTTACCATTCAGAAAGTCCAGGCCATGACACCAATAACTGTTGGGATTTGAAAAACAAGGTGCAAGACCTTCTCAAAGCAAAAGAAATTGAATTTGATGCACCCGAAATCTAAAATGTTATCACCGCTCCTATGCTCAAGCATGGTCGTGATGTTAACATTGTTGAAGATGATATGTTTGTTACTGTTGTTGATGAACTTGTTACTCCTCTCTTGACTGTCAAGAGGAACCTGTTGAAAGCCGGTTTATTTCTGGGCTGTGATGAAAGCTGCCATCTCTGTTTATCCCTACTAACTAGTTGTCATTTACCGAAAGCAGGTGTTCAAGGCCTAATGGATGACAAAGAGATTTTGTTTGAAAAGAGTCCCGCTCCAGCCATTTCTTACAATGATGTTTCAATAGTAACCATTTCTGCCAATCCTTCCAGGGTCTCCACCAAAATACCCGTTAAGATTACATCAGTTCCTAAAGTGGCTCCACTGATAATTACTATGCCAGGACCGATCTCGTACTCCTCAGATAAAACTGTCCCATGGAACTATGGGGGTGACATCTACTATCACGATGTCAAACAGGATTGGCCGGCTGATGAAGACTCAATTTTTGAGAAGGCTGACCCCGACATCAGCAATATTGCGGGAGCCAGCAAGATAACCTGAAGTGGTAGAGTATTCTCTTCCGATATTGCTCCTCCAAAAGTTGTTACTGGTCCTATAATCATCCCTGCTTTTGTTCCTGTTGACACTAATTCTTATAGTTACCCCTGCTGATACAATTCTTATAGTTACCCCTGCTGATACCCCTACAACCGAGTTAACCGAGACTCAGGGCAAAGGCATTTGGTTGAGCCTGTCTGGATGAAGGCGCAATCAGTATCTATTCCAGAGGCCTCCCAAAAGGAGATGGAAGAAATTCTGAAAATTATAAAGAGAAGCGACTACAACATAGTCGAACAGCTAGGGCAGACTTCGTCAAAGATTTCCATGCTGGCTTTATTATTGTGCTATGAGGCTCATGCAAAGGCCTTGGTGAAATTTCTTAAAACTGCCAATGTGCCACAAGAAACCTCTACTGATCAGTTCCAAGACTGTGTGGCCAGTTTAACCGCTGACAGTGGTTTAGGCTTTTCTGATGCTGACTTGACACCTAGAGGGAGGAAACAAAACGAGGCATTGCATGTCTTTGTCGAATGCTGGGGCACAACTTTGGCCCATATCTTGGTTGATACCGATTTGTATTTGAATGTACTGCCTAAGAAGGCTCTTGATAGACTCAACTGTGAAGGTTTGACCTTAAAACCCAACAACATAGTGGTAAAGGCCTTCGACGGTTCAAAGAGAATGGTGCATGGGGAGGTGGACATCCCCATAAAAGTTGGAACTCAAAACTTTGATTCAACTTTCTACGTGATGGACATTCGCCCTTCCTATTCCTGTTTATTGGGTCGACCATGGATTCATAACGCTGGTGTTGTCACCTCTACATTACATCAAATGCTGAAATACCCAACCAAGGGGAAAATCATTATTGTCCATGGAGAAGAGGAATATATGGTCAGTCACTTGAACTCCTTCAGATACGTGGAATTGAATGGTGAATTCATTGAAACTCCGTTTCAGCACTTCGAGGAAGTCCCACAAACAGTGGTCGCTACCAAGACTGTTTCCCAAGTCCCGAAGATTACAAGACCTCCGCTAAAGATGTCTTCTCAGAAAGATGCCAGGGTCGTGATCGAAGAAGGTGGGTGTACTATTTGGGGCCAACTCCCGGATATCCCTTACAAATATGACAAATTTGGTTTGGGTTTTACTTCAGGAACCCAGAAAGTTGTACGCGGTGCTCGTGCCAGGGGACCACCTATGAAGATCAGTAACCACGGAGTCAACACAATGGAAGATGATGATGATGACAGTTGTGACCTAGAAGATTGTATTTTCCCAACCGTCAATGGAGGACTCAGCAACTGGGAAGCTAAAGATTTTGTCCCAATTACTTTTATCTAACAGTAATTGTCTTTAAATTTTTGTCGGATCTGTAATAATTAAACAATTCAGACTTTTAAAACCTTGTGTCTTACCCGAGGCACAACGGTCCATTTGTAAGGGTTGTTACCTCATTTTCATATGTCATCAATGAATCATAGACGTTTTTGCATACAAAATTTGGGCTCTTTGTCTTTCTTTTTCTACATTTTTATTTCTTTCAAAGATAGCTATACTTTTACACACACTCACATTCAAAATGCAGATCTACATCCATTCGGGATCCCATGGGTAAAGATTCTGCTATGGCCTTTCGTGACTCGGAAAATCTAATCTACCAAGCCAAAGACGAGGGTGAGGAAGATTGTGAAGTGCCAGGGGAACTAGCCAGGTTACTACAACAAGAATAAAGGACCATACATCCCTACGAAGAACTAGTGGACACAGTTAACCTAGGTACCGAAGAGGACAAGAAAGAAGTCAAGGTAGGTTCCAATCTGGAACCTAGTGTCAAGAAGCGTATAACTCAGTTGCTACATGATTATGTTGAGGTCTTTTCCTGGTCGTACAAAGACATGCCATGACTTGATTCTGATATCATGGTCCATCGTCTACCGAAAAAAGAAGACTTCCCTCCGGTAAAACAGAAAGTTTGTCGCATGCAACCAGACATGTCAGAGAAGATCAAGGCCGAAGTCATGAAATAATTCAATGTCGGATTCTTAGCCGTTACCTCCTATCAACAATGGGTCGCTGTTGTACCCCAAAATTTTCCCTCTCACTTATCAAGTATTTGCTCACAAGATCTCCTTGGACTCAAGACTGCACTAGGGTTTGATCAAGCTCAAGACACCTCCTTAAGCACTGATGACCAAAATTAGGGTTTGAGATTGCACAAGGATATTTGAACTTACAATGCCCCATATGGTTTTCATGGATCATTATGGACCCTCAAGATTACTCATGTCAAGTTTCAAGCTTTGGATCACACTTTTGCTCAGTCAATTGAGCAGTTGACCTAAAAGTCAGTTGTATTGGTGAAAAAGTTAACCATGGCTAATTTATAGTCAAATTTCATAATTTTTAATCCACATCAACATTTTAAACTCATGTATAATTTGATCAAGTTTGGACCACAACTCCTTAAGAAATTTGATCAAATCTTCAAAAGGGAAAATGGTCAAAATTAGGGTTTTGACTGGGAAAGGGCAATTTCTGATTTTTTTTTACCTAGAAAATGATAAATTGGTTTAAGGAATGATCTCAAGAGTACAATTGCATCATTTTGACCTAATGACATAGCTCAAAGCATTGCTCAAGTCCAATGGATTGACAGATGAATTTTCAGTCAACTGATCAAAAGTCAACTGTATACTGAAAAGTCAAACTTTGACTTTTTGGTCAAAATCAAATGTCAAAGATCAGAATTCATCAAAACATGTCAAAATATGAAACTTATTCATCAAGAAATCAAAAATTCAAGATTTCATTTTGAAAAGTTAAAATTTCTAAACTTAGAAATTTTTCTAAGTGTTGAAAATTTCATGTTTTTTCACAATTTTAAGAAACAATTTCACCATGATGCAAGATGATTCAAGAGAAACTTCCAAAATGAAAGTTGTAGATCTCCATGAAATATACAACTTTTATTTACACAACTTCTTCCAAAAGTTCTTGGATCTCAAGTTATAATTTTAAGAACATGTGGTCATGAAACAAAACACTTAGTGAAATTTTGCCCTAATTTGGTCAGGATTTTGACCCAACTTCATGGCACTTTTTCATATAGTTCCAAGGGGAATTTTCAAAAGAAATTCAAATATGGGTTTTATAGAACATTTCAAGCTTTCCAAAATATCCAAGAAATCCTTGAGATCATTTTTGAGTAGGGAGAATCGAAGAGATGGAGTTAGGGTTTTATCACTTGAATTACAAGTCATTTTGTGATGAACCAAATTCAAAATTCAAAGTATGTTGCATAACCTCTACTTTGCAGGCCTCAAACTTATTAGGCACTCCATAATTAATGGCTTTTGCACAGCTGTTAGAGGTCTCATTTCAATCATTCAATGCAAGGCCATGCTTTATATCCATTTTGGGAAGAAAGTGTACATTGCCATTTTGATAAAGTGCTTTTTTACACAAAACTTGTTCTTGAGCCTTGCACTTGTTCTCTTCTGATCATACAAGTCCCATAACCCATAAGAAACTTGTTAGACACTTACAATCACTCAGCCCATGCTTGTACCTCACATTGAAACTTGGTTTCCCACTTTTCTTCAAAATCAAGTAACCTAGCAATTAGTTGAAAACTTGTACTTCTGATTGTCCAAACCACTCCAATCCTTTTACTTATAGATATACAAACCATTTTCCATAAAATACACGAATGCTTGACCCCTAAAACACCAAGAGCTTAGAATCACATCTCATGCCTCCATTTTCACATAAACTGGCCAAAAACTTGAAACTCATTACTCCCTCGTGCGTTTTCAAGCCTTTTGGTTCCTAAATCTTCTAAACATCATTTAGAACTGATCCCACACCCTGTTACAAGACTGTAACACCATTAACACCACCATCCATTTTCAAAAACAGAGCTTTGCACTTGGACTTCTCCAGAACTCCTCAGGTACTTTCAGCTCAAGCTAAGCATCCCATTAGCTTCCTGGGAACTTGAGGAAGCTAACCCAATCATTGGAACTCACTGAAAGCTGATTAAACTCCAAACCCGATACCCTCTTGCAAGGTAAGTTTTCTAACTTTGTAATTTTTCATACAGGCATCATCAATGATTTATTTGTAAATGAAACATGTAGATATCATTGCCCTAAAGCTAACCATGTCCATAGTTTCCATTAATTTTGCCTGAGCTTAGAGAATTTTAAGATTGAATTTTTGTAGATTTTTAGGATTCAGAATAGGGCCATTAAAATTCATGTTTATCTTTGAGCTATAGTTTTAATGTTTTACATTTCTGAAACCGTGAGGAAATTTGCTACAAGTTTCATGTTTACAGTTTTCATTTTTGTTGAGATTTGAACAAGTTATAGAGGTTTTGGCTGAGCGTGAGGTTGAAGATGAAGTTGGCCTCAGGAACGTGTTTACCTTATGTATTTATTATTTGATTTATATAAACGGATGTATAGCCACCCCAGTGGTAGAAGCGCACGCCTGTAACCTGAGGGACCTGGGTTCGAGCCCCAGTGGTACCCTTTTGGATTTTTCACATTTTTTTGTTTTCTGACTTTCCTTTTTGCACGCGTTGGTCCTCCTTGGGCCTTGTTATTTTTGTTTTTTTACTTTCTAACCCCCTTGCAGGCTATCAACACCCCTGGCCCAGTTTTTTTTCTTTTTTATTTATTTATTTTCTTAAATATTTTTCTAATATTAAAAAATCATAAAAAATATAAAAAAATAGTAGATTTATATTTTGACATAGTTTATTTATTTTTCTCATAAAAAATTATTTTATTTAATCAATACTTTATTTATTTTACTAATTATCTTTGTAAATTTAATTAAAAAAATAGGTTTTAGTTATTTTCTTTTACACCATTAAAATATATTATTTTAATATAAAAAAGACCAAAAATATTTTATAATACTATAAATTATTTTCAAGACAAAAAATACAAAAAATACTTTCTTAAACTTAATTTCCTTTTAATCAATTGATAGATTTAGGGTTTTATTAAAAATCTTTTCCTAGTAAAATTAGGTTTACTTTTTTATTTACCTTTAATTAATTATTTTTCCCTTTAATTAATTAGGTTGAACTCAAATTCCCTTTTTCCTAAAAAATCCAAACAAAAAGATCCATTTTCTTTGCATTTGCATTCTTGCATATTTATTTATTTTGTACATTTATTTATTTCCATTCTTGTACCAATTCAATATGGTTGTAATAGATTAACTAGGTTTATTTTTTTGCAATCCCCATTTACAATTTGTACACCCCCCCTCCCACAAGTATTGAAATAGCGTAGTAACTTTAAATTCCGTAATTTATCGCTTTATATAACATGCTAGTAATTAGGGTTTGTATGGAAAGACTAAAACCAATACTTAGAAAACCCTAATTCAAGAAAAAATCAATCATGAAAACAATAAACTTGCACACAAGCACCCCTAGGGTAAATCCACTTGGTTGCCTTTACAAAATGGCCATATTACGCATGCGAGGTATCTTAGCAAAAACAAGAAAAGTACAAGATCATAGTCCCTCGATGATGCTATCTAAGTTTCCTTTCAAATGATCTTAGTCCCTAAAAGAGAATGCTAAGATACCTTGCAACATTGCTAATCATGGTTATACGATGATCCACGCCCGTCCCGTTTACATCCAAAGATAGGATTACTTACCAAATCAATGGTAAGATAACAATGTCAAAGGAAAAGAAAATGAACAAGAAAGACTTTTTGAGTAGGTAGAATGCTCCTAATTACTTGCTCCATTTCAAAACAAACATCCTTGATATTTTCAAAACAAACACCTACACTTTCAAAACATCTTACAAAATTGAAAAACATTTTCAAAAGATCAACATCTTTGTATACATTCTTACGGACGAGAATCATTATAAAGATTGCCTAAACAATGGCCTCTTTACAAAATATTTTCAAAAACCACACAAAGCATAATTTCAAACAAAAGCAAGTGATCTAGCAAGTAACTAAGAGCCCGTGGAAAACCATGAATGAAAAGGGTGCTAATACCTTCTGTTTTCATAATCTACCCCTCAAACTCAAGAAACAATCTCAAAGGTCTTTCCTGTGCTTTTTCAACTTTCCTTTTGGATAAAAGAAAAGTCGGTGGCGACTCTTGCTAACCGCAACATTTGTGATCAAACGCAAAACCTTCAAGTCAGTTCTCCCACCGTATCACAGAACTGGCGACTCTGCTGGGGAAAATTCTAAAAGTGAGGTTACCTTAGGGTTAGATCACATTTACTTGCTTTCTTTGTTTGTCTTGTATGCTTTACATTATGGTTCTTTATTTGGGTTTGAATCCTCTACCCGGATTTGGGATACCTTATAGGTAAGTAGCAATACATTGTGGAAACTGTGCGGGGTATACCGACATGGTCTAAGAAATAGCTACGTTAGTGCGACATATTTATGGGTACCGGTAGCCCTTGAGTTAATCAAGGAGAATACGGGGCCGCTGAGTGATGTCATGAAGCACTAATGAACTTTTAGAACCTTTACTTGACCAGTTTGGCCTTTAGGACGTAGTGAGATGACCGGCTTTGGTGCAGTCCAAAGTTGGTAGATACTCGATACTACACTCATTGAGATTTGGTTTCTTGGGATATTTCAGTCGCCATTAAAGAGGCTTGTGCTGAAACAATGACCAAGGAAACAAAACGGTGATATTGAGCTCCTTAGAACCCGGTTACTATTACTAGGACAGGTTTGAGAAAACTAAACTTCAAGAGGGTACTTACCTATGAGACTCCATGCAACCCTAAACCTAAGGACTTGTTTGCTTTGTTTGTGTATATTTACTTGTACATAACATCATGAACATTATAACATCATACTCATTCACTAACCATTTCAAGGATTTTGGGATTTATCTTTGTTCTTGTTTTGTAGGACATGGATTCTATTCGCAGGAAAACTATTCAAGTCAATCTTGTAAGGATCCCTCCACAACTTAAGGAGCTAGCTTCAAGGATTCCAGAAAATTCTCTATTCACCGAGAGACATGGTCGCCTACTCAACTTGGTCACTTCCAACAGTGATGAAGACATGACGAAGGTGCTCTTCCAGTTCTTTGATCCTTTACATAATTGCTTCACATTTCCCGATTATCAACTTGTGCGAACTCTTGAAGAATTATCCCAAATCTTGAGAATTCCCATTCTCAATCAATTACCTTTAAACGGTACAGAAAGAGACCCAAAGCCATGAGAGATTGCTCAAGCTCTACACTTGCACTCATCTGATGTCACAACTAATTGGGAAACAAGGAGTGGTGTCAAAGGTTTCCTAGCACAGTTCTTGTTCGAGAAAGCCCAAAATTGCTGGAACTCCTTGGATTTGCAAGCTTTTGAGGAAATTTTGGCTCTCCTCATCTATGGGATGGTTTTGTTTCGAAATCTTGACCAATTCATAGATGTGGACACCGTCAAAATCTTCATATCCCGCAACCTGGTGCCTACTTTGCTAGGGGATATCCTACATACTTTTCACACTCGCACTATGAGGAAAAGAGGTGTCCTTATGTGTTGCACTCATCTCTTGGAAAGATGGTTTATTTTGCATCTTCCCCAATTTGTATTAAAGAACGAGCAAGGTTCAAGGTGGTCACAAAGGTTGATGACTCTGAAACATTCAAACATCTATTAGTGTGCCCGATCCATAGAGAATGTTATTATTGTTGACCGTTATGGAGAATTCCCTAATGTCCCTTTACTCGGCATTAGGGGAGGCATCACCTATAACCTCTGCTTACCCTTAAGACAATTTAGTTATACCCGAAGGGATGGCCCGCATGAGATGCTCATCCAAGGTTTGATATTTGACTACGAGAACGACGATCAAGGTCTTCTCCAGAGATTTATCCGAGCTTGGAGGATGTTGAACAAGTTAGATAGTAAGACATTGGGGCATAAGAATTCCATCCCTCTTGAGCCTTACCTCAAATGGGTATGAACTCGTGCTCAAAGTCTTATGATGCCTTATCCCTCCATTCTCCCGGTAATTATTGAGCCTGTTATGGAAGAAGATGTTCCGTACACTATCCTACATCCTGACATGCCCACCTCTCTTGAATACTTACAAAGAGATTGGATACAACTCAAGGGGGAGCGAGATACTTTCGAAGGCCAATTCTACGCTAGCGAGAAGAAGGTTCTGGAACTCACTAAGCAACTTCATGAGGAGCGGAACCTGAATGCCTACATCGCACCAAAGAGGATGCGTACAATATTTCTATCTTAGAGTTTTTGTATTTGTTTTGGCCAAAGAGGCATTGATGTACTCAAGCTTTAATTTATTAATATAACATGTGTTTCCTTTTTTGTCTAAAACAAATTTGAATCTTTAAAATCCTTGAAATCATTGCATATGCATTTACCATTCATCATAATATAAGCAGGTTTCTTGCAGCAAGTCTCCTCATCTTTCTATTGTTTATTTCAGTAAGATGGATCTCAAGAAAACGGTGAAGGACCTCCAAGCTCAGAATGCTCAGTTTCAACAAATGTTCTTAACTCTAGCCAAAGAACAAGAAGAGTTGAAGACCTTGCTGGTTGAAGAGAAAAAGAAGAAAACAAAGAAAATAACCAGAGTTCTAAACATGGGAAGAAGATTCCAAGGATAAGCAAGAAGGACCCTAGACTTTGCAACATCATCTGGTGAGAAAGATAATCAAGATGGAAAGGGAAAGGAAGTAGTTGTCCAGCCAGATTCAGAAGAGGAAGAGGAAGAAGAAGATTATTCTGAAGAACAATATCCTCCAGCCGACGACAAGTATAAGCATCTAGAGGAACGGTTAAGTGCAATGGAAATCCAAAAAATGCCTAGATTGGACTTTGAGGAGTTGGGATTAGTATCGGGGATTGTCATTCCTCCAAAATTAAAAGCACCTATGTTAGCCAAATATGATGGAGTTTCATGTCCCAAAATGCATCTCCGGTCCTATGTAAGGAAAATCCAGCCTCATACCACTGATAAGGATTTATGGGTACACTTCTTCCAAGACAGTCTGTCTGGAACTCAACTTGATTGGTTTTATCAGTTAGAAAGAGAAAATGTTCATAACTGGGAAGATCTGGTCGCTGCCTTTTACAAGCAATACCAATACAACGCTGATCTTGCATCCACCCGTACTCAACTCCAGAGTATGGTCATGGTTTCAAGTGAAGGCTTTAAAGACTATGCGCAAAAATGGAGGGACTTAGCAGGAAGAGTCCAGCCTCCTCTATCTGAAAGAGAGCCGGGAGACATGTTTTTGGGCACCTTGTCTGGTCCCTTCTTTAATCACTTAATTGAGAGTTCATCGACCGGATTTACTGAGTTGATATTGACCGTAGAAAGGGTAGAAGCAGGGATAAAGAATGGGAAGATTCAAAAAGATGCATCCTCTGCTGCTGTAAGGAAACCATTCATTGGAAAGAAGGATGTAGTTTTTGTATATCCTCAGAGAAATCAGGATAGGGCTGAACGTCGTCCAATGGTGGGGGTTGTCATGATTCCCAAACATGCGCCTGCTCAGCAAAGAAGCAACCAGCCAAGAATGGAAAGACTCGTCAGACAATTCACCTGAATTAATATGACACTATCTCAAGTATTGCCATATTTGTTAAGATCCAATCTAGTGACTTTGAAAGAATCTCCAAAGAACCCTAACACAACCTCTCCTCACTATCATCCTAATTCCCTCTGTGCATACCATTCTGAGAGTCCCGACCATGACACTAATGATTGTTGGGCTCTGAAGAACAAAGTACAAGACCTTCTTGAAGCCAAAGAGATTGAATTCGATGCGCCAGAAATTCCCAATGTCATTACTGCCCCTATGCCCAAGCACGACCGTGATGTCAATGTCGTTGAAGAAGATATGTTTGTTACCTCAGTTGATGAACTTGTGACCCCACACCTGACTATCAAAAAGAACTTGTTGAATGCTGGTGTATTCCCAGGCTGTGATGAAAGTTATCATTTCTGTTTGTCCTCACCAACCTATTGTCTGTTGTTAAAAGCAAGCGTTCAAAGCCTAATAGATAACAAGGGGATTTTGTTCGAGAAGGCTTCAATTCCAACTGTTTCTTATAATGATGTTTCCATCGTGACCATTTCCGACAATTCTTCTAGGGTCTCCACCAAAAGACCCGTTAGAATTACATCAGTTCCTAAAGTAGCTATGTTGATTATTACGATTCCTGGACCAATCCCGTATTCGTCAGACAAAACTGTACCATGGAATTATGGAGGGAATGTCTACTACCACGGTATCAAGCAAGATTGGCCAGCTGTTGAAGATTCAAGTTCTGAGAAGGTTGACTCTGATATCAGTAATATTGCAGGGACTAGTAAGATAGCCCGAAGTGGAAGGGTTTTCTCTCCAGAAATTGCTCCTCCAAAGGCTGTTTCTGGACCCGTAATCATTCATGTTGTTGTCGCTCCTCCAAAGGCTATTCCCAATCCTACAATCATCTCTGCTAATACTTATGTTGATAAAGTTGTTACAGTCCCTGTTATCATTCCTATTGACATTCCTGCTGCCGAGTCAACTGAGACTCGAGGTAAAGGTATTCTGGTTAAGCCTGTCCGGACGAAGGCACAATCAGTAGCTATCCCTGAGACCTCCCGAAAAGAGATGGAGGAAATTCTAAATATTATAAAAAGAAGCGACTACAATGTAGTTGGGCAACTGGGGAAAACTCCATCAAAAATTTCCATGTTGGCTTTGTTGTTATGTTCTGAGGCTCATGCAAAGGCCTTGGTAAACTTCCTGAAAACTGCCCATGTACCCTAAGGAACATTTGCCGATCAGTTCCAAGACTGCGTAGCCAACTTGACTGCAGATAATGGTTTAGGTTTTTCAGATGCTGATTTAACTCCAAGAGGAAGGAAGCATAACGAGGCATTGCATGTCTCAGTCAAATGCAGAGGCACGACCTTGGCTCATGTTTTGGTGGACACTGGTTCGTCTCTGAATGTGTTTCCTAAAAAGGCTCTTGATAGGCTTGACTGTGAGGGATTGACATTGAAACTGAGCAACATAGTAGTGAAAGCCTTCGACGGCTCAAAAAGGATGGTGCATAGGGAAGTGGACATCCCCATAAAAGTTGGAACCCAAACATTTGATTCAACTTTTTATGTAATGGATATTCGCCCTTCATATTCATGCTTATTAGGCCGACCGTGGATCTACAATGCTGGTGTTGTTACTTCTACGTTGCATCAAATGCTGAAATATCCAATTCAAGGCAAAATCATCATTGTTCATGGAGAAGAAGAGTATATGGTTATCCATTTAAATTCCTTCAGATATGTGGAGCTAGATGGTGAATTTATTGAAACTCCATTCCAGCATTTTGAAGAAGTCCCACAGACTTTGGCAGTAACCAAGGTTGTGTCTCAAGTTCCTAAGATCACAAGGCCTCCACTTAAGATGTCATCTTTGAAGGATGCCAAGGCAGTGATAGAAGAAGGTGGTGTACTATTTGGGGCCAACTCCCAGATATCCCATAAAAATCTGACAAATTTGGTTTGGGACCACCCTTGAAGATCAACAACCACCAAGTCAGTACCGTGGAGGATGATGAAGACAGCTACAACCTGGAGGAATGGATTTTCCCAACTATCAGTGGAGGGCTCAATAACTGGGAAGCTAGAGATTTTGTCCCGATCACTTTTATCCAACAGTAATTTTTCTTTACATTTTTTCGGATCTGTAATATTAAAACAATTCAGACTCTTAAAACCTTGTGTCTTACCCGAGGCACAGTGGTCCATTTGTAAGGGTTATTATCTCATTTCTATATGACATCAATGAATCATGGATGCTTTTTGCATACAAACTTTGTGCTCATTATTTTTCTTTTTTACATTTTCATTTATTTCAAAGATAGTTTACTCTTACACACACTCATGCTCACAATGCAGGTTTACATCCACTCAGGATCACATGGGTAACGATTCTGCTATGGCCTTCTGTGATTCTGAAAATCTAATCTACCAAGCCAAAGACGAAGGTGAGGAAGATTGTGAAGTACCAGGGGAACTCGCCAGGTTACTGCAACAAGAAGAGAGGACCATTCAGCCCCATGAGGAACCAATGGACACAATCAACCTAGGTACCGAAGAAGACAAAAGAGAAGTCAAGTTGGGTTCCAATTTGGAACCCAGTGTCAAGGAGCGTCTGATTCAGTTGCTGCACTATTATGTTGAGATCTTTGCCTGGTCGTACGAAGACATGCCAGGACTTGATGCAGATATTGTAGTACATCGTCTACCTACAAAAGAGGATTGCCCATCAGTAAAGCAAAAGGTCTGTCGAATGCGACCATACATGTCAGAGAAGATCAAGGCGGAAGTTATGAAACAATTCAACACCAGATTCTTGACTGTCACCTCTTATCCATAATGGGTTGCCAATGTTGTTCCCGTGCCCAAAAAGGACGGAAAAGTGCGAATGTGCATGGACTACAGAGATTTGAATAGGGAAAGCCCTAAAGATGATTTCCCACTTCCCCATATTGATATTCTAGTTGACAATACATCACAACATAAGGTGTTTTCCTTCATGGACGGTTTCTCAGGCTACAACCAAATCAAAATGGCGCCTGAGGACATGGAGAAAACAACCTTTGTCACACAATGGGGCACATTCTGCTACAAGGTTATTCCATTCGGACTGAAGAATGTTGGGGCAACCTATCAGCATGCCATGGTAGCTCTGTTTCACGACATGATACATCACGAAATAGAGGTCTATGTGGATGACATGATAGCTAGGTCTCAAGCAGAAGAATAGTATCTTGATCACTTACAGAAACTGTTTGAGAGGCTAAAGAAATACAAGCTGAGGTTGAACCCAAATAAATGCACATTTGGGGTGAGGTTTTGTAAACTCTTAGGCTTTGTCGTCAGCAGTAAAGGTATTGAAGTAGATCCTACCAAGGTGAAAGCAATACAAGAAATGCCTGCTCCTCGTACCGAGAAAGAAGTCAGAGGATTCTTGGGACGGTTAAACTATATTGCCAGATCCATTTCTCACCTAACAACTACTTGTGAACCAATCTTCAAATTGCTGAAGAAAGATCAAGTAGTCGAATGGAATGATGAGTGCTAAACTGCCTTCGACAAGATCAAAGAGTACTTACAAGAGCCTCCTATTTTGATGCCACCAGTCGAGGGAAGACCATTGATCATGTATCTAACTGTTTTGGAAAATTCAATAGGGTGTGTGTTGGGCATCATGACGAGTATGGCCAAAAAGAGCATGCTATTTATTACCGGAGCAAAAAGTTTACCGACTGTGAAACAAGATATTCACTGCTCGAGAAAACTTATTGCGCTCTGGCATGGACTGCTCGCCGGCTAAGACAGTATATGTTGACCCATACTACCTTGTTGATATCTAAAATGGATCCAATAAAATACATTTTCGAGAAACCAGCTCTCTCTGGGAGAATAGCAAGGTGGCAGATGATCCTGACAAAATATGACATACAATATACTACCCAGAAAGCAATAAAGGAAAGTGCACTGGCTGATCACCTTGCTCATCAAGCTGTGGAAGACTACCAGTCCATGAAGTTCGAATTCCCAGATGAAGACATCATGATGGTAAACAGCTGTGAAGAATTCAGGCCATATGACGGACCTGAACAAGAATCTCGATGGACCCTGGTTTTTGATGGGCCATCCAACGCACTCGGCAATGGTATTGGTGATGTACTCATATCTCGTGAAGGGTGTCATACTCCCTTTACTACAAGGCTCTTCTTCAATTGTACAAATAACATGGCAGAATACGAAGTGTGCGTTTTTGGTCTCAAAGCTGCCATAGATTTGGGGATCAAGTCCTTAAATGTATTCGGAGATTCAGCTTTGGTCATCATCCAGATCAAAGGGGAATGGGGCCCCAAACACCCTAACCTTATCCCTTAGAAAGAACATGTGTTGACATTGATCCCACATTTGAGAAGATTACCTTCGAGCATTTCCCGCGAGAAGAAAATCAACTAGCAGACGCACTAGCCACAATGTCATCCATGTTTAAACTTAAATGGGATAATGAGGCTCCTCAGATCACCATCGAACGAATGGATGAACCAACTCATTGTCACGAGATTAATACTGAAGAAGTAGTGTACTATCCTTGGTTTCACAAAGTCAAGAGGTATCTCGAGGCTCACGAATATCCAGAAGGGGCTTCAGTCAATGATAAGAAGTTCTTAAGGAGATTCTCTACTAAATTCTTCCTTAGTAATGGCATTCTCTACAAACGCAACCATGACTCTGTTACTTCGATGCGTAGATAAGGTCGAAGCGGAAAAGATCATGGCTGAGTTACATGAAGGCACTTTTAGCCCCCATTCCAGTGGGCATACGATGGCAAAGAAGATCCTACGGGAAGGCTATTACCGGTCTACCATGGAAGCAGATTGTTATCAACACTCTCGAACCTTCCATAAGTGTCAGATTTATGCTGACAAGGTGCACATACCTTCAGTTCCTCTGAATATCTTGACGGCTCCCTGGCCTTTTGTTATGTGGGGTATCGATATGATTGGGGAAATCAAGCCAACAACCTCTCATGGACACCGCTTCATCTTAGTGGCCATAGACTATTTTACAAAGTGGGTTGAGGAAACCTCTTTCACTTCCGTCACCAAGAATGTTGTCGCCCGGTTCATCAAGAAAAATCTCATCTGTCGGTACGGTATCCCAGAGAGGATCATCACAGACAATGGTACGAATTTAAACAATACTATGATCACCGTCCTGTGCGAGCAATTCAAGATCCAGCATCACAATTCTTCCCCTTACTGGACAAATATGAACGGTGTTGTCGAAACCACAAATAAGAACATTAAAAAGATCATACAGAAAATGACAGTCACGTACAAAGACTGGCATGAGATGCTACCATTCGCTCTCCACGGGTATCGTACTACAGCTCGCACATCAACCAGGGCAACACCCTACTCTCTGGTATACGGCATGGAGGTTGTCTTGCCTATTGAGGTCCAGATCCCCTCTCTTAGAATTATGAAGGGTGCAGGGTTGAATGATGATTGGATCCAGACTCGACTTGATCAACTGAACTTGATCGATGAGAAAAGGATTATTGTTGTTTGTCATGGTAAAATGTATCAAAAACGGATGATCAAGGCTTTCAACAAAAAGGTCAGACGCCAAGTATATCAAGTCGGGGATTTGGTGATCAAATGTATCATACTGCCGCAAGGTGATCCCAGAGTCAAATGGACTCATACGTACGAAGGACCATTTGTAATCAAAAGCATATTCTCTGGTGGAGCAATGATTTTGACCACCATGGATGGCGACGACTTGCCACACCCTATGAACGAGGACATAGTCAAAAGATACTACGCATAAGAGACCCGCTAGGTTGATACACCTAGGAAAAATAAGGGCATCCCAAAGAACCAAAAAGGTTCGGGCAAAAATTAGGGATAAAACAAAAATCTGTACACCCGGCAAGTTTAAAACCCGAAAGGGTGACTTGGGCAAAAAAGGGTATCCTAGTGGACTGAAAACCTGAAAGGGCAGTCCAGGCAAAAGTTAGGGAATTAAAGAATATGACTATGTCCCGTTGGATCACCTTACAGACAACCTGCAAACTCGACGGTTCTGATCAATTCAATCAGTTTCGGACAAGGCAACAAATAGACAAGATGCTCAGAGATACGAAGGCTATAGCAGAATGGGAACCCCATGGGATTATTTCACATAGCTATCTTTTCTTTGTATCAAATTTTCATTTTTTACAACGGTATTCTCTTACTAGAATGTTTGTTTCATTATATAAAAATACTTACTCAAAATCAATACAAAGATATCCCTTTGAAAGTGAAAAACTATCTGTTTTTCTTTACTCTTGTGTTTTGTTTACAAAAATGTCCAATGATTTATTTTTGAACATATGCATTTGAACCTAATTACTGCTTACAAATAAACAAAATAGAAAGACAATCACTATTGGATTTAAGAGATAGGGAAATATCTCTAAGCTATTCCATGAAAATCCCCCATAGCATGCAGTTTGATCCCCAGCAGAACAAACTTCCAGCTATCACTCCCCGGTAGAAGTCGCCTATTTGTTCAGGATTCCCCAACAGGATTTTACAAGTAGTACACGGCGTTTCCTTTATAATAGAGTTTATTTCCCTAAGCAGAAATTCGTCAACACTTCAACGTCACAACATGAAGACTTACACTCCATATCCTCAGTAGCAGACGGGGATTTATTTTCCCCAATCCAACAACAGTACAGCAAATTTCACTCACATACGCATACATTGCATCCATATATCATGAACATTAATACGAATGCATTATATCTTGCATTTCATACAACATGACATTGCATATCAGCTAACATTTTACCCTTTTCAGGATAAGGTTAATCAAAAGCTACCATTAACAATGTTCAAAGGCTTTTCAGATATAATTCAGATACGCTCCAGACACAGACGCCATTCTGATACTCGTTCAGACTCAACTCTCAGATACAGTTCAGATACGCTCCAGACACGGATGCCATTCTGATACTCATTCAGATTCAACTTTCAGATACAGTTCAGATACACTCCATACACGGATGCCATTCTGATACTCATTCAGATTTAGCTTTCAGATACAGTTCAGATACGCTCCAGACACGGACGCCATTCTGATACTCATTCAGACTCAACTCTCAGATACAGCTCAGGTACACTCCAGATACGGATGCCATTCTGATACTCATTCAGATTCAACTTTCAAATACAGTTCAGGTACGCTCTAGACACGGATGCCATTCTGATACTCATTCAGATTCACCTTTAAGATACAATTGAGATACGCTCCAAACGCAGATGCCATTCTGATACTCATTCAGATTCAGCTTTCAGATACAGTTCAGATACACTCCAGACGCGGATGCCATTCTGATACTCATTCAGATTCAGCTTTCATATATAGTTCAGATACGCTCTAAACACAGACGCCATTCTGATACTCATTTAGATTCAGCTATCAGACCCAGTTCAGATACGCTCCAGCCGCGGACTCCATTCTGATACTCACTCAGATTCAACTTTCAGATACAGTTCAGATACGCTCCAAACACGGACGCTATTCTGATACTCATTCAATTTCAGCTTAAAAATATTGTTCAACAATCATTTCTGGATGGCATCTACAAGCCCATCTCTAATAACTTTATATCACCCCTCCAAATGGCATCTTTAAGCCCATTCCCTTTATCATCACATCACCGATTGCAAATTTTTGGGCACTCTAGTGTCCAATCATCTTCCACCTTCGAGTCACGAATAGAAAAACTCGCCAATCTAACTCTTCAGGCTTAAGAATATTGAACAGGGGCAGCTATTGTACCCCAAAATTTTCCCTCTCACTTATCAAGAATTTGCTCACAAGATCTCCTTGGGCTCAAGACTGCACTAGGGTTTGATCAACCTCAAGACACCTCCTTAAGCACTGATGACCAAAATTAGGGTTTGAGATTGCACAAGGATATTTGAACTTCCAATGCCCCATATGGTTTTCATGGATCATTATGGACCCTCAAGATTACTCATGTCAAGTTTCAAGCTTTGGATCACACTTTTGCTCAGTCAATTGAGCAGTTGTCCTAAAAATCAGTTGTATTGGGGGAAAAGTCAACCATTGCCAATTTATAGTCAAACTTCATAATTTTTTATCCACATCAACATTTTAAAATCATATGTATCATTTGATCATGTTTGGACCATAACTCCTCAAGAAATTTGATCAAATCTTCAAAAGGGCAAAATGCTCAAAATTAGGGTTTTGACTGGGAAAGGGAAATTTATGATTTTTGACCTAGAAAATGATCATTTGGTTTAAGGAATGATCTCAATAGTCCAATTTCATCATTTTTACCTAATGACATAGCTCAAATCTTTTCTCAAGTCCAATGGATTGACAGGTGAATTTTCAGTCAACTGACCAAAAGTCAACTATATACTGAAAAGTCAAACTTTGACTTTTTGGTCAAAATCAAATTTCAAAGATCACAATTCATAAAAACATGTAAAAATATGAAACTTGTTCATCAAGAAATCAAAAATTCAAGATTTCATTTTGAAAAGTTAAAATTTCTAAACTTAGAAATTTTTCCAAGTGTTAAAAATTTCATGTTTTTTCACAACTTTGAGCAAAATTTTCACCATGATGCATGATGATTAAAGAGAAACTTCCAACATGAAAGTTGTATATCTCCATGAAATATACAACTTTTCTTTACACAACTTCTTCCAAAAGTGCTTGGATCTCAAGTTATAATTTTAAGAACATGTGGTCATGAAACAAAACACTTAGTGAAATTTTGCCCTAATTTTTCCTCAACTTCATGGCACTTTTTCATATAGTTCCAAGGGTAATTTTCAAAAGAAATTCAAATATGGGTTGTAGATCACATTGCAAGCTTTCCAAAATGTCCAAGAACTCCTTGATATCATTTTTGAGTAGGGAGAATTGAAGAGATGAAGTTAGGGTTTTATCACTTGAATTACAAGTCATTTTGTGATGAACCAAATTCAAAATTCAAAGTATGTTGCATAACCTATACTTTGCAGGCCTTAAACTTGTTATGCACTCCATAATTAATGGCTTGCACAGCTGTTAGAGGTCTCATTTCAATCATTCAATGCAAGGCCATGCTTTATATCCATTTTGGGAAGAAAGTGTACATTGCCATTTTGATAAAGTGCTTTTTTACACAAAACTTGTTCTTGAGCCTTACACTTGTTCTCTTCTGATCATACAAGTCCCATAACCCATAAGAAACTTGTTAGAAACTTACAAACACTCAGCCCATGCTTGTACCTCACATTGAAACTTGGTTTCCCACTTTTCTTCAAAATCAAGTAACCTAGCAATTAGCTGAAAACTTGTACTTCTGATTGCCCAAACCACTCCAATCCTTTTTATTATAGATATACAAACCATTTTCCATAAAATACATGAATGCTTAACCCCTAAAAACACCAAGAGCTCAGAATCACATCTCATACCTCCATTTTCACATAAACTGACCAAAAACTTGAAACTCATAACTCCCTCGTGCTTTTTCAAGCCTTTTGGTTCCTAAATCTTCTAAACATCATTTAGAACTGATCCCACACCCTGTTATAAGACTGTAACACCATTAACACCACCCTCCATTTTCAAAAACAGAGCTTTACACTTGGACTTCTCCAAAACCCCTCAGGTACTTTCAGCTCAAGCTAAGCATCCCATTAGCTTCCTGGGAACTTGAGGAAGCTAACCCAATCATTGGAACTCACTGAAAGCTGCTCAAACTCCAAACCTGATACCCTCTTGCAAGGTAAGTTTTCTAACTTTGGAACTTTTCATACAGGCATCATCAATGATTTATTTGTGAATGAAACATGTATATATCATTGCCCTAAAGCTAACCATGTCCATAGTTTCCATTAATTTTGCCTGAGCTTAGAGAATTTTAAGATTGAATTTTCTTATATTTTTAGGGTTCATAATAGGGCCATTAAAATTCATGTTTATCTTTGAGCTATAGTTTTAATGCTTTAAATTTATGAAACCGTGAGGAAATTTGCTAGAAGTTTCATGTTTACAGTTTTCATTTTTGTTGAGATTTGAACAAGTTATAGAGGTTTTGGTTGGGCGTGAGGTTGAAGATGAAGTTGGCCTCAGGAACGTGTTTGCCTTATGTATTTATTGTTTGATTTATATAAACAGATGTAAAGCCACCCCAGTGGTAGAAGCGCGCGCCTGTAATCTGAGGGACCTAGGTTTGAGCCCCAGTGGTACCCTTTTGGATTTTTCACATTTTTTTGTTTTCTGACTTTCCTTTTTGCACGCGCTGGGCCTCCTAGGGCCTTGTTGTTTTTATTTTTTTACTTTCTAACCCCCTTGCAGGCTATCAACACCCCTAGCCCGATTTTATTTTCTTTTTTATTTATTTATTTTCTTAAATATTTTTCTAATATTAAAAAATCATAAAAAATATAAAAAATAGTAGATTTATATTTTGACATAGTTTATTTATTTTTCTCATAAAAAATTATTTTATTTAATCAATACTTTATTTATTTTACTAATTATCTTTGTAAATTTAATTAAAAAAATAGGTTTTAGTTATTTTCTTTTACACCATTAAAATATATTATTTTAATATAAAAAAAGACCAAAAAAATTTTATAATACTATAAATTATTTTCAAGACCAAAAATACAAAAAATACTTTTCTTAAACTTAATTTCCTTTTATTCAATTGATAGATTTAGGGTTTTATTAAAAATCATTTCCTAGTAAAATTAGGTTTACTTTTTTTTTACCTTTAATTAATTATTTTTCTCTTTAATTAATTAGGTTGAACTCAAATTCCCTTTTTCCTAAAAAATCCAAACAAAAAGATCCATTTTCTTTGCATTTGCATTCTTGGATATTTATTTATTTTGTACATTTATTTCCATTCTTGTACCAATTCAATATGGTTGTAATAGATTAACTAGGTTTATTTTCTTGCAATCCCCATTTACAATTTGTACACCCCCTCCAACAAGTATTGTAATAGCGTTGTAACTTTAAATTCTGTAATTTATCGCTTTATATATAACATGCTAGTAATTAGGGTTTGTATGGAAAGACTAAAACCAATAGTTATAAAACCCTAATTCAAGACAAAATCAAGCATGAAAACAATACACTTGCACACAAGCACCCCTAGGGTAAATCCACTCGGTTGCCTTTACAAAATGGCCATATTACGCATGCGAGGTATCTTAGCAAAAACAAGCAAAGTACAAGATCATAGTCCCTCGATGACGCTATCTAAATTGCCTTTCAAATGATCTTAGTACCTAAAAGAGAATGCTAAGATACCTTGCAACATTGCTAATCATGGTTATACGATGACCCACGCCCGTCCCGTTTACATCCAAAGATAGGGTTACTTACCAAATCAATGGTAAGATAACAATGTCAAAGGAAAAGAAAATGAACAAGAAAGACTTTTTGAGTAGGTAGAATGCTCCTAATTACTTGCTCCATTTCAAAACAAACATCCTTCCTATTTTCAAAAAAAAACACCTACACTTTCAAAACATCTTACAAAATTGAAAAACATTTTCAAAAGATCAACATCTTTGTATACATTCTTGCGAACAAGAATCATTACAAAGATTACCTAAACAATGGCCTCTTTACAAAATATTTTCAAAAACCACACAAAGCACAATTTCAAACAAAATCAAGTGATCTAGCAAGTAACTAAGAGCCCATGGGAAACCATGGATGAAAAGGGTGCTAATACCTTCCCTTTTCATAATCTACCCCCTGAACTCAAGAAACAATCTCAAAGGTCTTTCATGTTCTTTTTCACCTTTCCTTTTGGATAAAAGAAAATTCGGTGGCGAATATTGCTAACCGTAACATTTGCGATCAAACATAAAACCTTCAAGTTAGTTCTCCCACCGTATCACAGTAGCCAATGTTGTTCCAGTTCCTAAAAAGGACGGCAAAGTACGCATGTGTGTGGACTACAGAGATTTGAATAGGGCAAGCCCTAAGGATGATTTCCCACTTCCCCATATCGATATTCTGGTTGACAATACCGCACAACATAAGGTGTTCTCATTTATGGATGGTTTATCAGGCTACAATCATATCAAAATGGCCCCTGAGGACATGGAGAAAATGACCTTTGTCACACAGTGAGGCACATTCTGTTACAAGGTTATGCCATTCGGGTTGGAGAACGCTGGGGCAACTTATCAGCGTGCCATGGTAGCTCTATTCACGGCATGATACATCACGAAATATAAGTCTATGTGGACGACATGATAGCCAGATCTCAAACTAAAGAGGAACATCTTGACCATTTGCAGAAACTATTTGAGAGACTAAAGAAATACAAGTTGAGGTTGAACCCGAATAAATGCACATTTAGGGTGAGGTCTGGTAAACTCTTAGGCTTTGTTGTCAGTGGTAAAGGTATCGAAGTAGATCCTGCCAAGGTGAAAGAAATACAAGAAATGCCTGCTCCTCGTACCGAGAAAAAAGTCAGAGGATTCTTGGGACGGTTAAACTACATTTCCAGATTCATTTCTCACCTAACAGCTACTTGTGAACCAATCTTCAAATTGCTGAAGAAAGATCAAGTAGTCAAATGGAATGATGAGTGCCAAACTGCCTTTGACAAGATCAAAGAGTACTTACAAGAGCCTCCTGTTTTGATACCACTAGTCGAGGGAAGACCATTGATCACGTATCTAACTGTTTTGGAAAATTCAATGGGGTGTGTGCTAGGGCAGCATGACGATTCTGGCCGAAAAGGGATTGCTATTTATTACCTGAGCAAAAAGTTTACCGACTGTGAAACAAGATATTCACTGCTCGAGAAAACTTTTTGTGCTCTGGCATGGGCTGCTCGCCGGCTAAGACAGTATATGTTGACCCATACTACCTTATTGATATCCAGGATGGATCCAATAAAATACATATTTGAGAAGCCTGCCCTCTCTGGGAGAATAGCAAGATCGCAGATGATCCTAACATAACACGACATTCAATACAGTACCCAAAAATAAATAAAGGGAAGTGTGCTAGCCGATCACCTTACTCATCAAGATGTGTATGACTACTAGTCCATTAAATTCGAATTTCCATATGAAGACATCATGATGGTAAACAAATGTGAAGAACTCAGACCATATGACGGACCTGAACAAGGATCCCAATGGACCCTGGTTTTTGATGGGGCATCTAACGCACTTGGCAATGGCATAGGTGCTATAATCATATCCCCTGAAGGATGTCATACTCCCTTCACTGCAAGACTTTGCTTCAATTGTACAAATAACATGGCAGAATACGAAGCATGTATTTTTGGTCTCAAGGCTGCCATAGATTTGGGAATCAAGTCCTTAAGTGTGTTTGGAGATTCAGCCTTGGTCATCTGTCAGATCAAAGGAGAATGGGACACGAAGCACCCTAACCTCATCCCTTACAAAGAACATGTGTTGGCATTAATCTCGCATTTCGAGGAAATTATCTTTGAGCATTTTCCACGAGAGGAGAATCAACTAGCGGATGCGCTAGCCACAATGTCATCCATGTTTAAACTCAAGTTGGGTAACGAGGCTCCCCAGATCACCATTGAACGGATGGATGAACCAGCTTACTGTCACGAGATCAATACTTAATAAGTAGTGGACCAACCTTGGTTCCATGAAGTTAAGAGGTGTCTCGAGGCTCAAGAGTATCCAGAAGGAGCTTCAGTCAACGATAAGAAGTTCTTAAGGAGATTCTCTACTAAGTTCTTCATCAGTAATGGCATTCTCTACAAACGCAACCATGAATCTGTTTTGCTTCATTACATAGACAAGGTTGAGGCAGAAAAGATCATGGCTGATCTACATGAGGGAACTTTTGGCACCCACAACAGTGGGAATACGATGGCTAAGAAGATCCTAAGGGAAGGGTATTACTGGTCTACCATGGGAGTAGATTGCTATCAGCATTCACGGACCTGTCATAAGTGTCAGATCTACACTGACAAAGTGCATGTGCCTCCAGTCCCTCTAAATGTCCTGAGTGCTCCCTGGCCATTCGCGATGTGGGCATCGATATGATTGGAGAAATCAAACCTACAGCTTCTAATAGACAGCTCTTCATCTTGGTGGCCATTGACTATTTCACGAAGTAGGTTGAGGCAGCTTCTTTCGCTTCCGTTACCAAGAATGTCGTGGCCCGTTTCATCAAACATAATCTCATATGTCGGTACGGCATCCCAGAGAGAATCATCACATACAATGGTACTAATCTCAACAATACTATGATCACCACACTATGCATGCAATTCAAGATCTAGCACCATAATTCTTCCCCTTACCGGCCAAAGATGAATGGTGTTGTCGAAGCCGCAAATAAGAACATTAAAAAGATCATACAAAAAATAACATTAACCTACAAGGACTGGCATGAGATGCTACCATTCGCTCTCCACGGTTACCGTACCACGGCACGCACATTGACAGAGGCAACTCCCTTCTCCTTGGTGTACAGAATGGAAGTTGTCTTACCATTTGATGTCCAAATACCTTCTCTGAGAATCATAAAGGATGCAGGGTTGAATGAAGAGGATTGGATCCAGAATTGACTTGACCAGTTGAACCTAATTGATGAGAAGAGACTTGCGGCTGTCTGTCATGGCCAAATGTACCAAAAATGCATGATCAAATCCTTTAACAAAAAGGTCAGACATCAGGTATATCAGGTTGGTGATTTGGTAATCAAGCGTATCATATTACCACAAGGTGATCCCAGGGGCAAATAGACTCCTACATATGAAGGATCGTTTGTGATCAAAAGCATATTCTCTGGTGGAGCAATGATCTTAACCACTGTGGATGGCGACGACCTGCCACACCCTATGAACACAGACATAGTCAAAAGATACTACACATAAGAGATCCGCTAGGTTGACACACCTAGGCAAAACAAGGGCATCCCGGTGAACCAAAAGGTTCGGGCAAAAATTAGGGATAAAACAAAAAATAATTATACACCCGGCAAGTTGAAAACCCGAAAGGGCGACTTGGGCAAAAAAGGGTATCCCGGTGGACTGAAAACCCGAAAGGGCGGTCCGGGAAAAATTTAGGGAATTAAAGCGTATGAATATGTCCCATTGGATCACCTTACAAATAACCTTTAGCTACGACTGATAAACTCGACGGTCCTAATCAATCCAATCAACTTCGGACAAGGCAGCAAGTGGACAAGATGCTCAGAGACACGAAGGCTATAGCAAGATGGGAACCCCATGGGAATATTTCAGTTAGCTATCTTTTCTTTGTATCAAATTTTCATTTTTTACGACGACATTCTCTTACTAGGATGTTCGTCTCATTGTACAAAAAAATACTTATTCAAGTTAATACAAAGATATCCCTTTGAAAGGGTAAAATTATCTTCTTTTTTTTTTTCGTGTTTTGTTAGCGAAAACGTCCAATGATTTATTTTTGAACATATGCATTTGAACGTAACTGCAGTTTACAAATGAAATAAAAAGAACAGAAAAATAGAAAGACAATCACTAATGGCTTTAAGAAATAGGATAATATCTTTAGACTATTCCATAAAATACCCCACAATGTGCAACTTAATGATATCAAGCTCTCTCACATCCCCGGCGGAACAAAACTTCCAGTTTATCACTCCCCAGTAAAAGTCGCCCAATTTCTCAGGATTCCCCAACAGGATTTCATAAGAAATACACGGCATTTCCCTTACAACAGAGTTCATTTCTCTAACAAATAGAAGCTCGTCAACTCATCAGCACTTCAGAGTATGAAGACTTACACTCCACATCCCCAGCAGTAGTCAGGGATTTATTTTTCCTTAGTCTAACAGCATTACAGCAGTTTGGCTTGCATGCCCATATATCACATCCATACATCATAACATTGATAGGTCAAATACATACGGCATGATCTCATTTATTTTGAGAACATCATTACACCATGCATTTCATACATCATGACATTGCATACAACTAATCTTTCATCTTTTTTCAGGAAAGATCAATCAACAGAAAATTATCGTCAAAATTTCAACAAGTTAATTTAGATCAATTCCAAAGAAAGGATTGTCCAACCATCCATATAACAGATGTTTCTTTCAGACTCATGTCGGTTCATTTTAAATCTCTCAACAATTTACTCTTATTCTTTCCCGTAGACACTTTCTCTGGTTCAGATAAATTGCACAAAGATTTACTCTGATTCTTTCCAGTTAAAGAATATTCAAGATCTCTTTTGGTTCAGCTTAAAACCCTCAACGGTTTATCCTGATACTTTCCAAAGGAACACTTAGGGTTCAGTTTAAATCTCTCAACGATTTACTCTGATTCTTTCCTGCAGACACTTTCTCTGGTTCAGATAAATCACACAAAGATTTACTATGATTCTTTCCAGTTAAAGAATATTCAAGATCTCTTTTGGTTCAGTTTAAACCCCTCAATGGTTTATCCTGATACTTTCCAAATGAACACTTAGTGTTCAGTTTAAATCTCTCAACGATTTACTCTGATTCTTTCTCGCAGACACTTTCTCTGGTTCAGATAAATCGTACAAAGATTTACTCTGATTCTTTCCAGTTAAAGAATATTCAAGATCTCTTTTGGTTCAGTTTAAATCCCTCAATGGTTTATCCTGATACTTTCCAAAGGAACACTTAGGGTTCAGTTTGAATCTCTCAACGATTTACTCCAATTCTTTCCCGCAAACACTTTCTCTGGTTCAAATAAATTGCACAAAGATTTACTCAGATTATTTCTAGTTAAATAATATTTAAGATCTCTTTTGGTTCAATTTAAACCCCTCAATGGTTTATCCTGATACTTTCCAAAGGGACACTTAGTGTTCAATTTAAATCTCTCAAAGATTTACTTTGATTCTTTCCCGTAGACACTTTCTCTGGTTCAGATAAATCGCACAAAGATTTACTCCGATCCTTTCTAGTTAAAGAATATTCAAGATCTCTTTTGGTTCAGTTTAAACCCCTCAATGGTTTATCCTGACATTTTCCAAAGGAACATTTTGGGTTCAGATAAATCTCTAAACGATTTATTCTGATTCTTTCCCGCAGGCACTTTCTCTGGTTCAGATAAATCACACAGAGATTTATTCTGATTCTTCTCAGTCAAACAACATACAAGACTTCTTCTGGTTCAGATAATCCGCTCCAAAGATTTATTCTGATTCTTTTCCAGTTGAAATCAAGTTCGGACTTAGTACATTCTTTGTCAACAGTCACCTTTAGATGGCCTCTACAATCCCATCTCTGACAAATCTCCATCATTCCTCCAAATGGAATCTATAAGCCCATTCACAATTTATCTTCGAGTGCAAATTTCTGGGTGCTCAAGTGTCCAATTATCTTCCACCTTCAAGTCATGAATGGCGGATCCGTCAATCTAACTCTTCAGGGTTAAGAAGATTGAACATGGGTAGTTGTTGTACCCCAAAATTTACCCTCTCATTTCTCAAAGGATCATCCTGGACCCTCAGGTTTGCTTCCATTCAATTTTAAGCCTTGAATTACAAATTTTCCAAGAAAGTCATTCACAAGGGCAAAATGGTCATTCGCACACTGAAAAGTCAAACTTTGACTTTTAGACCAAAATCAAGTTTCAAGAATCATATTTCATCAAGGCATAAAATTTGTCTCATCAAGGAAATCATAAGTCAAGATTCATGTTGAAAAAAGTCAAAATTCTAAATACTTAGAATCTTTCTAAGTGTTTAAGAAGTATGACAAGCTCAGAACTTCTGGCCAGATTTTCACCATGATGCAAGCTGATTCTGGAAGAACTTCTAACACAAGAGTTTTAGGTCTCAATAAGACCTAAAATATTGCAGAACAGAACTTCTCCTGGAAATGCTGGAATTTCAAGTTATAAATTTTCAAAGACACGTCCATGAAATTAAAGCACTCAGCAAATTCTGGACATTTTTAAGACAGGGTTAGGTTAGAACTTCTGGGCCAGTTTTCACGAAGTTTCAGCCAGAGTTTGCAAAATTAATTCAAAGAAAGTCTACAAAGTGTGTTACAAGCTTTCCGAAAAGTCTGAGAACTCCTTCAGAACATGCTGGAGCAGAGAGATTCCAAGATCATAAGTTGGATGTTTATTCTAAGTTACGCTGATGTTGAACTTCTGACCCAGACTTAGGCTATGATGCACAATCTCATAGCATAGGATTTCTGGTTTGATAAATCTCATCATCATTTAATGCACACAACCACTTTTGAGTTTTTATCCAAAGGACTTCCCCACGTGTGAGAAAGAAGTACCATTGTTGTCCTTGAAAAGCAAACTTTTGTACAAGTTTATGCTGGGCCCATGCTTTGCTTTTGCCTCTGAGGGTACTTTTCCTTAATTCATGCTTACAAATCCAACTTAGGCACGGCTAAAAGTTGTTAACCACCATACTTGTTTATCTTGCTTCAAGAACAAGCTAGGACGCTAGCATGATGTTGGTACTTTTGAATTCTCCAAGCTACAAAGTTCTTGCCTATAAATTGGACTTCATTGGCCACTACGAAGGGTCCGGTCAAAAAAAATTGAAAGGAAAAACTTTGAAACCTTGCTAAAATTTCCAGAAATCCGAAACTACAAACACAAATACAAAACCTGCTAGTTTTTTATTCTTGCATTCAAACTCCAATTTCCCTCAAGTGTTTCTTGACCAAATCATCCATTCACCATTCATAACCCAAGCTAAAGTTTGTTCTAGCCTGCTGAATACGTGAGGAAGCTGATTAGAACATTACAAGCAATCAGAACCAGACTCCAGCTCACAGAACATTTTTCAGCTGCAAGGTAAGCTTTTGCTAACCCTTATTATATCACTTAAGCATTGTTAGACTTGCATGTTCAAAACACAATGTAGACATCCTGATTCTGATGTTGTACATATTTTGATGTTTCATGTACTTTCCTGCCTAAATAGGAAGAACATAGGTTCAGAACTTCTTAAGGAAACTAGAACTGGCAGATACATGTTTGTTTCTGATTTATAGTCTTCACATTTTTTATGCTTCTGAAACCATGAGCGAAACCTTCCATAATTGCTATGTTTGTGTTTTCTGTTATGTTGAGAAATGATTAAGTTGCAGATGTTCTGATTAGCATGGAGAAAAAGATGAAGCTCATCATCAGAATTTACTTTATGTTTTGGGTTTATGCTTTTGCTTCTAATACCGGATGTACAGCCATCCATGTGGTAGGAAGCGTGCGAATAATATATTAGTGCTACAGGTCCTGGGTTCTAGCCCCATAAGCATCTTTTTTTAGATTTATTTATTGACATTTTTTACCCATTTATCTGTCAGACGATACTCCTAAATCAGAACTTCTAGATATCCTCACCTAACAGCATAATCACTTCACTCTCTCAAACAATCAGAACATCTGACTTGCCAAAGATACATAAACTTCTAGGTTCCCAGATACGCTATAGCCTCTGAACCCTCCAACCTCAGAATTTGGTATACCCAGACCCAGAACTTCTGACCCTCCACTTTCTCACTAACACTTTCTGTAATACGGTGGCAGAACCGACTGTTTTGAAAATGCTGGTTTGCATTTTGCGTTTTTTGTTTGCAAAATGTCGCGGTAAGCAAGAGTCGCCACCGACTTTTATTTTATCCAACCGGAAAGGAAAAAAGCACAGAAAAATTCCTTTTTCGAGATTTTGAGTACGAGGGGTAGATTATAGAAAGGGAAGGTGTTATCACCCTTTCTATCCATGGTTTTCCATGGGCTCTTAGGTACTTTCTCATTTTTGAAAATTGCTTGTGTGTTTGTGTTTTTGAAAAGTTTTGTTTTACTTTGTTTTAACCCTTGCTTCTGTCTTCAAGAGTGTTACGAAGTTGTTTTTGAAAACTTTGTTTGAAAAGTATTTGATGTGAAAAAGTTTGTTTGCTTTGAGCAAGTACCTACTAGCATCTACCTATTCGAAAAAAGATCGTTTTTGTTCTCGTTTCCTTTAGACAATGCTATCCTACTATTGAGAAATAGGAAGCACCGTCATTGGAGTTGTAAGGGTCAATTCGTAAGGGACGCACAATCACTAAAGCAATGTTAGGACATCTTAGTAATAACCCTAAAGTCTTAAGATCATATTCGAGGCAACATTTCCGAGGTGACGTTTCCGAGGCAACATTTCCGAACGGAACTTTTGATCTTTGTTAGACAAGAGGGCAACCACTAAGACACCATATACTTAATGATCGTTTACCGAAGGCAACCGAAGTGAGAGTATACCCTAGGAGTGATATGTGCGAGTGATTTGATTTCAGTTATTATCTTTGCACATTAGGGTTTTCTAGCCAGTTTAAATTATCATGCAATCTTGTCATACAATCCTATTAACATACATCTAACAGTTAATATTTGCGAGAATTAAAATGCGAGAAATAAAACCTACACTATTACAAGGCTTCGGGGTAGGGATTAATTACATAGCTAAAAAACCCGTAAAAAATCGATAAAGAAAATCCTAGATTAAATTATTACATACTGTAAGCAGTTACATTAATATTGCAAAACTAGTAAACGCGCACGATGAATCAAGAACAAGAGATTTAGGGTTTTGACCCCCCAACTACCTAATTGCACTTTAAAAGAAAAATCATTTTTTGTGGTTTTTTGCTATAAAGAGAAAATAAGTTTTAATTGAATAAATAAAAAAAAACCTAATTACTAATTAATTTTATATTTAAGAAAAATAATTAAATTAACCTATTTTTGTATTTTTTTTTATTTTGAGAAGGAAATAAAAATTAAATCAAAAGCAAACCCTATTTTTTTCTAATTGATTTTAATTATATACAAAAAGTTAGAATTACCCTAAATTAAATTTAAACTAATATTAAATTAAATTTGATAAAATAAAATAAAATAAAAAACCTAATTCTAAATTTGTGAGACTTGATTTTATGTTTTTTTTTTGTGAAAAAGAAATTAATTGTGGTTAAAAAATAACTAAACTAATTAAATAAATAAATGAAAGAAATAGAAAAGAAAAAAAGAATGGGCATGTGGTAAATAGCAAAGGAGGGGTGTTGCTTGCAATCCTCTGGGCCCAGATGCTGATGGCCCCATTGACTTTTCCAATCCCCTGCTCATGCTTGACTGGGGCGTATTGTGGACCTTCAAGGGATGGCCTTGGATCTGGAGTGTTGATGGATGGAATGGTTGGATACTGAGGACGTATGGTGGACTCGTGGGATGCTAGCACGCTTGAATATGTTAGAAAAAATAATATGAAGCATTGTTATGACTTGGGGATCGAACCCAGGTCCTTAAGCATTCCTCCACTGTGCGCTTTCCAGCTAAGCTGGTTGTGTTAGTTGTACAAATAACAACAAACAAACATTATATGATAAAACAAATGGTTAAACTCAAACAACGCGCGAAATTCAAAACTGGCCATTCACCACCTGCCACGCCATCATCTTCCTCGTCGCCTCCGTCGTTTTAGATCAACTACTTTTACCTACAGACATTGGGCGTAGGTACAACCCTTGTCCACTCCAAAATCCTATCCCTGTATGATAAATCACAACCAATGGTACCAATCCACTCGTTGCAACCTCACGAGCATCATGGTACCAGTATTAATGGCCAATTGTTCCTGTATGAAAAATCCCTAAAAATGAACCATGAACCCTAGCCATGGCATCTTGGTATACAGTCAATAAAAATGCAATTAAATACAACTATTAGCTTGCAAACATCTCAAGGATTATGAATATACTAATAACATGCTAAATATGCCAGAATTATGATATTCGAATTCAAGAAAAGAGATGAACCGTGTGACTCTTACAGTGTGATTCTGAACGTGGGGAAGCTTGTTAATGTTTGCAACATGATCCAGGGATATCCAGCAAACGATTGGGATGGTTAGAATGGATTGAGAAGGCCTGAAACCTGGAAATTGATTTGCAACTTTTTCTTGAATTTTTGAAACTTGTTTTCTCTCTTGCACGCCTCCAGCCTCTTGTTGTTGGTCTGCACTTGTTCCTCATGTATAGTAGAACGCATTAGGGTTACAATTCGGTATCAAATCTCCCTCAATTATGATTATTGATCCATGATTTGATCCTTGTGCAAAATCTTTCCAAATCAAGCAAATCCATTATTTTTGTGTCCATGTGAACCTTGCACGATTTGATTTGTTTTCCAGCTGTGTAATGGACCTAAACATGCACAAAATCTCAAGATTTAATTAGTTTTTGATATTTTCATTATTTTATTTTTATTTGATTTGATTTAATTGAAATAAAATCAAAATAAATGACAAAAATAAAAGAATTACAAGTGGAAGGGATCATGGGTCGTGGGTCACATTACAAACTTAGTGCAAGCATAAAAAGTTGGTCCCATTTGACAAAAATGCAATTTTGGACACATTTGACTTTTGGCAACTTTGCAAAAAGGGTCAACTTTGTCAATGCATAACTCCTTCAGTTTTGACCCTAAAGAGGTGTTATTGGACTTTTTAGAAATCTTATGATGTCCTCTAAACAACCCTTTTGGCCTCATATCAATTTAGTCTTCCATATTCATGTATGAAGCTTTGACCCAAAAGGTGTTTTTGTTGACTTTTCAAAATGACCTATAATGTCCAAATTCATATCTTCTTGTGAGTGCATATTTTGAACTTGGGAGATGAAGAAGTATTGTAGGGAATTACATCCTATTCAAAATGAGCTTTGGATGGGTCATTTTTGATAAAGTATGAGAAAGTTATGCTTGGTCAAAGTTGAGTTGACTTTTCCTACAAAACCCTAATTTAGCAACTTTTGGGTTTTGATGAATTGTGAGCAATCCTTGAGGAATCATGATCAACCCTTGATCAAATGATGAATAATACTTAAAAATGAGAATGTTGACCAAAAATCTGAAGTTTGATTGTATGTGAACCACAATTGACTTTTGCCCTAGCATAGTCAATTTTCAGGCCTTTGAGCAATTGACTGAGCAAACTTCCTCTTAAAGGCTTGAAACTTGACATGGATGATCTTGAGAATATATTAGGACAATGGTGAGCATTTGGGGTCCTTTGGACTCAAACATCTTGATGCAAAATGAAACCCTAATTTGAGGTAGACTGCCTTAGGAGAGAGTTTGTCTGGTCAACCCTTGGGCTCCCTTAAACAATTTGAGGACCTCACTTGAAATGTATTAAAAATATGGGAGGGAAAATTTTGGGGTACAACAGCTTCCCCTGTTCAATCTTCTTAAACCTGAGGATGTAGATTGGCTTGTCTGCCTTTCGTGATCCGAAGGTGGAAGATGATTGAACACTAGAGTGCCCAGAAATTTGCGCTTGCATGAAGTGGTTCTTGTCTTGTGATATCGGGAATGGGATTATAGATTCCATTTGGAAGTCAATGACGGAAGATGGGCTTAAATATGCCATCATAAGAAGTATCGATCGAATAAGAGATTCCTTTGCGAGAGCTCGTACACCTGTTGTCGAGGAGGACTTCGCTGGGGAATGCTGATCTATGTCTTAGGAGAAATAGAATTTTAGGAGATTCAGTTGTCCGTTATTCTACTAGAGAATCATCTCTTAGTTGAGGAGGTGAAAATGAACTGCTATCTGGTCGTGTTCCAGGCTTTGCAGCAAATTACTGGGGAAATGAGATTAAACTTGCTATCTGGTCGTGCTCCAGGCTTTGCAATTTCTCCATTCTTATCTGGTCGTGCTCCAGGCTTCAGAAGGAATTAAGTGGTTATCCGGTCGCATCCGGGTTTCAACTTAAATTCAAGGCATACTAATATCCGGTAGTTTTCTGGGCTTTATAGTAATTGGCCGGGTAAAATGCTATTTGGTCGAATTCCAAGCTTCGCAGTACCTTATATTGTTATCTGGTCGTGTCCCAGGTTTTAGTGTCCTTTGCTATTATCTGGTCGTGATCCAGTCTTCATAGCGTCTTATACCATTATCTGGTCGATTCCAGGCTTCATGGTATCTTGTATTGCTATCTGGTCGATTTCCAGGCTTCACAATAACATGTTGAGGGTTAAGTTATTTTTCGGTCTCTTTTTGGGCTTCGTAGCTTGTATTTAAGATATACCATTATCTGTTCGATTCCAGGCTTCGTAGTATTCTGGGGAAATCAAGGTATTATTCGGTCGATTTCCGGGCTTCATAGCTTGAACTAGAATAGAAATCTTAGTATCGATTTGACTGAACCAAAGGAAATTTGTCAAAACTTGATTGCATCTTTCCATGAAAGGTACAAAGTTAGTCATATGTAATGTCATGAAATGTATTGAGTAATTATGTTCTCAAAATAAATGAGATTGTGCTTTATGATGCATATGTGTATGCCATGATGTATGGATATGCAATGTTTTGTGATATTCTCCGGCTAGGGAGAATAAATCTTGGACTGCTATTGGAGAGTACAAGGAGTTGAGTTCTTCATTCTCGCTGGGGATAATGACCGAAGATGATTAGTTGGAGACTTGCATCTGTTCTGCTTGAGAATATTCCGCTGGGGGAGATTCTGTTTGAGAAAAATCCTGTGGGAGAATGACTTTGTAGGGAAGAGAGATACTTTATTGGACGATCTTCTGATTTGGAGAAATAAACTCTGCTGGTGGTGAACTTTTATTGCTGATGATAGATAAACTCTGCTTGGGGAGAAATTTGCCGACTCATTCGCGATTATGAACCTTGGCTGGGTAGAGCTAACATCACTGTCTTTGGACACTTCCTACTCTGCGGGGAGTGTATGTACCTTTAGTCATATTCTCAAGCTGGCTCTATCCCGGTACCTGGTGGGTAAAGCAACTGTAAGGTTTGGAGACTTCTTATTTGCCCCTGTTCTTGGAATTACGAGTAGTTGTCTTTTGTTTCGTATGTAAATATTTATGAGCAGCAATTATTTTCAAATGCATATATCAAAAATGAATCATTGGACGTTCTTGCAAAACAAAACAGAAAAAGAAAAAACAAGTTGAAATTTGTGAAATTAAATTGTATTGATTTTTGAAGTTGGCCTGTAACAGGCATTTTTGTACAAGAGGTTGACGTCCTAGTAAGTGAACACCGTCGAAGAAACAGAATTTATACAATTTGTGTAAAAGAAAGAAAAATAGCTATGTGAACAATCCCACTGGGTTCCAACTCTGCTATTGCCTTTATATCTTCGAGCGTCTCATCACTTTGCTACTTGGTCGAAGGTAGATTAGATTGATTGGCGTCGTCCGAGCTTGATAGTCGATACCGAAGTCTGGTTGCAAGATGATCCAACGAGACATAGTGCTACGCTTTGATCCCTAAATTTTTCCTGGAATGCCCTTTCGGGTTTTCGGTCCACCGGGATACCCTTTTTTGCCCAAGCCGCCTTTTCAGGTTTTTGACTTGATGGGTGTACAGTTTTTTTCATTTTCATCCCTTAATTTTTCTCGAACCCTTTTGGTTCGCCAGGAAGCCCTTATTTTTGCGTAGGCCAATCGACCTAGCGGGTATTTGATTAGGCGTAGTATTTTTTCACTTTGTCTGCATTGACGGGGTGAGGAAGGTCGTCACCATTCATGGTGGTTAGAATCATAGCTCCTCCCGAGAAAATGTTCTTAACCACAAATGGCCCTTCGTATGTGGGGGTCCATTTGCCCCTGGGATCACCTTACGGTAGAATGATGCGTTTGATCACCAGATCCCCGACTTGATATTCTTGACGTCTGACTTTCTTGTTAAAAGCCTTGATCATTCGCTTTTGATACGTTTGACCATAAAAAATAGCAGTAAGTCTTTTCTCATCAATTAGATTCAGCTGATCAAGTCGGGTCTGGATCTAATCATCTTCGTTCAAACCCGCATCCTTCATAATTCGGAAAGAGGGTATCTAGACTTCGATGGGTAGGACTGCCTCCATGCCATACACCAGAGAGTAGGGTGTTGCCTATGTTGATGTCCGTGTTGAGGTGCGATACCCATGAAGAGAGAATGGTAGCATCTCGTGCCAGTCTTTGTATGTCACCGTCATCTTCTGCACAATCTTCTTGATGTTCTTGTTAGCCGCCTCAACAGCCCCATTCATCTTTGGCTGATAGGGAGAAGAGTTATGATGTTGTATCTTGAACTGTTTGCAGAGCTCGGTGATCATCGTATTATTGAGATTTGTACCATTGTCCGTAATGATCCTCTCTGGTACACTGTATCGATAGATCAGATTGTGTTGGATAAACCGCGCCACGACGTTCTTGGTTACTGTAGCAAAGGAAGCTGCCTCAACCCACTTCATAAAGTAATCAATAGCCACCAAAATGAAACGATGCCCGTTAGACACAGTAGGTCTGATCTCGCTGATCATGTCGATGCCCCACATTGAAAAAGGCCAAGGAGCTGTCAAAACATTCAGAGGAACTGGAGGTACATGCACCTTATCAGCATAGACTTGGCACTTATGATAGGTCCGAGAGTGCTGATAACAATCGGCTTCCATAGTAGACCAGTAATATCCTTCCCGTAGGATTTTCTTTGCCATGGTATGTCCACTGGAATGAGTTCCGAAGGTACCTTCATGTAACTCTGCCATAATCCTTTCTGCCTCGCTCTTGTCCACACATCGCAGTAAGGTTGAATCATGGTTACGTTTATAGAGGATCCCATTACTGATGAATAACTTTGCAGCGAACCTTCTCAAGAACTTCTTATCATTAACAGATGCACCCTCGGGGTATTCTTGAGCCTCAAGTTACCTCTTTTCCTCATGAAACCAGGGTTTATCTGCTACCTCTTCAGTCTCAATGTCACAGCAATGTGCGGGTTCGTCCAACCTCTCAATGGTAATCTGGGGAGCCTCATTGTCCCACCTGACCTTGAACATAGAAGACATGGTAGCTAGCGCGTCCTCTAACTGATTCTCTTCTATGGGGAAGTGTTCAAAGGTTATCTTCTCAAAGTGTGGGAGCAATGTCAGTACGTACTCCTTGTAAGGAATAAGATTTGGGTGCTTCGTATCCCACTCGCCTTTGATCTGACTGATCACTAGAGAAGAATCTCTGAATACACTCAAGAACTTAATCCTCGGGTCGATAGCAGCTAGAAGACCCAGGATACATGCTTCATACTCTTCCATATTGTTGGTGCAGTTAAAACATAATCGAGCGGTAAATGGAGTATGACAGCCCCCAGGGGATATGATCACAGAGCCAATGCCATTACCCAACGCGTTTGATGCTCCATCAAAATACATAGACCATCGGGATCCTTCCTCAGATCCTTCATCCGGTCCAGGTTCTTCACAGTCGGTCACCAACATGATGTTCTCATCCGGGAACTCAAAATTCATGGACTGGTAGTCATCCACGGCCTGATGTGCCAAATGATCTTCCAATACACTCCCCTTGATTGCTTTTTGGGTTGTGTATTGGATGTCATACTCGGTTAAGAACATCTGCCATCTTGCTATTCTTCTGGAGAGAGCAAGCTTCTCGAAGATATATTTGATTGGATCCATATTTGATATCAATAAGGTGGTGTGAGTCAGCATATACTGTCTCAGCCGGAGAGCAGCCCATGCCAAAGCGCAGCAAGTTTTCTCGAGCAATGAGTATCGGGTATCACAGTCGGTAAACTTTTTGTTAAGGTAGTAAATAGCGTGTTCTTTTCGGCCAGACTCGTCATGCTTCCCCAGCACGCACCCCATTGAATTATCCAGTACTGTCAAGTATAAGATCAAAGGTCTTCCTTCAACTGGAGGCATCAGAATTGGTGGCTCTTGGAGGTATTCCTTGATCCTTTTGAAAGCGTCCTGGAATTCATCATTCCATTTTACCACTTGATCTTTCTTCAGCAGCTTAAAGATTGACTCACAAGTAGCAGTCAGATGTGAAATGAATCGAGCGATGTAGTTCAGACATCCCAAAAAGCCTCTAACTTCCTTTTCCATGCGGGGAGCCGGCATCTCCTGTATGGCTTTTACCTTGGTAGGGTCCACTTGAATACCCTTATCGCTAACGACGAAACCCAGCAGCTTACCAGACCTTACCCCGAAGGTGCACTTGTTCGGGTTCAACCTCAGCTTGTACGTCTTCAACCTGTCAAACAATTTTCGGAGATGGTCAAGGTGCTCTTCCTCATTCTGGGACCTTGCTAATATGTCATCAACATAAACCTCGATCTCATGGTGAATCATGTCGTGGAACAAAGTAACCATGGCACGCTGAGAAGTTGCCCCAGCATTCTTCAACCTGAAAGCCATTACCTTGTAACAGAAGGTGCCCTACTGTGTAACAAAGGATGTCTTCTCCATGTTCTCGGGAGCCATCTTGATCTGATTGTAACCAGAAAAACCATACATGAAGGAGAAGATCTTATGTTGTGCGGTGTTGTCGACTAGAACATCGATGTGAGGAAGTGGGAAGTCATCTTTGGGGCTTGCTCTATTCAGATCTCTATAGTCCACGCACATCCGTACCTTACCATCTTTATTAGGCACTGGAACAACATTGGCAACCCACTGTGGATAAGAAGTGACAGCTAAAAATCCCGCGTCGAACTATTTCATGACCTCAGCTTTGATTTTCTCAGACATCTCAGGGCACATACGGCGAACCTTCTGCTTTACCGGAGGACAGTCTTCTTTAGTCGGCAGGCGGTGTACCATAATATCAGTGTCCAAACCAGGCATATCTTCATAAGACCAAGCGAAGATCTCAACATAGTTGTGTAGCATCTGTATCAACCGTTTTTTGACACTAGGCTCCAGATTCACACCTATCCTAACGTCTTTCATGTCTTCCTATGTACCCAAATTCCCCGATTCAACTAGCTCCTCATGAGGATGTATGGCCCTTTCTTCCTGTAGTAACAGTCTAGCAAGTTCTCCAGGAACCTCACAATCATCCTCACCTTTGTCCTCGGCTTGGTTGATCGGATTTTCAAAGTCATAACTGGCAGTAGCAGAGTCGTTATCAAAGGGATCCCGAGTGGATATGGATCTACATTATGATACATGAGTGTGTGTAAGAGAATAGTTATTTTGGATAAAGCGAGAGACAGAAAAAGAAGAACAAGGAGCGCAAAATTTGTAATGCAAGGAACGTCCAATGTTTTATTAATGAGATGTGAAATGACAAATAATAAGCCCTCACAAGCAAAGCCAGGGCGCCTCGGGCAAGGCATCGGGCTGTAAAGTTTCAACTGTTTATTACAACTCTTAAAACAAAAGTCAATTACTGTGGAATAAAAGAAACAGGTACGAAGTCCTTCGTTGTCCAGTTGTTCAATCCACCATTGGTTGTTGGGTAGATCCAGCTATCAATATCTGAATCTTCTTCACCATCTTCAATCGCATTAACTTCCTGATTGCTGATATGCAGAGGAGGTCTTCCAATCCGTGTGCGCCTAACAGCCCTTTGAGCTCCTGTAGTAAATCCCAAACCAAATTTGTCAGTTTTGTGTGTGAAATCAGGGAGCTGACCCCAATTTGCACACCCACCTTTTTCAATTACTGCCCTGGCATCCTTGAGAGAAGCTATCTTCATCGGAGGTTTGTCGGTAGTAACTTCAGTTGACGCCAAAGTCTGGGGTACCTCTTCAAAGTTCTGACAATGGGTTTCGATGAACTCCCCATCCATATCCACATAGCAAAAGGAATTGAGATGACTCACCATATACTCCTCTTCACCTTGTACCGTGACAATCTTCCCCTTTACCTGATATTTCAGCATTTGATGGAGCGTAGAAGTCACTGCCCCAGCCTTATGAATCCAATGGCGACCCAGCAAGCAAGAATATGATGGTATGATATCCATCACATAGAAAGTATACCCAAAGGTTTGAGAGCCAACTTTAACAGGGATGTCCACCTCCCCGTGCACCATCCTTTTTGACCCGTTGAAAGCCCTTACCACAATATTGCTTGGCTTCAGAATCAAATCTTCACAGTCTAGACGATCTAATGCTTTCTTTGGCAAAACATTCAATGAGGACCCAGTATCCACCAATACATGGCCATAGTAGTGCCCCTGCACTCGATCGAGACGTGCAGAGCATCATTATGATTCCTTCCTTTAGCAGTCAGATCTGCATATGAGAAACCCAACCCATTGTCGGCAGTCAAACTAGCTACGCAGTCTTTGAATTGATCGACTGAAGTTTCCTGTGGCACATGCGCAGTCTTGAGGAAAGCAATTAGAGCCTTTGCATGGGCTTCAGAACATAATAACAAGGACAACATGGAGATTTTTGACGGGGTCTTCCCCAGCTGCTCGACTACATTGTAGTTGCTCTTCTTGATAATCTTCAGAATCTCTTCTATCTCTTTCTTAGAGGTTTCTACGATGATCTTCTTAGGCGCCTCCATCCGGGCAGGCTCATCTGTGATTTCTTTTCCCCGAGTCCCAGATGGCTCGGCGACAGGGGTGATAACTGGAATAGGAACCGGGACAGTAGCTGATGTACTAGCAGATGGAATGACAACAGGTTTGTGGACAGTCGGAGAGGAAATCTCGGGAGAAAATAGTCTTCCACTTCTGGTGACCTTGCTAGCCCCCACAATATTATTGACATCAGCTTCCTCACTTTTTAAGTCTTGTTTAACTCCATGGTAATACACATCAGCCCCATAGTGCTAAGGGACAGCCTTATCCAAAGTGTATGGGATAGGACCAGGGACAGTAATTATTAAGGGAGCAACTCTTGGGACGGGTGTAATCCTAACAGGTTTTCTCGAGGAAACCTTGGAAGGATTGGCGGAAATGGTTATGATGGCAACATCTTCAATTGGAACTAATGGAATCATAGTCTTTTCTAACAGTATCTCTTTATTATCCATCAGGCGCTGAACACCTGATTTCAATAAATGGCAACCAGCAGGCAGAATTGAACATATGTGGCAACCTTCGCCATAACCCGGAAATAAACCGACCACCAACAAAATCTTCTTAACAGTCATCAAATAAGTAGAAATTTCTTCCACGGAGGTCACAAATAAATTATTGTCTACAGCATTTACTCCATGACCATGTTTGGGCATGGGAGAAGTTATGACGTTGGGCTTCTTCGGAGCGTCAAACTCAATCTCTTTGGCTTCGATCAAGTCTTGCACCTTGTTTTTCAAGGACCAACAGTTGTTTGTATCATGACCTGGACTTTCAGAGTGATAGGCGCATCGGTCATTCGGGTTATAGTGAGGAGAAGTGGTGTTGGGGTTCTTCGGGGCCTCCCTAAGAGTTACCAGATTGGTCTTCAATAATTGTGATAGAATTTGAGACAAGGTCATATTGATCCGAGTGTACTGCCTCTGTGATCTTTCCACCCTTTGTTGATTGTTGCATTGTGGAGCAACTGTGGGTCTTGATATCACTACCGCATTTACTTCTTGACGATGTTCATGTCTGCTTTGGCCCCTCGAGCCATAGACTGCACTAGCTTCTTTCTTACTGGTGAAAGGCTTCTTCACTGCATTTGATGAAGTATCCTTCTGTATCTTACCACTTCGGATACCAGCTTCTACTCTCTCTCCAGTCAAGATCAACTCAGTAAACCCAGATGACGAACTGCCGATCAGATGATTGAAAAATGGACCATATAGCATCCCTAGAAACATGTCAACCAACTCCCTATCAGACAAAGGGGGTTGGACTCTTCCAGCTAAGTCTCTCCACTTTTGAGCATAGTCCTTAAAACCTTCACTTGCACCCATTGACATACCCTGAAGCTGAGTACGAGTGAGAGCAAGGTCGGCGTTATACTGATACTTCCTGTAAAAAGCAGCAGCAAGGTCTTCCCAGTTTCGGACATTGGCTCCTTCCAATTGATAAAACCATTCAAGATGAGTCCATGACAGACTATCTTGAAAGAAATGCACCCATAAATTTCTATCAGCAGTGTGAGGTTGGATTTTCCTGACATACAAGCGGAGATGGAGTTTTGGATAGGACACTCCATCGTACTTGGCAAAAATAGGAGCTTTGAACTTATGAGGGATCACCAATCCTGATACCAGTCCTAGTTCTCCGAAATCCAAACCAGGGATCTTTTGAATCTCCATAGCACTCAGACGGTCTTCTAGTTGCTTGTACCTATCCTCGGCGGGAGGATATTTCTCATCATCAAAATCAGTATCATTATCAGAGATTGCAGGACTGGGGGCCTTTTCTTCTTCTTGGTTCTCACCTTCCCTAGATGAAGAGGTCATATCAGCTTGCTGTTTCAACCTATCCCCAAACCTTTTGCCCATATTCAGAAGAATGACCTTCTTCTTCTTCTTCTCTTTCAGAATGAGAGTTTTCAAATCCTCTTGCCCTTTATCCAAGTCCAAGAACATCTGTTGGAATTGGGCGTTCTGTGCTTGAAGATCTTTGATGGCTTGATCAGAAGACATTTCTGCTGAAATAAACAGCGAAGAAGATGAGAAACTTGTAATGGTACCTGTAATGATGTGCATGATAATGGGATGCGTATGTAATGATTTTAAAGACTTTGGGAGATTTAAATTTTCAAACCAAAAATAAACAAACTTTATTAGATTAACTTGTAAAAAGGTTCAACAATGCCTTTAAGGCGTTACAAAGAAGTAAATGGAAAACAAATCTAAACTAGAAAAAGCAAAAATCAAAAGTCCCATGGGCGCTTCCTCTTGGTGCTGGCATAGTCATTGATCACTCTTTCTTCCTCGAGCTGCCTGGTGAGCTTCAAAATCTTCCTTTCTTGCTCATGGTACTTCTCCCGGTAAGTATCCCTTTCCTCTTTCAGCTGAATCCAAGACCTCTGCAATGCCCCAGGATCAGTGGGCATGTAAGGATAAAGAATTGTGTAAGGAATACCTTCTTCATTAGTGGGCTCCACAATCATTGCAATACGGATTCATAAGGCATCCCAAGCTTCTGGGCACGAGCTCAGACCTATTGGAGGTAAGGCTGCATAGGAAGGGAAGTCTTTGGTCCCAGCTCTTGGGGTCAGATCTGTTCACCATTCCCCAAGCTCGTATAAACCTCCGGCGGTGCTCGTCTACATCCTCCTTGTAGTCAAATGCAATATTCTCAAGAAGTAGCTCATGGAGACCATCCCTCCGAGCACGACCAAATTGTCACAGAGCTAGACAAGGATTATAGGTTATTCCCCCTCTGATTCCAAGCAATGGGACATTATGGTATCCCCCACAACAATCAATAACGGCAGTGTCTTCCATAGCCCGGGTGCTCCAAAGAATATATGTGTGGGAAAGTGAAATTATTCTGTAGGACCATCCCAAACCTTCTTCGTTCTTCAACACAGACTTGGGGAGGTGCGAAATAAACCACCTCGACAGCAACGACATGCAACACATAAGGGTCCCTCTTCTTCACACAGTACGAGTGTAGAGGGCATACAAGATATCACCTAGTAGAGTAGGCATTGGATTGCAAGAAAGGAAAATCTTGACCGCGTTCACATCTACAAAAGAATCTAGATTCGGGAAGAGAACCAAACCGTAGATAAGGAGAGCCAGGATATCTTCGAAAGCCTGAAAATCCAAATTATCCCAGAATAGCTGAACCTGGTCTATCAAAAATTTAGCTAGAAAACCTTCGACCCCGCTTCGTGTTTCCCAATTGGATACCACATCAGCCTGTTTCAGATGTAGAGCTGAGGCAATGTCTTCTGGTCTAGGAGTCTCTTCCGTACCTGTGAAGGGCACCTGCTCAAGGATGGATATGCCCAATAAGTGAGAAAACTCTTCCAAAGTGGGAACCAACTGATAATCTGGGAAGGTGAAGCAATGATGCAAAGGATCGAAGAACTGGAAAAGTACACTCATCATCTACTCATCAAACTTTGAAGTAACCAGGCTAAGAAGCTGACCATGTCTCTTAATGAACATAGAAGTCTCAGAAACTCTTGAGGCTAACTCTTTAAGTTGAGCAGGTATTTGCACAAAGTTAACTCGGATGGTATTTCTGCGCACGGAAGCCATAATCTGCAAAACAGAACAAAGATAAATTCCCTGGGTCTTTGAAATGGTTAGCACAATGAAGTATGCATGCTATTTTATGATGCATGATGTCATGATAGAAAACAATAGGTGTAGCAGATAACAGGCATGGCAAAGGCAAACAAGTCACACAAAAGCCCTTAAGTTTAAGGCTTGCATGGGGTCTAAGGTATTACCCTCTTGAAGTTCAGTTGGTTTCAACCTGTCCTAGAAAAAGTAACCGGGTTCTAGAGGTTCTCAATATCACTGACCATCCTCCATCGGTCATGGTTTCAACTTACGCAATCTTTTCTTGCGGCCAGAACTATGTCGAGAGTATGGTCTCAATGAGTGTAGCATCAAGTATCAACCAGTTCTCAGCTTTACACCGAGGCCGGCTATCTCACTACTTTCTAATGGCCAAGTTGGTCAATTAAAGGTTCTAAGGCCAGTTGATGCTTAACGACCCACATAGCGGCCCCGTATTCTACTCGTTTCTCCACAAGGGATACCGGTATCAACCAATGTGCCACATCAACGTGGCTACTACTTCAACCGTATTGGTCTACGCCGTACAGTTCCCTCACAGTTTATTGCTACTTACCTAAAAGGTGTCCCCCAGATCCGGGTTAGGATCTATAGTAAGTCCCAAGCAAAACCCTTAAAATTAAAGCAACCAAAACAAACAAGAGAAGCAATTTATGATGAACTAAATCCTAAGGTGTACCCCACTTATGAATCCCCAGCAGAGTCGCCAGTTCTGTGACACGGTGGAAGAACCGACTGTTTTGAAAATGCTGGTTTGCGTTTTGTGTTTTGTTTTTGCAAAATGTCGCGGTAAGCAAGAGTCGCCACCAACTTTTATTTTATCCAACCGGAAAGGAAAAAAGCACAGAAAAATTCCTTTTTCGAGATTTTGAGTACGGGGGGTAGATTATAGAAAGGGAAGGCATTATCACCCTTTCTATCCATGGTTTTCCATGGGCTCTTAGGTACTTGCTCATTTTTTAAAATTGCTTGTGTGTTTATGTTTTTGAAAAGTTTTGTTTTACTTCGTTTTAACCCTTGCTTCTGTCTTCAAGAGTGTTACGAAGTTGTTTTTGAACACTTTGTTTGAAAAGTGTTTGATGTGAAAAAGTTTGTTTGTTTTGAGCAAGTACCTACTAGCATCTACCTACTCGAAAAAAGATTGTTTTTGTTCTCGTTTCCTTTAGAAAATGCTATCCTACTATTGAGAAATAGGAAGCACCTTCGTTGGAGTTGTAAGGGTTAATTCGTAAGGGACGCACGATCACTAAAGCAATGTTAGGACATCTTAGTAATAACCCTAAAGTCTTAAGATCATATTCGAGGCAACATTTCTGAGGCGACATTTCCGAGGCAACATTTCCGAACGGGACTTTTGATCTTTGTTAGACAAGAGGGCAACCACTAAGACACCCTATACTTAATGATCGTTTACCAAAGGCAACCGAAGTGAGAGTATACCCTAGGAGTGATATGTGCGAGTGATTTGATTTCAGTTATTATCTTTCCACATTATGGTTTTCTAGCCATTTTAAATTATCATGCAATCTTGTCATACAATCCTATTAACATACATCTAACAGTTAATATTTGCGAGAATAAAAATGTGAGAAATAAAACCTACACTATTACAAGGCTTCTGGGTAGGGATTAATTACATAGCCAAAAAACCTGTAAAAAATTGATAAAGAAAATCCTAGATTAAACTATTACATACTGTAAGCAGTTACATTAATATTGCAAAAATAGTAAACGCGCGCGATGAATCAAGAACGAGAGATTTAGGGTTTTGACCCCCAACTACCTAATTGCACTTTAAAAGAAAAATCATTTTTTGTGGTTTTTTGCTATAAAGAGAAAATAAGGTTTAATTGAATAAATAAAAAAAAACCTAATTACTAATTAATTTTATATTTAAGAAAAATAATTAAATTAACCTATTTTTGTAATTTTTTTTATTTTGAGAAGGAAATAAAAATTAAATCAAAAGCAAACCCTAATTTTTTCTAATTGATTTTAATTATATACAAAAAGTTAGAATTACCCTAAATTAAATTTAAACTAATATTAAATTAAATTTGATAAAATAAAATAAAATAAAAAAACTAATTCTAAACTTGTGAGACTTGATTTTATGATTTTTTTTGTGAAAAAGAAATTAATTGTGGTTAAAAAATAACTAAATTAATTAAATAAATAAATGAAAGAAATAGAAAAGAAAAAAAGAATGGGTCTGTGGTAAATAGCAAAGGAGGGGTGTTGCTTGCAATCTTCTGGGCCCAGATGCTGATGGCCCCATTGACTTTTCCAATCCCATGCTCATGCTTGACTGGGGAGTATTGTGGACCTTCAAGGGATGGCCTTGGATCTGGAGTGTTGATGGATGTAATGGTTGGATACTGAGGACGTATGGTGGACTCGTGGGATGCTAGCACGCCTGAATATGTTAGAAAAAATAATATGAAGCATTATTGGGACCTGGGGATCGAACCCAGGTCCTTAAGCATTCCTCCACTGCGCACTTGCCAGTTGAGCTGGTTGTGTTAGTTGTACAAATAACAACAAACAAACATTATATGATAAAACAAATGGTTAAACACAAACAACGCGCGAAATTCAAAACTGGCCATTCACCACCTGCCACGCTATCATCTTCCTTGTCGCCTCCATCGTTTTAGATCAACTACTTTTACCTACGGACACTGGGCGTAGGCATAACCCTTGTCCACTCCAAAATCTTTTCCCTGTATGATAAATCACAACCAATGGTACCAATCCACTCGTTGCAACCTCACAAGCATCATGGTACCATTATTAATGGCCAATTGTTCCTGTATGAAAAATCCCTAAAAACGAACCATGAACCCTAGCCATGGCATCTTAGTATACAGTCAATAAAAATGTAATTAAATACAACCATTAGCTTGCAAACATCTCAAGGATTATGAATATACAAATAACATGCCAAATATGGCAGAATTATGATATTCGAATTCAAGAAAAGAGATGAACCGTGTGACTCTTACAGTGTGATTCTGAACGTGGGGAAGCTTGTTAATGGTTGCAACATGATCCAGGGATATCCAGCAAACGATTGGGATGGTTAGAATGGCTTGAGAAGGCCTGAAACCAGGAAATTAATTTGCAAATTTTTCTTGAATTTTTTAAACTTGTTTTCTCTCTTGCACGCCTCCAGCCTCTTGTTTTGGTCTGCACTTGTTCCTTATGTATAGTAGAACGCATTAGGATTACAATTCTGTATCAAATCTCCCTCAATTATGATTATTGATCCATGATTTGATCCTTGTGCAAAATCTTTCCAAATCAAGCAAATCCAATCTTTTTGTGTCCTTGTGAACCTTTCACGATTTGATTTTGTTTCCAGCTGTGTAATGGACCTAAACATGCACAAAATCTCAAGATTTAATTAGTTTTTGATATTATCATTATTTTATTTTGATTTTATTTGATTTAATTGAAATAAAATCAAAATAAATGACAAAAATAAAATAATTACAAGTGGAAGGGACCATGGGTCTTGGGTCACATTACAAACTTAGTGCAAGCATAAAATTTGGGCCCATTTGACAAAAATGCAATTTTGGACACATTTGACTTTTGGCAACTTTGCAAAAAGGGTCAACTTTTCCAATTCATAACTCCTTCAATTTTGACCCTAGATAGGTTTTCTTTGACTTTTTAGAAAGCTTAATATGTCCTATAAACAACCCTTTTGGTCTCATATCAATTGAGTCTTCCATGTTCATGTATGAAGCTTTGACCCAAAAGGTATTTTTGTTGACTTTTCAAAATGACCTATAATGTTCAAATTCATATCTTCTTGTGAGTGCATATTTTGAACTTTGGAGATGAAGATAGATTGTAGGTAATTACATCCTATTCAAAATGAGCTTTGGATGGGTCATTTTTTATAAAGTATGAGAAAGTTATGCTTGGTCAAATTTGAGTTGACTTTTCCTACAAAACCCTAAGTTTGCAACTTTTGGGTTTTGATGAATTGTGAGCAATCCTTGAGTAATCATGATCAACCCTTGATCAAATTATGAATAATACTTCAAAATGATAATGTTGACCAAAAATCTTGAAGTTTGGCTGTATGTGAATCACAGTTGACTTTTGCCCTAGCACAGACAATTTTCAGGCCTTTGAGAAATTGATTGAGCAAACTTCCCCTACAAGGCTTGAAACTTAACATGGATGATCTTGAGAACATATTAGGACAATGGTGATCATTTGGGGTCCTTTGTACTCAAACATATTGATGCAAAATGAAACCCTAATTTGTGGTAGACTGCCTTAGGAGAAAGTTTGTCTGGTCAACCCTTGGGCTCCCTTGAACAATTTGAGGACCTCACTTGACATGTATTGAGAAATATGGGAGGGAAAATTTTGGGGTACAACACTTTATCTTTTGCAGCGTATTAGAGTCAGAACTTCTGTTCCCCCTCGTTTCAGTAATGTATTAATTCTGACTCCTTTTTCTCTCACTTGTCTTATTTTTGCTTTTAATAACCAAAAACACCAAAAATATTTCATATTCACATGTTTTATTTTATTTCTTTTAGAATAAAAAAGATCAAAATATTTTCTTAAGTAAACTTATTTCTTATCAAAAACAAAACAAGTCCATTTGAATTCTTGTACATTATTTAAATATGGTTGTAACAGATAATTAGGACTTTAATTTCTTGCAATCCCCATTCATAAATTTGTACCCCCATCCCCTAAAGCTTTGTAATAGCTTAGTATTTTTATTTTCCACAATTTAATGCTTTATGTACAAATTGCTAGTAATTAGGGTTTGTATGGAAAGATTAAAACCAACAAATAGCAAACCCTAATCAAGACAAATCAAGCATGGAAACCAATACACTTGCACACATACACCCTTAGGGTAAATCCACTTCTTTGCCTTACAAAAATGGCCATATTATGCATGTGAGTTATCTTAGCAAAAACAAGAAAAAAATACAAGATCATAGTCCCTCGATGACGCTATCAAAGTTGCCTTTCAAAAATGATCTTTGTCCCTTAAAGAAAATGCTAAAATATCTTACAACATTGCTAATCATGGCTATACGTTGACCCTTGCCCGTCCCTTTTACATCCAAAGATAGGGTTACTTACCAAATCAATGGTAAGATAACAATGTCAAAGGAAAGAGGAAATAAACATGAAAGACTTTTGAGTAGGTAGATTGTTCCTAGTTGCTTGCTCATTTCCAAACCAAACATCCTTGCTATTTTCAAAACAAACACCAACACTTTCGAAAACATCTTTCAAACTTGAAAACATTTTCAAAAGATCAACGCTTTGTATACATTCTTACGAACGAGAATCATTACAAAGTTTTGCCTAAACGATGGCATCTTTACAAAATACTTTCAAAAACCACACAAAGCACATTTTCAAATAAAAAGCAAGTGATCTAGCAAGTAACTAAGAGCCCATGGAAAACCATGGATGAAAAGGGTGCTAATACCTTCCCTTTTCACAATCTACCCCCCGAACTCAAGAAAACAGCTCAAATGTCTTTCATGTTCTTTTCAGCCTTTCCTTTTGGATAAAATAAAATTCGGTGGCGACTCTTGCTAACCGCAACATTTGCAATCGAATGCAAAACACCCAAGTCAGTTCTCCCACCGTGTTACAATGTGCTTGTATTCAAATATATGAAGCAAACAGCTCCTTATGCCCTAGTAATGGCGTGGCCTTATTCCTGCGTTGAAACTCACATATTATGTGTCCAAATTATTCTAAATATCAATATAAACATGTATGAGTGCACTAAGTCAATTAATAACGCATGAATCAGAAGTTTGAAATTTGAGAAAACTACCAACATCGTGATTCTTGGTGGTACGATTCTGAGACGTCTTTCGCTTGATGAACATTCATAAATAGTCCTTGGGACCTTCAGGATGGAATGGGACACTTGGTTTTGCTTGAGAATGGTTGGATCGTGTGATACAACTTTGCACTTTTCTTGAGAATTTTGTGAATTTTAGAGGTGTGTTTGAGGTAGTATTTTCATGTCCTTTTATCTGATGTTTGCCATGCTTATATAGAGGAAGGATTAGGGTACACAAATATGGGAAGAAACAATGTAATAATGGCCAAATGAGACAAGAATCAAACATATTTACAAACTTCCATTTTGAGATATTCCTTTCCATTTTGAGCTCACACGGTTTAGCATGGCTGTCAAGTTGTCTTGGGCCTGAACTGATCCAAAAAAGCAAGCCCACATGCCTTATAACATTGCCTCATATTTTATGTGTTTTGATTTGAATTTAAATGAATAAAAATTAAAATAAAAGAAATAAAAATCATAAAAAATATGTGAATGTATTTAGAGGTCCTTTAACACATTGTGAACATGTTTGAACTTCAAAAGTTAGACCCATTAGCTCAAAATCACAAGTTTGCTTAATTTGGAGTTCATGCATTCTACCAAAATTTCCCAAATTGTAATGGTCATAACCCTCTCAATTTTCATCTTTTCAAGGTGATCTTGGACATTTTTAAAATAAAAATGTGTCTTCTTCAATTTATCTTTTGATCATTTTTGCATTTGGAGACTTTATCTTGATGCCTTGACAAAAAGTGTCTTTTTGTTGACCTTTGAAATGACCTATAATATATAGGCTCATATCTCTCAAATGAAGCACTTTTTGGACTTGAGCTTACATATACAACGTTGTAGATAATTTAATTTCCTTCAAAGTGGGCTTTGGTTAGGGAAAAGTTGATGAAGCATGTGAAAGTTATGCTTGGTCAAAGTTCAGTTGACTTCTCCTAAAGAAATAATTTGACAACTTTTGACTTTGATGATTTGAGGGCTTTCCTTGAATAATCATGATCAACCCTTGATCAAATGATGAATATCACTTCAAAATTTTGATGTTAACCAAAAATCTTGAAGTTTGACTGTATGTTGACCATAGTTGACTTTTTATCCAATACAGTTAATTTTCAATCATCCGAGCCATTGATTGAGAAAACTTGTGATGCAAGACTTGAAAATTGACATGAACATTTTTTAAGACCTATGGAGAATCATGTAATCCACTTGAGACCTTTGAAATCCAATCTTCCTTGATAAACACAAAACCCTAGTTGTGGACCCATTACTTAGGAGGAGAATTTGTCTGGTCAACTCTTGAGCATCCTTGAGCATTTGAGAACCCTAGAAGAACGTATTTAAGAAAATGGGAGGGAATGTTTTGGGGTATAACACATTCCTATATTGACTATGAAAACGGTTCCATTCACTCATATATCTTTGAAATTCCCATCACTGTTACTCCCTTCTTAATTACTCTTATCATTATATGTAAGAATGTAGGTGTCACAATTGACTATGTCAAGTCTAGGTTTGTGATGTCTGATAAATTTGATTCTCTTCATGACATGTCATCAAGATATGAGCCTATCAATCCTGAAAATCTACTACCCATTCCCAAATCTTGGTTCAAGCTTGTGTTGTCAAACTTTTTTCCTATATGGGATAATCAAGACCTTCTGAGGTATGATGACCAAGCACACATCTATTTTCTAATGAAAACTAATCTTATAAGCTTGCCATAGAAAATCTTCATCTTTCTTTGGAGATCTATTTTTGAGTCCAGGAATCACATAAAGTCGTATATTCCTTATGGACGAGTTTTTTCTGAAATCATTTTCCAAGAGGGAATAGTGGAATGCTCAAAAAATGATAGCAGAAAGTGGTTCACAAAATTTTCCTGAAGTTTGCTTGCTAAAATCTAATTGCGAGATTTTCATTTGCTATGAATATGTGACTTGTCCCTTCAAAAGTATGATTGTTTCTATTGCTTGATCATGTCATCTAATTAGTTCTTCATTTTTAAACATGTATCTGTTGAATTATCTTAAATCAATGCAGTCTTTATTTTATTTTTTTGATAAATTATTGTTTATAAATTTTGCCTATCATAAAATTGACAAGTGTTTAGGTATTTTAAATTCATTAAAGTTTGAAGTGAAACAGTCACGCATGCGTCTCCTGGCAAAGATTAGGTCTTAGATCTTATGTTTGCCAGTTACTTTATTCACGTTTTAGAAAATAGCCTTTTTAAGTTTTGAACTTTTTGATATGGCCTCATAAATGAAATCAACTATTTCTCTTTCCCTTCCCCATACATCTATGTAACCTAGTCTACTCTATACTCACAACTTATTCAAAGATATCAACAGTTACTAATTTCTCTATCTTATCGAATCTTAGGAGTTATTGCAGTTCTCCTGACCTTCCTCAGTCATTTATTATTGAGTCTCCCAAAATTGATTACCTTACGTAAGGAAAATCAATTATGTTGTAAAGTCACATCTTCTCGTTTCTTTTTATACATCATATATGCTATCTACCTCTCCTAACAAGTAATCTCTAACAACAGACAACACTTGTCTTCTATTTCACTATCTTTCTCTTTTCATCATATCTTTAATAAATTCTCATGAAAATGATGATCACTTGGAAGTTAATATTGAAAGACATCCAAGACTCTTTGGTGCAAGTTCGGAATTTCATCTCAGCATCCTCTTTCAAAACTGGAATCACTATCTTTTCTTACTAAGAGGACCTATTTATCCAAATATTAAAGACTTTCTGGAAAAATGCCTCTGTCAATTTCGGTGGCACCTCAATCTCCTCAAACATCTATGGTTGGGATGTTTTCTTCACTGCCGAATGTATTGCTGAGATAATAAATTATCCTCGCGTAGGTATCGTGACTGGTCATATCTCTCTTGATTGCATTCCTGATGGTGACATCATTTCCATCTTTGAAGCATCATCTGAGTTTGACTCTACCAACCCTGAGAGTCTTAAGCCCATTGCGAACGACTGGTTTCGCTTTATTATGATAAATATTTGTCCATGTGAAACAAACAAAAATGTCTTAACCAATGATGATAAGACTCTAATTTTTTCTCTGATCAAACGAATTCCAATCAACCTTCCTCAGTTCATCCTAAATCATCTCAAAAGGCCAATCACTTCCTCCATAAATTTAAACAAAACCTTCATTCCCTATGGAAGAATTATGTCATAAGTGTTTGTTCAAAATCAGATTGTAAGAATCCTTCGAAGGATTCCTGAGGGTCCTAGTGATGCTCTGCATCAAGATAAGTGTGAGATGTTTGATGATTAGTTGTTCCCATAGGATTTTATTTTATAGTCTGTTTAAATTCTATCATCAATGCAACTATTTCTTATTAGCACCCATTATCTCTTCTGTTAATTCTTAATTTTTCTCATGAATTTTATCTTTGTTTTGATGATGTCAAAAAGGGGGAGAAGATATAATGATTTTGATGAACCTAAAGAGAAGCAAAAACAAACTCATCATAATGATAGAATAATATAAAATGTGCATTTACCACTAACGTGTGTTTATCTGTTTGATAATTAACCAAGGAACTCTAAACAAGTTCACTAGGCTTTCTAAGACAGGTCAAAATAAAAGAAATCGTGTTTAAAACTCTTAAAGACTGATTGTTCATATAGTCGAAGATATATACTCTATGAACAAATGTTCAAGAATCAGATAAACCCAATACTATTCAGAAGTTAAGAACTTTCTGAAAGTTAAAGTTATCTTGATTTCAATATCATAATGTTCAGAATATATAAAATGTTTGAGAACATGATATTCAAAAAATAAGAATCAAAAGCAGAAGTAGATGTCTTCCTGGAGAACAGAGAAAATCAGAAGTTGAAAACTCTGAAATTCCTAAAGTCAATACTCTCAAGATCTAGATATCTGATCTATTGGAACCAGGGGAGTTTTACTCAAATGGTTTCGAGTCAGGATAATTGATCCTCGTCAAGTCACTGACTCGGGGGGAGCTATCCAGTTCAGGGGGAGCTCAGGAAAGTTAACTCTAAATCTTTTTATACTTTTATCCATCAAAATTGTTTCATCAAAATACATGATTTTTGTCATCATCAAAAAGAGGGAGATTGTTAGAGCAAGAAAGCTTCTAAGCAATTATTTATTTTGATGATAACAACCATATATTTTATGAGTAACAATTTTAGTGCTACTAGTGGTTTCATTGAGTGTGTAGATCTAATAACAAGAAACATTCCATAAAAGAGCATGTGCAAATATAGCTCAAAAAGCTTCTACAACTGAAGTTATCTTTCAAGATAAGCTGCTGCCTATACTTCTGAAGACGTGATCGTCCATCAGAAAGATTCTAAAAGCTTACGTAAATATAGCTCAGATAATTGAAGATACAATAATCAGAGAGCTTCTACAACTAAAGTTGTCCTTCTGATAAGTTGATCCCTAAAATTTCTTAAAAACAAGACGTGTTCATAAAGCTCAATCTAGTGTCTCTATGCTACATCAGATCAATAGTTTCTGAACTACTCACTAGAAGAACAAGACAAGCAATAAGTCTCAAGTTCAGCACTACAGAAACAGAAACAACATCTTCTGGAGAAATTAGGTTCTATAGAAATAAGTTAAACAAAGATCAGAAAAGTCCAGATACATCGTTAGTAATGCTCTGATCAAAACTGACACATGATCACAGTTTTCGAGGAGAACAATGATGGAAAATTCTATGTTATATCTTGAATAAATAAAAAAGAAGAAATCATGCCTCCTATACAGTAATCATTACAAAAGTATATTTGCATTGAAAACATACCAAATTGCAATATACACGCTACAACACATTATGTGCTCCAAGGGTACTATTCTCTCAAACCTATATAAAGAAACGTTGTATATATGTGGAAATAGAAAAGTGTGGTTTGTGGCTGAATAGCACCAAGAATTTCACAAGCACAAAGTAATGTCACTTGAAATGCAATAGTTACACTGAGTTGTTGCTCTATAGTGTAATATTTCATTAAGAATATCAACGTGCAAACAGCTTACTAAGAAGCAACATGTTCATCACAACTTAGATCCAAAAAGGGTTGTAAATCTTACAAGAAAAACATCACAACAACAGAAAGTATGAAGGATTAACAAGCATAAGAAACATGAGTCGATACTCGTGTCTCGATCATTGAAGAAAAGAAGCTAAAGATCTCAACAAGACATTACTATAAATCAAAATGCATCTCAACAGAAACCAGAAAAGAAGAAAGAAGCTATTTGTTTAGCTTGATTAATCAAGAAGATGAATATAAGAAGACTACAAGATGTTTTACACTTAATCTCCATAACATTCAATCTTGTAGAACACATGCAAAACACAAGAGTTGTTTCTCTGATTGTGTTATCTCTTAGAAACCTTCATGTAAATTGTTTTAGACAATGAGTTGTTGCTCAAAAGCTTGTCAAAACAATATGTACTCTAAGTAGGAGAAATCTTCTTGATAAGAAGCACTCTGGTAAATCTCCAGAAAAATAATTCTTTCTAGAATTGGTGTTCCTCAAGTGACTTTTTAGTCTGTATAATTGAGAGGGCTAAGAGGTCTTCCTAGACTCTTAGAGGTTGTTTCTAGAATTGGTATTTCCTCAAGTGACTTTCTAGTCTGTATACTTTAGAGGGCTAAGAGGTCTTTCTAGACTCTTAGAGGTTGTTGTAATCTTTCAAGATTAGTGGATTAAGTCCTTTTCTAAGGAAAAATCACCTGAGGAGGGTGGACAAGATGTTGCCTTAGATAAGAAGGTAAACTTGTATAAAAATGAATGTGTTATTTATTTCTATTAATTTCTACTTGCTTAAAGACTTCCGTAAACTTCATAGAAAGGGAAAAAGTTTCTATCAACATAATTCAAACCCCCCTTTTATTGTGTTTTCTCCACGTTCAAGAGAAACAGGCAGTCCACTACTAGGAACTGAGTCTTGATTACTCTGAAAGTCACCCCTCTCCCGAAGGTGACAATTAGTTTGACATACCCCTAGGGTTTTGTGCTGGCTTTATTGAAGCCCTAGAGGTTCGAGCCTATGTATGGGGCCAGGTGGGTTTCGTTCAGCTGGAGGGTGGTGAATAGCTAGGTGTACATGATGTCCATCGAGCTTCCTTGATCGACCAGAATATGCTGAACATCGAAGTTTTCCATGTGAGCCCGTACGTGCAGTGGGATGGTCGAGTTGGAAGCTTCACCCAGGGGTTCCTCTCGGTAGAATGCGAGGGGGTGAGAGCCTCCCCTGACCTTGTCGAGGGTAGCATCCATGTAGGAGTTGGTTTTGATAAGATGATCGAACCTTCTCTTTATAGACCCAGTCGTGTGCTTATTAAATCCTCTGCCGGAGATAACCATCATAGCGGGGAAAGACTCCCATGGACTATGTGAGGAGAAGTATAGGGGAACATCCTCCATGTCCAGGAAGTAGAAGTCTTCTGGTCATGAGATGCTCATGGCGGCCGGTATGATGTTGTTATCGGGGGACTCCTTCTCTTCTTCTACGCTCTTGGTTTTGGAAGGCTCCTCGCGGGCACCCTCTTCCTTCTTCATGTACTACTTGAGGTTTCCATCCCGAATCACTATCTCGATGGCGTCCTTGAGATGAATGCAATCGTCGATGTTGTGACCGTGGCATTTGTGGAACCTACAGTACTTGCTCTAGTCAGTTTCGGGCTTGGAGGGCGTCTGGCGAGGAAAGTGTTCCCCAGCCTGTTTGAATTCTGAGTTGGTGCATTCAGTCAGAATATGCTCCCTCGAGGTGGTCAGAGGGGTATAGTCGTGGAATCGACTAGCAGGCCCCTTGTAATCTTTAGAGTCTCGGGATGTGTCTTCCCGCTTTCTCTCTCCCTCCCGATGGGATGTTGAGGTCTCGTCACTTCTCGGGGATTTGGCATTCCCTTGGTGTCTTGAATCCCTAGCAGGCTGTTTTTTTATCCGCGTACTGAATGTACGCTTGATCTTTGAGGAGGAGAAAGTCGAGCGTGGTTGGGGTTTCAATGCCCACAGCCTTCGCAAAGTCACTGCGGGGATGGAGCCCTCATTCTAGGAGGTACTTCTTCATGGCATAAATTGTTGAGACATGTACGACTTCTTTATTGAAACGCTCGATATATGCTCGTAGAGTCTTATCTCAGTTCTGGATAATCCCTTCTATCGACGCCTATGATTTCGGATGTCGGCGGGAGGCGGTGAAGTGCCTCGAAAATATCTTTCCTAGTTGTTTCTAGAAAGTGATAGATTCTGCGGGCAGGCTCTTGTACCAAGCCATGGCACCCTTTCTCAGAGTGGTCAGGAACAACCTACATTTGATCGTGCCTTTCACGCCTCGATAATCAAGTTAGGTGTTGATGTCTTTTATATGGTCGTCTGGATCAGCTGTACCATCGTAGGATCCCAACAGGGGCGGCTTCTCGAGCCCGATTGGGAGTCATGCCTCCATAATTTCTTTTAATAATAGACCGTGGGGTTCGCCGTCATCGGTCTCTCCTGTAACACCCTAATTCTACCTGACAATTATATATGCAAATCAGAGTTATAATCATTCATGCAAACGAATCAGGATGCCACAAATTCAACTGTCTAAAAATTCATTGCATTCAACATGGGTGCATAACACTTTAAACTTAGGATGAACCATCATATTAATACTTTAATCTCTTAATTCAAAAATTTAAACATCTACGCAGCTGAATTCTTAATAACATCTTTATCCATCGTTACAGCAACTTCAAAACAACACATATTTAATAATTATCAACTTATAATTCAACAACTGAATAATCAATAATCAAAAGCAACAAGCGTTCATCCCCCTGAGTGTTACATATCAAAGCAATGACACCGACTCGAACTACTGAAGGTATACAACCTTCACTCTCGATTATCTGCACGTTACCAATGTAAGGGTAACATTCAAACAGAAGGGGTGAGATATCTAACAATATAATAAAACGTATGATAATCAATATATTAAATTAGATCACATAACATCACCACTTCTCATCTTATAATCAACAATAATCGCAACAGAAAATTGAAGAAGTGAAAAACACAAGAAGGGGGGTTGAATTGTAAAACTTGAAATCAAATGCAGACAACACGTTATTTTTATCCTGGTTCGTTTGATCTCAAACTACTCCAGTCCACCCGTCAAGGTGATTTCGCCTCTCTCCAACGAGGTCTTAATCCACTATATTCAACTAAATATTACAACTGCTTTAACAACTGCTAAAGCCTTCTTGAGTCTAAACCACAGACCAGTTTTTCAAGGAAATTCTTTCTTACAGATAAATGAATACTATGTGTGTTGAATGTTTTCTACAAAAACTTTATATCACAACTGTGATAATACACAAATTAAGCTTATGTGAAACTAGGATGCTATAACTATAGAGTAAGCAATTTGAGAGATATAGCAAGCTGTATGAGTGAGGATGAAGATGATTTGCTTTATGCATGTAAAGAGTTGTAGAGCATTAGCCAATTCATTTCTCACTGACTTGTTTATATAGCCTTGGAAAAGATACGTTGTAGTCAATTATTCCATTTCAATGCCCATTACGTTCTTTCCATATTGAGAAGATCTTTGTCTTGGAATACAGTCGTTGGTAATAAAGTGTCTTGAATGCACAGTACCATTGTCAATTAAGCATGTTGATTGGCTTTGGCTTATTCTGACGCTTCTAGGTGCTGATGATATTGTTTTGGTCTTGATCAGAGTTTAGAGTATGTTACGCGCAGATCTGTTCATCAAGCTTCAGCGTAAGCACATGCTTTGATCTTCTGATGCTGGCATATGATATTTCATCTTCTGATGCTGGCATATGATATTTCATCTTCTGATGATGATGTTGACATTCTTATGCTGATATCCATCATAGTTTCTGTAAATGTGCAATATAATTTTTAGGTAGCATATATGTCTCATATGAATTATACAATTTATTTAATCTAACATTTTGTTATCATCAAAACTTTAACTTAGGGTAGTAGATTCAAACTTTGTTCTAACAAAAATACCAACAATATACACATTCACCGCATTCATCAATTCACAACCTCTTTATGCAATCATATAATGTGACTCAATACAATGCAAATGCATATGGTACCATTGGAGCAGAACTTCCATCTTAAAAATTTGCCAATAAATAGAGGCATCAACAAGGCATAAGCATTCATCTTAATATTCGCCAATACATGCCATCTTAACGAGCATAAGCTCCATCTTGAAATGCAATGTATGTGACACAATCATGAATGTAATGACAACACCATAATTAACAACATCTCAACACAACATCATCGTTGGCCATAAGCCTACATCTTAATAGCTGCCAATTATTAGAGGCATCTCAACATCTTTCATCATCATAATTCATCAAACATCATTTATACATCATAATTCATCAAACATCATTTATACATCATAATTCATCAAACATCATTTATACATCATAGTTCATCAAACATCATAACTTACAGTAACTCAGCCACAACAACAATACAACAGTAATTCGTCAATCTCGCAACGTTGTCCATAAGCCTACAACATGATATTGCCTATAATTCATTAATCATATAAGGCTTACTTCTAAACTACTAAACCTATACATATTACTATTATGTAATACTACATCATTATCATCATTAATCATATTGTTACAAACCAACCAGCAATCTATAATCATCTCATCCTCATCATTCTTCACAAAAATCGACACAGTGATTACCGCGGAAACTAACTATAATCCTAATTTGGATACTAGGATTGTCCTTCCTATTCTTCATTTTTAATCCTTAGGAATGAATTTCATCGCGTTATCTATTCAACGCTTCAAACGGTACCACAAACAAAGTCCGAAAACTCAAGTTACAGCCTTGGGAAAGTGAATCTGTCAAAAACCAGACAACATGGATCGACGTGTACTAACTTGGGTCGACGCGTACTGAACTTAACACACTACATGAGTCGACGCATACTCTCTTGTATCGACTCATACTGAGTCTGCAACACTGCATGTATCGACACATGCTCCTACGTATCGACTCATCCTGAGTCTAAAAGTCCTCATGTATCGATGCAGGACTCCTTCGTGTCGACTCATCTTGAGTCTAAAGGCCTTCTTGTATCGACACATAACGTTTGGGGTCGACACATACTGCCTTGTCATGAATATTTTCTGCAATTTCTCTGTGTTTTCACTATGGTTTCCATGCTTTAAGCCTTAAAAACATCCTCTAATCATAAATAATCATCAATTACAATTATCCTATAATTCTACATCAAATATACAGCATCGGGGTATTATTATTCATCTTTCAATCATCAATTCTCATCATACAACAACATATATAATTCAATCATAAACCAAACAATCTTTCAGCTCTAACCCCACATACCAATTATCATAAACCCTATTATAGAGTCAGAACCCCACCCTTACCTTGGATTAAAGGTTGCTCTATACTTTCCGGTTGAATTTCCGTTCTGCCTCTTTTCCAACAGCTTTCACATTCTCCTCTTCTAACCTTTATTCTTCTGTTCTTACTGTTTCTTCTTTCTATTATTTCTAACGATAATAAAATAATCATATTATTCTCTTTATTCCTTAATGGGCTTAAGGCTACCACACCCCATTTTTACTTCTATTCCTTTAAAACAAGCCCATGTCAAATAATATTATCATTCTAATATTATTTCGCCACTTAATAAAATAATTAATTCCAACTAATCACAACACATCAATTATTCCAAAAATAATTTAATTAAATAATTAATTAAATTACGGGCGTTACAACTCTCCCCCACTTAGAATATTTCCGTCCTCGAAAATTTACCTTAATCAAACAACTCAGGGTAGGAGTCTCGCATCTTGCTCTCCAACTCCCAAGTCATGCTTTCTCCGGCAGCTCCTAGCCAAACCACTTTAACCAAAGCAATCTCTTTGCCCCTCAGAGTCTTAGTTTCACGATCCGTGATTCGTACAGGCATCATCTCCACCGTAATATTCCCATACTTGCACATCATCCATATGAATCACATGAGATGGATCTGAAATATACTTCCGGAGTTGTGACACATGAAACACATCATGCAAATTCGAAAGATTAGGCGGCAAAGCCACTCTATAAGCAACATTCCCCACTCTCTCTGAAATCTGATATGGTCCAATAAAACGAGAAGTGAGCTTCTTAAACTTCAATGCTCTCCCAACACCAGTCACATGTGTAACTCTCAAAAACACATGGTCACCCACTTTAAATTCTAAGTCTTTCCTTCGCTTGTCATTGTGATCGGTGGATCTGGAACTGACTGTTTAACGCTGGTTCGCGAAATGTCGCGGAAGCAAGAGTCGCCACCGTCTTTTATTTTCTCCAAATGAAAAGGACAAAAGCACAGAAAAATTCCTTATAGAGATTGCTCTCGGTTCGGGAGGTAGATTATAGAAAGGGAAGGTGTTAGCACCCTTTCTATCCATGGTTATCCATGGGCTCTTAGATACTTGCTCATTTGTGTTTTCAAAAAATGGTTTGTTTGCTTTTCAACTGTGGGTTTTAAAAAGTTTCTTTGAAAATTCCAGTTCGACTCTTGTATTGGTCCTCAAGAGTGTTTGAAAAATTGCTTTCGAAAGCTTTTGAAAATGTGTTGGTGTGAAAAGTCTTTTGTTTTGTTTTGAAATTTAGAGCAAGTATCCTTGAGAACCTACCTACCCTAAGGAATTCGTCTGTGTAAATGTCCTTAAAAGTAGTGCCATCCCACCATTGAGAGGTAGGTAGCACCACCGTTGGAGGTGTTCGGGTCAATTCGAGGTTCGGGACATGGTGATCACCAGAGCAATGGGAAGACACCTTAGAAGCTACCCTCATGCCAGGTTCCCGGATCATGAGGACTTACTAAGACATCCTCTACTCGACGATCACCTTTCGAGGCAAGGCAACAGTGAGGCGTACCCTAGGGGTGGTGTGTGATTTGTGTGTCGTTTTCATTTATTTTTGTCTTTTGTCAGGTTCATTGTGATCTACGCTTGATTTTAATTAGGGCCATTCATTCTTGCATGCTTATTTAACAGTTAATATTTGCGAGGAAAATAAATCTACAACTATTACAAATGGCGCGGGTCCACATCGCCAAAATTAAACCGGACCCGATTTGACGGAAAATAAATAAAGCGAATAAAAGTGCGAAAAGTAAAATTGTTACAACGCTTTGGGAGAATTACATAATTATAATAAACGACATAAAATAAATGCGCGAAATTAAATAAATTATGAACATGGGCGTTGGACCCTTTAGCAAAAAATTTAAAGTTAATGAAGAATTAATTAAAGTCAAATGTTTTTGGTATTTTGTGTTTTTTAGGATTTAAGGAGAAAAAAGAATTAATTAAAATTAAAATGAAATGTTAAACCTAATTCTAATTATTTTTAAGTTATTAAGAAAAATATTGAATTTTTAACCTAATTTAAATCTAAGTTAATTTACATGCAAAAATTTAATTATAGAAAATAAATAAACTAAACATTATTATTGTAAAAAAAAAGGAAAAATTAAAAAGGAATAAAAAGAATTCATTAAACCTAATTCTACATGTTTTTGGATTTTTTTTATTATTAAAAAGGAATTAATGTTGTAACCTAATTAAACTAAATAATCACATATTAATTTATTTATGAGAATATTAAAATAAAATAATCTATTACATTTTTATCTTTTTCTGATTTTTTATGATATTTTTATATATTGTAAAAATAATGAATTAAATTAAAACAATCAAACCAATAAAATAATAATTAAAAAAAAGATATGAGAAAAATAAAAACTAGCAAACCAGGGTGGGGGTGTAGTCCCAAATTGTGAGGTATGGACTTGAGAAGCCTGGCCCATTATTCTGGAAATTCGCTGACTTTTCCAGATTCCATATGGTGCGTTGACTAAGGCATAATGTGTTCTTTGAATCTTGGCCTTTGATCTGATTCCACTAAGCACGTGGATATCTGGATGATGGTGGTATATCATGCACTCCACCACAAACGCTGCATGGGAATAATTAGAGAAAAATAATATTGAAAGTGTACAGACCTGGGACTTGAACCCAGGTCATGAAGGTCACACGCACATACACCTGCCAGCTGAGCCACTAAGTTCCAATTAATATATTATAGTAAATAAATATTATAAAAAGAAAATGTCAATGGCCTTAGGAATGCGCGCGAAATTCGAACGATCCAACCACTCCCTGCCACGAGTTCATCTTCCTCCTTTTTTCTGAAAACATAACCATGAGGCAACGGTTTTGCAAGCGTTGCCTAAAACCATATACCAAAAAATAGCGAATAGCCCCTCGACGCTCATAAATTGAGCGCGAGGGTGCCATCCTCTTCGTCTTCAAGCGCTGAGTCCATTGGTGGTCATTTGGAGGATTAATTTTACCTATTTTTAAAAACCCCAATTTTGAGTCCTGCAAAACCCTAGAAATCAACTATGGTGAAATCACATACGATGCCTAACAATCCAATTAAATACAATGGTTAGCTTTAGAACTTTACAAGGAACGTAAATCAAGCATTAAAAGTGATAATGGATGCATGAATCGTTGTATACGACTATGAGTTTTTTTTGATGCAGTTTGAGTTCAAACTACCAGTTCTTGAAGCTTTGGTTGTTGTTCTTGATTGGAACACGTTCAGGAATTGCCAAGGAAGCTTTTGGAATAGGTTTTGTGCCTTCAATCGCCCTAGAACACTGATTTCAGAATTTGAGTTTTCAAGGAATTTTCAAGTTTTGTAATGGTATTCTCTGCGCAGCTCAGGGTGTTCTATGATTAGGTTTTGACTCAAGTATTTGTATGGAAGCTATTAGGTCAACAAAATTGAATAAAATCCATGGCATTCAATGATTTTGCAAATTGATTTTCTTAAGATCTTCACCATATCTTTTCATGTGGTTTTTGTGCAAATTATGATCAATTCAAACCAATTCTTTCCTAATCAGCATGTGCACGAAATATTGAGTCTAGAATGTGTATAAAAAGATTGGTTTTGTTAGGTTAAATATTTTTCACATATTTTAAATGATTTAAGTGAATTAATATGAATAAAATTCAAATAAATAATTAAAAAATGAGAAAATACTTCCTTTTGGGCCAAGTGGTCGTGCATAGGCTTGGAATGATGAATCATGGAAGAAAAATGGGCCCATTAGCAATTTTAGGTCATTTGAAGTAAAGTTGACTTTTCAAAATTCCTAAAAATTTCCCAACTTCCACAAGGCATAACTTGCTCAATTTTTAAGCTTTTCACATGTTCTTGGACATTTTGGAAAGGTCTTTGAGTCCTCTAACCAATGCCTTTGGTCCCATGTCATTTTGATTTACCAATCTCAAGTTATGGCCTTTGACTTAAAGTCCCTTTTTGTTGACTTTTGAAAATGACCTATAATGTTGAAATTGATAACATTTTGTGAGAGCATTTCTTGGACTTGAAGTATGAATATGAATTGTAGGAAATGTCTTTCTCTTCAAAATGAGCTTTGGATGGAATTTTTCTGATAATCCATGTGAAAGTTATGCCCTGGTCAATTTCAGTTGACTTTTTCAGCTGTCCAAATATAGTAACTTTTGCATCTTTGATGATTTCTGAGCCAAATTTTGAGAATCATGATCAAGCATTGATCAAATGATGTTTATGGCTTCAAAATGATAGTTTGACCAAAAATTTGAACTTTTGACTGTCAAATGACCATTTTGCCCCTACAGTTGACTGTAGTGCAATCTAGGGTTTTGACTGTGCAATTTTGAGCTGAATGCCTTGAAACTTGATATGAGGATACTTGACCATATTTGTAAGCATGTGAGACTTGATTGGGCCTTTGGAAACTTCATTCTTTTGGTCAGAACACAAACCCTAGTTTTGACTGTAGGGGAGACAGTTGGACTGCATAACCCTTGGGGAATTTTGTGACTTGACTTGGCAATTTCTTGAAGAATATGGGAGGGCAAATTTTGGGGTGCAACAGTCATGATAACTCTTCTGTCTACTTTGGGAAGCTTTCATCCTTTCTCGAATCAACTTCACCTTCTCAGTAGTCTCACGAACAAGTTCAGGTCCAAATACTACACTTTCACCAGATTCATGCCAACATAAAGAAGTTATATATCTTTGACCATAAAACGCTTCAAAAGGTGTCATCCCAATACTGGAATCGTAACTGTTATTATAGGTGAACTCTATCAACGGAAGATAAGTATCCCACGAATCTCCCTACTCGAGAACACATGCCCTCAGCAAGTCTTCCAATGATTGAATAGTCCTTTTAGTCTGACCATCTGTCTGAGGATGGTATGCTGAACTCAACCTCAACTTAGAACCCAACGCTTCTTGCAAACTCTTCCAAAAATCAGAAGTAAATCTTGGATGTCTATCTGACACAATGCACAAAGGAACACCATGCAACTTCACAATCACACTAATGTAAATCTCAACCAACTTCGACACTGGAAAACTAATGTTAATAGGAATAAAATTAGCCAACTTTGTAAGCCTACCAACGATTACCCAAATCGAATCATGTCCTCTTATAGTATTAGGTAACCCCGTCACAAAGTCCATTGAAATGATATCCCATTTCCATTCTGGAACTTCTAACGGTTGCATCAACCCTGCTGGCTTCTGATGTTCAACTTTTGACTTCTGACAAGTCAAACATGCATACACAAACCGATCCACATCACTCTTTATTCCAAGCCACCAAAACAAACCTTTCCAATATTGATACATCTTTGTAGCTCCTGGATGAATACTCAACTTACTTCTATGACTCTCTTCAAGTATCACTTTCTTCATCTCAGCATCATCAGGAATACAAATCTGATTACGAAATCTCAACACACCTTGCACATCTAGCTTAAAATCATTATTCTTAGACTGATCGATTCCAACCATCGAATCTACCAGTTTCGCATCCAACTTCTGAGCTTCTCTGACACTATCTAGAAATTCATTATTAATCTTCAACATACCCAACATAACACTCTGGCGTAACCTCGCAAACTAAGCTCATATCTTTGAACTTCTCAATTAATTCCAACTCTTTAACCATCATTGCTGACATATGTAAAGTCTTTCGACTCAACGCATCAGCTACCACATTCGCTTTTCCTAAATGATAATTCAAACTGAAATCATAATCCTTTAACAATTCTAACCATCTTCGTTGCCTCATATTCAACTCCTTCTGATTTAATAAATACTTTAAGCTCTTATGGTCACTAAACACTTCAAATCTTGAACCATAAATATAATGCCTCTAAATCTTCAACACAAAAACAACTGCAGCAAGCTCTAAATCATGCATAGGATAGTTCTTCTCATGAGTCCTCAACTGCCTTGACGCATAAGCAACTACCTTATCATTCTGCATAAGCACACCTCCTAAACCCATTTTAGAAGCATCACAATACACCACAAAAGGCTCTCCTGGATTAGGCAACGTCAAAATCAGAGCCGATGTCAACCTCTTCATCAATTCTGTAAAACTTTCTTAGCACTGAACATCCCACACAAAAGCTCTACCTTTACAAGTCAACTTAGTCAACGGAAGTGCCAACTTAGAAAATCCTTCGATAAACCTTCTATAGTAACCAGCTAAACCCAAAAAACTTCTAATCTCAGTAGATGACCTCGGAGTTTCCCATTGCAACACAGCATCAACCTTCGATGGATCTACAGCGATGTCACTACCTGAGATCACATGACCAAGAAAACTAACCTCCTTTAACCAAAACTCACACTTGGAGAGCTTTGCATACAACTTATTCTCTTTCAAAACTTGCAAGACTACTCTTAAGTGCTCTGCATGCTCTTCTTCTGACTTAGAGTAAATCAAAACATCATCAATGAACACCACTACAAACCGATCCACATAAGTATGAAAGATACGATTCATGTATTCCATGAATACTCCTGGCACATTAGTAACACCGAAAGGCATCTTCGAATACTCATAATGTCCATAACGTGTTCTGAAAGCCGTCTTCTGGATATCTTCATCCTTCACTTTAATATGATGGTAACTCAACCTCAAATCAATCTTACTAAACACACGAGCATCCAACAATTGATCCATCAAGTCATCTATTCTTGGAAGCAGATACTTGTTCTTAATCATCACTTTATTCAACTGTCTATAATCAACACAAAGCCTCATACTTCCATCTTTCTTCTTCACTAACAGCACTGGAGCTCCCCATGGCGATACACTTGGTCTTACAAACTTCTTTTCAAGTAACTCTTCCAATTGCTTCTTTAACTCTGACAATTCAGATGTAGACATCATGTATGGTGCCATAGACACAGGTCTGGTACCAGGTACAAGATCAATTGCAAATTCAACTTCTCTCTCCGGCGGTACATCAAGGATTTCATCAAGGAAAACTTCAGGAAATTCACACACCACCTGCAATTCCTTAATTATAGCTTGAGTCTCTACAGATAGCGACGCCATCAACGAGAACATATGTGTTTCCTCTTGCATCAACTTTCTCAACTGTTTAGCAGACAACAGACTATCTTCCACTTCTTCGAGAGTAGAAAACCTCACAGACTTGTTATAGCAATTAATATGAACATATTTATGCTCTAACCAGTTCATACCCAAAATCACATCTAAACCTCTTAACGGTAAACAAACCAAGTTAACAGAAAAGTCTCTATCGAAGATCGACCAGGGACACTTCAAACACATAAAAGAAGTAGTCACTGAACCCTTGGCTGGAGTATCGACGACCATTTCTCCATTCAAAGAAGACAACATAAGACCCAATCTTTTAACATAATCAGCAGCAATAAAATAATGAGTAGCATCGGTATCAATAATAGTAATTAAAGGAGTACTATTAATGAAACATGTACCTCTGATAAGTCAGTCCTTAGCAGTTGTCTGATCCTCAACCAAAGCGAACACTTTACCACTTGTTTGCGCTCTCTTTGGTTTTTGACACTAACTACCAATGTGCCCTTCTTCACTATACTTTAAACAAATCACATCCTTATGCTTGCACTCAGATACAACATGTTTATTCTTACCATAACGGAACACCTCTTTACTTCAGTAGTACACGCATTACTCTTATGCCCAGGTTTTCCACATTTAAAATAAACCACACCAGCAGGAGTATCTCCCCCACTAGTCCTCTGACCCTGAGCAACTTTCCGTTTACCCTTACCAGCTGGGGTATCATAAGGCTTACCACGGTTCTGTTGGTGCTTACCCCTCTTCTCACTGATAATCTTGTAATGAGAATTATTATCCTCTTCATAAATCCTGCAAATGAAAACCAAATCAGCAAAGACACGGATCTTCTGGTATCCAACTGCCTTCTTGATCTCTAGGCGCAACCCATTTGCAAACTTGACACACTTCGAAAACTCAGCATCTGCCTCAGCGTAGTGCGGATAAAACTTAGCCAACTCAGCAAACTTTACAGCATACTCAACAACTGACATATTTCCTTGCTTCAGCTCAAGGAACTCAATCTCCTTCTTAACACAAACATCTTCAGGAAAATACTTCCTCAAAAATTCCCTACGGAACACAGCCCAAGTGACATTCTCACTTGCAGCTTCCAATCTCTGACAAGTCTCTAACCACCAGTCATCAGCCTCGACTGCTAGCATATGAGTACCATATCGAACCTTCTACGCTGGAGTGCAGTCCATCACACAGAATATTCTCTCAATCTCTTTCAACCAGTCCAATGCTCCGTCAGGATCATACTTTCCCTTGAAGGTAGGCGGATTCTCTCTCTGGAAAGTCGCCAAACTATGAGATTTTGCATTCTTGTCAGCATTCAGCTGATTCTCCATCGCATAAGCCATTGCTTCTAAAGCAGCAGCAAGTGTCGCATCATTCCTTCCAGCCATCTCAACTTATCACTATAACATAAACAACGGTTAGAACTCAAATTAATAATACTCGATTGTTAGACAACTACGACTCGACAACAAGGTTGGACCAACCTCTTGCTCTGATACCAACTTTGTAACACCCCAATTCTACCCGACAATTATATATGCAAATCAGAGTTATAATCATTCATTCAAACGAATCAGGATGCCACAAATTCAACTATCTAAAAATTCATTGCATTCAACATGGATACATAACACTTTAAACTTCAGATGAACCATCATCATAATACTTTAATCTCTTAATTCAACAATTTAAACATCTGCGCAACCGAATTCTTAATAAAATATTTATTCATCGTTACAGCAACTTCAAAACAACACATATTTAATAATAATCAACTTATAATTCAACAACTGAATAATCAACAATCAAAAGCAACAAGCATCTATCCCACCGAGTGTTACATATCAGAGCAATGACATCGACTCGAACTACTGAAGGTATACAGCCTTCACTCTCGATTACCTGCACGTTACCAACGTAAGAGTAACATTCAAACAGAAGGGGTGAGATATCTAACAATATAATAAAACTTATGATAATCAATATATTAAATTAGATCATATAACATCACCACTTCTCATCTTATAATCAACAATAATTGTAATAGAAAATACCAACGATATATACATTCACCGTATTCATCAATTCACAACCTCTTTATGCAATCATATAATGCGACTCAATACTATGCTAATGCATGTGGTACCATTGGAGCAAAACTCCCATCTTAAAAATCTGCTAATAAATAGAGGCATCAACAAGGCATAAGCCTTCATCTTAATATTCACCAATACATGCCATCTTAACGAGCATAAGCTCCATCTTGAAATACAATGTATGAGACACAATCATGAATGTAATGACAACACCATAATTAACAACATCTCAACACAACATCATTGTTGGCCATAAGCCTACATCTTAATGGTTGCCAATTATTAGAGGCATCTCAACATCTTTCATCATCATAATTCATCAAACATACTTTATACATCATAATTCATCAAACATGATTTATACATCATAATTCATCAAACATCATTTATACATCATAGTTCATCAAACATCATAACTTACAGCAACTCAGCCACAACAACAATACAACAGCAATTTGTCAATCTCGCAACGTTGTCCATAGGCCTACAACATGATATTGCCTATAATTCATTAATCATCTAAGGCTTACTTCTAAACTACTAAACCTATTCATATTACTATTATGTAATACTACATCATTATCATCATTAATCATACTGTTACAAACCAACCAGCAATCTATAATCATCTCATCCTCATCATTCTTCACAAAAATCGACACACCGATTACCGCGGGAACTAACTTTAATCCTAATTTAGATACTAGGATTATCCTTCCTATTCTTCATTTTTAATTCCTAGGAATGAAGTTCATCATGTTATCTATTCAACGCTTCGAACGGCACCTCAAACAAATTCCGAAAACTCAAGTTACAGCCTTGGGAAAGCGAATCTGTCAAAAACCACACAACATGGATCGACGCGTACTGCTCTGGGTCGACGCATACTGAACTTAACACACTACACGAGTCAACGCATATTCTCTTGTATCGACTCATACTGATTCTGCAACACTGCATGTATCGACACATGCTCCTACGTATCGACTCATCCTGAGTCTAAAATCCCTCATGTATCGATGCAGGACTCCTTTGTGTCGACTCATCCTGAGTCTAAAGGCCTTCTTGTATCGAGACATAACGTTTGGGGTCGACACATAATGCTCTGTCATGAATATTTTCTGCGATTTCTCTGTGTTTTCACTATGGTTTCCATGCTTTGAGCCCTAAAAACATCCTCTAATCATAGATAATCATCAATTACAATTATCCTATAATTCTACATCAAATATACAACATCGAGGTATTATTATTCATCTTTCAATCATCAATTATCATCATACAACAACATATATATAATTCAATCATAAACCAAACAATCTTTCACCTCTAACCCCACATACCAATTATCATAAACCCTATTATAGAGTCAGAACCCCACCCTTACCTTGGATTGAAGGTTGCTCTATACTTTCCGGTTGAATTTTCGTTCTGCCTCTTTTCCAACAGCTTTCACGTTCTCCTCTTCTAACCCTTATTCTTCTCTTCTTATTGCTTCTTCTTTCTATTATTTCTAACAATAATAAAATAACCCTATTATTCTCTTTATTCCTTAATGGTCTTAAGGCTACCACACCCCATTTTTACTTCTATTCCTTTAAAACAAGTCCACGTCAAATAATATTATCATTCCAATATTATTTCGCCACTTAATAAAATAATTATTTCCAACTAATCACAACACATCAATTATTCCAAAAATAATTTAATTAAATAATCAATTAAATTACGGGCGTTACATCTCCTGGAGATGATGGAGGGGAGCGATGGTTTCTTCCTCGTCAGGAATTGTAATCTCGTCGAGGGGAGGGGCTCCACCCTTGTCGCCTAGATTTTTGGTGCTCTTCATTTTCTTGGAAAGTGGAGAGTCTTTATTCTTTTTGGGAGATGCTCGATCATGTTTCTTGCAGAAAAAAACATTGAGCCTTTCCTTTCTTGGGGGACGCCCACCTCGGGGAAGTGATATGTTGGAGGAGTTATGTCGTCTGTATCTCCGAGGGGGAGATCATGACTGTTTCCACTCCAGAGCCCCCATCCTTTTGCTCTGCTGGAAGATGAGGGAGTTGGTTTGGTTAAGGGTAAGGATCAGTGCTACTATGGCTGGGTCGGCATTCTGCGGAACAGGGACCGGTTGTAGACTCTCGGGCTGGTCTTCGACGAGGTTCTTAGGAAGTTGTTCATCCAAGAATAGATTGTTGTCGCGATCAGCATTGATGGAATCTGGGGATGCAGTATGTCTGTCACGGGCGTCTAAGTTGTCCTCGAGGTGAGGATGTTCTTGTATTTCGGTTGTCTTGTGTACCAGGGAAAACACAGTCTTTCCAGATAGTTGGTAATTATCATGGTCGGCCATGATTGATGAATGAAGAGGATCTTTGGTCTTTAGACTCTGAGGAACAGAAAATAGGGAAGATAGTTTCCCATAGACGATGCCTCTGATCTTACCGGATGATCAGAACCTACAAGCTGGTTAAAGGATAATCTTTGACGGGCAGAAAAGGTCGACGAGAAGGAGGGGGTTGTACCTGCAAGGAACTCCAATGATCAAGTAAGTGTGGGAGCCAAGATATACAAGTAGAATATTAGGATTTCAGAGATGAATAGTGAATACCTGGACCTCACAAGTGTGAGGGTTTATATAATACCCCTGACACATAGCCGTTGGTTCCTATTTTTAGGCCTAGATATCCGGGTCCGTGAATATAGGAACTGCTAGGACTTGGTCAAACTGGGCAGATGAGCCCGTAACTAGCCGTTAGTTCCGAGTACGAGGTAGTTTATGAGCATCGATCTGGTTGGCTCCTGGTTGTTTGGTTGACTTGATGTCTGGCAGATGGAGGAGTGTCTGTTAGATGTAGCTGGTCTCGCTGGTCTAAGAGAGCCATCGACCGGTGGCACTAGACGGATGGTGGGGGATTTCGGGCCATGGTCAAATGGGTTGGGCTGAAGGTGGAGCATAGACTGGGCCACTCTAGCCGTTGGGCCAGTACAGAACAGAAAGTGTTGGTTGAACATTCCCAAAAGAAGAGTGAAGTGAGAATAAAGTTGGAATTGATTGTATGGGCACTCTGAAATTTGAATAACAATGAAGATGACAAGTTTCTCCCATTGAGATCTTTGTTGCCTATGGACTTTGTCGAGCCAAGCGAGATACGGTGTATCACCTGGCACAGGTACGAAGGTGAACACCGTTTCATCTGAAACCATAAACCTAACATCAATGGGTTTTGTATAGTTAAACATAGAGGGGATAACAGGGGTAAAATGAGGAAAGTACTTATTGAATGTTTTAGGATGCATCTCTTGGGTTGGAAAAGGCCCATGGAATGCAAAGAGTTTCTTTGCAATAACAAAGGGAATGAGAATTTGGTGTTGCCATTCTTTGATCTTGGATTTCACCTTAGATGAGGGCTCTAGGATAAAGTCCGGACTTTGTTTCACAGAAATAGAGAAGGCTATGGGGTTATTACCAGTGTTGAAGTGAGTACCAGATGGAGTGGCCATTGTAAAGAATGGAGTAGGTCTCTTGTAGATTTTTAGAGATTGTAGAGTTTGAAGAAATAAAGCAGGAGGAGATAAGAAAGGAACTGAAATTTTTGAAGATCTATTTAAAGAGAGTTTAAAGTCGTTAAAAGAGAAACAAGTGTCATTCGATATGGCCTAAGCATGCCGAGAAGTGGAAAATTTAGTGGGGTTCATTGGAAAATCTGCGCCCTAAAACCTATGAGTAATCATGGAAAGTGATTGGTTGATGTGGGAAATTTTTGCACAGAAAGTAATCATGATTACGCATGACATCATTCTGAAGAGACAGACGGTTAAAAACTTGGAAGAGAAAATGCCAAAGTTCTCTCGTCAACAGAGGCTCTGTCGAACATGGCATTTTCGGGGGCAATTTGTTGACAAGCAATTTTCGACCAGGGAAGTAAGCCCTTAATCTCCAAGGTATCTTTTTCTATAAAGGCACGTCTCCAGAAAGAGAAATGGGGCACGTCGACAAAGGCAAAAGAAGTATTTAAACTAGGAAGGCTAGTCGACTAAGACACCAGTGTCGGAGGTAGGCTCGACAGACATAAGTGTCGACAGACAATGATAAATGGCGGCAAGGGCGGTTATCAACTCACAAGCCAGCAAGAACATGGGGATGTCTCAAAGCAGTTTATGGCAGTTTCTCCATGAATCCCAACATGGGACTAGTAACCATCGACGATTACACTTTAAAATTTCTATTTAAGAAAACATTTGTGTTTGTGTTAAGGGTCGCATTTCTTCACATTTAGAGTGTTCACTCAAAGTACCCGCAACTAAGAGAGAAACAAGTTCAGTCTTGACAATGTATGAATGCTTCCACATTTAAATTTAAAGCAATTTCCAGTTTTCACTTTAAATTACAAGTCTTATCATTTGTTTTCTCTTTACTTTGCAATTGTCATTTACCTACAAATCCTATATCAACCAGTTCCAACCCAAAACACTAAAACACTAAGTCTAGGATTATTGTAGTTGATCCTGCAAGTAACCTTTAATAAGAGGCTAGAGATTGTTTGTGAAAAACAAAGTGCCACCGACATTCTTTAGGTCAAAATTAATCACTACCCATTCGTATGTGCCTAGAGCCCCTGGGTATCAAAACATCATTTTTGCTATGTCTTCCTCTATGATGAAATTCTGGTTATACCCAGAGTAACCATCAAGGAGGAAAAGATATTCATATTCGGCAGCTGAATCGACTAACATCTCAGCCACTAGCATTTGATATTTGTCTTTAGGGGTGGCAGCGTTCAGATCTCTGAAGTCAATGTAGACTCTGAGAGTGTCATTTTTCTTAATAACTAGAACAAGATTTTATAACCATTCAATGTACCTTGCAGGTATAATGAACTTGTTCGGAGCAATCTCTCGATTTCAGCTTTGATCTTCAACATGATTTCTGGTGCAAACCTTCTTGGGGTTTGCTTCACTGGCATCTTGTCGGGCCTAATCGGTAGCTTTAGCTCCACTAAGTCACGATTATGTTCAGGCATTTCATCATAGTCCCAAGCGAAACAGTCTTTGAACTCCTTCAATACTTTAATTACTTTCTCTTTCAGGCATGGGGCAAGTTTGGCACTAATGTAAGTTAGCCTTTTCATTGTCCCATCTCCTAAATCTACCTCTTCCAATGGGTCCTGCCCTTGCATTTTCTAAGTTGAGGTTGTTGGGTCTTTTTCGAACCCTAAAGGCTCGTCATCATAGATGTAATCTAACCTTTGGCTTTCTGAAGCTATTCTTTGGCTAGTGTTGCCAGATTGGTTTACCTGAGTATTCTCATACTCAATGGCTTCGACAACCAGAATTCGTTAAGATTTAGCCTCTAAGGCTGCCATGATTTTGTATTCATCCACATAGGTCAAAATCTTATCCAAATCGCTCGACTCCATCATTGGTCTTCTTTTGATTCAGACCATCGGTTATAGCCACCGAAAGTCTCATACTCCCAGGTGAACCTCTGTTAAGGATGCATGTTTACTGAATAATACACATCACATCCTTTGAAGTTAAAACCTTCTCCCGCAAGTCCACATGGTGGAATGTTTGCCAATTTTCGGTCAAAATTTACTTTGTCGATGTGGTTGACATTTGCTCTATAAAAGCTGGATATGCTTCTATGTATTCGACAACTCCATTATATTTCCAGATGGTGATCCTCTGATGCATGAACTAAGGAACACACCCCACTCTATATAACCATTCCCTACCCAACAATAGGTTATAGTTTGCCTTGGTAGGCACCACGACAAATAGTGTTGGTCTCGTAGTGGTTCCTACAACCACATCGACTTGCATGACTCATAAGGCTTGCTTGTTTTTCCCTCATAGTTTGACAAAACCATATTGTTACAAGCTAGGTCAATAGTATCCTTTCCTATTTTCTTCAAGAGGTGTAAGTTTCATGGTTTTAGGATTAGTAGCAATTTTTCTAAAACATGGTTCTATGCAAGATGTTGGAACAAATGTTATGACATATTGATGAAACATCACTGAAGAATGATGTTATGAAAGATGTTTCAACATGTTATACCAGAACATCATTTAGGTTCTAGATTTTTAAATCTTTGTAGATTGGCTTAATAATTTTGAAGCTTCCGTATATTTTTGTTACTCATGCATTCGCAGCCAAGCAAGGATGTTTTGGTAACTTGGTTGTTTTATTTTTGTTTCATAAAAAGGATCTTTGAGCCTTTTTAGGAAAGTTTGTATTTTATTTCCTATTATTATGGAGAAGACTTTGCAATTAACTTACAGCTGGAATATTGGATTTGCGTGAAGAGTCCAAGCCCATGATTGCAAAAGTCTATTTAAGAAGACATTCCAAACCTAAACCACTGGGAGAAGCCGCGAAAGAACATTGTGCATGAGATAAGGGTTTAGGGTTTTAGTTTGTCTTTGTTCATTGTGATCCTCTCTATTATCTTTTTATATTAGAGGTGGACTATTTAGTTTGTCAATCACTTAGAAGCTTTTAAGCTAGAGTGGGTTGTAGGTCAAGTTACCTTTTGTTCATCAATCAAAAGCTTTTAAGCAGAACTGATTTTGTCTTTGAAGAATGTCTTCTTTCTTTTGGTTATTGTTAAGAGTTTGTCACAGGGTTGTGACTATTGGGAAGTGATAATGTTATCATATCTAGGAGGTTCTTAGATAGAAATTTCACAGGTAGATATTAGGAGAGAAGGTTGTAAACAAGGGGTTATTTAAATCTTCAAACTAATTCTATTTTAGTGGATTTCCTCCATGGCTTGGTAGCCTCCAGATATAGGTGGTGTTGCACTAAACTGGGTTAACAATTGTTGGTATTATTTACTTTCTGCAACTTATCTTAATTTCATAAGTGTTTCTGTTGTGTTTACTAATTTGATCCCAGTGTCGCAACATCTGGTTCGACATATAGAATCTGTGTGCCAGAATTTTAATTGACATAAGAGAAGGCACCATGTTTTTCTTAGGATGAGCTTTAGGGAAGTTACTTCCTGGTACCATGGACAAGGAAGGAGGATTCAACAATAGACCTCCAGTTTTAGATGGTACTAAATATGACTATTAGAAGGCTCGTATGATAGAATTCCTGAAATCTCTGGATAGCAAAACTTAAAAAGTTGTCATACAGGTTTGGGACCATCCATTTATGAAGGACAAATATGGAATTGAAAATTTAAATCCATAAGAAGACTGGTCTAAAGAAGAAGATGAACTTTCTCTTGGAAACTCCAAATCCTTGAATGCCTTATTCAATGGAGTTGATAAAAACATGTTCAGACTAATAAACACTTGTATTATGGCCAAAGATGCTTGGTAAATTCTCAAAACTACTCATGAAGGCACATATAAAGTCAAGATGTCTAGACTTCAGCTTATTACTACCAAGTTTTAGAATTTAAATGTGAATGAGGGTAAAAGCATCCATGACTTTCATATGAAGATCATTGACATAGAAAACTCTTTTAGTGCCTTAGGAGAAAACATGACTGAAGAGAAGCTGGTTAGAAAGATTCTCATATCTCTTCCTAAGAGATTTGATATGAAGGTGACAACCATTGAAGAAGCCCAAGACATCAGCAGCATGAGAATGGATGAATTGGTTGGGTCACTTCAAACATTTGAATTAGCTACCAGTGGCAACTCTGGGGAAAAAACAAAAGCATAGCTTTTGTATCCAACACTGAAAATGAAGAATCTCAATGTGACTTGGATACTAAGGAAGGAATGTCAAATGTTAATGTTCTACTTGTAAGGAAATTCAACAACGTTCTAAGGAGATTGGACTGAAGGGCGAGACTAAAGGTAGAGAAAACACAAGAAAGGGGGATTTGAATTGGGTTTATAGAAAATATTCCCTTTTAGAAATTCTGAGCACTCAAATGATAATAGCGATAAAGACAATAAAGAGTAAAGGACGCTAGTAATTTATCCAGGTTCACATTAAACAAGGCTAATCATGTCCACCCCCTCAAGGATGATTTCGCCTTCAACAAGGACTTAATCCACTATAACCAAACTGATTATAATTGCACGAGAAACGGCCGGTAACTAACACACAATGACACATTCAGTGATCCAACCGGATATAACGTTCATTGACCCAATAAGATCATATCAACATGATCTCTTAGCAGAATTTCTCCATAATGATATCTGTGATACGGTGGGAGAACTGACTTGAGGTTTGCGTTTGTATTCGCAAATGTTGCGGTTAGCAAGAGTCGCCACCGACTTTTTATTTTATCCTAAGGAAAGGTTAAAAAGCACAGCAAAAACCTTTTGAGATGTTTTCTTGGGTTCGGGGAGTAGATTATAGAAAGGGAAGGTATTAGCACCCTTTCTATCCATGGTTATCCATGGGCTCTTAGTTACTTGCTTAGATCACTTGCCTTTTGTTTTCAATTGTTTTAAATGGTGCTTGAGTGTGTGGGTTTGAAAATGTTTTGAAAAGAGGCCAATGTGGTGGCAACCTTTGTAATGATCCATGTGGGGATGTATACAAAGATGTATGTCTTTTGAAAAAGTTTTCATTTGTTTTTGAAAGTTGTTTTGAAAGTGTAGTGATGTGTGATTTTTGAAATTAGGCAAGTGTTTTGTTTTGCAAGTTAATTCAAGTAACTAAGAGGTTATCTACTCCTAAATTTCTCAAAAGATCATTGCTATACTTTTAACCCTTTTAACAAGTTTGCTCCACCATTGTATTTGGTGGGCAACCTTGTGTTAGGATGTGAAAGGGACAGGCGCGGGTCGTCGTATGGACCATAATTGCAACGGCGTTTAAATGTCTTTGAGCAATTTCTCTAAGGGACTTGATCATTTGTTTTTGTTTGTTTTGAAAAGTTTTTGTCGAGGGACTATGATCATTCAAATTGTTTGTTTTGCCCAAAGAGACCTAACATGCAATATGGCCCAATTTTGAAAGGCAACAAGTGGATATAACCCTAGGGGTGTTAGTGTGCAAGTGTGTTTTATTGCATGCAAGAGTTTTTCTTTGAATTAGGTTTTTCTATTTCATTGATTTTATCTTGTCATACACGTCCTAATTACTAGCAATAAGAAGCGGGAATGTAAAATCCTACGCTATTACAATAATTAGGGGAAGGGGATACACATTTGTACATGGGGGGTTCAACGAGAAAAATAGACAAAAAAGAAAATAGCGGAAAATAAGATATATAGAGAGAGAGAGAGGGAGGCCGCGCGCTGTTGAGAGGCCATCAGAAGTTCTGACCCAGATCCGCTGTCAGATGATCAACCTGTTGGTGAAACTGGATGAGTCAGAACTTCTGACTCTGGAACCTGCAAAACAGAATCTGGTTAGTGGGGAAACCAGAGGTTCTGATTTCCCTGCGCTGCAAGACAGAAGTTTGTTAGTGGAGAACCCAGAAGTTCAGATTCTGCTGAAAAGGCAATAACTCTCAGAGGTTCTGATGTTATTGACAGCAAAACAGGCTTCAGATGTGCTAACGTCAAAGTCAGCACTTGGCTTTTCCTGCACTAATCAGAACATCTGCAATCCCGTTGTTACTCCACAAAACAGAAAACATATTTGGAACAGATCCAGCAAAATAGCAAAATGTCTCAGAGGTCAGAATCACCAAGGTCACAGGCAAGTCCTAAACTGGCTCAGAACGTTCTGAGGTATGAGAGTCCTCAGAACATAAACAGCGATAACATGAATATTTACATTATGTTACTTGAATATGCACAGCTGATAATGCTTAACAGTGTGGTGAGGGTCAGCAGGTGTTTACCTGACTGTCTGGAAAATGGTGGGTGAAAGTTAGCTTTTGGTTCTGGTGGTGTTCTGGACAGATTTGGAAAAGGGGAAGTGAAGGTGTATACGTGTATAGGGTCAGAAGTTTGGAAAGAACGTTTTTGGTTTACAGAAAAGAGTTGGGTGTTTGATGAAGTTGAAGGTGAGAAACTTAAAGTTATGAGACAAAACTGGAAATTTTGGCAGAGTTTCAGAACGTTATGTTGCTAGGAGTTTCGTTTCTCTCTTAGCAATTTTTCTGTTTCTTTTCTTGAGCCTCTTGAACGTCTTTTGCAGTGGTGGAAGCTTTCTATTTATAGGCAAAGTTCTTGTGGATACCTTGAACATTTAAGGCGCCAACAGAGTTTGAATTTGTTCTTTGACAGAAATTCCTGGGAAGTTGTGATAACAGCTATTTTTCAGCCTAGGTAGCAGCAGCAGGCGTAGATTGGGGGAAGTGACCTCTGAAATGGGCGGTGGCGTGAAGACCCATGCCAGAATCTGTGCAAAAGCATTTTCCAAGCCACACGTGAACGCTCAGGAGTGGTTGGAAGCATTAATGGGCATTAAATGGTGACAAGAGCTGTCAATACCAACATTCTGGTTGTTGAATCAGCAGCGTAAACCATGCTCTGGCCTTGGCTACCTGTTGTTTTAGCAAGCTCTGGAGATTCTCCTGGTTTTCTGGTACGTTCCTTGGATCTACTTCTGGACGATCTGGACTTAGAGATTCTGTATCAATGTGACACCTATCCCTCTGACCTTTCATCTTCTGACTTCAACCTGTTCTGAAGGAGCCTTTATACCTTCATATTTCTCTTGCATTCCTTTAGCAAGTTCTGACTGAGCTTGTGTAACTGCTGAAGGGGTATGTTCTGTTTGAGGCTTACACTCTGAACCACGTTTACAACTTCTGATTGAACTGATGTAGCTGCTGAAGAGACAACTTCTGACCATGCTGAGCCAAACTTGCAACTTCTGACCGTCTTCATCTGGAATGGATCCAGAAGTTCTGAAGCGCTGATTTTTCTAAAAAATACTTATTTTAAAGAAACATTCTAAGCACTTGGAATTTGATTTTCCTCAAGATGAAAGCGTTGTTTCCGGAGTTTGTGAGATCATCTTGCTCTTGTAAGTGGCTTGCTTGGGCAAAAGGATAACCCAGGACTTGGATTTGTTTCAGGGGACTTTGAAAAATCTAAGATGGTTTCCTGAAGAAAGGGAGGGCAAATTTTGGGGTACAACAGTTGCCCCTGTTCAATCTTCTTGAACCTGAAGAGTTAGATTGGCGAGTTTGCCTTTCGCGACTTGAGGGTAAAAGAAGATTGGACACCAGAGTGCCCTGAAATTTGCACTCGCACGTTGAAGTATCAGCAATGTGATGTTAGGAATGGGCTTACAGATGCCATTTGGAGAGGTGACAGATAGGGAGATGGGCTTACAGATGCCATCCGGAGACGTGACAGAACCTTGTCGGGAATGGGCTTATAGATGCCATTTGGAAGTGTCGATCGCATAAGAGATTCCTTTAGCGAGAAACTTGTATATTTGAGAAAGACAGATGTTTTCCTGGCTTGTTACAGGTGTTTGATCCTTAGTCTCCTTATGCAGATGTGCCCTGGCTGGATACAGGTATCGAATCTACAATCGGTTGCTCACATATGTGCCCTGGCTGGACACAGGAGTCGAATCTGGAAATCTTCAGACGTGCCCTGGCTAGATACAGGAATTGAGTCTGGAATTGTGACAGTTGATAGATGTGCCCTGGCTGGATACAGGAATCGAATCTTTGAACTCTTCAGACGTGCCCTGGCTAGATACAGGAATCAAGTTTGGAAACTGATCACTCTCAGATGTGTCCTGGCTAGATACAGGTATCGAATCTGGAATTGTGACAGTTTGAAGATGTGCCCTGGCTGGATACAGGAATCGAATCTTTGAACTCTTCAGACGTGCCCTGGCTAGATACAGGAATCGAGTCTGGAAACTGATCACTCTCAGATGTGTCCTGGCTAGATACAGGAATTGAGTCTACAATCGGTTGCTCACAGATGTGCCCTGGCTGGATACAGGAGTCGAATCTGGGAATAGTCGTCAATAGATGTGCCCTGGCTGGATACAGGAGTCGAATCTAGACATAGTCGTCAATAGATATGCCCTGGCTGGATACAGGAGTCGAATCTTTGAACTCTGCAGACGTGCCCTGGCTAGATACAGGAATCGAGTCTGGAAATGTGGTCAACAGATATGCCCTGGCTGGATACAGGAATCGAATCTGGAGCTGTTGTAGTCGATAGATGTGCCCTGGCTGGATACAGGAGTCGAATCTGGACATAGTCGTCAATAGATATGCCCTGGCTGGATACAGGAGTCGAATCTTTGAACTCTGCAGACGTGCCCTGGCTAGATACAGGAATCGAGTCTGGAAATGTGGTCAACAGATATGCCCTGGCTGGATACAGGAATCGAATCTTTGAACTCTTCAGACGTGCCCTGGCTAGATACAGGAATCGAGTCTGGAAACTGATCACTCTCAGATGTGTCCTGGCTAGATACAGGTATCGAATCTGGAATTGTGACAGTTTGAAGGTGGTTGTTTTCGGGGTTGTCTTTTTCCTGAAAAGGCAAAAACGTAAGTTGTATGTAATGTCATGATGTATGATATGCATGATACCATGATGTTCAACATGAGATGTTGTATGCGTTTCATCCTGTATGGAAGTAAGATGTATGAAAATATGAAATGTTTATGAATGTTATTTCATCTTAGGAAAATAAATCCTTGACGAACGGCCGGAGAATTGCTCTGTGGAAGAGATATTTGGCCGAAGTTTTGATGAGAGGCCTGCTGAGGATTTTAACGACGGATTCCGCTGAAGATAATGATGATAAACTCCGCTGGGGAACTCCAAAGATAGACTCTGCTTGGGAATACCAAAGATAGACTTTGCTGGGGATTGAAGGAACTTTGCCGAGAGCGGTCTTCCGTGGCCTTTAGCTGAGGATAACCCAGTTATAAGTCCTTGTGAGGAAATAACTCTAAATAAAACTTGGGCGAGACGTCCGTTCTTCGCAGGGGATAAGCTTCCAGAATCTACTGGGGATGAGCTTTAAGACCTGCCGGGGAATGTTGGGCTTCTTCAGGATCGACGGGGGATCAACTTCTCTTGGGGAAAGTATTGCTGAACCTTGTTTTTACCCTGCGGGGAGTTAAGATGATTTGGCCACATTCTTCAGTTGAACCTACCTTGGTGCCTTGGCGAACAAAACAACCAGACGGCAATAGACAAACCCACATTGCCCCTGTCTCTGATGTCACCTGTAATTAATCTCTTGTTTCATATGCAAACATTTATGAATCAGCAATTTAATGTCAAATGCATATATCAAAAAATGAACATTGGACGTTCTTCGCAAGACAAAACAAAAAAGAGGAAAACAATGGCAATTTGTATGGACAAGTGAATTTGTATTGATTTAAATTTTGCCTGTGAATAGGCGTTTTTTGTACAAGAGGCTGACATCCTAGTAAGAGGACATCGCCAAAAAGTATAGAGTTTACAGTTTTGAAAAAGGAAATAAAACAGCTATGTGAATAATCCCACTGGGTTCCAATTCTGCTATCGCCTTTATGTCTTCGAAAGTCTCATCGCTTTGCTGCCTAGTTGAAGATGAAGCTGATTGGTCGATGCCGAAACCTGAGCCAGATAGTTGATGCCGAATTCCGGATGCGAAGTGATCCAATGAGACATAGTGTTACGCTTTTATCCCTAACTTTTGCCTGGACCGCCCTTTCGGGTTTTCAGTCCACCGGGATACCCATTTTTGCCCAAGCCGCCCTTTCAGGTTTTCGACTTGCCGGGTGTACAGATTTTTTTTTCATTCCATCCCTTATTTTTGCCCGAACCCTTTTGGTTCGCCGGGAAGCCCTTGTTTTTGCCTAGGTATGTCAACCTAGCGGGTCTTTTATTTATGCGTAGTATTTTTTCACTATGTCTGCATTGGCGGGGTGAGGAAGGTCGTCACCATCCATGGTGGTTAGGATCATGGCTCCTCCTGAGAACACACGCTTGACCACAAATGGCCCTTCGTAAGTAGGGGTCCATTTGCCCCGGGGATCACTTTGAGGAAGGATAATGCGTTTGATTACCAGGTCCCCAACTTGATACTCTTGCGGTCTGACTTTCTTGTTAAATGCCCTGATCATCCGTTTCTGATACGTTTGACCGTGGCAGATAGCAGTGAGCCTCTTTTCGTCAATCAGATTTAATTGATCAAGTCGAGTCTGGATCCAATCATCTTCGTTCAAGTTTGCATCCTTCATTATCCGGAGAGAGGGTATCTGGATCTCGATTGGCAAGACTGCCTCCATGCCATAGACCAAGGAGAAAGGAGTTGCCCCGGTTGATGTCCTTACTGAGGTGCGGTACCCATGAAGAGCGAACGGTAACATCTCGTGCCAATCTTTATAGGTCACTGTCATCTTCTGCACAATTTTCTTGATATTTTTGTTGGCTGCCTCTACAGCCCCATTCATCTTCGGCCGGTAGGGAGAAGAATTGTGGTGTTGTATCTTGAATTGTTCACAGAGTTCAGTGATCATTTTGTTATTGAGATTGGTACCGTTGTCCGTAATGATTCTTTCCGGGACGCCGTACCGACATATCAGATTATGCCGGATGAAACGCGCTACGACGCTCTTGGTTACCGTTGCGTAGGAAGCTGCCTCAACCCACTTCGTGAAGTAATCGATCGCCACCAAGATGAAGCGATGCCCATTGGATGCCGTTGGTCGGATCTCACCGATCATATCGATGCCCCACATTGCGAAAGGCCAAGGTGCCGTTAGGACATTCAAAGGAACCGGAGGGATATGCACCTTGTCAGCATAGATCTGGCATTTATGACAAGTTCGGGAGTGCTGGTAACAATCGGCTTCCATTGTGGACCAGAAATATCCTGCCCGAAGGATTTTCTTAGCCATGGTGTGCCCACTGGAATGTGTTCCAAATGTACCTTCATGCAGTTCCATCATGATTTTCTCAGCTTCAGCCTGATCCACACAACGTAGCAGAGTCGAGTCATGATTCCGTTTGTAGAGAATGCCGTTGCTGAGGAAGAATTTTGCAGCAAACCTCCTCATGAACTTCTTATCATTGACAGACGCACCTTCAGGGTATTCCTGAGCTTCCAAGTACCTCTTCACCTCGTGATACCAGGGTTTTTCAGTCACCTTCTCAGCCTCGAGCTCGCAGCAGTATGCCGGTTCATCCAACTTCCAGATTATGATTCGGGGAGCCTCATTGTCCCATTTAACTTTGAACATTGAAGACATCGTGGCTAGTGCGTCTGCTAGCTGATTTTCCTCTCTGGGGAAATGTTCAAAAGTTATCTCTTCAAAGTGGGGGAGCAAGGTCGACACATACTCCTTGTAAGGAATGAGATTCGGGTGTTTCGTATCCCACTCGCCTTTGATCTGATTGATCACGAGAGCGGAATCTCCGAAGACACTTAGAAACTTGATCCTCAAATCGATTGCGGCTTGTAGACCCATGATACATGCCTCATATTCTGCCATATTGTTGGTGCAGCTGAAACATAATCGGGCGGTGAGGGGAGTATGAGTTCCTTTGGGAGATATGATTACAGCGCCGACGCCGTTACCCAAAGCATTGGAGGCTCCATCAAAATGCATAGACCATCGGGATCCTTCCTCAGGTCCTTCATCCGGTCCAGGTACTTCACAGTCAGTTACCACCATGATGTCTTCGTCCGGAAAATCAAAGTTCAATGATTGATAATCGTCCACAGGTTGGTGTGCCAAATGATCAGCCAGTACACTTCCCTTAATTGCTTTCTGAGTTGTATACTGGATGTCATATTCTGTTAAGATCATTTTCCATCTCGCTATTCTCCCAGACAGGGCGGGCTTTTCAAATATGTACTTAATGGGATCCATCTTTGAAATCAATAAGGTAGTGTGAGTCAGCATATACTGTCTCAGCCGGCGAGCAGCCCATACAAGAGCGCAGCAAGTTTTCTCAAGCAGTGAGTAACGAGACTCACAGTTGGTAAACTTTTTGCTCAAGTAATAAATAGCGTGCTCTTTTCGGCCAGACTCGTCATGCTGCCCCAGCACACACCCCATTGAATTATCAAGCACTGTCAAGTAAAGTATCAGAGGTCTTCCTTCCACCGGTGGCATAAGAATGGGTGGCTCTTGGAGATATTCCTTTATTCTTTCAAAGGCGGCCTGACATTCATCATTCCAGCGTACCACTTGATCTTTCTTCAGTAATTTGAAGATTGGCTCACAAGTAGCAGTTAGATGTGAGATGAATCGGGCAATGTAATTCAGTCGTCCTAGGAAACCTCTGACTTCCTTCTCTGTTTTTGGAGTCGGCATTTCTCGTATGGCTTTTACCTTGGCAGGGTCCACCTGAATACCTTTATCACTTACAATGAAAACCTAGCAACTTTCCGGATCTTACCCCAAAGGTGCATTTGTTGGGATTCAACCTCAGCTTGTATAACTTGAGTCGGTCAAACAACTTCCTCAGATGGTCAAGGTGCTCCTCCTCAGTTTGAGACCTTGCAATCATGTCATCAACGTATACCTCAATTTCATGATGGATCATATCATGAAACAAAGCAACCATGGCACGTTGATAGGTTGCCCCAGCATTTTTCAACCCGAATGGCATGACCTTATAACAGAAGATGCCCCACTGAGTCACAAAGGTAGTCTTCTCCATATCCTCTGGAGCCATCTTGATCTGATTATACCCTGAAAAACCATCCATGAAGGAGAACACCTTGTGTTGAGCTGTATTGTCAACAAGGACATCAATGTGAGGTAGGGGGAAGTCATCCTTGGGGCTGGCCCTGTTCAGATCCCTATAGTCGACACACATTCTGACTTTCCCGTCTTTCTTCGGCACTGGCACTACATTGGCAACCCACTGAGGGTAAGAAGTCACTGCAAGGAACCCGGCATCAAACTGCTTCATAACCTCGGCCTTGATCTTTTCAGACATCTCTGGACGCATCCGTCGAACTTTCTGCTTTACCGGAGGGCAATCTTCCTTGGTTGGCAAATGGTGAACTACAATGTCGGCATCCAAACCAGGCATATCTTCATAGGACCAAGCAAAGATCTCCATGTAGTCTTGTAGCATCTGGATCAATCGTTGCTTCACGCTGAGCTCTAGATTGGCACCAATCTTGACCTCTTTCCTATCTGTCTCAGTACCCAAGTTAATTGTCTCCACAGGCTCTTCATGTGGTTGAATAGCCCTCTCTTCCTGTAGTAGCAGTCTTGCGAGTTCACCAGGCACTTCGCAATCATCTTCACCTTCGTCTTCGGCCAAGTTGATCGGATTTTCGAAGTCATAACTGGCGGTAGCAGAGCTGTTACCAGTGAGATCCAGAGTGGATTGAAACCTGTATAAGTGAGTGTGTGTAAATACAGCTGTTTTGCAATATATATAACACAGAAAGGAAAAGAGCAAAAGATTTGAAATGCAACAAACGTCCAATGTTTTGATTGATGATATATGAAAATGTCATACAAAAAGCCCTCACAAATGGAGCTATGATGCCCCGGGTAGGACACCGAGCCAACAGAGTTTTAACATATTGTTTGTTACAAATTTGGAAATCAAAAGAAATCAATTACTGCGTGACAAATGTGATAGGGGTAAAATCCCTTGCTGTCCAGTTGCTCGGTCCGTCGCTGGCAGTCGGGTATATCCAACTATCAAACTCAGCTTCCTCCACATCTTCCTCAATAGCGTTCACCCTTGAGCTGGAAATAAACACCGGAGCCTTTCCAATCTTCTCTTTGCGCACTGCCTTCTGAGCCTCTGCAGTAAAGCCTAGCCCAAACTTGTCGTTCTTCTGAGTGAAGTCAGGAAGCTGACCCCAGTGTGCACAATTGCCTTTCTGAACTACAGCCCGGGCATCCCTTAGGGAAGCCATCTTCAAAGAATCATTCTCTTCGGCCGTTGTCTCTGCAGCTGCTGAAATTGGATGCACCTCCTCGAAATGCTGGAAGGGGGTTTCAATAAACTCTCCGTCCATCTCGATGTACCTGAAGGAATTCAAATGGCTCACCATATACTCCTCTTCTCCTTGTACAGTGACGATCTTCCCCCTGACGGGATACTTCAACTTCTGGTGCAAGGTGGAGGTCACTGCCCCAGCTTTATGGATCCAAGGTCGACCCAACAGACAGGAGTACGATGGACGTATATCCATCACGTAAAAGGTAGAGTCAAACACTTGAGAGCCCACACGAATAGGGATGTTAACCTCTCCATGAACCATCCTCTTGGAACCGTCAAAGGCCCTGACAATGATATTGCTGGGCTTCAACTCCAGGCCTTCATAATCCAGGCGATCCAAAGCCTTTTTCGGTAGAACATTCAAGGAAGAACCAGTGTCCACCAATACATGTGCCAGAGTAGTGCCCCTGCATTCAATAGAGACATGCAGGGCATCATTGTGGTCTCTCCCTTTTGCGGTCAGGTCAGCATCTGAAAAGCCCAAGCCATTGTCTGCCGTCAGATTTGCTATGCAGTCAGTGAACTGAACTGCAGACGTCTCCTGCGGCACGTGGGCCGTCTTGAGAAATGAGATTAAGGCCTTAGCATGAGCCTCGGAGCATAGCAATAGGGAGAGCAGGGAGATCTTGGAGGGTGTATGCCCCAACTGCTCGACAACATTAAAATCACTTTTCTTTATTATTTTCAGAATCTCCTCCATTTCTTGTCGGGAGGCCTCAGTATTTACGGGTATTGGTGCCTCCATCCGGGCAGGCTCTTCTTCAATCCCTTTGCCCCGAGCATTTGATGACTCGGCAGCAGGGGACACAATTTGATCAGCAACAGGACTTGGTAAACTTGCAGGTTTTATGAGGAGGGGTTTTCGAATAGCGGGCGGCGCAATGTCAGGCGAGAAGAGCCTGCCACTGCGGGTGACTTTAGCTGGACCAGTGATATCGCAGATACTGGCACTAGCATCAAATTCTTGCTTGATTCCATTTACATATACGTCTGCCCCATAATGCCAGGGGACAGCTTTATCAGACACGTAGGAGAGGGGTCCTGGAACAGTAATGATCACAGGCGCAACTGTCAAGATTTGAATAGGCTTCTTTGGGGGAGCCTTGATTGGATTTTTGAAGATGGTAATTACGGAAACTTCTTTCGTCGGAACCAATTGAACAGCAGTCTTTTTGAATAGAATCTCCTTGCTATCCATTAGGCCTTGGATGCCTAACCTTAGCAAGGGACAATCAGATAGGGAAATAGCACAGAATGGGCAACCTTCGCCGCAACCCGGAAATAAACCGGCCCGCAGTAGGTTCTTCTTAACAGTCTTCAAAGGGGTGACAACTTCATCTACCGAAACAGCGTACACTTCTTCCTCAATGGCATTTACCCTATGCTGGGGCATAGGAGCCGTTACAACATTCGGTCTTTCCGGCGCTTCAAACTGAATTTCTTTTGCGTCAATTAGATCTTGCACTTTGTTTCTCAAGGCCCAGCAATCATCAGTAGTGTGCCCGGGACTATCAGAATGATAAGCACACCGGGCATTCGGGTTGTATTTAGGAGACGCAGTGTTGACGACTTTAGGAGCTTCTTTGAGGGTCACCAGGTTGGTGGATAACAGTTGGGGTAAAATTTGAGATAATGTCATACTCAATCGGGTATACTGCCTCTTGGGCCTTTCACTTCTTTGTTGATTGTACTGCTGAGGAGCAGCAACAGGTTTAGAGATGACCAAAGCATTGACGGCTTGGCGACTTTCGGGCTTGACTTGTCTTCTAGGACCATAGACGGCACTTGCTTCTTTCTTAAACGGCCTCTTCTCAGCACTTGTAGAGGCAGCCTTTTGTATCTTGCCTGACCTGATGCCAGCTTCAATTCTTTCTCCCGTTAATATCAAATCTGTGAAGCCAGCGGAGGAGTTACCAACCAAATGATTGAAAAACGGACCAGACAACGTTCCCAGAAACATATCAACCAGCTCTCGATCAGTTAATGGAGGCTGCACCCTGCCAGCCAAATCTCTCCATTTTTTAGCGTACTCTTTGAACCCTTCACCCGTTCCTAGAGACATACCCTGAAGTTGGGTACGCGTAGGAGCGAGATCAGAATTGTATTGGTATTGTCTGTAAAATGCGGTTGCCAAATCTTCCCAGTGTCGGATGCTAGTTCCATCTAATTGGTAGAACCATTCAAGCTGAGACCCCGAGAGGCTGTCTTGGAAGAAGTGAATCCAGAGGTTCTTATCCGCCGTGTAAGGTTGGATTTTCCTTACATACGACCTCAGATGCAGCTTTGGGCAGGAGACCCCATCATACTTGGCGAAGGCAGGCGCCTTAAACTTGTGTGGAATGACTACCCCAGAAGATAACCCCAAATCTCCGAAATCCAGTCCCGGCACATTCTGAATCTCCATGGCGCTCAAGCGGTCCTCCAATTGTTTGTATCTGTCAGCAGCAGGTGGGTATTGTTCGTCGTTATAGTCCGTCTCGTTGTCGGAGACTACGGGACTAGGAGCTCCTCCCCCCTGGGGACTGTTTTTCTCAGCAGAAGAAGTGGTTGGATCAGCTTCATTGTGGAGTGTGTTCCCAAATCTGCGTCCGGTGTTGAACAATGCAGTCCTCTTTTTCTTCTTCTTCTTCAGGAGTAGAGTCTTCAACTCTTGCTGACCTTGGGCTAGGCTTAGGACCATCTCTTGAAACTGTGCACTTTGGGCCTGAAGGGCCTTGATCGCTTGCTCACTGGAGGACTCTGGATTCATGATGACTGTGCACATAAACAGCGAAGAAAATTAAGCAACCTGTGAAATAGGGTACCTGTTATGCATATGGTGCAATGGAATGCGTATGTATGCAATGCATTCAAGGATTTAGAATATTCAAAATTTGTTGTAGACAAAAAGGAACGCACATTATATTAATAAGGGGAAATTCGTTAGTACATAAATGCCTCATGGGCCAAATATTACAAAATAACTCCTTAAGATAAAAAAACATTGCGCATCCTCTTTGGTGCGATGTAGGTGTTGAGATTCCTTTCCTCGTGCAGCAGGCGGGTGAGTTCCAGGACCTTCTTTTCACTAGCATGTAGACTGGTCTCAAGAGAATTCCGTTCTTCCTTAAGCTGGACCCAGCTCTTCTGCATCTCTTCCCAGGAGGTGGGCATGTCGGGATGTTGAATGGTGTAGGATGCTTCTCCTTCCAAGACTGGTTCTTTGATCACAGGAAGCATATGAGGATAAGGCATCACTAACTTCTGGGAGCGGGCTCGTACCCACTTGAGGTAAGGTTCCAACGGGATGGAGTTCCGGTGCCCCAATGTCTTGCTGTCTATCCTACTTGGCATCCTCCAAGCTCTGATAAATCTCTGACGAAGTCCTTGAGTATCGTTGTCGAAGTCGAAAACTATGTCAGGAATTATCATGTCATGAGGGCCATCCTTCCGAGCATAACCAAACTGTCTCCAAGCCAGGCATGGGTTGTAGGTAATACCTCCTTTGATTCCAAATAAAGGAACATTAGGGTACTCCCCACAACGATCAATGATAGTGAAGTCTTCCCTGGACCTAGGACACCAATGTATATCTGCATGTGTGAGAGTCATTAACCGTTGTGACCATCTCAAACCCCGCTCGTTCTTCAAAACTGATTGTGGAAGATGCGAAATAAACCACCTTCCCAAGAGAGGAGTGCAACACATAAGGACACCCCTTCTCCTCATGGTTCGAGTGTAACATGAGTGAAGGATGTCCCCCAACAGTGTAGGTATAGGATTCCTGGTTATAAAGATCTGGACAGCACTGATATCAATAAGCTGATCTGGGTTAGGGAACAACACCAAACCATAGACAAGGAGGGCCATGACTTCTTCAAAAGCTTGTAGGTCAAGAGAGTTCCAACATTCTTGAGCCTTTTCAAACAGAAACCTAGCTAGGAACCCTTTGATACCACTTCTAACTTCCCAATGTCCCTTGAGGTCAGATGTCTGTAGGTGCAAGGCTTTAGCAATTTCTTCAAGCTTGGGTTCCTCTTCCGTACCGTTGTAGGGTAGTTGATTAAGGATAGGGACCTTCAGAAGTCGGGAGAACTCTTCCAATGTAGGCACCAACTGATAATCCGGGAAGGTGAAGCAGTGATGCAGAGGGTCAAAGAATTGGAACAAGACCTTTATCAAGTCCTCCTCAATGTTGGTGTTAACCAAGTTGATGAGTCTTCCATGTCTCTCACTGAATGAAGAACCCTCGGGAATCCTGGATAGGAGTTCCTTAAGCTGAGGGGGGATCTTTACAAGGCTAATCTGAATTGTCTTTCTGCGAGCAGTTTCCATGTCCTATAAAACAAGAACAAAGATGAAGATTCGAAACCCTTGAAATGGTTAGTCAATGCTCATGATGTTTGTATGATGTAATGATGTGATGATTAAATACACTATAAACATTCACAGAGGCAAAACATGGCAAGGCACACAAGTCACACAAACCCTTAGAGTTTAGGCCTGCATGGGGTCTGGGTATTACCCTCTTGAAGCTTGGCGGGCTCAACCTGTCCTATCAAAAGTAACCGGGTTCTAAAGGTCCCAATATCACTGGATTGCTTTCATTGTTCATCGTTTCGATTTAGCCACTGAACTGGCGACCGAAATATTCCAGGAAAGCAACCCTCAATTGAGTGTAGCATCGAGTATCAACCAACCTCGGACTGCACCAAAGTCAGTTATCTCACTACCCTAAAGAGGCCAAGATGGTTCAATTAAGGTTCCTAAGGTCAGTTGATGCTTCATGACACCACGCGGCGGCCCCGTACTCTCCTTGACTGAACTCAAGGGTTACCGGTACACACCAAAGTGCCACATCAACGTAGCAGACTGCTTCAACCATGTCGGTATACCCCGCACAGTTCCCTCACAGCCTTGTTGCTACCTAAAAGGGTTTCCCCAGATCCGGGTTAGGATCTATAAAACTCCGATACAAAAGCCCACAATATGTAAAAGCAAACAAAGCAAGCAATTGAAAACAAAGGTGATCTAAACCCTAAGGTTACTCCACTTTAAAAGTTCTCCCCAGCAGAGTCGCCAGTTCTGTGATACGGTGGGAGAACTGACTTGAGGTTTGCGTTTGTATTCGCAAATGTTGCGGTTAGCAAGAGTCGCCACCGACTTTTTATTTTATCCTAAGGAAAGGTTAAAAAGCACAGCAAAAACCTTTTGAGATGTTTTCTTGGGTTCGGGGAGTAGATTATAGAAAGGGAAGGTATTAGCACCCTTTCTATCCATGGTTATCCATGGGCTCTTAGTTACTTGCTTAGATCACTTGCCTTTTGTTTTCAATTGTTTTAAATGGTGCTTGAGTGTGTGGGTTTGAAAATGTTTTGAAAAGAGGCCAATGTGGTGGCAACCTTTGTAATGATCCATGTGGGGATGTATACAAAGATGTATGTCTTTTGAAAAAGTTTTCATTTGTTTTTGAAAGTTGTTTTGAAAGTGTAGTGATGTGTGATTTTTGAAATTAGGCAAGTGTTTTGTTTTGCAAGTTAATTCAAGTAACTAAGAGGTTATCTACTCCTAAATTTCTCAAAAGATCATTGCTATACTTTTAACCCTTTTAACAAGTTTGCTCCACCATTGTATTTGGTGGGCAACCTTGTGTTAGGATGTGAAAGGGACAGGCGCGGGTCGTCGTATGGACCATAATTGCAACGGCGTTTAAATGTCTTTGAGCAATTTCTCTAAGGGACTTGATCATTTGTTTTTGTTTGTTTTGAAAAGTTTTTGTCGAGGGACTATGATCATTCAAATTGTTTGTTTTGCCCAAAGAGACCTAACATGCAATATGGCCCAATTTTGAAAGGCAACAAGTGGATATAACCCTAGGGGTGTTAGTGTGCAAGTGTGTTTTATTGCATGCAAGAGTTTTTCTTTGAATTAGGTTTTTCTATTTCATTGATTTTATCTTGTCATACACGTCCTAATTACTAGCAATAAGAAGCGGGAATGTAAAATCCTACGCTATTACAATAATTAGGGGAAGGGGATACACATTTGTACATGGGGGGTTCAACGAGAAAAATAGACAAAAAAGAAAATAGCGGAAAATAAGATATATATAGAGAGAGAGAGAGGGAGGCCGCGCGCTGTTGAGAGGCCATCAGAAGTTCTGACCCAGATCCGCTGTCAGATGATCAACCTGTTGGTGAAACTGGATGAGTCAGAACTTCTGACTCTGGAACCTGCAAAACAGAATCTGGTTAGTGGGGAAACCAGAGGTTCTGATTTCCCTGCGCTGCAAGACAGAAGTTTGTTAGTGGAGAACCCAGAAGTTCAGATTCTGCTGAAAAGGCAATAACTCTCAGAGGTTCTGATGTTATTGACAGCAAAACAGGCTTCAGATGTGCTAACGTCAAAGTCAGCACTTGGCTTTTCCTGCACTAATCAGAACATCTGCAATCCCGTTGTTACTCCACAAAACAGAAAACATATTTGGAACAGATCCAGCAAAATAGCAAAATGTCTCAGAGGTCAGAATCACCAAGGTCACAGGCAAGTCCTAAACTGGCTCAGAACGTTCTGAGGTATGAGAGTCCTCAGAACATAAACAGCGATAACATGAATATTTACATTATGTTACTTGAATATGCACAGCTGATAATGCTTAACAGTGTGGTGAGGGTCAGCAGGTGTTTACCTGACTGTCTGGAAAATGGTGGGTGAAAGTTAGCTTTTGGTTCTGGTGGTGTTCTGGACAGATTTGGAAAAGGGGAAGTGAAGGTGTATACGTGTATAGGGTCAGAAGTTTGGAAAGAACGTTTTTGGTTTACAGAAAAGAGCTGGGTGTTTGATGAAGTTGAAGGTGAGAAACTTAAAGTTATGAGACAAAACTGGAAATTTTGGCAGAGTTTCAGAACGTTATGTTGCTAGGAGTTTCGTTTCTCTCTTAGCAATTTTTCTGTTTCTTTTCTTGAACCTCTTGAACGTCTTTTGCAGTGGTGGAAGCTTTCTATTTATAGGCAAAGTTCTTGTGGATACCTTGAACATTTAAGGCGCCAACAGAGTTTGAATTTGTTCTTTGACAGAAATTCCTGGGAAGTTGTGATAACAGCTATTTTTCAGCCTAGGTAGCAGCAGCAGGCGTAGATTGGGGGAAGTGACCTCTGAAATGGGCGGTGGCGTGAAGACCCATGCCAGAATCTGTGCAAAAGCATTTTCCAAGCCACACGTGAACGCTCAGGAGTGGTTGGAAGCATTAATGGGCATTAAATGGTGACAAGAGCTGTCAATACCAACATTCTGGTTGTTGAATCAGCAGCGTAAACCATGCTCTGGCCTTGGCTACCTGTTGTTTTAGCAAGCTCTGGAGATTCTCCTGGTTTTCTGGTACGTTCCTTGGATCTACTTCTGGACGATCTGGACTTAGAGATTCTGTATCAATGTGACACCTATCCCTCTGACCTTTCATCTTCTGACTTCAACCTGTTCTGAAGGAGCCTTTATACCTTCATATTTCTCTTGCATTCCTTTAGCAAGTTCTGACTGAGCTTGTGTAACTGCTGAAGGGGTATGTTCTGTTTGAGGCTTACACTCTGAACCACGTTTACAACTTCTGATTGAACTGATGTAGCTGCTGAAGAGACAACTTCTGACCATGCTGAGCCAAACTTGCAACTTCTGACCGTCTTCATCTGGAATGGATCCAGAAGTTCTGAAGCGCTGATTTTTCTAAAAAATACTTATTTTAAAGAAACATTCTAAGCACTTGGAATTTGATTTTCCTCAAGATGAAAGCGTTGTTTCCGGAGTTTGTGAGATCATCTTGCTCTTGTAAGTGGCTTGCTTGGGCAAAAGGATAACCCAGGACTTGGATTTGTTTCAGGGGACTTTGAAAAATCTAAGATGGTTTCCTGAAGAAAGGGAGGGCAAATTTTGGGGTACAACAGTTGCCCCTGTTCAATCTTCTTGAACCTGAAGAGTTAGATTGGCGAGTTTGCCTTTCGCGACTCGAGGGTAAAAGAAGATTGGACACCAGAGTGCCCTGAAATTTGCACTCGCACGTTGAAGTATCAGCAATGTGATGTTAGGAATGGGCTTACAGATGCCATTTGGAGAGGTGACAGATAGGGAGATGGGCTTACAGATGCCATCCGGAGACGTGACAGAACCTTGTCGGGAATGGGCTTATAGATGCCATTTGGAAGTGTCGATCGCATAAGAGATTCCTTTAGCGAGAAACTTGTATATTTGAGAAAGACAGATGTTTTCCTGGCTTGTTACAGGTGTTTGATCCTTAGTCTCCTTATGCAGATGTGCCCTGGCTGGATACAGGTATCGAATCTACAATCGGTTGCTCACATATGTGCCCTGGCTGGACACAGGAGTCGAATCTGGAAATCTTCAGACGTGCCCTGGCTAGATACAGGAATTGAGTCTGGAATTGTGACAGTTGATAGATGTGCCCTGGCTGGATACAGGAATCGAATCTTTGAACTCTTCAGACGTGCCCTGGCTAGATACAGGAATCGAGTCTGGAAACTGATCACTCTCAGATGTGTCCTGGCTAGATACAGGTATCGAATCTGGAATTGTGACAGTTTGAAGATCTGCCCTGGCTGGATACAGGAATCGAATCTTTGAACTCTTCAGACGTGCCCTGGCTAGATACAGGAATCGAGTCTGGAAACTGATCACTCTCAGATGTGTCCTGGCTAGATACAGGAATTGAGTCTACAATCGGTTGCTCACAGATGTGCCCTGGCTGGATACAGGAGTCGAATCTGGGAATAGTCGTCAATAGATGTGCCCTGGCTGGATACAGGAGTCGAATCTGGACATAGTCGTCAATAGATATGCCCTGGCTGGATACAGGAGTCGAATCTTTGAACTCTGCAGACGTGCCCTGGCTAGATACAGGAATCGAGTCTGGAAATGTGGTCAACAGATATGCCCTGGCTGGATACAGGAATCGAATCTGGAGCTGTTGTAGTCGATAGATGTGCCCTGGCTGGATACAGGAGTCGAATCTGGACATAGTCGTCAATAGATATGCCCTGGCTGGATACAGGAGTCGAATCTTTGAACTCTACAGACGTGCCCTGGCTAGATACAGGAATCGAGTCTGGAAATGTGGTCAACAGATATGCCCTGGCTGGATACAGGAATCGAATCTTTGAACTCTTCAGACGTGCCCTGGCTAGATACAGGAATCGAGTCTGGAAACTGATCACTCTCAGATGTGTCCTGGCTAGATACAGGTATCGAATCTGGAATTGTGACAGTTTGAAGGTGGTTGTTTTCGGGATTGTCTTTTTCCTGAAAAGGCAAAAACGTAAGTTGTATGTAATGTCATGATGTATGATATGCATGATACCATGATGTTCAACATGAGATGTTGTATGCGTTTCATCCTGTATGGAAGTAAGATGTATGAAAATATGAAATGTTTATGAATGTTATTTCATCTTAGGAAAATAAATCCTTGACGAACGGCCGGAGAATTGCTCTGTGGAAGAGATATTTGGCCGAAGTTTTGATGAGAGGCCTGCTGAGGATTTTAACGACGGATTCCGCTGAAGATAATGATGATAAACTCCGCTGGGGAACTCCAAAGATAGACTCTGCTTGGGAATACCAAAGATAGACTTTGCTGGGGATTGAAGGAACTTTGCCGAGAGCGGTCTTCCGTGGCCTTTAGCTGAGGATAACCCAGTTATAAGTCCTTGTGAGGAAATAACTCTAAATAAAACTTGGGCGAGACGTCCGTTCTTCGCAGGGGATAAGCTTCCAGAATCTACTGGGGATGAGCTTTAAGACCTGCCGGGGAATGTTGGGCTTCTTCAGGATCGACGGGGGATCAACTTCTCTTGGGGAAAGTATTGCTGAACCTTGTTTTTACCCTGCGGGGAGTTAAGATGATTTGGCCACATTCTTCAGTTGAACCTACCTTGGTGCCTTGGCGAACAAAACAACCAGACGGCAATAGACAAACCCACATTGCCCCTGTCTCTGGGGAAGCAAGATGATTAAGAGTATTTTTGTATAATTTAGAATAATTAGAATAATTGGTTAGAATTATTTTAATTAGGAAAAATAGAGTAATATTGGTGTTAGTAGTTGTGATCGGTGGGAATGAGAACTGACTGTTTTGGAATGTTGGTTCGCGTTTTGCATTTGTTTTTGCAAAATGTCGCGGTAAGCAAGAGTCGCCACCGTCTTTTATTTTATCAAACAAGGAAAGGACAAAAGCACGGAAAAATTCCTTTTTGAGATATTTCTCTGGTTCGGGAGGTAGATTATAGAAAGGGAAGGTGTTATCACCCTTTCTATCAGTGGTTATCCACGGGCTCTTAGGTACTTGCTCATTGTGTTTTCAAAATTTGCTTTTCTTTGTGTTTGTGGGTTTGAAAGAAGTTTTTGTTTGAAAGAAGTGTGAGTGCGAAAAGTTTTATTTTGTTTTAGAACGAGTAAGTACTTAAGAACCATCTACCTACTCGAAAAAGGAATTAAACTGTACAAGTGTCCTTTAGACAATGCTATCCCACTATTAAGGAGTAGGTAGCATCGTCGTTAGAGTTTTAAGGGTCAATTCGATTAAGGGACGTGTGGTCACTAAAGCAATGTTAGGACGCCTTAGTGGTAACCCTAATATCCTAGATCATTTTTTCCGAGGCAACCGTTTCGAGGCAACTTATGATCTTTGGACAGGAGGGCGACCTCTAAAACTTCCTATACTTAATGACCACGTTCGAGGCAACCAACTGAGGTGTACCCTAAGAGTGGCATGTGCAAGTGTGTTACTTCGGTTAATTTTATCTGTACATGTCAAGGGTGAGCTATATTGATTTTAAGTTAAAGATTGATCTTGTCATGCATTGCCTATCATCAAACATCTAACAGTTTATAGTTGCGGAAATTAAATTTGCGGAAATTGAATCTAAACTATTACAAGGCGTCGGGTATTTACATCGCCAAAAACAAACCCTTTAATTTAAATTGCGGAAAATAAGATAAAGCGATAAATAAATAAAGTCCTAATTTAAAAAAAACTATTACATACCGGAAGCAATTACAATATTGGAAATAAATGGATCGCGTGCAAGAAAATTAAATCGGCATATATTTAGGGTTTTGACCCTTTTTGAAAGAAGGCATGTTTTTTTGTTATTTTTGATTTAATTGGAATTAAACCTAAACTAATAATTAAATCAATTAATTAATGAAAATATTTTTTGGGGTCTTTGAATATTTAAGGAAATAAAATAAAATGTCAAAATTGTTAAAACCTAATATTCTAATTAATTTTAATTTATTGCAAAAATGTTAAAATTATACCTAATTAAAAAACTAAGTCAATTAAATTATTTATTTACAAAAGTAATGAAATTAATAAAAATAATATTTTTATGGTTTTCTGATTTTATTAAGAAAAAATTATTAATTTGTTAATGACATAAATAATACTTATAAAAATAATTAAATGAAAGAAATATAAGGAGAAAAAGAAATAAACCAAATGGGGGGGGGGGTGTTGGGCCCAATTTGAAGGTGTGATTTGCAATTTCCAGGCCCAATAGTTGTCAGCCTTGTTTGACTTTCAGGATCACCCACGCGCCTGTTGACTTGGATGTATGGTGCACCTCCAATCTGGGCCTTTAGGTTTGGCCTAGAGGCTATCTGGCATGTGGATCTTTGAGGAATATGGTGGACCACGCTTATGATACTGCATACAATTGCCTGGGGAAAAATCACAACAAATATTGGGGGACCTGGGATTCAAACCCAGGTCCCAAGGGGTTTTGACATAGTGCGCTTACCAACTCATCCATTGTGCTTGTTTGTTATTAATATAAGTCACAATTATTATATGCAAAACAAAGTGTTATTCCTGGAAAAAAAAGTGGCGCGCAGTTTGAATGGACCAATAGGAAGAAGACACGCCTTCGTCTTCTTCATTGGAATAACCAGGATTTTTACCTGCGGATTTTATCCGCAGCTGAATCCATGGCTGCCCTCAAAAACCATTTGTAGGCCTTGGAAATGAGTTTTAAGAACACCATCGTACTCGTCTCCTTCCACTGATCATCCCTGTACCAGTTATTTGTCCTAATTTTACCTGCATCAAAAATGCCTAAAAAACAAGAACACAAACCCTAGCTTCGGATCTAAGGTTATAGGTCATGAAAACAAAATTGAATAATGCAGGAATGTTGGAAATTGGACGTTAAACATGAATGCACAAACGATTTGTTCAGAAAATGCCAAGATACGGAATCACGATCTCATGTTCAGAGCTATGTTTAAGAACACTTACAGCGTGATTTAAGAGGTCTCAAGGCTTGGTTTTTATTGCTTTAGCTCCACTGGATATCAGGCAAGAGAGCTATGTGGAGATTTTGCTTTGAAAACGCCTCCAATGTGGATTTCGATCTCCAACTTTTCAAGGTTTTTTTCAGTTTTGGTTTGGCCGTTTTTGCAGTGCTTAGGTCGTGTTCTCTGTATGCCTGGCTTGTGTGTGTATAAGGGAATGAATTTAGGTTAAAACTTGGGCTTGAATCCATGTGCATTGAAGGTTTTGAGATTTGATATGATCACCATTGATAAAGTTTCCAAAATTGTACCAAATCTAATTTTTTGTGCACAACAATGCTTGATACGAATTTTATTAGGTGTATCTTGGTAATAAAGACCTGTAATGATCAAAAAAATCTCATTCCATTAATTTTTGGATTTTATTTGAATTAATATTGATTTAAAATGAATTAAATCAATAAAAACCAAATAAAATAGAAAAATAAATGATTGGTCATGAAATTGAAGATAGGACACGTGTGTGGTGTGATAAGACCAAATCAAGTGGGAAAAAGTGGGCCCTTTTGTCAAAAATTGGAGTTTTGAAGATAGTTGACTTTTGGCACTTTTGGAAAAATGCCCAACTTCAACAATGCATAACCTCTTCAATTTTGAACTTTTGGAAGTGTTATATGACTTTTTAGAAACCTTGAGATGTCCTCTAATTAACCCTTTTTGTCTCATATCATTTTGATATTCCATGCTCAAGTTATAAGCTTTGGTAAAAAAGGTGTTTTTGTTGACTTTCAAAAATGACCTATAATGTCCAAATTTGTAACTTTTTGTGAGAGAATTTCTTGATCTTGGGGTATGAAGATGGATTGTAGGAAATTGCATCCTCTGCAAAATGAGCTTTGGATGGGTCATTTCTCATAAAGTATGAGAACGTTATGCTTGGTCAAAGTTGAGTTGACTTTTCCTACAAAACCCTAATTTAGCAACTTTTGAATCTTGATGAATCTTGAGCAATCCTTGATGAATCATGATCAAACCTTGATAAAATGATGAATTATCCTTAAAAATGAGAATGTTGATAAAAAATCTTGAGGTTTGACTATTTGTAGGTCACAGTTCACCTTTGCCCTAGCACAGTTGATTTTTGGACCTCTTGAGCAATTGACTGACCAAACTTTCTCTGCAAGGATTGAAATTTGACATGGATGAACTTAAGAACATATTAGGACATTGGGGAGAACTTGAGGTCATTTGTATGTAAGGACCTTGATGCAACACAAAACCCTAATTTTGAATTTATTGCCTTAGGAGATGATTTGACTGTCCAACTCTTGAGCCATCTTGAACACTTGGAGATTATTCTTGACATGTCTTGAGAAATATGGGAGGGAAAATTTTGGGGTACAACAGTTTCCCCTGTTCAATCTTCTTAAACCTGAGGATATAGATTAGCGTTCAGGCCTTTCGTGATCCGAAGGTGGGAGATGATTGAACACTAGAGTGCCCAGAAATTTGCACTCGCATGAAGTAGTATCAGCATTGTGATGTCGGGAATGGGCTTACAGATGCCATTTGGAGATTGTTGGTAGGTGGTTTTGTCTTTGTTGACGGATTGTCTCTTTTGACGGGGTGTCTCCTTTGACGAGTTGTCTCTATTGACGGGTTGTCTCTTTTGATGGGGTGTCTCCATTGACGGGTTGTCTCTATTGACGGGTTGTCTCCATTGACGGGTTGTCTCTATTGACGGGTTGTCTCCATTGACGGGTTGTCTCCATTGACAGGTTGTCTCTATTGACGAGTTGTCTCCATTGATGAGTTGTCTCTATTGACGGGTTTTGCCTCAGAAAAATCTTTAGGAATCGATTTAACTGAATTTGTCTCCATTGACTGGCTTCGCCTCAGAAAAATCTTTAAGAATCGATTTAACTGATTTTGTCTCCATTGACTGGCTTCGCCCCAGAAAAATCTTTAGGAATCGATTTAACTGAATTTATCTCCATTTACTGGCTTCGCCTCAGAAAAATCTTTAAGAATCGATTTAACTGATTTTGTCTCCATTGACATGGTTGAGATTTTAACTGCATCCTTCCTGAAAGGTAAAGGTCAGTCATATGCAATGCATGATATGGATCAAGAAATGATGTTCTCAACATAAATGAGATTGTATGGTATGATGCGTATATGCATGTGTCATGATGTATGGACATGTAATGTTTTAGCTGGGGAAAATAAATCCCGGAGCTGCTGGAGAATAGAGTTGAGTTCTTCGTTTCCGCTGGGGATGATGAACGAAGATGATTGTGAGAATAAACCTTCAAGAGGAGATGACTCCATTGGGGAATAAACCGATGAAGAGATTACTCCGAGGGGAATTACTTTGTGGGGAAGAGATGCTCTGCTGAGGATTTTAACTGATAAACTCCGCTGGGGATTCCGCTGATACACTCTGTTGGGGATTTCAATGATGAACTCCGCTGGAGATGGATTACCGTTGCTGGTGATATTGAATCTTTTGAGGATTGAAGTCCTGCTGGGGGGAAAGAAAGAACTTTGTTGGGGGATGATCTTTCAATTGCAACTTGCTGGGGATAACCCTATTAAACTTTTGTGGGGATAATCCTCTGAATTTGGCTGGGGAGATTGATTTTGTACTCCGCTGGGGGTAAGCTTCCAAAGTCTACTGGGGATGATGCCTCAACTCCGTTGGGGAATATTTTTTAGACTGCGCTGGGGAAATGGCTCCACTGGGGTATCTTGTATTATGCTGGGGAACATTCTTATATTCCGTTGAGAAATGCTAAGACTGTCGGGGATACTCTTATGCTTGCTGGGGAATATCTTTATACTCCTCTGGGGAAGATTAAGACCTTCTGGGGATACCCAACCTTTTAGCGTTGATGGTGGATGAACTCTGCTTGGGGAGAGTATTGCTGATTTGTTCATAGTTTGCAAGTCCCAGCTGGGAGAGCTACCATTACTGTCTTGCTCTACAGGGAGTGAAGATATCGTATCCATATTCTTCAGTTGATCCTACCTTGGTACCTAGTGGACAAAGCAACTGAACAGTTCGGACAATTCTTATTGCCCCTGCTTCTGATATTACCAGTAATTCATCTTTGTTTCGCATGTAAATATTTATGAGTAAAAATTAATGTCAAATGCATATATCAAAAAATGAACATTGGACGTTCTTTGCAAGACAAAATAGATAAAGAGAAAAAAAAATTGAAATTTGTCTGAAAATGAATTTGTATTGATTTTGAAGTTTGGCCTGTAAATAGGCGTTTTTGTACAAGAGGCTAACGTCCTAGTAAGAGAACGTCGTCGAACAAATAGACTTTATAATTTGTGAAAAGAAAACAAAACAGCTATGTGAATGATCCCACTGGGTTCCAACTCTGCTATTGCCTTTATGTTCTCGAGTATCTCATCACTTTGCTGCTTGGTTGAAGATGAATCTGATTGATCAGTGCCTTCCGAGCTTGATGGTCGATACCGAAGTCTGGATGCCAGGTGATCCAATGAGACATAGTGTTACGCCTTAATCCCTAATTTTTGCCTGGACCGCCCTTTCGGGTTTTCAGTCCACCGAGATACCCTTTTTAGCCCAAGCTGCCTTTTCAGGTTTTCGACTTGCCGGGTGTACAGATTTTTTTCATTTTCATCCCTTATTTTTTCCCGAACCCTTTTGGTTCGCCGGGAAGCCCTTATTTTTGCCTAGGCCAGTCAACCTAGCGGGTCTTTGATTATGCGTAGTATCTTTTCACTATGTCTGCATTGATGGGGTGAGGAAGGTCATCACCATCCATGGTGGTTAGAATCATAGCTCCTCCTGAGAAAATGTCCTTAACCATAAATGGCCCTTCGTAAGTAGGGGTCCATTTGCCCCTGGGATCACCTTGAGGTAGAATAATGCGCTTGATTACAAGGTCCCCAAATTGATACTCTTGTCATCTAACTTTCTTGTTAAGTGCCTTGATCATCCGTTTTTGGTACGTCTGACCATGACAAATAGCAGTAAGTCTCTTTTCATCGATTAGGTTCAGTTGATCAAGTCGGGTATGAATCCAATCGTCTTCGCTTAAACCTGCATCCTTCATGATCCGAAGAGAGGGTATCTGGACTTCAATAGGCAAGACTTCCTCCATGCCATAAACCAAGGAATAGGGTGTTGCCCCTGTTGACATCCACGCTGAGGTACGGTATCCATGAAGAGCAAATGGTAACATCTCGTGCCAGTCTTTGTATGTCACCATCATTTTCTGCACAATCTTCTTAATGTTCTTATTAGCTGCTTCTACAGCCCCATTCATCTTCGGCCGGTAGGGAGAAGAGTTATGATGCTGTATCTTGAACTGTTCGCAGAGCTCAGTGATCATCTTGTTATTGAGATTGGTACCATTGTCTGTAATGATCCTCTCTGGTACACCGTATTGACAGATCAGATTATGCCGAATGAACCGTGCCACGACGTTCTTGGTTACAGTAGCAAAGGAAGCCACTTCAACCCACTTCGTAAAGTAATCAATTGCTACCAAGATGAAACGATGCCCGTTGGATGTCGTAGGTCTGATCTCGCCGATCATATCAATGCCCCACATTGCAAAAGGCCAAGGTGCTGTCAAGAAATTCAGAGGAACCGGAGGTATGTGCACTTTATCAGCATAGACTTGGCATTTGTGACATGTCCAAGAATGCTGATAACAGTCGCTTCCATTGTGGACCAATAATATCCCGCCCGAAGGATTTTCTTTGCCATGGTATGTCCACTGGAATGAGTTCCGAAGGTACCTTCATGTAAATCTACCATGATCCTTTCTGCTTCATTCTTATCCACACAATGCAGTAAGGTTGAATCATGGTTATGCTTGTAGAGAATGCCATTGCTGATGAAGAACTTCGCTGCAAACCTCCTCAGAAACTTCTTGTCATTAACAGATGCACCCTCGGGGTATTTTTGAGCTTCAAGATACCTTTTCACCTCATGATACCAAGGCTTTTCTGTTATTTCTTTAGTCTCAAGATCGCAGCAATGTGCAGGTTCGTCCAATCTTTCAATGATGATCTGGGGAGCCTCGTTGTCCCAATTGACTTTGAACATAGAAGACATTGTAGCTAGCGCGTCCGCTAACTGATTCTCCTCTCTAGGGAAGTGTTCAAAGGTTATCTCCTCAAAAAGGGGGAGCAATGTCAACACATACTCCTTGTAAGGGATAAGATTTGGGTGTTTCATATCCCACTCGCCTTTGATCTGACTGATCACGAGAGCGGAATCTCCGAAGACACTCAAGAACTTAATCCTTAGGTCAATTGCTGCTCGAAGACCCATAATGCACGCTTCATACTATGCCATATTGTTGGTACAGTTGAAACATAGTCAGGCGGTAAACGGAGTATGAGAGCCTTTAGGAGAAATGATCACAGTGCCAATGCCATTACCCAAAGCGTTCGAAGCTCCATCAAAGTACATAGATAATCGGGATCCTTTCTCAGGTCCTTCATCGGGTCCAGGTGTCTCACAATCAGTAACCAACATGATATTCTCGTCCAGAAATTCAAAGTTCATAGACTGGTAATCATCCACTGCCTGATGTGCCAAATGGTCTGCCAACACACTTCCTTTAATTTCCTTTTGGGTCGTATACTGTATGTCATACCCAGTCAAGATCATCTGTCATCTCGCTATTCTTCCGGACAAGGCAGGCTTCTCGAAGATATACTTGATTGGATCCATCTTTGATATCAACAGAGTAGTGTGAGTCAACATATACTGTCTTAGTCGGCGAGCAGCCCATGCCAAAGTGTAGCAAGTTTTCTCGAGCAGTGAGTATCGGGTCTCACAGTCAGTAAACTTTTTGCTAAGGTAGTAAATAGCATGCTCTTTTCGGCCATACTCGTTATGCTGCCCCAGCACACACCCCATTGAGTTGTCAAGTACTGTCAAGTATAAGATCAGAGGTCTCCCTTCAACTGGTGGCATCAGAATGGGTGGCTCTTGGAGATACTCTTTGATCCTTTCGAAAGCGACCTGGCATTCATCATTCCAACGTATTACTTGATCTTTCTTCGGTAGCTTGAAGATTGGCTCACAAGTAGCAGTTAGGTGTGAGATGAATCGGGCAATGTAGTTCAGACGTCCCAGAAAGCCTCTGACCTCTTTCTCTATTTTGGGAGCTGGCATCTCCTGTATAAATTTCACCTTTTCCGGATCCACTTGAATACCTTTGTCGCTTACAATGAAACCCAGTAGTTTGCCAGATCTCACCCCAAAGGTGCACTTGTTCGAGTTCAACCTCAGCTTGTACAACTTCAGCCTGTCAAACAACTTCTGCAGATGGTCAAGATGTTCTTCTTCAGTCTGGGACCTTGCAATCATATCGTCGACGTATACTTCAATCTCATGATGGATCATGTCATGAAACAAAGCAACCATGGCACACTGATACATAGCCCCAGCATTCTTCAGTCTAAAAGGCATGACCTTGTAGTAAAAGGTACCCCACTGAGTAACAAAGGTCGTCTTCTCTATGTCCTCGGGAGCCATTTTTATCTGATTATAACCGGAGAAGCCATCCATGAAGGAGAAGACCTTGTGCTGAGCGGTGTTGTCAACCAGAATGTCGATATGAGGCAGAGGGAAGTCATCCTTGGGGCTTGCCCTGTTCAGATCCCTGTAGTCAACACACATTCGAACCTTACCATCTTTCTTCGGCACTGGAACCACATTGGCAACCCACTGAGGGTAAGAAGTCACTGCTAGAAAACCGGCGTCAAACTGTTTCATAACTTCAGCCTTGATTTTCTCAGACATCTCTGGGCGCATACGGCGAACCTTCTATTTCACTGGAGGACAGTCTTCCTTGGTAGGCAGGCGATGAACCACAATATCAATATACAACCCCGGCATATCTTCGTAAGACCAGGCAAAGATCTCAACATAGTCACGCAGCATCTGAATCAACCGTTGTTTCACACTAAGCTCCAGATTTGCACCGATCTTGACTTCCTTCTTGTCTGTCTCAGTACCCAGATTCACTGATTCTACCGGCTCTTCATGTGGCTGAATAGCCCTTTCTTCCTGGAGTAACAGTCTTGCAAGTTCACCAGGCACTTTGCAATCATCTTCACCTTCGTCTTTGGCTAAGTTGATCGGATTTTCGAAGTCATAATTGGCAGTAGCAGAGTCGTTACCAGTGAGATCCAGAGTGGATGTGGACCTGTATATGTGAGTGTGTGTAAAATAGTTGTTTTGCAATATAGAATAAAGAAAGACAAGGAGCACAAAATTTGAAATGCAAGAAGCGTCCAATGCTTTTATTAATGATATATGAAAATGACACACAAAAGCCCTCACAAATGAAGCCAGTGTCCTGGGTAAGACACCGGGCCATAAAGTTTCAAACATTGTCTATTACAAATTCAAAACAAAAGTTTCATTACTGGTTAACAAAAGTAATAGGGATGAAGTCCTTTGCTTACCATTTGCTTGGTCCACCGTCGGTCGTAGGATAGATCCAGTTGTCGAATTCAGACTCTTCCACATCATCTTCAATGGCATTCAGTCCCGCGTTGCTGATGAACACAGGAGGTCTTCCAATTCATGCATTTCGAACAGCCCTTTGAGCTTCTGCAGTGAAACCCAAACCAAACTTGTTAGTCTTTTGTGTGAAATCAGGAAGTCGGCCCCAATTTTCATACTCACCCTTCTCAATAACAGCTCGGGCATCTTTTAAGGAAGCCATTTTCATAGGAGAATCTTCAACCACAGTCTCAGCTGATGCCAGTGTCTGGGGAACCTCTTCAAAGTGCTGAAATGGGGTCTCAATGAACTCCCCATCCATCTCTATGTATCGGAACGAGTTGAGGTGGCTGACCATATACTCTTCCTCTCCTTGTACTGTCACAATCTTCCCTTTGACCAGGTACTTCAGCTTCTGGTGGAGCGTGGATGTTACGGCCCCGGCTTTATGGATCCATGGACGACCTAGCAAACAAGAGTAGGACGGCCGAATGTCCATCACATAGAATGTAGAATTGAAGACCTGAGAACCAACCTTGATCGGGATATCAACCTCTCCATGCACCATCCTCTTAGACCCATCAAAGGCCCTGACAATGATGTTACTTGGTTTCAGCTCCAACCCTTCACAATCCAACCGGTCTAGAGCTTTTTTAGGCAAGACGTTCAACGAAGGACCAGTATCCACCAATACATGTGCAAGAGTAGTGCCCCTGCATTCAATGGAGACATGCAGGGAATCATTGTGACTCTTCCCTTTAGCAGTCAAGTCGGCGTCAGAGAAACCCAACCCATTATCAGCGGTCAAATTGGCCATGCAATCTGTAAACTGATCAGCTGATGTCTCTTGCGGTACGTGGGCAGTCTTCAAGAAGGTAATCAGGGCCTTGGCATGGGCCTCTGAGCATAGAAATAGTGACAACATAGAAATCTTGGATGGGGTTTGCCCCAGCTGTTCCACTACATTATAATCACTCTTCTTAATAATCTTCAGAATCTCTTCCATCTTCTGTTTGGAAGCTTCAACAGTAATTGTCTTTGGTGCCTCCGTCTGGGCAGGCACATTAGTGGTGATCCCTTTTCCCTGAGCGTCAGATGACTCGGCGACAGGGGTAAGAATAGGAACTTGATCAGAAATAGTGGCAGGTACACTGGCAGGTGTAATAACAACAGGTCTTCGGACAGCTGGTGGAGCAATATCAGGTGAGAAAAGTCTTCCGTTGCGGATGACTTTAGCAGGTCCAGTAATGTTGCTGACGGAAGTATCAGCATCCAGCTCTTGCTTAACTCCGTGAAAATAAACATCGGCCCCATTGTGCCAAGGGACAACTTTATCATAGGTGTAGGGGATGGGCCCCGGAATAGTGATGACCACAGGTGCGATCTTCAATTCTAACAGGCTTCCTCGAGGGAGCCTTGGAAGAATTGTCGAAAATGGTAATGATGGCAACTTCTTCAGAATGAACTACGGGAACAACAGTCTTCTCAAATAGAATTTCTCTACTATCCATCAGGCATTGGATACCTGATTTCAGAAGCGGACAACCGGTAGGCAGAACAGAACATGTATGGCAACCTTCATCACAGCCCGGAAATAAACCGGCTGACAAAAGGTTCTTCTTTACAGTTAACAGAAGGGTAACAATATCATCCACAGAAACTACAAACAAGTCTTCCTCTACAGCATTCACTCCATGTTTGGGCATGGGAGCAGTCACAATATTAGGCCTCTCGGGCGCCTCGAACTGAATCTCCTTTGCATCAATTAAGTCTTGTATCTTATTTTTCTGACTCCAACAATCATTTGTATTATGCCCCGGGCTATCAGAGTGATAAGCACAGCGAGTGTTAGGGTTATATCTTGGTGACATTGTATTCGAATTCTTTGGGGCTTCCCTTAGAGTCACCAGATTAGTCTTCAGCAACTGTGGCAGAATCTGAGATAAGGTCATGCTGAGACGAGTGAATTGCCTCTTAGGTCTCTCATCCTTCTGTTGATTGTTGTCCTGAGGAGCACCAGCAGGTTTTGAAATAACAACCGCATTGACAGCTTGGCGGTGTTCAGATATATCATGTCTTCTTGCACTGTAGACAGCACTGGACTCTTTCTTAAACGGCTTCTTTTTGGTGCTTGCGGAGGCACCCTTCTGTATCTTCCCAGCCTTAATACCAGCCTCAATCCTCTCACCAGTCAAAATAAGATCTGTAAACCCAGATGAAGAGTTTCCAATCAAGTGGTTGAAAAATGGACCATACAGGGTCCCCAAAAACATGTCAACAAGTTCTCGATCAGCTAAGGGTGGTTGTACTCTTCCGGCGAGGTATCTCCACTTTTGAGCATAATCTTTGAATCCTTCACCCGTTCCCATTGACATACCCTGGAGTTGGGTACGCGTAGGAGCGAGGTCGGAGTTGTACTGATATTGCTTGTAGAATGCAGTAGCCAAATCTTCCCAACTGCGGATACTAGCTCCGTCCAGCTGATAGAACCACTCAAGCTGAGTCCCTGAGAGACTGTCTTGGAAGAAGTGGATCCATAGGTTCTTATCAGCTATGTACGGCTGGATCTTCCTCACATATGACCGGAGGTGCAGCTTCGGACAAGAAACTCCGTTATACTTAGCAAAGGTCGGTGCCTTGAATTTGTGGGGAATCACCACCCCAGATGATAGACCTATATCACCGAAGTCCAGACCAGGCACCTTTTGAACCTCCATAACACTCAACCGGTCTTCCAGTTGCTTGTATTTGTCCTCAGCAGGAGGATACTGTTCTTCATCATAGTCTGTCTCGTTGTCAGAGACCACAGGGCTAGGAGCCCTCCTTTCTTGTGGACTATCTTTCCCTCCAGATGAGGTGGTCAAATCAACTTTATCCCGTAGCCTGTTTCCAAACCTAGGACCAGTGTTGAACAGGACTGTCCTCTTCTTCTTCTTATTCTTTAGAATCAAAGTCTTCAGGTCTTGCTGACCCTTACCTAGACTCATGAACAACTCTTGAAATTGGGCATTCTGGGCCTGGAGGGCCTTGATAGCTTGCTCAGTTGAAGGTTCAGCAGACATGATGATTGCTGAAATAAACAGCGAAGAAGATAAGAGACCTGTAAAGGGTACCTGTTTATGAAGTGCATGGGATGAAATGCGTATGATTTATGATTTCAAAGACAATTGAGAGATTCAAATTTGTAAACAAGAAAGGAAACACACTTTATTAGATTTAAACTTCAAAATTTAAATTGTTCAACAAATTGCCCTTAAGGCGTTACGAGAATGGAAATACTGAAAAGTAAACAAAAACTGGAAAGGAAATCATCAAAGGTCCATCAATGCTCCCATGGTCTCTTCTTCTCAGTGCGGACATAGTCATTGAGAATTCGCTCGTTCTCTAGCTGCCTAGTCAGCTTCTGGATCTTTTGTTCTTGCTCGTTGAACTTCTCTCGGTAAGAATCTCGTTCATCCCTCAACTGAATCCAAGACCTCTTCAGTTCCCCAATGTCAATGGGAATATAAGGATGGAGAATGGTTGGAAGAACCCCTTCTTCATTAGCAACTTCAAGGATGACAGGCCGGACAGTTTCATATGGCATACCTAGCTTCTGGGCACGGATGCGGACCCATTTGAGATATGGCTCCATTGGCAGAGAAGTCTTTGGGCCCAACTCATGTGGATCATATTGGTGAACTCTGTCCCAAGCTCTTATGAATCTACGAAGTTTCTCGTTGCTATCCCCTTGAAAATCAAAGATGATATGAGGCATTAGCATCTCATGAGGTCCTTCTCTTCTGGCTCTTCCAAATTGACGGAGAGCTAAGCATGGGTTGTAAGAAATTCCTCCATGGGTTCCTATCAATGGAACATTAGGATACTCTCCATAGCAATCAATGACAGTCACCTCATCCATACCTTTGAGAGTCCAGATAATGTCATTATGAGAAAGAGACATCACCCTATAAGCCCAGTCCATTCCTTCTTTGTTCTTCAGCACTGACTTAGGGAGGTGCGAAATAAACCACCTCGACAATAAAGGAGCACAGCACATCAAGGTTCCCCGCTTTCGGGCAGTACGAGAATAGAGTTGATGAAGGATGTCACCCAAGAGAGTGGGTACAGGGTTCTAAGAGATGAAGATCTTTATGGCATTAACATCAACAAAAGTGTCAGGATTCGGAAACAATACCAAGCCATATATCAAAAGAGCCAGAATATCCTCGAAGGCCTTGAAGTCTAGATTGTCCCAGAAGTAATTAGCCTTGCCAACCAAGAACTTAGTCAGAAAGCCTTTTGCTCCACTCCTAGTCTCCCAATTAGCCATTACCTCCTCTTTGGTCAAATGAAGGGGTGCAGCAATCTCTTCGGGCTTAAGAGTCTTTTCCCAACCAGTAAATGGGGTCTGCTCCAGAACAGAGATACCGAGCAGCTCAGAGAACTCTTCTAGGGTTGGAACCAGCTGATAGTCTTGAAAAGTAAAATAATGGTACAGCGGGTCATAGAACTGGACCAGGACACTCATCATCTGCTCGTCCAATTTGGAGGTGACCAAACTGAGAAGAGAACCATGCCTCCTGATGAAGGAAGTAGTGTCAGGCATCTTGGCAACCAACTCTTTAAGCAAGGTAGGTACTTGGACAAAGTTGATCCGGATGGTATTCTTACGCATGGGCATCATGATGACCTACAAAACAGAACAAAGATGAATCTCTCCTGTCCTTGAAATAGGTTAGTCCTTATGCAAGATGTATGCAATGTTATGATGTCATGATGTCATGATAGTAAGCACACCACAAGTATCCACAAAAATAAAACATGGTAAAGGCACACAAGTCACACAAAAGAGCCCTTAGATTTTAGGCTGGCATGGAGCTTAGGTACTACCCTCTTTCAGTTCAGTTGGTTTAAACCTATCCTAAAAATAGTAATCGGGTTCTAGAGGATCTCAATATCACTGACTACCCTCAATCGGTCATAACTCCAGTTTAGCAACCTTTTCTTGCGGCCAGAATCATCGCGAGAGTTTAGTCTCAATGAGTGTAGCATACTGCTACTGTTCTATGGCCAAGTTGGTCAATTTAAGGTTCTAAGGTCAGTTGGTGCTTAATGACCCCTTATAAGACCCATATTCTCCTCGTTCCAACACAAGGGATATCGGTACAGACTAAAGTGCCACACCAACGTAGCTACTGCTTTAACCGTGTCGGTCTACGCTGGACAGTTCCCTCACAGTTTATTGCTACTTACCTAAAGGGTACCCCCATATCTGGGTTAGGATCTATAGAAACTCCAATACAAGCCCACAAAATTAAAGCATACAATTGAAAACAATAGTGATCTAATCCTAAGGTACACCTCACTTATAAAAAGTCCCCAGCAGAGTCGCCAGTTCTGTGATCGGTGGGAATGAGAACTGACTGTTTTGGAATGATGGTTCGTGTTTTGCATTTTTTTTTGCAAAATGTCGCGGTAAGCAAGAGTCGCCGCCGTCTTTTATTTTATCCAACAAGGAAAGGACAAAAGCACAGAAAAATTCCTTTTTGAGATATTTCTCGGGTTCGGGATGTAGATTATAGAAAGGGAAGGTGTTAGCACCCTTTTTATCTGTGGTTATCCACGGGCTCTTAGGTACTTGCTCATTGTGTTTTCAAAATTTGCTTTTCTTTGTGTTTGTGGGTTTGAAAGAAGTTTTTGTTTGAAAGAAGTGTGAGTGCGAAAAGTTTTGTTTTGTTTTAGAACGAGCAAGTACTTAAGAACCATCTACCTACTCGAAAAAGTAATTAAACTATACAAGTGTCCTTTAGACAATGTTATCCCACTATTAAGGAGTAGGTAGCATCGTCGTTGGAGTTTTAAGGGTCAATTCGATTAAGGGACGTGTGGTCACTAAAGCAATGTTAGGACGCCTTAGCGGTAACCCTAATATCCTAGATCATTTTTTCTGAGGCAACTATTTCGAGGTAACTTATGATCTTTGGACAGGAGGGCGACCTCTAAAACTTCCTATACTTAATGACCATGTTCGAGGCAACCAAATGAGGTGTACCCTAAGAGTGGCATGTGCAAGTGTGTTACTTCGGTTAATTTTATCTGTACATGTCATGGGTGAGCTATATTGATTTTAAGTAAAATATTGATCTTGTCATGCATTGCCTATCATCAAACATCTAACAGTTTATAGTTGCGAAAATTAAATTTGCGGAAATTGAATCTAAACTATTACAAGGCGTCGGGTATTTACATCGCCAAAAACAAACCCTTTAATTTAAATTGCGGAAAATAAGATAAAGCGATAAATAAATAAAGTCCTAATTTAAAAAAACTATTACATACCGAAAGCAATTACAATATTGGAAATAAATGGATCGCGTGCAAGAAAATTAAATCGGCATATTTTTAGGACCCTTTTTGAAAGAAGGCATGTTTTTTTGTTATTTTTGATTTAATTGGAATTAAACCTAAACTAATAATTAAATCAATTAATTAATGAAAATATTTTTTGGGGTCTTTGAATATTTAAGGAAATAAAATAAAATGTCAAAATTGTTAAAACCAAATATTCTAATTAATTTTAATTTATTGCAAAAATGTCGAAATTATACCTAATTAAAAAACTAAGTCAATTAAATTATTTATTTACAAAAATAATGAAATTAATAAAAATAATATTTTTATGGTTTTCTGATTTTATTAAGAAAAAATTATTAATTTGTTAATGACATAAATAATACTTATAAAAATAATTAAATGAAAGAAATATAAGGAGAAAAAGAAATAAACCAAATGGGGGGGGGGGTGTTGGGCCCAATTTGAAGGTGTGATTTGCAATTTCCAGGCCCAATAGTTGTCAGCCTTGTTTGACTTTCAGGATCACCCACGCGCCTGTTGACTTGGATGTATGGTGCACCTCTAATCTGGGCCTTTAGATTTGGCCTAGAGGCCATCTGGCATGTGGATCTTTGAGGAATATGGTGGACCACGCTTATGATGCTGCATATAATTGCCTGGGGAAAAATCACAACAAATATTGGGGGACCTGGGATTCGAACCCAGGTCCCAAGGGGTTTTGACATAGTGCGCTTACCAACTCATCCATTGTGCTTGTTTGTTATTAATATAAGTGACAATTATTATATGCAAAACAAAGCGTTATTCCTAAAAAATAAAAAAAAGTGGCGCGCAGTTTGAATGGACCAATAGGAAGAAGACACACCTTCGTCTTCTTCGTTGAAATAACCAGGATTTTTACCTGTGGATTTTATCCGTAGCTGAATCCATGGCTGCCCTCAAAAATCATCTGTAGGCCTTGGAAACGAGTTTTAAGAACACCATCGTACTCGTCTCCTTCCACTGATCATCCATGTACCAATTATTTGTCCTAATTTTACCTGCATCAAAAATGCCTAAAAAACAATAACATAAACCCTAGCTTCGGATCTAAGGTTATAGGTCATGAAAACAAAATTGAATAATGCAGGAATGTTGGAAATTGGACGTTAAACATGAATGCACAAACGATTTGTTCAGAAAATGCCAAGATATGGAATCACGATCTCATGTTCAGAGCTATGTTTAAGAACACTTACAGCATGATTTAAGAGGTCTCAAGGCTTGGTTTTGATTGCTTTAGCTCCACTGGATATCAGGCAAGAGAGCTATGTGGAGATTTTTCTTTGAAAACGCCTCCAATGTGGATTTCGATCTCCAACTTTTCAAGGTTTTTTTCAGTTTTAGTTTGGCCGTTTTTGCAGTGCTTAGGTCGTGTTCTCTGTATGCCCGGCTTGTGTGTGTATAAGGGAATGGATTTAGGTTAAAACTTGGGCTTGAATCCATGTGCATTGAAGGTTTTGAGATTTGATATGATCACCATTGATAAAGTTTCCAAAATTGTACCAAATCTGATTTTTTGTGCACAACAATGCTTGATACGAAATTGATTAGGTGTATCTTGGTAATGAAGACCTGTAATGATCAAAAAAATCTCATTCCATTAATTTTTGGATTTTATTTGAATTAATATTGATTTAAAATGAATTAAATCAATAAAAACCAAATAAAATAGAAAAATAAATGATTGGTCATGAAATTGAAGATAGGACACGTGTGTGGTGTGATAAGACCAAATCAAGTGGAAAAAAGTGGGGCCTTTTGTCAAAAATTGGAGTTTTGAAGATAGTTGACTTTTGGCACTTTTGGAAAAATGCCCAACTTCAACAATGCATAACCTCTTCAATTTTGAACTTTTGGAAGTTTTCTTGGACTTTTTAGAAACCTTTATATGTCCTCTAATCAACCCTTTTGGTCTCATCTCATTTTGATATTCCATGCTCAAGTTATAAGCTTTGGCAAAAAAGGTGTTTTTGTTGACTTTCAAAAATGACCTATAATGTCCAAATTTGTAACGTTTTGTGAGAGCATTTCTTGATCTTGGGGTATGAAGATGGATTGTAGGAAATTGCATCCTATTCAAAATGAGATTTGTATGGGTCATTTCTCATAAAGTATGAGAAATTTATGCTTGGTTAAAGTTGAGTTGACTTTTCCTACAAAACCCTAATTTAGCAACTTTTGAATCTTGATGAATCCTGAGAAATCCTTGATGAATCATGATCAAACCTTGATAAAATGATGAATTATCCTTAAAAATGATAATGTTGACAAAAAATCTTGAGGTTTGACTATTTGTAGGTCACAGTTGACCTTTGCCCTAGCACAGTCGATTTTTGGACCTCTCGAGCAATTGACTGACCAAACTTTCTCTGCAAGGCTTGAAATTTGACATGGATGAACTTAAGAACATATTAGAACATTGGGGAGCACTTGAGGTAATTTGTATGTAAGGACCTTGATGCAACACAAAACCCTAATTTTGAATTGATTGTCTTAGGAGATGATTTGACTGTCCAACTCTTGAGCCATCTTGAACACTTGGAGATTATTCTTGACATGTCTTGAGAAATTTGGGAGGGCAAATTTTGGGGTACAACAATAGTGATAAGGGAAAAATATCCAAATAGGAAGAATAAGTGAGGACAATAACGGAAGATCATATTAGGGTTCCAAGAGGGCAAGTTTGGTATAAGGAAGGTTTGGGAGTTGGAACGATCATTATGTGCAATCGTAATATTTGGAGAAGAGCGTTATGAAGAGGCAAATCTAAGGCACATAGAGGCAAGAGGATCTTGTGATAGAACACCAATGGAATAGAATTGCTGCTATAATTTAAGGTAAGAGGAGTTTTATCTTGATTATTATAATTGATTTATGGTTTAGATAATTGTAGGGTTGTGTTAGGTTTTGGTTGTGATGAATATGAGATGATTTGACAAAATAGATTGTGTTTTGTAGCCTTGGATTGTAAACAATTTGTATCCATAATGTAGAATACATTGGATTGTTGATATTTGATGAAAACCATGTGATTAGATGATGTTTTAGGACTTATAAGGTGAGGAAATCTCAAGATTAGGACTGGTTTTTATGTAGGAAATCACAACAGGAAAACCATGTTCGTGCAGAATCACCAAGAAATGGAGTATCATGATCGGGCAACGGTGATACGCTTGGTCGTCGCTGGGAGAGCAAAGGGGTGATGAAGGGTAGAAAAGAAGAAAGTTATAGGAGTATGTCGCTCTAAGAGTTTCCAGGTGATGCAAGACTAGAAAGGTGTGTCGCTAGGCAATGGAAATGGTGTCATCGGGAGATGGTGTCTAGAATTGAATGACTGAGTTGGATTTTCTTAAAAGAGTCGTAACTTGAGTTTTAGAACTCGGTTTGAGGTGCCGTTTGAAACGTTGGATAGCTAACACAGTGAAATTTAGTTAGATGTAATACAATGAGGAATAAGAAGTATATTTCAAATACCTAAGCTAGGATGAAGTTAGGCATCCTCGTGTTGGATTATGATGATGCTTTATTTATTATGATTATATGATGATGTTATGATTATGCTTTGTTTATTATGATGATGTTAAGATGATGTTTTGTTTATTATGATAATATTATGATGTTAAGATGATTCTTTGTTTACTATGATGATATAATGATGTTGTGATGAATTCATGAATGATGATGTGTTTTGACTAGTCGTGGTCGTATTAATTGGGTTGTTGTGCATCATGCATTCGTGGAACAGTGTAGGAATTTGGTCCAGTGATGTTGTTAGGACTTCAGTACAGTGAATATGATAGGACAATAGTCCAGTGAAGGCATCAATCCCATAGTGTGGATTGAGTTTAAATTGTGAAGCGCTCTGGTTCCAAGTGGGAATCAATCCTATTGGCGGGGATCTTTGGAGAAAATAATGATTAAGTCATCAGTGAAGTTTTTGTACCACATGCATGAGTCCATGATGTTACATTACAATATAAGTGGAATTGCATAGTGATGTGATTAAATGATTCTCGTTGATAAATGGTGTTTGGATGATAGGTTAATATGTATTGATGATGTTGTAAGGTGTGAGTATAACATGAGGTACTAATGATGTGTGATACTCTGCCTGTGTGCATGTCTATTATATTTATTCCTTATGTATTTTATAATGATTATGATTTACTCACCCTCTCTGCTTGGAAATGTTGCCTCTATTCATGGGTAGCTTGCAGGTGATCAGGAATAGTCTGATGAAGCTGAGAGGATAGCTTCAAAGTGTGTTTAGTTTCTTTTCATTGAATAAAGGGAGTATTGATTTGATATGTAACATCGGGGTTGATGATTGTTTGAATTATGAACTTTATGTTCTTTGTTTTGTTTCTAAAGATGTTGGGTTACCTCTCATGGTACCCGAGTAATTTTGAAATTCTATTTATGAATCGTGAAGTATGATGAGATTTTATGAAGTATTTATAATAAGATGTTTTGAACTATGAATTCCGCTGCGAAGTTCGAAATTAAATGGTTGTGAATACCAAGGATTCTATTTAAATTTTAAAATCTTATTGCAACCTGTGTTACGGAGCGGGACTATTTGTTATATGATGCTTATGTGAAGATGTGACATCCTTGCTGTTATTTTATGTTTATTTATTTATTAAAATATTCCTGAAAATCGTGGGGGTTTAGAAGGGTGTTACATTAGTGGTATCAGAGCAGGTCGGTCTGTCCGGCCAGGTTATTGAGTCTGTAGTATATGACATTGGAATACTACCGAGATAGTTTCTATCCATTGTGACTTTTATTGGCATGAAACAGAGAAATGGCTGGAAGAAACAATGTTGTGATTGTTATTGCTTTGCAGGCTATGGCTCAGGTTGTGCAACATCATCCTAATGATGAATCTCATGTTTTGGAGACGTTTAAGACGAATCATCTGCCTGTTTTCAAGGGTAGGTTTGATCCTGATGGATCACAAGTCTGGCTCAAGGATATTGAAAGAATCTTTTGAGTCATGGATTGCTCAGAGGCAGAAGGTGCGGCTTGGTACGCATCAACTGGCAGAGGAAGCTGATGACTGATGGGTTGGTACCCGTTAGAGACTGACAACATTAGGTGAAGCTATTACCTGGGTTATATTTAGCAGGGTTTTTTTGAGGAAGTACTTTCCTAAGCATGTGTGGGAAGAAATAGATTGAGTTTCAGGAATTGAATTAAGGGAATTTGATTGTGACTGAGTATATGCTTTGAGGTTTGTGGAACTGGTGAAGTATTACCGCATTACAGTGAAGCAACGGTTGAGTTCTCTAGTGTATCAAGTTTGAGAATGGTTTACGTCCGAAGATCAAGTGCGTAATTGGATATCAACATATCTGTGTGTTTTCAGAGTTGGTGAACAGTTGTAGGATCTATGAAGAAGACAGCAAAGCTCATTCAGCTCACTACGACATTTTGAATGAGAAAAGAGGAAAGAAGTATCAAGACCATAAGAAACCTTGTGATGCCCCAGCTAATAAAGGGAAATAGGAGGCTTATGATGGGAAGAAGACGAGTGAGGGGGAGCTCCCATTTCTGTCAAGTGTTATAGGTGTGGTAAACAAGGTCACCATTCTAATGAATGTGAGAATAAGGTGTTGAGGTGCTACAAATGTGGCAAGATGGGTCATCATGCCTCTGAATGCAAGAACGATGGTCCAACTTGTTTCAATTGCGGAGAGCAAGGTCATATCAGTACCCAATGTCAGAAGCCAAAGAGGGATGATGTTGCCTAGACCAACAGTAGGGTGTTCGGTTTGAGTGGGTCAGAAGATTCCAAGAAGGACAACTTGGTTCGAGGTACGTGTTTTATTAATGATGCTGAATTGGTTGTTATCATTGAAATTGGTGTTACACATTCGTTTATTTTGCATGAATGTGCTAATATGTTGGGATTGAAGTTGTCTAATATGAACGGTAGTATGGTGATATATACTCCTGCTAGTGGTTTTGTTACTACTACTTATGTTTGTTTGAATTTCCTTTGACTATTTATGGCAAGAGTTTTATGATGGATTTGGTGTGTCTTCCCCTACACCAAATTGATGTTATCCTTGGGATGAACTGATTGGAGTTCAACTATGTTATCAGCTTTTAAAACAAGACTATAAGGTTCCATAAGTTTGGTGATAATGGAGAATTGATGTTGTTGACCACTAAGAAAGTGAATGAACTTTTAGGAGATGAAGCCTTGATGTTTGTAATGTTTGCATCGTTGCAAGTTGATGGTAAAGATGTGAATATGGAATTATCGATTTTCTATGAATTCCCATAGGTGTTTCCAGATGACATTAGTGAGTTACCTCCTGAACATGAAGTGGAGTTTTCTATAGATGTGGTTCCAGGTACAAGTCTAGTATCGATGGCACCTTATAGGATGTTGGCCTCCGAATTGAGCGAGTTAAAGAAACAACTAGAGGAGATGCTTGAGAAGAATTTTGTGAGACCGAGTGTTTCACCTTGGGGTGAGCCTATTTTGTTGGTCAAGAAGCAAGATGGAAGTATGAGACTATGTGTAGAGTACTGACAGTTGAATAAGGTGACTATTAAGAATAAGTGTCCACTTTTAAGGATCGATGATTTGATTGATCAGTTGGTCGGTGCATGTGTTTTCAGCAAGATTGATTTGAGGTAGGGTTATCATCAAATTAGTGTTAAACCAGATGACATTCCTTATTCAGATGTGTCTTCATCACCCTCGTCCTCAGATCATGCTGATACACACCATGTTGACTATGAGCTTAACGCTTTAAGAAGAGAAGTCATGGCCCTTCGCCATGACCTAAGAGAACAAGCTGACAGACTGACTGAGCAGATTGACCATCTCTTCTAGGATATTTATTCCTTGAAGAGAGCTCAAGGTCATCATTTCCCCTGATCTAATACACACCAGGTTCTATTTTTACTTTTTCACCTTTTATCGAAATATTGAGGATAATGTTTGGTTTACGTGTGGAGAAGAACTTTACTTTTTGTTGCTTTCTAGTTAGATGTATTCTCGCTTTCTAGTTACATTTATTGCTTTCTAGTATAATAGTTTTAGGATTTCTTTTTCTAGTTCTAGTTTGTTTATTTGGTTATCGAGTCATTGCATGTGTTGTCGAGTCTTTATGCGTGGTTTTTGTTGTTTGTTGTACTTTTCCTTTTCTTGAGCCATACCATAAATTTTTTAGAAAAATAAAGAGAAAACTGTGAAAACTGTGCAAACTGTGCAAAAATTTTGAAGTTTTAGGCTATTGGACAAGTTAGGGATATGTTGTAGAGAGTTGGGAAAACGTATAAAAAATTGGTGTCGTCTTAACACCATAAATATACTAATTTTAGAAATCGATATGCGTAATTATTATGACATGGCGTGGATTTCTCATCTCTAAATAAGTCCTTAAATAGTTTATCTTAGCAGTCGACGCCATCTTAAGCATATTATACACATGGAAGCCGATGAATATAAGTGAATGATCCTAGTTTTGAAAAAAATGAAAAAATAGGGAATGCACCTTTTAAAGTTAAGTGATCCTCACCCGGTCGTATAACTAAATGGTTGTGGAACCTGCAAAAAATAACCCATTGTGAGTTGGCTCAAAGGTCTCTGGTGCTGAACTTGGTATGGCAGATTATGGTCTGACCCTCTGCAGCTTTAATTGGGTACACAAATGGGTTATACCGCTTTAAGTACCAGAACCCCGTGCAAATAAAGAGGATCAGAGTCACTAATTGGTCGCCTTATTATGGTGGATAACAGGCTTATGTGATTGCGCCTGAATGGAAAAGAACGAAAAATAGGATGAGTAAGTTTGGCCTAAACATAATGATTGGAAGGAGACTTATGACTGCAAATACGGAATGTGTTATTACGATATCCTTAGTTTTCGAGTTAGTACCTATTGATACAACCATGTCCAAAGCAAATTCTATAGCCTAGAATAATTAAATGAGCACCATCGTTTTTCTTGTTAGCAAAGATTCAAGTGTGGGAGAGTTTGATAACGCTAAAATACATTGTATATTTGACTCGATTTGCACATGTTTTATTAGTTATTTTACCTCTATTTTCAGTGTTATGTTGGTATTTTGTCTGTATTTCAGGTACTTGATCATATGAGAGTCGTACAACGGAGAAACGAAGCAAAACAGATGAAAAATAGAGTAAAATAAGCAATTTGCACTCACAGTGCACACCATTGCATTCGCCATAGAGGTGGCAGTGACGTGGCAAATGATTACCACATTAAAAATGGATAAAGAACAAGTCAAATGGAAATATTCAAGTGTGACGTTCGCCATCCTTTGTTTTTCATGATAGTTGCAAAATGGGTTTGGCTTGGTCTCCCACTTCCTTCATTCATCCCTACATTCTCTCACACGAAGTTAGCAACTTTCACTTGATATTTTAGGATTTTTGAACTCTATAAATACTAGTTTGAACATATTTTATGAGCATCCAAGCTTAGTTCATTGTAAGTCATATACTTTACCATAAAAAAGCTCTAACTCTTCACATCGGAGGGTTATTGCACTTGTTCTTGTATCGAGCTTAGAGCAACTTTATTTGTAGCAATTTTAGAGTTTGGAGCATTTATTTTATTGAATTTTAATCTTGATGTCATTTACATTTCCTTTCAAATTTTCCAACAGTTCATTTTGTACAAGATCTAACTCTTTGTTGGAGCAGGTTTTTATTAATCGTATTGCTTTTGTTATATCGTCTCTTTACTTATACTCAAGTTCTTGTTTTACTTTAATTTTACATCTATCAATTGCATTTTTAATTCTTATTTGCTATGCCTATTATGTTTAATTTCATGTTAAATTCAATTGTTTTATCGTTTGTTATAACCATGTCCAACTAAATCTATAGTGTTGAAATGTAAGGACCGTCGATTCGATGGTACTCTAGTTGTTGTTCTTTTAGAAATATTTATGGGGTTGTTTTGATCTTATTACAATTTTTCTATGCTTAATTTGATTGGTTACTACGAAAGTAGATCCATACATATGTCAGGTAAGAACGAAATTCGTTTGGTACTAAAGATTAAAGTTGTTGGGTTTTTTATTAATAAACACCTGCAAAAGCACTTTATTAATTAATTAGGAAATTTTGATATTTTCATAAAGTGATTTTAAAACTATTTTCGAACTCGTTTATAAGTTTAAGATTTGGTTGATCGTGTGAAAGTTGAGAATCCTTTAAGGTCTAATTTTCCAATCAAAACTACTTTTTGTTTGAGCAAAAGAAACTAATTTATAAATATAAAAAGTCTTTACTTCTTTAAAGCAAAGTGCGTCAAGCACGCAAGAGCAAACTGTATAAATTAGAGAGTAAAATCCAGTTTCGATTACGCGACAGCGACAGTTTCTTTTTAATTAATTCTTTTTAAAAGGAGAAAACATTGTCCTATAAGTAGTTCAATTTAGGAACAACAAGAGTAACAATGAATTGATGAGATATGCATTCCAACATTACATTCCTGAATTACTTTAAGTTTATTATTTCTTTTTATTTTCCACTCGACTCCTAATTTTTTATCGTCTTAAATGAACACCGTAGCAATAGAAAATGATAGATTGGTCATTTGGTCCAGTGGGTTCGACACTCTTTATATTACTCTAATAGACTTCGTATACTTGTGAAAATCGTCCATCAATAGAACGTAGGGAGTCGTTTTCTAATTCAATCTAGAACAAAGTCTTAGTTGTCATTTTTCTTTGTCCCTACACATCAAATTTTTTAATGTATTTGAACTCTGAATAAATCTTCTTAATTTCTTTGAATTATTTTACCAGTTTTTCACAACAAGACTACTTGCTTCAATTTGGAAATAGAGGCATAGTTCCAATAACTTATAAAATGACAAAGTTTGTTGACAAAAGAGAACATAAGGACAGACTTCTAAATGATCTTGAAGAAAGCTGAAAATGGGAAACAACAACAACAAACACATGCAAATAGTGTTGGAAAACTTGGCCGTTACACAGTGCAAAAAATATGAAGAATCTCAAAAGTCATAACACAAACAACCATTCTAGCCAGCAACACAGTTTCCCCTTCAAGTTTTGAAATTGTTGTCTATAAGTTGAATTATGAAGACACCTCAGAATAAGTGTGTGCTTGTGGTTCAAGAAGTATATAAAGGTCACAAATTCTTAAAACTATGTATAACAATCACTTAAAATCGTTTTAGTTTTTGTCCTCTTCATTGTTAAAGCTTTTGAAACATTTTTGTTTAACACTATCAGGTTTCTTTTAAATTTTTTATTTATATGTTTTATTATATTTATTTCTGAATTTTTTTAGCAATAATTAAGTATTGAAAAAAAATACAAATAACCACGTTTCAGAGAAAATTACACAAATAATTATGTTTCAGAAAATCCCACAATAGAGAAGCCAACTGAGTTGGCGCATACACCTAAGGAGGAGGCACCAAGTGAGATGACGCCTAGATGTAACATGTTTACCCTAAGTCATCTCAGATGGTGCATAGGTGCAATTGATGTGCAATTTTTTTTGCTTTCTATTTTAAATGCGAGACAATAGGTAAACGATATAGCTTCACGAAACTTTGACTTTTCATTAACAAAAAATGATTACATAATGAAAAAAATACATACAAATTAATTAGTGGTCCCCTAGAACTCGGTAACGACCCGTGGTTCCGCATTCGTGTCCTCGCCTATCTCGTGGTGGGTTTCATCGATTTTCTTGCTGCGGTTGGGTCGATGGCTCAGCGAAGTCAATGCGTTCAGGATCCATGAAATCGGTCAGATCACCATATCTGGAAGATCTGCTTTGGTACAGTCGGTTACCCATACCCTCAAAGTTTGTTTGTCTTAGTGGGGGGTGGGGTTCCATGGATGGTCTATAACACTGGTCGTCTGAGTAAGGGGGTAAAAAGGAAACAAATCTTGGGGTGTTTGGTATTGCGACTGTTGGGTGCTATGGTGATGTGGTGGTTGATGGTAAGTTGGGTCATATTCTTTGGAAAATCCTAGATCAAAGCTAATGTGAGATGATGAGGGGTCCACGTTGGGATATGGAGAAGATTTAAATTGTGTGTGGGACATGTGAGTGTATTGGTATTGCGATTGAGATTTGGGTCGGGTGTGGGGCATATGGATGCATTGGTATTGAGGTGGTGATTGTGGTTGGGTGTGGGGCATATGGGTGTATTTTGTATTGAGGTGGTGATTGTGGTTGGGTGGTTGTGGATTTGTATCATCGGGGTGGTTGGTGGAAGATTGATGTGTGTTGGGTTTGTTGTTGGATATTTGAGGTTTGTGTCCATTGTGTTCATGGATCAATCAAATACTTCGGATGAGACACGTGCATTTCTGGGTTACTAACCGATCTGTACCAAGCAGAATATTGATCCGTGTGTCGCATATCATTCTGGTTGAGGAAAATAGGGAATTGCAAAATATGTTGGTGACGCCTATGCCATATCTTACACCATTCTGGAGCAAAATATTTCCAATTAGTAAGACCCTACTGGGTGTCGACCCTTTTGAGATGTCAGGGAGACAAATAAGTTGGATCGTATGGTATCTCTTGATGCATTCTGAACTGCATCTTGACACGGTCGATGTGGTATCTCTGGATCCTTCTAATTTCACTAGTGCAGAAATGACTTTTTACATCGGGTGAAACTGACTTTTTACATCGGTTCTGGGTCTGATGTAAAGTCAGGCGATATAGTAAATCAGGTACTTTTTACATCGGTTCTGGGACCGATGTAATAAGTCCCTTTTTTACATCGGTTATAATATAAGAATGATGTAAGAAATTGTTATTACAATATTTTAAAAAAATGATGTAATTTTTTACATCGGTTGAAAGTAATACCCGATGTAAAAAGTCCATTTTTTACATCGGTTATAATATAAGAATGATGTAAGAAACAGTTATTATGCATATTTTTTAAAAAAATTGATCCATTTTTTTACATCGGTTGGCAGTAATACCCGATGTAAAAAGTCCCTAGTGACGCAACTTTTTACATCGGTTATTACTCCCAACCGATGTAAAAAGTCCCTTTTTGAAAGTTTTTACATCAGTTTTGAGTAATAACCGATGTAAAATGTATGAAATTTTTTGGGAATAGATTATTTATTTTTTGGATGTTTCCCTGTACAAATATAATTTGTACCCATTTTTTCATATTTTTCCAATATCACACAGACTATTTTTATGTCGCTATATAGATTTCATAGCTTTCCAACATCACATATACCACATCTAGGTCGATGTTTTCATATTTTTCACAACAAACTTACAAATTAAACAATTGTATTACAAACTTGTATTGTATTACAACAAACAAACTCACAACAAACTTACAATTACAAATTCTTCACAAAATATACAACAATATTCAACTATTTATAAGTCTTTTTCAAAACTTACAATTACATATTATTCACAAAATATACAAAAATACTCAACTATTTCTAAGTTTCCAAACTTGAATTACCAATATAAAATCTTCGGTAGACAACACCAAAATCACATTGTCTGACAATAAATAATAACAATTAACATCAGCAAAAAAAATCAAGAAACTCAATACATGTGCAAAAACCACATGTATTGTGCAAAAACCACAACTTATACAATTCTATAAAACTCACCAAGATAAACTTAATTTTCATGTAACTCAAAGAAACATTTTGTCCAACGAAGTCGCAAATCATACAAATCATCTGGTGTTAATTCTGTTGGGTCATCAAATACTTATAATACATAAATATAACAATATAGAGTTTTTTATAAAAAAATCATATTAAGTCGAAAAACAAAAAGTAAATAACAAAGTAAAGTTATTTTTAGTACCTGCATCCAATTCTCGGTTATATTAGCAGAGACAATATCCAACATATTTTTCATCACATAGTATCCAGAATTATTAGAGTTATGTTGTTGACTTGTCTACAATTGAATGACATAATTAGTGAATATTTATCATAAATTTAACTATAGAATTAAAATTTACATCACACTTACATTGGGATGAAGCTATGTAGCCTTTTTTCTATTTCCATTTTCCATTTGATGAATCCCAAAAGAACTAATACAGAAAGATAAACATCACATAGCTAAATTTACTCGCCAATGAAAAATCACATAACTATTAGTTGTCAATGAAAGTCACATGAAAGATAAACTTACTTTGTAATAATTTTCTTCGTGTGATGGTCAATTTCCCGGTGAAGTGAACAAAATATGACAACTAAATTGTCTCTTGGACGCATGACTATTAATTACCAATGTCTCCTGTACGTGTGTGTGGAAACAGAAAAGTCACATAAAATATATATGTTATCAAAATTAAATAATATAAAACACAATTTCATAAAAATTCTTACCCATGAATTAATGGTAGTAAGCGGCACACTCTGTTTTCATCACGTAACTTTTCTAGTACGTAATTTTTAACATCTTCTTGAGATTTAGCTACATTATCATTATAAATTCACCTAGCAGGGTCCATAAATCCATATAATTCTAAAATGGAATTCTCAAGACAAACACGATGAATATACCTGAATAATTTTAAAATAAACATTAGAATCAAAGTGATGAGAGATATAACATATTAATAGAGATTGACTTTAATAAAACAATAAAATGTACTTACGTGCACCAAATTTGCAGAATAGACATGTCAAGCCAATGACCTAAACCCACCAATAACTCTCTGATACATTTAGCTGAAACATAAAAATTAGAGACACTCGCACAATGACTTAATTGTATTGTCAAATGGTTATCATCCATTTTCAAAACCATGAGTAACAATCTCTGAACATCATCAACTTCCACGTCTTTTGTGCTCTCTTTTGTGCTTCCCTTTGCAGCTGAACAACTTCCTTTTCCACTTCCATCGATAATTTCCAATTTTTCAATGCATTTATTATCACCTGTGCTTTATGATAAACCCATAGACTTAAGTGTCTCCATTAATGATTGTTGAAACATCTTACGCTCTTCAACCAACTTTTCTTCAAGTTCAGCTCTAAGTTTTGTTTCCAATATTGCAAGTTGTTCATTTACGTCGATATGTTGACGTGATCTTCCAAAGTAAGTGCTTTGTTTATGGTGTTTTCCAACACCACGAACACGACCTCTATGCTCAGATGTTCCAATGGATAATGATAAGATATCGTTACGTCCATCCGGAACAATTGCACCTTTTTCAGCTTCTTGAACTAGAGAATCCTACAAAATGCAAAAACATCAATTAATCAATCAGAAATATAATGATACTTGAATAATTTTTCGTTGTTTACTTACAATTTTTTCAGCAACCTCTTGTGTAGATTTTGATGTGTATTCTCCTCCTTTCTTTTGTCGTGCTCTCTTCCATAACTCATGGCGTGATGGTGGAGATGGACTATCATTATCATCTAATGTGGAATTATCTCTCGATGATGACTTTTCTTTCATAATTTTCTCCTCAAGTAAGCGATACCCTCCACGAGACAATACGTGTGGGTATACATTCTTGGCCATATTATCCTTACCCTTCTGACTTTTTTCCTATTATAAACTCAAACAAGTAATTAATCACTAAATATAATAAAAATGTTATGCACACAAAAACATATAACTCCTACTAACCTTAAATTCAGGGGTATCTCGAATCTTGAGAAACTCTTTCCATGCGTCTTCCGTAATAAAGTTATACTTGACATATGGAGGAGGATCATTTTCTATGGGATGATGAATATATCTATCTGTGAGTTGTGTCTTAAAACCTCTCCATCGCTCTCCCGCATATTTAATCCATTCTTTCTTCAACCTATCCTTCTTTGGATCTTTACATTCTGGAATAGTAAAATGAGCCTACAAATATAGTATATGTCATATGTTGTTAATTAGTATATGATTATAAAATATAATAAAGTATTGTATTTAAAATACCTGAATATCAGTCCAAATAGCATCTTTTACACCTTCGTCTACTTCTTTCCAATCATTTTCACAATACTACAATACTATCGCGCAAGAGATGCTATATAACTCTTGAAATGTGTAGCATTTTTTCCAACACCAATACATTCATAGGTTCTTGCATTAAACTCGACCTTTATCTTTTCACCTGTTTGATGAACTTTGTCAATTTGTGTCATTAAAGTGGGACCTCTAACTCTTCTTTTATTGGGGTTTGAATCACCCATGTATCTGTTTACACAAAACAAAAATAATTAGAAATAATATTAAGCAAAAAATAAAAACAATTAGAAATAAAATTAAGCACAAAATAAAAACAATTAGAAATAAAATTAAGCACAAAATAAAAACAATTAGAAAATAAAGTAACGTGGAATTAACTTATACAAAAAATATTACTAGTCCTCCCATATCCCTTCTTCATGGTCTATGCGAATAGCATGCATATCATCCCCTTCATTATCTTCAATGAATGTAGTCACATTTGTTGAGAAAGGATGAGTTTCAGAAATATCAAGATTCTCATCATGATTTTCATCACTATCATGGACCTTTCCTTGTAAAACCACTGACCACTTTTTATTAGAAGGATTTGTGACATAAAACACTTGTTTTGCTTGAGACGCCATGATGAATGGTTCGTTCTCATAAGCTAACTTGCTAAGATTAACCAGTGTAACTCCAAATTCATTGATTCTGACACCACTGTTGATATCAATCCATTTGCATTTAAATACAGGAACTTTAAACACAACATAATTAACTTCCCAAATCTCTTTAATCACCCCAAAGTACGGTGTAGATGCCATAACCGGGTTTTCATCTTTAGCACTAGAGAAGTGCATGGACTCGGCCACAATCATTACCCCACTATTTTGCGTGGTACTACGGTCATCCTTTGACTTTGTATAAAAAGAGGTTTTATTAATATCATATCCACTCCAAGTTATTATGTTACATTTAGGCCCGTAAGACAACCACTTAATTGTATTAGAAACATTATCTTCATTAGCAATTATTTCTTTAAACCACTCAGAGAAACTCTTATTATGCTCTTTTAACAACCTTCTTTCATTCATCTTGGGGTACTTTTTCTTTATGATGCTTTTGTGAGCAGATAAGTAAGGTTGAACTTCATCTATGTTATTCAATATATACAAATGCGCTTGAACAACCACATCAATACTTAAGCTCTTGACTTTTAAACCTTGTGTACCCACACCCTCATATCTTCCATCATGACGAGACTTGGGAACCCCTACAACATCCACTCCTGACAAATAGTTAGAACAAAACTCAATTGCTTCTTCTGCAATGTACCTCTCAATAATCGATGCTTCCAGACGGTGTGGGTTTTTTGTATACCCTTTTATAATCTTCATGTATCGCTCTATTGGATACATCCACCGTAAAAAAACTGGACCACATAATCTAATCTCCCTTACTAGATGAACAATCAAGTGAACCGTAATGTCAAAAACTGAAGGAGGAAAATACATCTCTAATTGGAACAAGATAACTGCAGCCTCATTTTCCAAATCGTCTAACTTTAGTGGATCAATGGTTTTACAACAAATTGCATTGAAAAATAAGCACAACCTAGTTATAGTCTTCCTTACGTTGTTAGGCAATATCCCACGAATAGCCAATGGTAGTAGTTGTTGCATTAAGACATGACAATCGTGAGATTTTAAGCCAACTAAATTAAAATCTTTAACTGATACAAGCCTCTTGACATTTGATGAGTAACCATGCGGCACTTTGATACTTTGTAAACACTCACAAAAACTTGTTTTCTCTTTTTTAGACAAAGTGTAGCAGTCAGGAGGAAAATATGTCTTGTTACCTATATATTGTGGAGTTAACTCTTCTCGTATACCCATCAAACCCAAATCCAGACGAGCATTAATACCATCTTTTGTCTTGCCTTGAATGTTGAGAAGTGTTCCGATTACACTACCGCATACATTTTTCTCCACATGCATCACATCAATACAATGTCTTACATCAAGACTAGACCAATATGGAAGATGGAAGATCGAAGAAAATCGATCTCTTTTTCCATACATTTTTCACAGTAGATCGTTTTTGGTACTTCCCAAAGACAACATCAAGTCCCTGTTGTCGCTGATAAACTTCCTCTCCAGACAAGGGCTTTGGAGCAACACCATGCTCTTGTTCCCCATTGAAAGCTTTCCGCAATCTACGATATGGATGATAACGTTTTAGAAATTTTCGATGCCCGAGATAAACGGTCTTCTTTCCTTTTTCAAGCTGATGGTAACAAGTGTCTTTTTCACATATAGGACACGCATTATGCCCTTTAACTTTATACCCAGACAAATTACCATATGCCGGAAAATCGTTGATGGTGCAAAACAACATGGCACGCATATTGAACTGTTCGCCAGAATACGCATAAAAAACATCCACCCCTTCCTCCCACAGCACTCTTAAATCATCAATTCGTGGACTTAGATAAACGTCTATGTCATTTCCTGGTTGTTTTGGGCCCGATATCATCATCGATAACATAATATATTTACGCTTCATGCACAGCCTAGGAGATAGGTTGTAAATCATCAAGAGAACAGGCCAAGAACTATGGTTAGTACTCAGATTACCAAACGGATTCATTCCATCAGTAGCAAGTCCAAGTCTAAGGTTTCTCGACTCTTTGCCAAAATTTGGAAACAAAGAATCTATTTTCTTCCATTGCAAAGAATCAGCTACATGAAGAATTTGTCCATCATATTTTCTTTCTTCTGCATGCCATCTAAGATTCTTTGCGTCATCTGCATTGGCGAATAATCTCTTGAACCTTGAAATTATTGGTAGGTACCATACCACTTTCGCAGGAGGACCCTTTTTGACCACCTCATCATCAATTGATTCACCATCTTTCTTTTTGTAGCGTGAAGCCTTGCACTTTGGACAATGATTATACTTTTCATACTCTTTTCTGTATAATATGCAATCATTAGGGCATGCACGTATCTTTTCATACTCCAAACCCATCGGACACAATATTTTCTTCGCCTCATAATAACGACTTGGCATTACATTACCTTCTGGAAGCATTTCGGTCAACAATTCAAGCAATTCGGTAAAACCTTTGTCAGTCCACCCATTCTTTGCCTTCAGATTAAATAATTTTAACACGGCTGACAGACGTGTAAATTTTTTGCATCCCGGGTATAATGGTTTATCCTTGTCATTGCATATAGTATCATACGTATGTGCCCTCTTAAACGAATTTTGTCCAATATCATGCATCATGTCTTCTAGACGATCATCCATTTCTACACTAACATCATCTCTTTGAGACACGTTTGACTTTGCTACTACTTCACCGTGCCATATCCATTTTGTATAACTTTGACAAATCCCTACACAAATTAGATGATCCATGATTTCTTTCTTACTACGTTTTGGTTCTTTATTTGCACAACGAACACATGGACAGAGAAAAAGCGTAGGAAGACTTTTGTCAGCATTACTTTCAGAAAACTGTAGAAATTCCATCACTCCATGTTCATACTCGTCACTTAATCGATTAGCTCTCATCCAACTATGATCCATAACTATGTTCACACGGAGGAAGGTCTGACGAACAGTGTGCCCGCGGCTGCGCTACTTCACGGAGATTCCGAGATTGCAAGTTGCGCTGCTTCACGGAGAAAGAAAAATAGAATCAAATTTCAATGGCAAGGTGATAACTCTATTAAGTTTGATAGGTTAAAGATAAACAGTGTGTTTCTGAGAGGACCTTAAGGCTCCAATGTGATAAGATTTCAAGATTCAGTTGCTAATTTGCTATGGTTGGTTGTTGGTTGGTCTTATTGACACTATATTAATTGCATTTTTAAGAGACATAAAAAAGAACGTGACAATAATGGTGGCTAGCTAGTAGCCACAAATTCTTCAAGCCGTTCCTTATCTATCTCTATCTATACAGTATTATATCTACATTATCAACAAAATATATATATAAAACCAATTGTGGAAACTTTTTCTGAGATATCTATTCTAACACCTGATGTCAATGAATCATGTATTATATATATTGTTATAGATTATAAATTGTTTTTATAAATAATTTTGAAGAATTTCAAAAAATATTATAAATTGTTTTGATAAAATCAATTTAAATATCACGTGACAAAACTTATCTCGTTAAAAATATTATAAGTTAAAATGAATTCAAACAAAAAATTTGTACATAATGTACTGTAGCATTATCTCCTCTAGCGTGTTAATCATCCCTTAGAACAAGATATCTCTATTCTCTAGGTATGTTTTCCAATATTTCCGATTATGGTTTCACAATGCATAACACCTTATCTTCTCTTAAAGATATTGTTGCTTTTTTAACTCAACTCTCATGAATCTATCATATCTTGTAATAAAACCTTCTGTTATTCTTAAAAAACTTAGAAATTTGGATAAATAAAGTTTCTCAAAGAAAATTTTACAAGTTAAAACGCTTGAAATGAATTTCTACCTAGTATTAACATAAGGTATTAACTTAAATCAAGAGAACAAACATTGAATCAATAACACCACCAACACTTTGTTTCACACTCACTATGGCTTCCACATTATGAGTTTTACTTGTTGCCATCAAAATGATAAACATCAATCTTGTACTCCTCCTTAAACTTAGCAGCAAAATGATGGAACAAAGCCTCATCAAAATCCCTAACCTAACCTAACCCATAACTAACTAGCAAACCTAACCTATATTTTGAATAAGTCACATTATGGATCAAATAAGTGAAGAATGTGACTTACAGTTGAAACGGCGAGCGAGGAAGGGCGTGAATCGGCCGGCGAAAAGTCGTGAACAGCGTGAATGGCGTGAACGGCGTGAACGGCGGCGAGGAGACGTGAAACGGCGGCAAGGAGATGTGAAACAGAGGCAAGGAGACGTGTAATCAAATTTCAACAAACCGCATCATCAATGCATCATCATTTTCATCCATCATTTGTGTTCATTATCTGTGTTCATCAAACAAATCTGCAAATTCACAACAAACATCATCATCAATATCGCGTCGGTAACAACTTCAAATCGCAAAAAAACGCAAGAAGAGAGAAGAAGAAGAACTGAGTTCGAATTGAGACAGAACTTCGAACGATGATGAACCCGATTGAGATGAGCTGAAACAGAGGTCGAAGAAGCACAGACGGAAATGTTGATGTCGAAGTGTTGATGATGGTGGCTGGGAAACGAATTGCATCCACAGACGAAGGAGAATGTGAAGATCGAGTCGTCGCCGTACAGTGAGGCGTATGCGTGAAACGGGGGCAAGAAGATGTGAGAGTATTGTACAGTGGAAATAATGTGAATAATATATGGAACCTATTACATCGGTGGAATCAAGGGACCGATGTAAGGGTTTGGGCCTAAGCAGTTTTTATATCGGTGGAAAAAGGCCTGATGCAAGCGTGTGAGTTTTTTACATCGGTGGAGAAAATAACCAATACAAGCGTGTCACTATGATGTTTTTTACATCAGTTGGTTGGTGGACCGATGCAAGCGTCTTTTTATTGGTTTTTTACATCGGTTTAAAATACGCCCCGATGTAATTTTTTTAATATATTTTATATATTAACAATCTGCCTGTGAACCTATTACATCGGTTTTTAGTTAAACCGATGTAATATCTTGCTTGTTTTTTATTTACATTTCTGCCACCTTGTTTCTTATTTACAAAAATGTCACCGTATTTTTTTCTGAAAACCTTTTACATCGGTGGATGAGATTGCCCGATGTAATAGGTAGCGAAATATTTTTTTTTTCTTATTTTTTATATCATTGCAAATAAATATCTGATGTAAAAAGTTTGTTAATTGTATTTTTTACATCATATATTTTGATACCCGATGTAAAAACCTTTTCTCAAATGTCTTTTTTTAGTAGTGTTTGTTCCCCAGTCTCGATGTCTCCCTCTAGCAATCGCATCAACTCTCTCTTCAGACGCTCCATGGAGTGAATGTGCCAAAATTTCATTTTCATCGGAGATTTGGTGGCCGAGAAAATAACGTATCCATCTCTGGTGAAAATCATGGGAGATGTCATGACGCAAATAAGAAGACATTGCGAGAAAGTGTGAAAAATGATGGAGAAATGGGTGATTTATTTATAGAAAACACAATTGCACGTAATAGTCAAGTGAGATGGCGTCTCCTCTCCTTTTTATAGTGCATGCGTTATCTCACTTGGCTAAAACAAAGTGCATGTGTCAAGTGAGATAGCGCCTAGGGCAAAAAGGTGACTGCATGTGTCATCTCACTTGACTCTTCTATTATAAAATTTTCTGAAACATAGTTATTTGCGTAATTTTCTCCGAAACATAATTATTTATGTTTTTTTTTTAATACTTAATCATTGCTAAAAAAATTCCTTTTTTCTTACTAGCTTTTCTTTAATCTTTATCGTGTTTAAGAGTCCTCTATCTTGGGATAATGGAGACTTTAATAATAAGTCATTTATAAAACTATTGTGTTTCTCGTTATTATCAGGTAAAAGTCTTAATTTGGTGTTATTGCATTACATTCATGTAAGTTCTCATTGTGCTTCATCATAGATAACCAGTTGAAGGATAAATGTAAAAGTTTGATTATCTTAATAATACATAATCAGGTGAAAGACCGAAAGGAGAACTACTGATCATGTTTATTTTTCAAACTCCTATATGAAAATCATTATGTTTATAAAATTCTTGTGGGGTCCATGCTTTTTCTAATTACTTCCTACTCATTTTGTGTATATTTTCACATACAAAGTAGTTTTCATAAAAACCAGTGATTGTAATTTATTTATTTTTAAATTGAAGTATAATTTACTCAGTATTAATAAATTATGTGACAAAGATAACAAAGTATTATATGATCATGGATATTTAAATTCAAATCAATCTAAATAAAAATTATAAATTGATCTAAAAAAAATTAAAAACCACAAAAAATTAAAGTTTATTAGATGTGTTTTAGTGTCATTTTGTGAAAATTGTACGGTTTGGACCAAATTTCAGATTGATTTTATAAAATTGATCCAAACCGAACCGCATATATATTTTAGTATTTTTTATTTTTTATTTTTTATTAATATGATATGTTACATAAATTTATTATTAAATAATTATTATTTTTAATATTTTTTATTTTTTATTTTATTTATTTTATTTTATTTATTTATTGTTATTATTTCATTTATTTTAATTATAATCCATCATTCTCATTTTTTAATATTAACTTTTAATATAATATATAGTATATATTATATTAAATTTATAAATTATTAATATTTTTATAATATTAATAAAAATATAATTTGTAATTTGAGTATTTAAATTAAATTACATTAAATTAGATCAGATCGAATATATTTTTTTTAATTTATTATTTAAAATTGAACTGAACCGCAAATAAATTTATTTTTAGATCGAAAAAATTTTTATTTTAAAATTGATTCAACCGAACTACAAACACTCCTACCTATTCATCTGTATACAAGATTCTGAAAATTGAAAAAACAAACTGAACAAATTTACTATTCAAAGAAGTCAATATTTATAGTTATTTTAATAAAGGACTTTCAAATGATGTTTGGCTAATAAATAAATAGGACGATTCATGCAGAACCATGAGTTTTTTTAATAATTATTATCTCTTTGTTATAGTTGATGGTTGTTGTCTTTATATGTGGCCACTTTTCCTTGCTCCTAAAAAATATGTCTTCGTTGTCTTTCGAAAATTGGTTAAGGTTATCCAAAACAAACAAAAAAATTTAAGTATTACATCTATCAGAAGCAATCATAGAGATAAATTTCAAAATGTGAAATTCAAAAACTTTTGCATTGAGAATGGCACAGAGCATACATTTTCTTCTCAAGGAACTCCACAATAAAATGTGGGTAGTGGAAAAAATAGATTTCTTAAAAATCTAGTGAGGATGATGCTTAACAAAACAAACATTCTTAAATATTTTTGGAATGATGCATTAATCACTACTTGTTATGTAATGAAACATGTCTGGTTAAGGTCAATTCTAAAGTTCACTTCCTATGAAATATATAAAGGAAAGAAGTCAAATATTTTTCACCTCTATGTCTTGGGTTGGAAGTGTTTTTTCTTTAATGACGAAAAGAATAACCTGATAAATTTGATGATAAATATGATGAAGATCTTTTTCTTAGATATTTCACTTCTATTTTAACAAACAAACTATGACTATATAAGAATTTGTATGTGTTACATTTCATAAAAGATAACCCCAAGTTTTTAGAGATAGAAGTATTTGAATATGCAGATATTCTAGAGAAAACTCTCTTGGAAAACAAAGATTCAAAGAGACAAAAATCTAAATGAAGACAAAAACAAAATTTAAATCAAAGGGATAAATAATGAAAAAGGAGAAAATAAAGATAATCATTAAGATATACTAAAGAATGAAAAACAACAAAAAATCATTCAACTCATAATATAATATGAAACATCTTAAAGAGGGTATTTTGTTGTACAATAACACATCTCTTCAACGTGGAATATTGATTAGAGCAACCAATATTTAAGATAAGAGTTTGATTCAGATTAGTTTTACCGAGAGTTACAATGGGCAATCAATATTTAAGATAAGAATTTGATTCAGATTAGTTTTACCAAAAGTTACGATGGGCGTCTATTATACTTGCGGTAAGTACAATATAGAAGCAACTGTGGGACAAAGCTGGACGTGTACCACTAGGAACATCATGATCCTTAGAAGTAAGGTTACTCAAATCCAAAGTCATTGGGACCAAATGCTTCATCAACATAAGTATTCCATGAAAGTTGTTTATTCCTTGCTCATTGATGACCTGAGTAGAAGTACCTGAAGTAAGTTACTTATGCATAATTACGCTAGGCCTAAGGCGAAATTTACTACCTGGATGTTGTGTCATGGGAAGCTCCCTACTAAAGATAGGTTGGTGCGTTTTGGTATTGCTCAGGATAGCTTATGCAGATTGTGCGGTGTGGAGGAAGAAAATGCTAACCATATTTTCTTTAGCTGCCCTAACACCATTACTGTTTGGATGGCTACTTTAACTTGGTATAAACCCCTTGTCTGGAAGGATGAATTGAAGTGGGTTCTGGCTAGTACCAAAGGCAAGGGCTGGCGGGCAACTGTGCTCAAAACAGCGTTTACAGAAGCTATTCATGAAACATGGCTTCTTAGGAATGCAACTATTTTTGACAATACTTATAAATTATGCTGGGGAAATAGGAAGTTTAGGTCTAACATTGCAAGATTAATGATTTAGCATTTTTGTAGATTTAGTTGACTGAATCTGTTGAGGTTGCCTTGGTTGTAACTCTTCCTTTTGAATTAATATATCTTTTTGGTTCAAAAAAAAGTACAATATAAGTTATATTGTCTAAGATGAGTGCACAAGAGGATTTTTTGTGTTCTTAAGGGTAATGTGGTTTAGATTGGACGTTCCAATCCATCTTTAATTTTCCATTCAAATAAAAAACAATAAAGAAAAAACTAAATCCATAAATATAAAATCTTTTCCAATAAATTAGACTGCATTACATTTTTTATCATTTAAATTAATTTTAGATTCAATTTTAGTCGGTTAAATTTTATTCGTTTTATTTTGATAAAAAAAAAGATACATGCATAAAAATATATTTCAAGAACATGTCCAAAATCAAAACATTAAATACATTACTATTTTTGTTAATATATTGAAATTTGTAAAAGATGCTTATAAATAGGAAAATGAATAGTATACATTGTGTAGTGTACTTTTTCCCTTATTCCTTCTCAAGTGGTGTGCTATATAAGTAGAGAATATAATGTTGAACTAAAAGCTTGTAAAGAAAAATAACTCCAATAATCAAAGGAAACTCAGGTATGAATGAAAATCAAATTAGTGTTGAACAGAAATAATACACATAATATGAGGGTTATAGTCCCTCCTCAAAATCTATGTTTACCTTTCTTACACTCTCTCTCTCTCTCTATAGCTGGTTGTTGTAACCAAAACAGTGACTGTAAAAGTCCAACCAACAATTACCATACAATGCACAACATTACCGACAATCATTTGCAATACATCGATTAACATTCGTAGTCGTTCAACAAAAATCTTTCACTCGTCTCCTTTGGTTACATTGCTGAGAAGTCTTGATCGAACTGAGTCCAAATCTATCTCATTATTAACGCTGCAAATGTAACAGGTTTTATAAACGATAAGAATAAGAACTTCATAGAGAAAATTGATAAATAACAATTTTGAAGCAAATGACAGGATTTTTGCCTCAAAACAACACTAACTAATGCCATCAAAAGTTCTGCTATCAAACTGTTAAGCCTGACACAAATTTTCACATATCCCTAAAAGAGACCGATACTCTAAAAGCGCAAAGGTTTAATCATAAAAAGAAAGAGACTCACCAGTACATTGTGACTCCATCTACAGAAGCAAGCGACTTCTTGCAAATCCAATCTGGCAGAATCTTTTCCAAAATCTTAATCTGTTCTTCAGCTTCTCCTATTGGGAGGAAAAGATTAGTTAGCTAATTTGTTTATTTATTACTAAGAAACCATGTGCATTACAATAAACAGAATTAGAACATACTAGTCTCAACAAAATCTAAACAGTTCCGCATTATCTTTTGCAGGAGCTCCTCTTTTGTGATTTCATTTGTGTTGACAGAGCTAAATATTGAGTCAATCACATTAACCAGTTTCACTAATGATGGAGGATCATTATCTGCTGCGTCCGAACTAATTTGATTTTGGTTGATTTTCTCAAAAGAATAACAAAGATTCTGTTGTACCTGCATTGAGAAAACCAATTAACAAGAAAAAAAATTGATTGATGAGTGCCGCAAAAATTTGTCCAAGTTTAACATGAACTACAAAAATGTCAGGAAAAATCGCTTTCTGTCCATGTTCTCAGGCAACGATAAATTGAAAGGAACAAAATTGAATAATAAGTGAATATCAAAGTCCGATGTTAAGAATTAATTAAAAATTAAAACCAAGACAAGAAAGCATACCTCCCGAGGTAGGGAAACAGAATCAAAAGATTTGCAATCCTCAGGACATCCTTTGCTAAGTTTAGAGCTGCAATGAAATCCATGCATAGCTTTGCTAGATTCTAACAGGTCTACTCTATTATCCAAATCACCGTTACCTTCTGTGCTTGTAAAGTCAAGCACTCTTTTTGCGGGCTTAAAGCCTGACGTAGACTTTTGAGCGGTCATTTTCTGCAGCTTAACATCAGAACCGAGCACCAATCTTTCAGGTGCTGACAGTGCAGGTGTCTGTGTCAACAAAGTATCAGCACAAGAGACAATTTTCAAATCAGGGCTTTCAGAACTCAGAGAGGATATCTTATGTTCTGATGGTGTATTAATAACATTTGCCTGAAAAGACATTGACAATGACTCCTTCTGCTTGCCACTTTCTGCATTAAGATTACTCTCAGAATCTGACAACGGTGTACATTCTTTCTGCCATGTGCTTTCACTTTCTTGGTCGTCTAGGGAGTCAGATTCATCGGATGACAGAGAGTTTTCAGATGATGAAAAGCTCTGAACTAGCTTAGCCGGGTCAGCGGTATTCTTCTGAGAAAGACTTTTAGAAGATGGAGTCAAATGTAAGTATTTCAGCGGCTCTACAATTTCATTGGAAGTTGATGAAAGTTCTGCTGCCAAATTTGTCAAATGTAAGTTTTTCAGCAGCTCTACAGTTTCATTGGAAGTTGATGAAGGTTCTGCTGCAATATCTGCACGCCCGTTATTGAAAGTCAAATTACAAGCTTCTTGGCTAAAGGGCTCTGGTAGTCTGGACTCTGGAATCTTAGTAACCTTATCGACACAAAAAGGAAAAAATAAAATATAAGTAATGAAGTCAAATCTTTTGCAAAACTCAAACTTTCCAATTTGTCTACTTAACTAAGGACGTAAAATAAATATAGCCAAACCAGATCCAAGGCAAAGCAGTTACAAAAATGTAAGCTTAACCGGTAGCCACAAAATTTCATAATTTCTCATAAACATTAATCCATTTTCAATTAAATTTCATACAATAATACTTTCTTACATCAACACATTTTCAACTAGGTATAACATGCTTACATCTATCTACCATATGGAATCACAAAGAGTACTATGCAGAGAATCAAAACCAAAATGCTACCACAGTAGTAATCTTGACATCCATAATCCCCAGACTATTTACAAGAAAATGACAGCATTATATTGATTACGTTGGACCTTGTCAAGATGTAAAACTCAGACAGAATCAATGAAATTCCAGATTTCTCTCAGATTGGATTAAGAATTGTGGACTTTGTGCATCTAACATAATAAACCAAATCAAAGCTAACGATCGAATAAGATCCCATACCACGGTTAAGATATTGTAAATTACTCTTTCAAATACAAAAAATACAGTTAACAAGGACAACACCCCAAAATAAAAATGGTTACCTGAGGGTGCAGATTAAAGAAATTAATCAGCCTGGAATTAAAATATTGTCTAAGAGCTATATCAGCAGACTGTTCAGAGCGGTCTTTTACAACTTCAAAAACCAAGGTTATCTTCAAATCCGGCTTCATACACAAGCTCTTCTTATCAATAACAACCACCTTTTCAATTTCTACACCTTCAGGGAGTATATACTTCATCTGCGCTAGATCAGCAAGTGAGAAGTTTCTGGAAGAAAAAAACACAATACAGTCATTTCCTTAATCCATCAATCAAAAGAAACGAATCCTCTAGTCTAGAAGTTAGCTGCATATGGTGCACTTCAGTGCAGTCAACCGTAGATAGCAGAAAACAACAGTTTGTTCAAATTCCGCTACGTTATAAGGTTTTCTAAAACACCACAAAAACGGCCGCGACAAAACAGTATCGGAAGATGCCGATACTAATACCGTTTTTCACCGTTTTTCACCATTTTTGCGATAAAGAACAAATTGTCGTTAATTCACACCGCAACGACCGCAATCAGTGCTGCAACACCTATACCGACCGAAATCGCGAAAGCCTTTACGCGACCGCGGCGATTTTAAAACCTAGTTTCTGTTTGACAAAGGCGAAAAAGAGTTGATGTCATCCCTCATTTTGTAAAAGGCAATGTAACTATACTTTGCTATATCAACTTTTTGATAACAAGTAACAACACTAATGTACTTACACTAATACACATAATTTATAAAGATTACTTAACTAGAGGGAAAATATCAAAATGCGATCACCTTCAAACAAAAACACAAAGCAATCACCTTTTGGCAAGAACTTCAACCTTGCTGCAAACATTTAAAAAAGTTGGAGACTTTTTACGCAGATGCAGCAATCTAAGCGCACAACTCATATGCCTAAACAAATCAGCAATGACCCTGTAACTGAATTTCAAAAAGAAATACATAAATTACATTTTTTTCTACAAAACAATAAAAAAAATTCATTTAAAAATTGAAAAAGAGTAAAATTTAATTAGGGTTTTCACTTTTCTGGAAGCTGGGCAATTGGGTCCTTGAATTTGTTGGGTAATAGTTCAGTCTTCTTCTCTGGAGTGGGACACACAATCGATTCATCAATGGGTTGGAGAATGTTCTGACACTTGAAATCTGAAGCTTCTTTCACTGATTCATCACACACTTTTGGATCCATTCTTCAGCAACAACAAAAAAACTGTGAAGAACGGTGAAATCAGTTGTGAGAATGTCGAAGGAAAATGTGGATTGAGAAAGAGCGGTTACCTGAGTTTGAAACCCTAGCAGAGCTTGTTTGGTTGAACTTTGAAGAGGGAAAATGGTGAATTCAATTTCAAAGGGTTTTGAAAATAGAGAAAATGTGTAGTTTTTGAATATAGATATTTATATTCTATAATATGTTAAATATATTGTTATTTATTAGGTGTGGTGAGTTTTTTTAAATATAATTATTTTTCTTTGATGTTTAATATTGTTAGAACGTATATTTAAAATAGATTAATTATTATGTATTATTAGTGTAAAAAAATTTATACAATTGATAAATTATAACTATTCATAAATATTATTTTATAGATAATTAAAATAAATGTTAAATTTCAATAAACATTTAACGACTACGATTTATTGACAGTGTAAAAACTGTTTTATATTATTGATGCATATCAATTAATTATATTTAAAAATTGATAGATTTGGATTGAAATGGTTGATAAAAATATTTTTGAAATTTGAAAAGGTATGAGAGATATGAGAAGAAAATCTCAAAAATACAACTGATTTGTCATTAAATTTGATTTTATTTATGAGTTTATTTAATTATTAAGATTTTTCCTTATGAATATATGATTTTAAAATATACGGTATAATATATTGTATTAAAAAATAAAATTATACTATTTAGTTATTAACAATTCTTAACAAATCTCAAAAATTTAAATAGTAATTTGTCTGATTTAGAGATTATTTCTGAATATTTTAGATAATTTTAATAGTATTATATGTATTTTTGCTAAAAAAGTTATAAAATAAATTTTACTTTATATTTTTTTTTAAATATATTATTTTAAATAGTTTATCATTTTGCTATGCCTTTTTAAAAATATCAAAATTTTGAAAAAAAATCACTTAAAATTAAAATTATTTGGAATAATTCTTTATAAAATTTAATTTTTAAATATATTTTTTTAAAATTTATGTAATTTTGATTATGTTTTAGTTTTTAATAATAAAAATATATATTATTGCATGTCAAAATTAATTTTTTTTATTAAGTAAAAATAAAATAAAATAACCTTTTAAAGAAAGTTTTTATAAATTTATTTTTAAAAATGTAAAATAAAAAAATTTAATTTATAACAAAGACCCTTAACTATGTTACGTGGACAATGGAGTGGACACGTATAGCATATTTTATTTTTACTTAATGACATAGATAAGCTATATGTTGTTGAAAGTAATTCTTTGTGTCAAAGTAGTTTGCTCGACAGAGATAAGGGATTGTCGAAGCAGATGTGTCGAAGATGTTGAACGCATATTTAATTTAGTTTAAGATTGGTAGAAATTCATCATAGGTTTTGGTGGATTTTCAACATCTGGTATCAAGAGTTCTGGTTGAGTGATTCAAGGTAAGAACGATCAAGAACGGTCGAGGAAGAAGAAGAAGAAGATTACGATGGCGATGAATTACGCTAACAGAAATCTTCCAATAAGTCTCCCAATTCTTAAAGGCGATAACTATGAGAATTGGTGCAAATATATTAAGGTTATATTCTGTTTTCAAGGTCTTTGGGATCTTATGAAACATGGATTAGAACCGCTTGATGAAGACGCTTCAGAAGAAGAAGAAGCATAATACAAAGAATCGAAGAAGAAGAATTGTAAAGCTCTCTTTATAATTCACCAATGTGTCAGCCCATACAATTTCAAAAAGGTTAGTGATGTTGAATCTGCAAAAGAAGCTTTGGAGATTCTGAAGAAATCGTTTGGAGGCGCTGAGAAGGTGAAAGAGGTGGGGTTACAAACTCACAAAAGAACGTATGAATTGCTTCAGATGGAAGCTAGCAAAAGCATATCTGATTTTTTTCACTAGGGTTACGAAACTAGTGAACCAAATCAATACTTGTGGAGAGACGTTAGCAACAAGAGCAGTTATTTCGTAGATCTTAAGATCTTTGGCTCCAAAGTTAGACCATGTGGTAGTTTCCATGGAAGAGTCGAAGGACATGTCATCTTTGTCGAAGGAAGAGCTTCAAGGGACGCTTGAATCTCACGAACAAAGAATGGTTGAAAGAGTTGCAGGTAAGTCGAAGAGTGATGTGGCTTTGCAGGCTCAATCAGTAAAAGATAAGAAAGGCAAGGGAAAGTGGTTCGACAACAAAGGTAAAGGTGACTACAACAATTCGACTGGTAGAGGAAATCAACATGAAGAAAATGTGTCGAATCAAAGAAGACCATACCAAGGCAATCCAAAGAGGTGGTGTTGCGAATATAGGAAGAGATGGTGGTCGAAAATATGACAAGAGTCACATTCAGTGTTATAATTGTCAAAAGTATGGTCATTATTTGAGTGATTATCCAGAAAAGCGAAAGAATCAAGAAAATGATGCAAAGTTTACAAAACATGAAGAATAAGAGATGATGTTGATGGTCACAACAAAAGATGAAGATAGATTCAAGGACTAATGGTACTTGGATTCAGGATGCTCATTACACATGTTTGGAAGGAAATATTGGTTTGTCAATATAAAATCCTCGATGAAGAACACGGTGAAATTTGCAAATGACAATACCCTAGCAGCTGAAGGTATTGGTGATGTTATGATTATGAGGAAAGATGGCAAGAGGTCAGTAATTTCCAATGTGTTGTATATACCAGCCATGAAGAGCAACTTGTTCAGCATAAGGCAGTTGGTCGAAAAAAATTACAAAGTGTCAATCAAAGACAAGATGATGAGAGTCGCTGACGTAAATGAAAGGTTAATCTTGAAAGCTCCCATGTCTCAAAATAGAACCTTCAAGATTGAACTTAATGTGATAGAGCACAAGTTCCTTTTGACTACAGCTAACAGAGATGAATGGATATGGCATTATCGACTAGGCCATCTCAACTTCAGAGACATCAGAGATTTGAAAAGAAGAAATGTGGTTTCAGGATTACCAGTAATTGACATTTCAAACGAAGTGTGTGAGGAATGTGTGGAGGTGAAGCAGCACAAAAATAGCTTCAACAAGGATGCAAGAAGCAGGTTGAAGGTTATTCTCGAAGTCATGTACTCTGATGTATGTAGACTAATCCAGGTGGATTCGATAGGAGGTAACAAATACTTTGTTACATTCATTGATGATTTCAGTCAAAAACTATGGACTTACCTGATCAAGAAGAAAAGTGAAGTGATCGAGGTATTTGCCAAGTTTAAGTCTATGGTCGAAAGGCAAAGTGGTCAAAAGCTCAAATTTTTTAGAACTGGTGGTGATGGAGAGTATGAGGCGAAAAACTTTGACAGGTTATGTGAAAAAGAAGGGATTGTGTATGAGGTGGTGCCACCCTATACTTTTAGCGGTAAAAATGTTGAGACTAAGCCATTGGATTGACTTGACTCGCACAGATCAAATAAAAATCGTCATTGTGCTTTATTGTTTCCAAAGGAATTGGAAAAGAGCGAATAACCCAAAAGAGGGGGAGAGAATCTAAGTTCGGGAGTTGGTTATGCAAAGGGAAGATATTAGCACCCCTAAACATCTACGGTACTCTGCAGAAACCTCTTTGAAAATTTGTGTATTTTGGCTATAAAATGTTGTATACAAAAATAGATGGTGGAGGTGAGAAAAGAAATATTTTTTTTACAATTTTTTGCACCCGCCGCGGTTGTGAACCTTTAGTTCCTACGTACCACCTTCTATGCAATAGGGGATCAGGGTACTCGAAGTTCACCTTTAGAAAAAATTTTAAAACACAAGTGTGTTGGTTAATTTTAAGAGACGAGACATCATCGTCGTATCTGAGTGGAAAACATACTTACTACCCACGATTATAAGGAAGGAGAATTTGTGTCATCTCAAAGTGGAGGATATAACTTGAATTCTAAAATCAACAAAGCCTCACTCAACACCCAAGTGGAAAATATCTCACTTCACTACATATCTTGGAAGTATAGTAGCTCGCATCACTACAAGGATTGTCAAGAGTCTAATCTTTTGATAAAATTTTAAAGTAAAAGGCCAAAATAGCAAAATGGTTTAAATGAGATTGATTGACTTTTAGTATTCTCACAAAAATGTCAAAGTATTATTAAATTGGTTAAAATTTGATTAAGAAAATATCTTGAAAAGGCATGGACCTAAGTCCAAGTTTATTGTGAAAGCGGTTTAAGTTTAAAAACAAGAAGAGTTTTCAAAAGGAGGGAGAAGATTTTTGAAATTAAAGAAGGTGAGAGGAGATGAAGGGACTATCCTAAAGCACAAGGTAAAAGCTAGGGAAAAGAACCGTCTAAGCAACAAGAAGCCAACACTTGACATAATGAGCCAATATAGAATTTTCATCCTTTGGATTGAAACCATACAAGCAAAGATAATAAACCCCTTAAGAAAACCAAGCTTCAATTGCATTAAGTCTTCACAAAAGTTGGGCAGAGTAACTGCTGTATACAAATGAATTTTCGATCACAGACAAAGCATGTAATCACAATAACCTGCATACAAAGAAAACAAACAACCCAATGTCTTAGGGTAAACCCCAAGAACTCCAGAAAAAATAACAGTTGAGGTCACAAGGTCCCAAGGTAGGTCAAGGTTTATAATCCTAAGTTCAAGAATTCCACAATCTCCATAATGCTAAGGATAGTAACCAAGTAGTCCAAGTAACATTAAAGTTTTTATGGTTCGAGTTGATTATTAAGTATCTTCAAGAAGAAGTGAAAAGCTCAAGTGAGAAAAATAAAAATGACATAAAAGTAAATGCTCAAGTGAGCAAAGATGAAAATAGCATGAAATATAAATGATAAAGTAAATGTGCTTAAAGTAAAGAGCATAAAGTAAAGTCAATTGTTAGAAATTAGAGGTTAGTTGAATGACCATCTTGAAACTTGCATTTGAAACTCATTAGAAGATTGATAAAATCAAAGCCTCTCAATAATAAGTTTCATTTGCTTTTTATCATGTATATCATTCATTTTAAATTCTCAAGGCAACAATAAATGATCAATGATGTTTAAGTGATTCACTTTGACCAAAGCTTATGAAGATTCATTAGAGGATTGATAAGATCAAAACATCCTAACAATGAATCTCAGTGTTATTGGATAAAAGGATTCAAATTAACATATTTTGGCTTATAAACATGGGTTTGGGCCACGAATGATCATTTCTCAAATCGGGACAAAATTTAGCGCTATGTTAAGCAATCGTAAGTGAACGTATATAGAAGTCGCACCTATTTTGAGGTCGGTCAATAGCAATCTATGTACCATATGTTTTGATAAATGATATGTAAATTATTCTCCAATAACATTTAGCACAAGTAAGAATGGGACAAGATGAAGAGAGAGGGGATGTACTAAATGAAAATGGTTTCAAATATCATCAACATCATTCATCCCTCTTGATGGATTTAGTTTTTCAACCTATCAACACCTAAGATCTAATGATGTTGAAGAATTTGTCCCAAAATTACTTCCAAGTCAGCATCAAATTCCAAATCAAAAGTTAAACAAAAATTATGTACAAAAGTTCTCAATTACAAGTCTTGATGAATAGTAAAACCCTAAGTACAAACCTAAGTCAAAAATTAGATTTAAAATAGGAAATTAACTTGTAAAATTATGAAATTAAAATCCTAACTTCCTAAAGTTCTATAAAATTCATAAATAAAATTTAGAGTTCTTGGATTGAGGTGGAAATTTGATTAAAAATATAAACTTTGAAACTAGCTAGCAAAAGGCTTAAACTAGAGATGTTTTGGAAAACAATTTGTAAAAAATATGAAATCACATTTTAAAAGTCCAGAAAAATGATTTGCATGACCTCATCTTGTTCAATCACTCTAAACAACTTCATCTCTGATTTTATAGGCATGGGAAGTTAGAAATTTTAATCAATTAGTGTGAATGATCAAACAAAACCCTAAAAAAGGAAATTAAGTTCAAAATTAGTCAAATAGGTCTAAAGTTCAAATAAATTTGGTGTAAGATAACCTAAATGTCAAGAAAATTCTAAGAATCAGTAAGTATATTTTTCTTGAATTTTATCCCAAAAGAAAGAATTAAATGAAAATTATTTACACAATTCATCAACAAAAAAAACAAAGAAAAGATGATATGTCCAACAAATGATTTAATTTGTAAACCAAATTTTTTATAAAATTGGAAAAAAAATTATTTTTAATAAGTAAACTCAGAGAGATGCTAGAAAATATTTTTTAGGGATTTTTCTATTTAGTAGAAATAAGAAAATAAAATTTCAAAACTTAAAAGAATATTAAAATTCTAATTAATTACATGAATTTATTTAATCAAGAAAAGTGATAAAAAAATGAAATAAAAATATGGAAATATATTGAAAAAGGAGTTTAAAATATTTTTTTAATAATTTTTGAAGTGAGGAAAATATTAAAAGAAAATTTGAGAAAACAGAGAAAATTTTAAAAATACAAAGGCCTTTTACAGTTGTTTTCTCAAAACGCGTTGTAAAATGAAACAAGAACATGTTCAAAAGAAAACAGCCATGTAATCATCCCTGCCAAAATACCAAACACTTTCTATTTTTCAGTTTTGAAACCAAACTTTCATATCCAAATATCTCACGCGTTTCTTGATGAAAATCCAAAATGCAAACATCAAAGTTTAAGATGGAAATTAGTAGAACACGATAGAATCAGAAATTCCATGAAATGATGCATTGATGATAGAGAAAAACGCGCGTGAATATTGCTACATGAACACGGTTTTAATTAGACAAATCATCAAACAGATTTCCAACTCAAATTTCTCCTTCAATTCTCCACCAAATTAAACGATCCAAAAATCAAAATTCATCACAAAAATGCAAGGAAGATGAATATGCTCATGGATTTTTCAAAAGGATTATGGATTAAAAAAACACAAGTTACAGTCAAGAGAGAGAAATTGTGAAGCATTTACCTTAAAGCAAATTTATTGATGATTGAGCTTAAATAAAGAGCAAGCAATTCGGAGAAGCTTGCCTTGAAGATTCAGAGATGATGAGTGGAGAGAGATGCGAAGGAAGCTTTGAAAAAATAATGGAGGAAGCTTGCTTGCTTGAGATTCAAAGAAAGAGAGAAGCAATTCTGAACTTGCAAAGATGGAGAAGCTTCGTGTGTGTGTGTGTATGTATGTGTGTGTGTGTGTGTGAGTGAGAGAGAGAGAGATAGCTTGTGTAATTTACTTTGTCTAACCCCTTTGTTTTACCCCAAAATTTGCCCTCTCACTTATCAAATATTTTTTTCACAAGATCTCATTTGGTTCAAGACTGCACAAGGTTTGATCAGCTCAAGACACCTCCTTAAGCACTAAGGACTGAAATTAGGGTTTGAGATTGCACAAGGATAACTGAACTTTCAATTCCCCATATAAATTTCATGGATAATTATGGACCCCCAAGATTACTCATGTCAAGTTTCAAGCTTTGAATCACATTTTTGCTCAATCAATTGAGTAGTTGACCTAAAAATAAGCTATATTGGGGAAAAAGTCAACGGTGGCCAATTTACTGTCAAACTTCATAATTTTTGACCCATGTCAACATTATAGACTCATATGTATCATTTGGTCAAGTTTGGACCATAATTCCTCAAGAAATTTGATCAAATCATTAAAAGGGCAAAATGGTCAAAATTAGGGTTTTGATTGAGGAATGGCAATTTCTGGTTTTTGACCTAGAAAATGGTTAATTAGTTTGAGGAATGATCTTAAGGGTTCAATTGCACCATTTTAACCTAATGGCATGACTCAAAACATTACTCAAAATCCATTGGATTGATAGTGAATTTTCAGTCAACTGATCAAAAGTCAATTGTACACTGAAAAGTCAAACTTTAACTTTTTGGTCAAAATCAAGTGCCAAAGATCACAATTCATCAAAACATGTCAAAATATGAAACTTATTCATCAAGAAATCAAAAATTCAAGATTTCATTTTGAAAAGTCAGAGTTTTCAAACTTAGAAATTTTTCTAAGTGTTGAAAACTACATGTTTTTTCACAACTTTGAGCAAATTTTTCACCATGATGCAAGATGATTCAAAAGAAACTTTTAACATGAAAGTTGTATATCTCCATGATATCTACAACATTTATTTACACAACTTCTTCTAAAAGTTCTTGGATCTCAAGTTATTAATTCATGAAGTCATAGTCTTGAAACTAAACACTTAGGGAAATTTTGAACATTTTTAGTCAGGATTTTGACCTAACTTCTGACCCAAGTTTCACTTAGTTTCAACGGGAATTTTTAAAAGTGATTCAAAGAGGGGTTGTAGAGCATATTACAAGATTTCCTAAATGTCCAATAACTCCTTGAGATCATTTGTGAGCAAGGAGAATCAAAAGTCAGAAGTTGGGGTTTCAAGTTGTTTTACAAGGCAAATTTTGTGATGAACAAAATTCAAATCTCAAACTTATGCTGCATAATCTTTGCTTTGCAGGCCTAAAACTTGTTAGGCACTCCATAATTAATTGTTTGAACAGTTGTTAGAGGTCTTAACTCAAGCATTCAATTCAATGCCATATTTTATATCCATTTTAGGAAGAAAGTGCACAATGCCATTTTGAAAAAGTATCTTTATGCACAAAACTTGTTCTTAAGCCTTGCAATTGTTTTCTTCTAATCATACACATCCTATAACTCAAGAGAAGTTTGTATCAAGCCTTACAATCACTCAGCCCATGCTTGTACTTCATCTTGGAACCATACATTCACTTTTCTTCAAAATCAAGCAACCTAGCCATAATGCTATAACTCAGAAATCCTTTGTACAAAACCTCTCCAACATTTTGCTTATACATACACAAGTCCTTAGCAAGAAAACACACGTATGATTAAGCCCTAAAAAGACCAAGAACTCATAATTGTATCACACACCTCCATTCTTGCATAACCTGACCAAAAGTTTGAAACTCACATCTCCCTCATGCGTTTTCAATCCTTTTTGTTCCTAAAGCTTCTAAACATCATTTAGAACTCATCCCTCACCATGTTACAAGACTGTAACACCATTAAAACCATCCTCCATTTTTAAAAACAGAGCTTTGCACTTGGACTTCTCCAGAACTCCTCAGGAACTTTCATCTCAAGCTAAGCATCACATTAGTTTCCTGGGAACTTGAGGAAGCTAATCCAATCATTGGAGCTCATTAAAAGTTGCTCAAACTCAAAACACGATACCCTCTTGCAAGGTGAGTTTTCTGACTTTTGAACTCTTTATACAAGCATCATTAATGTTTAGTTTGTGAATGAAAAATGTAGACATCATTATTCTGAAGCTAACCATGTCTTTAGATTTCATTTATATTGCCTAAGTAGTTAGAATTTTAAATCTGAACATCCTGGAAAAATTAGGTCAGAATTTGGTATCATTCAAAATTCATGTTCATTCTTGAGAATCAGTTTAAGTTGTTTACATTTCTGGAATCGTGGTAAAATTTTACATAACTTCATGTTTACATTGTTACAAATGGTTGAGAAATGAACAAGTTGCAGGGCTTCTGGCTGGAGGTTGAAGATGAAGTACATTTAGGGCAAGACTTAGATTATATATTTATTGTTTTACATAAGTTAATGGATGTATCACCACCCCAGTGGTTAAAGTGAGGGCATCTCACCATGAGGTCTTGGGTTCAAGCCCCAGTGTCACCTTTTGCAATTTTTTTTACACTTTTCTCACATTTTCTGACTTTTTGCAGCACTTGGGCCTTCCTCCATTGGGCTTAGGATTTTTTTGCTACACTTGCACACTCTTGATTATTTCTTAACCCCCCTGACTTTATTTTTTATTTTATTTTATTTTTACTTTTTTTATCTTTTATTTATTATTATTATTAATACTATTATTAATATTATTATTATTATTACTATTTTCATTAATAAGAAAAAAATCCAAAAAATATTTATATTCATTTAGTTCATGTTATTTTTCTTTATAAAAAACTAAAAGAACAAAAAACATTTTCTTTAATAATTAAATTCACCTTTTTTAATATTATTTTTGTAAATTAAAATCAATTTAGAACTTAGGATCTTTTTATTTAATCATTTTTTATTTATTTGTTTAATTAAGTTCACAAAAAACCCTAAAAAATACTTTGCTTTAAATTACTTATTTTTACTAACTTAACCTTAATTTTCCTTTTTTTAATTAATTATTTTATTTTAATTAATTAGGTCAAAAAAAAACCTTTTTCATAAATAACACAAAAAAATCATATTTCCTTTTGCATTTACATTCTTGCATTTTTATCTTTATTTTTGTATATTTATTAAAATTCAATATGGTTGTAATATTTATTTAGGTTTAAATTATTGCAATATTCCCTATTTGTAATTTGTACATCCCCTCCCCTAAATGATGTAATAGCATAGTAATTTTAAATTCTGCAGTTTATCGCTTTATATACAAATGCTAGTAATTAGGGTTTTGTATGGAAAGACTAAAACCAACAAATAGCAAACCCTAATCAAAGACAAATCAAGCATGAAAATCAATCCACTTGCACACAAGCACCCCTAGGGTAAATCCACTTGGTTGCCTTACCAAAATAGCCATATTATGCGTGAGGTATCTTAGCAAAAACAAGCAAAATACAAGATCATAGTCCCTCGATGACGCTATATATGTTGCCTTTTAAAATGATCTTAGTCCCTAAAGAAAATGATAAGATACCTTGAAACCTTGCTAATCATGGTTATACGATGACCCACACCCGTCCCTTTTACATCCAAAGATAGGGTTACTTACCAAATCAATGGTAAGATAATAATGTCAAAGGAAAAAAGGAAATGAACATGAAAGACTTTTGAGTAGGTATAATGTTCCTAGTTACTTGCTCAATTTCAAAACAAAAACATTCTTGCTATTTTCAAAAACAAACACCAAAAACATCTTTCAAACTTGAAAACATTTTCAAAAGATCAAACACTTTGTATACATTCTTACGAACGAGAATCATTACAAAGTTTTCTTAAACAATGGCCTCTTTACAAAATACTTTCAAAAAACACATAAAGCACAATTTCAAACAAATGCAAGTGATCTAGCAAGTAACTAAGAGCCCATGGAAAACCATGGATGAAAAGGGTGCTAATACCTTCCCTTTTCATAATGTACCCCCGAACTCAAGAAACAATCTCAAAGGTCTTTCCCGTGCTTTTTCACCTTTCTTTTTGGATAAAATAAAAGTCGGTAGCGACTCTTGCTAACTGCAACATTTGCGATCAAATGCAAAACACCCAAGTCAGTTCTCCCACCGTATCACAAAACTGGCGACTCTGTTGGGGAGAATTATTAAAGTGGGGTTACCTTAGGGTTATATCATATTTATTAGCTTTTATTGTTTGATTTGTATGCTTTATATTTTTTGTTCTTTGTTTGGGTTTGAATCCTCTACCCGAATTTGGGATACCTTATAGGTAAGTAGCAATACATTGTGGAAACTGTGTGGGGTATACTGACATGGTCTAAGCAATAGCTATGTTAGTGCGACATATTTGTGGGTACCGGTAGCCCTTGAGTAGTCAAGGATAATACGGGGCCGCTGAGTGATGTCATGAAGCACTAATGAACTTTTAGAACCTTTACTTAACCAATTTGGCCTTTAGGACATGGTGAGATGACCGGCTTTGGTGCAGTCTGAAGTTGATAGATACTCAATACTAAACTCATTGAGGTTTGGTTTTTTGGGATATTTCGGTCGCTATTAAAGAGGCTTGCGCTGAAACAATGCCCGGGAAAACAAAACAATGATATTGAGCTCCTTATAACCCGGATACTATTACTAGGACAGGTTTGAGCCAACTAAACTTCAAGAGGGTACTTACCTATGAGGCTCCATGCAAGTCTAAACCTAATGACTTGTTTTCTTTATTTTCATATATATACTTGTACATAACATCATAAATATCATAACATCATACTCATATTCACTAACCATTTCAAGGATCTTGGGATTTATCTTTGTTCTGTTCTGTAGAACATGGATTCTATTCGCAGGAAAACCATTCAAGTCAATCTTGTAAGGGTTCCTCCTCAACTTAAAGAGCTAGCATCAAGGATTCCTGAAAACTCTCCATTCACCTAAAGGCATGGTCGCCTACTAAACTTGGTTACCTCCAACACTGATGAGGACATGATGAACGTGCTCTTCCAGTTCTTTGATCCTTTACATCATTGCTTCACATTTCCCGATTATCAACTTGTGCCAACTTTGGAAGAATTCTCCTAACTCTTGAGGATTACAATTCTCAATCAACTACCTTTTAACGGTACGGAAAGAGACCCAAAGCCAGAAGAGATTGCTCAAGCCATACACTTGCAATCATCTGATATCACAACTAATTGGGAAACAAGGAGTGGTGTCAAAGGTTTCTTAGCAAATTTCTTGTTTGAGAAAGCCCAAAACTGTTGGAACTCTTTGGATTTGCAGGATTTTGAGGAAATTGGGGCTCTCCTCATCTATGGGATGGTTTTGTTTCCAAATCCTGACCAACTCATAGATGTGAACGCCATCAAAATCTTCATTTCTCATAACCCGGTGCCTACTTTGCTAAGGGACATCCTACATTCTTTTCACATTCGCACTATGAGGAAAAGAGGTATCCTTATGTGTTGTACTCCTCTCTTGGCAAGATGGTTTATTTAGAATCTTCCCCAATTCGTATTTAAGAACGAGCAAGGTTCAAGGTGGTCACATAGATTGATGACACTCAAACATTCAGACATTTATTGGTGTTCATGATCTATATAGAATGTTACTATTGTCGACCGTTATGGAAAATTACCTAATGTCCCTTTACTTGGCATTAGAGGAGGTATCACCTATAACCCATGTTTAGCTTTAAGACTATTTGGTTACGCCCGAAGGGATGTCCTACATGAGATGCTTATTCAAGGTTTGGTATTTGACTACGAGAACGACGATCAAGGTCACCGCTATAGATTTATCCGAGCTTGGAGGATGTTGAACAAGGTAGATAGAAAGACATTGGGGCATAAGAACTCCATCCCTCTTGAGCCTTACCTCAAATGGGTATGAGTTCGTGCTCAAAGTCTCATAATGCCTTACCCCTCCATTCTCGCGGTTATCATAGAGCTTGTTATGGAAGGAGATGTTCCATACACTATCCTGCATCATGACATGCCCACCTGTCTTGAAGACTTACAAAGTGATTGGATATAGCTTCAGGGGGAGCGAGACACATTCGAGGCCCAATTCAACGCCAGCGAAAGAAGGTTTTGGAACTCACTAAGCAACTTCATGAGGAGCGGAGCCTGAACGCCTACATCGCACCAAAGAGGATGCGTACAACTTTTTTATCTTAGAGTTTTTGTATTTCTTTGTAAGCCCAAAAGAGGCATGATGTACTCAAGCTTTGATTTATTAATATAACATGTGTTCCTTTTTGGTCTAAAGCAAATTTAAATCTCTAATTTCCTTGAAATCATTGCATATGCATTTACCATTCATCATAACATAAGCAGGTTTCTTACAACAAGTCTCCTCATCTTTCTATTGTTTATTTCAGTAAGATGGATCTCGAGCAGACAGTAAAAGACCTCCAGGCACATAATGCTCAGTTTCAACAGATGTTCTTTACTCTAGCCAAAGGACAAGAGGATCTGAAAACTTTGCTGGTTGAAGAAAAGAAGAAGAAAACAAAGAAAATAACTGGAGTTTTGAATATGGGAAGAAGGTTCCAAGGACAAGCCAGACGGACCCTAGACTTCGCAACGTCATCTGGTGAAAAGAATAATTAAGAAGTGAAAGGCAAGGAAGCGGTTGCCTAGCCAGAATCTAAAGAGGAAGAAGAAGAAGATTACTCTGAAGAGCAATATCCTCCGGCCGACGACAAATACAAACATCTGGAAGAACGTCTAAGTGCAATGGAAATTCAAAAAGTGCCAGGGATGGACTTTGAAGAGGTGGGTTTGGTGTCTGGGATTGTTATTCCACCAAAGTTCAAGGCACCAGTATTTTCTAAGTACGACAGGGTTTCGTGTCCCAAGTTGCATCTCTGATCTTATGTGAGAAAAATACAACCTCACAATGCTGACAGAGATTTGTGGGTACACTTCTTTCAAGACAGTTTATCCGGGACTCAGCTAGATTGGTTCTACCAATTGTAAAGGGCCAATATCCATAATTGGGAAGACCTTGCCGCTACTTTCTATAAATAATATCAGTACAACGCAGATCTTGCTCCCACCCGTACTCAACTCCAGAGTATGGCTATGGTTTCAAGTGAAGGTTTCAAAGACTACGCTCAGAAATGGAGGGACTTAGCAGGAAGAGTCCATCCTCCCCTTTCTGAAAGAGAACTAGTAGACATGTTTCTGGGTACCCTGTCTGGTCCTTTATTTAATCACTTAATTGGAAGTTCCTCAGCAGGCTTTACTGAATTAATCTTGATTGGAGAAAGAGTGGAAGATGGGATTAAGAGTGGGAAGATTCAGAAAGACGCATCCTCTGCTGCTGTAAGAAAACCATTTATCAGGAAGAAAGAAGTTGGTGATGTGTATCCTTAAAGGAATCAAGAAAGAACTGAACACCGTCCAATGGTGGGGGTTGTCATGGTCCCAAAACCTGCACCTACTCAATAAAGGAGAAACCAACCTAGAACAGAAAGACCGGTAAGACAATTTACCCGGATTAATATGACACTATCTCAAGTCCGGCCACATTTGTTGAGATCTAATTTGGTAACTTTGAAAGAAGCTCTGAAGAATTCCAACACAACCTCTCCTCATTACCATCCTAATGCTCGCTGTGCTTACCATTCAGAAAGTCCAGGCCATGATACCAACAACTGTTGGGCTTTGAATAACAAGGTGCAAGACCTTATCGAAGCAAAAGAAATTGAATTTGATGCTACTGAAATCCCAAATGTTATCACCGCTCTTATGCCCAAGCATGGCCATGATGTTAATGCAGTTGAAGATGATATGTTTGTTACTACTGTTGATGGACTTGTTACTCCTCTCCTGACTATCAAGAGGAATCTATTAAGGGCCAGTTTATTTCCGGGTTGTGACGAAAGCTGCCACCTCTATTTATCCCTACCAACTGGCTGCCATTTATTGAAAGTAGGTGTTCAACTCCTAATGGATGACAAAGAGATTTTGTTTGAAAAGACTCCCATTTCAACCATTTCTTACAAAGATGTTTCAATAGTAACCATTTCCGCCAATCCTTCCAGGGTCTCCACCAAAATACCCGTTAGGATTACATCAGTTCCTAAAGTAGCTCCACTGATAATTACTATGCCTGGACCAATCCCGTACTCATTAGATAAAACCGTCCCATGGAATTATGGGGGCGACGTCTACTATCACGGTGTCAAACAGGATTGGCTGGCAGATGAAGACTCAATTTTTGAGAAGGCTGACCCCGACCTTAACAACATTGCGAGAACCAGCAAGATAACCCTAAGTGGCAGAGTATTCTCTCCCGAGATTGCTCCTCCGAAGACCGTTACCGGTCCTGTGATCATCCATGTTTCTATTCCTGTTGACACTATTACTACAGTCCCTATAATTACTCCTGTTGATACTCCTACCACCGAGTCGACCGAGACTCGGGGCAAAGGCATTCTGGTTGAGCCTATCCGGATGAAGGCGCAATCAGTATCTATCCCTGAGGCCTCCCAAAAGGAGATGGAAGTGTTGTACTCCAAAATTTGCCCTCCCATATTTCTCAACACTTTTCAAGTGAGATCCTCAAATTGCTCAAGGAAGTCCAAAGGTTGACCAGACAAACTCTCTCCTAGGGCAGTCTACCTCAAATTAGGGTTTCATATTGCATCAAGATACTTGATTACAAGGGATACCAAATGCTCACCGTTGTCCTAATATGTTCTCAATATCATCCTTGTCAAGTTTCAAGCCTCGCAGAGGAAGTTTGCCCAGTCAATTGCTCAAAAGCCTGAAAATCGATTGTCCTAGGGCAAAAGTCAACCGTGGCCCACATACAGTCAAACTTCAAGATTTTTGGTCAACATCCTCAATTTGAAGTATTATTCATCATTTGATCAAGGTTTGATCATGATTCCTCAAGGATTGCTCACAATTCATCAAAACTCAAAAGTTGCTAAATTAGGGTTTTGTAGGAAAAGTCAACTCAACTTTGACCAAGCATAACTTTCTCATACTTTATCAAGAATGACCCATCCAAAGCTCATTTTGAAGAAGATGCAATTACCAACAATTCATCCTCATCTCCCAAGTTCAAAATATGCACTCACAAGAAGTTATGAATTTGGACATTATAGGTCATTTTGAAAAGTCAACAAAAACACCTTTTTTGTGAAAGCTTCATACATGAACATGAAATACTCAGTTGAGATTAGACCAAAAAGGTTGCTTAAAGGACATATCAAGCTTTCTAAAAAGTCCAAGAACACCTTCATAGAGTCAAAATTGAGGAAGTTATGCATTTGTGAAGTTAACCTTTTTTGCAAAAATTGTCAAAAGTCAAATGTGCCTCAAAATGCATTTTTTGTCAAATGGGCCCAACTTTTTGTGCTTGTTTTAAGTTTGTAACATGGTCCACGACCCATGATCCTTTCCTATTGCCTTTATTTTATTTTTTCCATTTATTTTGATTTTTATTTCAATTAAATCAAATTAAATCAAAACAAAACCTTGAAAATATCAAAATCATTTAAACCTTAAGATTTTGTGCATATTTCAGGTCTCTTATACAGCTAGCAATGAAATCAAATCGTGCAAGGCATGTTTGTACACAAAAAGATTGGTTTTTGGCTTGTTTTAGAAAGATTTGAATGAGAATCAAATCTTGATCAATAACCATAATTGAAAAATATTTAGAGCAAACTTGTAAACCTAATTCACTCAAGACCATATATAGAACAAATTCAGACCAAATGCAGAGGGGTTAGAGGCGTGTAGAGTGAAGAACAACTTTCAAAAAATCAAGAAAAAAGTGCAATCTGTTTTCACAGTTCCAGGCGCTTTCAAGCCTTTCCAAGCATTCCTTTCACTTGCTGGGCATTCAAGGAGTCCATACCAATCCTTAGCAAGCATTTTCATGCACAAAAACTCAATGTAACCGCTTTATGACATCCCTCCCTTTTTGAAATCGAATCTCATTATTTTGGCATTTGTAGCATGATTTCTTTATATATTTTTGTTCAGTGAAGCATTTGCAAGCTATTGGTAATGATTAATTGCATTTTTACTAACCATACAAAGATATGTCATGGCTAGGGTTCATGGTTTGTTTTTAGGGGTTTTTCATACAGGAACAATTGGCCCAAATGGAGGAGACCATGGTGATCAGCGGGTCAAACCCAGTGGATCCATGGTCTTAAATTTTATTTATATTGCTTGTATGCAGTTTTTGAAAGGCAGAAGGTTACAGCTACAATGCCATGCCTGTAGGTAAAAGTTTAGAGTTTTAAATGACAGATCTAGGGAAGAAGACGATGGCGTGTCACACCTTTACTGGTCGGTTTAAATTCTGGCGCGTTTATTTTGGCCAGAAGCTTATAGTTCTGATCAATTTGTTTGTTTATGTTGTATTGATAAACTAACACCCAGCGCAGTTGGTCAGAAGAAGGAAGTCAGAAGTTCATGATTCTAGGTTCGATCCCAGGCATGAGCTTTTGGTCTTTTCCCCCTTTGTATTCACCAGATCCAGCACCTGTACTTTCTGAGGATAATCTTCTAGACACATCAACTTGGACCAGATCAAGCATCCTCTGGTCATGATCTGCTGGATCCACCCACCAGAAGCAGGCCCAATACCATCATCCTCTTACCACCATCCTCTGTATCATCATCCTCTGATCACCATCATCTTCTGGACCACCATCCTTTGATCACCATCATTTTCTGGATCATCATCCTCTGATCAGAGCCGCTGACACCAGGCCCTTTTTCTTTATCCTTCTTATATTTTATTTTATTTATTTATTTTTGGTTTTAATCATTTTCTAACACAAAAATTAACTCCTTTTATAAAAACTCATAAAATCAATTTTCATCAAATTAGATTTAGGTTTATTTTTTATCAAATTCAATTTAATTAGTTTAATTTAATGTTAGGGTAATTTTAATCTTTTTGTGAATAAATTAAAACAAATTAGAAATCAGGATTTGTTTAACTTAATTTTTATTTTCTTTTCTTAAAATCACAAAAAATATAAAAATAGGTCAATTTAATTAATTTTCTTAATTTAATTTAATTAGTAATTAGGTTTGTACTTATTTAATTTAAAACCTTATTTTCTTAAAATAATCAAAAACAACCCAAAAATTATTTCTCTTTTAATTAGGTTTAGACGGGGTCAAAACCCTAATTTTCTCTCGTTCTCAATTCATCGAGCGCTTATCTATTTTTGCAAATATTGATGTAACTGCTCATGGGATGTAATAATTTAATTAGGCTTTTTCTTTCATTTATCGTTTTACGGGTTTTTGGCTATGTAATTAATCCCCCTCCCTGAAGCCTTGTAATAGCGTAGCTTTTATTTCTCACATTTAAATTCTTACAAATATTAACTGTTAGATGTATAATAATAGGGTTGCATGACAAGAATGTATGTTAATTTTAAAACGGTTAGCAAACCCTAAATGTGCAAAAATAATAACTTGAAATCCAATCACTCGCACATGTGCACTCCTAGGGTATACTCTCACTTCGGTTGCCTTCGGTAAACAATCATTAAGTATAGGGTGTTTTAGTGGTCGCCCTCTTGTCTAAACAAAGATCAAAAGTCTCGTTCGGAAATGTTGCCTCAGAAATGTTGCCTCGAATATGATCTTAAGACATTAGTGTTATTATTAAGACGTCCTAACATTGCTTTAGTGATCATACGTCCCTTTCGAATTGACCCTTACAACTCCAACGACGGTGCTACCTACTCACTAATAGTAGGATAGTGCTGTCTAAAGGAAACAAGAACAGAAACATTCTTTTTTCGAGTAGGTAGATGCTAGTAGGTACTTGCTCAAAACCAAACTTTTCCACACTTACACTTTTTCAAACAAAGTTTTCAAAATAACTTCGTAACACTCTTGAAGACAGAAGCAAGGGTTAAATCGAAGTAAAACAAAAACTTTCAAAACACACAAACATGGAAGCAATTTTTTTAAAATGATGAGCAAGTACCTAAGAGCCCGTGGAAAACCACGGATAGAAAGGGTGTTAATACCTTCCCTTTCTATAATCTACCCCCCGTACTCAAAATCTCGAAAAAGGAATTTTTCTGTGCTTTTTTCCTTTCCAGTTGGATAAAATAAAAGTCGGTGGAGACTCTTGCTTACCGCGACATTTTGCGAACACAAATGCAAAACGCAAACCAGCATTTTCCTAAAACAGTCTGGTTCTGCCACCGTACCACAGAACTGGCGACTCTGTTGGGGACTTAATAAATGGGGTATACCTTAGGATTTATTTCATCATATTTGCTTCTCTTATTTGTTTTGGTTGCTTTACTTTTAAGGGTTTTGTTTGGAGTTACTATAGATCCTAACCCATATCTGGGGGACACCTTTTAGGTAAGTAGCAATAAACTGTGAGGGAACTGTACAACATAGACTGATACGGTTGAAGCAGTAGCTACGTTGATGTGGCACATTGGTTGGTACCGGTATCCCTTATGGAGAAACAAGGAGAATACGGGGCTGCTATGTGTGCCGTTAAGCATCAACTGACCTTAGAACCTATAATTGACCAACTTGGCCATAGGAAGTAGTGAGATAGCCGGCCTCGGTGTAAAGCTGAGAACTGGTTGATACTCGATACTACACTCATTGAGACCATACTCTCGAGATAGTTCCGGCCGCAAGAAAAGATTGTGTGAGCTGAAACCATGACCGATGGAGGATGGTCAGTGATATTGAGAACCTCTAGAACCCAATTACTATTATTAGGACAAGTTGAAACTAACTAAACTTCAAGAGGGTAGTACCTAGACTCCATGCAAGCCTGAAACTTGAGGGCTCTTGTGTGACTTGTTTTCCTTTACCATGTCTGTTATTTTCTATACCTGTTGTGTGTTTTATCATGACATCATGCATCATAACATAGCATGCATAATTCATTATACTAACCATTTTAAAGACCGAGGGGATTTATCTGTGTTCTGTTTTGCAGATTATGGCTTTCATGCGCAGAAACACCATCCGAGTTAATTTTGTGAAAATACCTGATCAACTCAAAGATTTAGCCTCGAGAGTTTCTGATACTTATTCATTCATTAGGAGACATGGTCAACTTCTTAGCTTGGTTACCTCAAGGTTTAATGAGCAGATGATGAGTGTGATTTTCCAGTTCTTTGATTCGGTGTATCACTGCTTCACTTTCCCGGATTATCAACTAGTTCCCACTATGGAAGAGTTTTCTCACTTATTGGGCATATCCATCCTTGAGCAGATGCCTTTCACAGGTTTGGAAGAGGCTCCTAGACCAGAGGACATTGCTTCAACCTTGCATCTAAAAAGGGTTGATGCAGTATCCAACTGGGAGACACAAAGCGGGGTTGAAGGTTTCTTAGCTAAGTTTCTGATAGATCAAGCTCAACTGTTCTAGGATAATTTGGACTTACAGGATTTTGAAGACATCTTGGCTCTCCTTATCTATGGTTTGGTTCTTTTCCCGAATCCAGATTCCTTCATAGATGTGAATGCAGTTAAGATCTTCCTGTCTCGCAATCCTGTGCCTACTCTTCTGGGTGATATTTTACATGCCCTCTACACTCGTACTGTGCGAAGAAGAGGGACCCTTATGTGTTATATGTCGCTGCTGGCGAGGTGGTTTATTTCGCACCTCCCCAAGTCCGTGTTGAAGAATGAGGAAGGTTTAGGATGGTCTTACAGGATAATTTCCCTTGCCCATACAGACATTTTGTGGAGTTCTAAGGCTATGGAAAGTGTTGTTGTCATTGATCGATGTGGGGGATACCCTAATGTCCCGTTGCTTGGAATCAGAGGGGGAATAACCTATAGTCCTTGCATGGCTTTGTGACAGTTTGGTCATGCACGGAGAGACGGTCCTCATGAGCTACTTCTTATAGATATTGTCTTTGACTAAAAGGGATACGTTGACGAGCATCGCCGAAGGTTTATACGAGCCTGGGGCATGGTGAACAGGTCTGACCCTCAAGAGCTAGGACCAAAGACTTCTCTCTCTATGCAACCTTATCTCCAGTGGGTCCGAGCTCGAGCTCAGAAGCTTGGGATGCCTTATGAAGCTGTGTTACCAGTGATTGTGGAGCCTACCAACGAAGAAGGTGTTCCTTATACAGTCCTTTATCCCTACATGCCCACTGATCTTGGGGCATTGAAGAGATCATGGATTCAGCTGAGAGAGGAGAGGGATACCTACCGGAAGAAATATCATGAGCAAGAAAGGAAGATCCTGAAGCTCACCAGGCAACTTGAGAATGAAAGGACGATCAATGACTACGTTAGCACGAAGGGGAAATGTCCATGGGATTTCTGATTTTTTTTGCTTTTTCTAGTTTAGATTTGTTTTCAGTTTATTTCTTTTGTAACGCCTTGAAGGCATTGTTAAACATTGTTACAAGTTTAATCTAATAAAGTTTGTTTATTTCTTGGTTTGCAAATTTAATCTCCCAAAGTCTTTGAAATTATTACATACACATCCCATTATCATGCACATCATTACAGGTACCATTACAGGTTTCTCACCTTCTTCGCTGTTTATTTCAGTACAAAATGTCTTCTGAAATACCTACCGATCAAGCCATCAAAGCTCTTCAGGAACATAATGCCCAATTCCAAGAGATGTTCTTGAACTTGGCTAAAGGGCAAGAGGATTTGAAGACTCTCATCCTGAAGGAGAAGAAGAAGAAGAAGAAGAAGAAGAAGGTGGTTCTTCTGAATATGGGTCACAAATTTGGAAATAGGATGCGACAGGAAGCTGATCTGTCTCTTTCATCCAAAGGAGGAGAGAAACAAGAGGAAGAAAAGGGTCCCAGCCCTGTGGTCTCTAATAATGACACTGATTTTAATGATGAGCAGTATCCTCCTGCTGAGGATAGGTACAAACAACTTGAAGACCGTCTGAGTGCTATGGAGATTCAGAAGATCCCTGGTTTGGATTTCGGAGATTTGGGACTAGCATCTGGGGTGGTGATCCTTCATAAGTTCAAAGCACCTGTTTTCGCCAAGTACGATGGAGTATCCTGTCCAAAACTCCACCTCCGCTCATACGTCAGAAAAATCCAACCTTACATTGCTGATAGAAATTTGTGGGTACATTTCTTTCAAGATAGTTTGTCAAGGACTCAGCTTGAATGGTTTTATCAATTAGAAGGAGCTAATGTCCGAAACTGGGAGGACCTTGCTGCTGCTTTTTATAAACAGTATCAGTATAACACCGACCTTTCTCCCACTCATACTCAGCTTCAGGGTATGTCTATGGGTACAAGTGAAGGTTTTAAGGACTATGCTCGGAAGTGGAGAGATTTGGCTGGAAGAGTCCAACCCCCATTGTCTGACAGGGAGTTGGTTGATATGTTTCTTGGGACGTTGTCTGGTCCATTTTTCAATCATCTTATCGATAGTTTGTCATATGGGTTTACTGAATTGATTTTGACTGGGGAGAGAGTAGAAGCTGGTATCTGAAGTGGTAAGATACAAAAAGGTGCTTCGTCAAGTGCAGAAAAGAGGCCTTTCACCGGTAAGAAAGAAGCTAGTGCAGTCTACGGCTCGAGGAGCCAAAGCAGACCTGAACGCTGTCAAGCAGTGAATGCGATAGTAATATCAAGACCCACCATTGCCCTACAATGCAACAATCAGCAAAGAATGGAGAGACCGCAGATACAGTACACTCGGCTTAATATGACTTTGTCTCAAATTCTACCGCAATTGTTGAAGACCAACCTGGTAACTCTGAGGGAAGCCCCGAAGAATCTCAGCACCACATCTCCGCTATATAATCTGAATGCCCGTTGTGCCTATCACTTCGATAGCCCGGGTCATGATACGAACAACTGTTGGGCCTTGAAGAATAAGGTGAAAGATTTGATTGAAGCTAAAGAGATTGAGTTTGATGCTCCCGAGAAACCCAACGTCATAACTGCTCCTATGCCCAAGCATGGCCATGGAGTAAATGCTGCGGACGATGATTTATTTATGACCTCCGTGGAAGAGATTTCTACTCCTTTGATGACAGTTAAGAAGAATCTATTGTTGGCCGGTTTATTTCCGGGTTGTGGCAAAGGTTGCCATCTGTGTTTAATCCTGCCTGTTGGTTGCCATTTATTAAAATCAGGTGTTCAACGCCTGATGGATAACAAAGAGATCTTGTTCGAGAAGACTTTGATTTTGTTAGTTCCAATTGAAGATGTTGCCATCATAACCATTTCCACCAATCCTTCCAAGGCTTCCTCGAGAAAGCCTGTTAGGATTACACCCGTTCCAAGAATCACTCTGTTGATCATTATTATCCCTGGTCCTATCCCGTACACTTTGGATAAGGCTATCCCTTGGAACTATGGGGCCGATGTGTATCACCAGGGAGTTAAGCAAGACTTAAAGGTTGAAGAAGCTGATGCTGATATCAACAATATTGTCGAGGCTAGCAAGGTCACCAGAAGTGGAAGACTCTTTTCTCCCGAAATTTCCCCTCCGACTGTTCACAAACCTGTTGCCATTCCATCTGCCAGTACATCAGCTACTGTTCCAATTCTTACTCCAGTTATCACCCTTATCATCGAGTCATCTGACACTCGGGGCAAAGAAGTTACAGGTGGGCCTGCCCGGATGGAGGCGCCTAAGAAGATCATTGTAGAAACCTCTAAGCAGGAGATAGAGGAAATTATGAAGATTATCAAGAAGAGCGACTACAACATAGTCGAGCAGCTGGGGCAGACCCCGTCAAAAATCTCCATGTTATCCTTGTTATTGTGTTCTGAAGCCCATGCGAAGGCTTTAATTGCTTTCCTCAAAACCACGCATATGCCGCAGGAAACCTTTGCTGATCAATTCAAAGACTGTGTAGCTAGTTTGACTGCCGACAACGGGTTGGGTTTCTCAGACGCAGATCTGACTGTTAAAGGAAGAAATCACAATGATGCTCTGCACGTCTCGATCGGGTGTAGGGGCACTACTTTGGCCCATGTACTGGTGAATACTGGGTCCTCATTGAATGTTTTGCCAAAGAAAGCTTTAGATCGTTTGGACTGTGAAGGTTTTGTTCTGAAGCCAAGTAATATTGTGGTTAGAGCTTTCGATGGGTCAAAAAGGATGGTGCATGGGGAGGTGGACGTCCCTGATAAAGTTGGTTCTCAGACTTTTGCATCTACTTTCTATGTGATGGATATCCGACCATCTTATTCTTGCTTGTTGGGTCGCCCTTGGATTCATAAGGCTGGGGCAGTGACTTCTACGCTCCATCAGATGTTGAAATATCCAGTAAAGGGGAAGATCGTCACAGTACAAGGTGAGGAGGAGTACATGATAAGTCATCTTAATTCCTTTCTCTATGTGGAAATGGATGGGGAATTCATCGAAACCCCGTGTCAGAACTTTGAAGAGGTCCCCCAGACTCTGGTGTCGACTGAAGTTGCTACTGACAAACCTCCGATAAAGATGGCTTCCCTTAAAGATGCCGGGGCTGTAATTGAAAAAGGTGGGTGTGCAAATTGGGGTCAGCTCCCTGACTTTGCACACAAAACTGACAAGTTTGGTTTGTGCCTTACTGCAGAGGCTCAAAGGGCTGTTCGGCGCGCACGGATTGGAAGACCTCCTCTGCACATCAGTAATCAGGGAGTGAATGCAATTAAGGATGATGAAGAAGAGTCATATATCGACAGCTGGATTTACCCGACTACCAGCGGTGGATTGAAAAACTGGACGGCAAAGGACTTCGTGCCCGTTTCTTTTATTACATAGTAATTGACTTTTGTTTTGAGATTTGTAACAGACAATTTGAAACTTTACGGCCCGGTGCCTTGCCTGAGGCACCTTGGCTTTGTTTGTGAGGGCTTATTATTTGTCATTTTCATATATCATCAATAAAGCATTGGACGTCTTCTTGCATTACAAATTTTGTGCTCCTTGTTTTTCCTTTCTATCTCGCACTTTATCAAAACAGTTATTGTCTTACACACACTCACATATCATAACGAAGATCCACATCCACTCTGGATCCCATTGATAACAATTCTGCTACTGCCAATTATGACTTCGAAAATCCGATCAACCAAGCCGAGGAAGAAGGTGAGGATGATTGTGAAGTGCCTGGGGAACTTGCTAAACTGTTACTGCAGGAAGAGGGGGCCATACGGCCTCATGAAGAGCCAGTGGAATAAGTGAATTTGGGTACGGAGGAAGACAAGAAAGTGGTCAAGAAAGGTGCAAATCTGGAGCCTAGTGTCAAGCAACAATTGATACAGATGCTACGCGACTATGTGGAGATCTTCGCCCGGTCTTATGAAGATATGCCTGGTTTAGACACTGACATTGTGGTACACCGTCTGCCAACCAAAGAAGACTGTCCTCCAGTAAAGCAGAAGGTCCGTCATATGCGCCATGAGATGTCTGAGAAAATCAAAGCTGAGGTCATGAAACAGTTTGATGCCGGATTTTTAGCTGTTACTTCTTATCCACAGTGGGTTGCCACAGTTGTGCCGGTACCGAAGAAGGATGGTAAGGTACGAACGTGTGTGGACTATAGGGATCTGAACAGGGTGAGCCCCAAGGATGATTTCCCACTGCCTCACATCGATGTTCTGGTCGACAACACCGCACAACATAAGATCTTCTCCTTTATGGATTATTTTTTTGGTTACAATCAGATCAAAATGGCTCCCGAAGACATGGAGAAGACAACTTTTGTTACACAGTGGGGCACCTTCTATTACAAGGTAATGCCTTTCGGGTTGAAGAATGCCGGGGCAACTTATCAGCGCGCCATGGTCGCTTTGTTCCACGACATGATTCACCATGAGATTGAGGTTTACGTTGATGACATGATTGCAAGGTCCCAGACTGAAGAAGAACACCTTGACCATCACCAGAAACTGTTCGACAGGTTGAAAATGTATAAGCTGAGGTTGAATCCGAACAAGTGCACCTTCGGGGTGAGGTCTGGTAAGTTGTTGGGTTTCGTCGTTAGTGATAAAGGTATTCAAGTGGATCCTGCGAAGGTGAAGGCTATATAAGAAATTCCAGCTCCCCAAATGGAAAAGGAAGTCAGAGGATTTTTGGGACGTCTGAATTACATTGCCCGATTCATTTCACATCTGACTGCTACTTGTGAGCCAATCTTCAAGCTACTGAAGAAAGATCAAGTGGTAAAATGGAATGATGAATGTCAGATCGCTTTCGAAAGAATCAAGGAATACCTCTAAAAGCCACCTATTTTGATGCCTCCAGTTAAAGGAAGACCTTTGATTTTATACTTGACAGTACTGGATAATTCAATGGGGTGTGTGCTGGGGCAGCATGACGAGTCTGGCCGAAAAGAGCACGCTATTTACTACCTTAGCAAAAAGTTTACCGACTGCGAGACCCGATACTCATTGCTTGAGAAAACTTGTTGCACTTTGGCATGGGCTGCTCGCCGACTGAGACAGTATATGCTGACTCACACAACCCTATTAATATCAAAGATGGATCCAATCAAGTATATATTCGAAAAGCCTTCCTTGTCCGGAAGAATAGCAAGATGGCAGATGATCTTAACTGAGTATGACATCTAATACACAACCCAAAAAGCAATCAAGGGGAGTGTGTTGGCGGATCATCTGGCGCATCAGGCCGTGGATGATTACCAATCCATGAATTTCAAGTTCCCGGATGAGAACATCATGTTGGTGACCGACTATGAAGAACCTGGACCAGATGAAGGTCCCAAGGAGGGATCCCGATGGTCTATGTATTTTGATGGAGCCTCAAATGTGTTGGGTAACGACATTGGCGCTGTGATCATATCTCCTGAAGGCTGTCATACTCCATTCACCGCCCGATTATGTTTTAACTGCACCAACAACATGGCGGAGTATGAAGCGTGTATTTTGGGCCTTCGAGCAGCTATTGACCTAAGGATTAAGTTCTTGAGTGTATTCGCAGATTCCTCTCTCGTGATCAGTCAAATCAAAGGCGAGTGGGATACGAAGCACCCAAATCTTATTCCTTACAAAGAGTATGTGCTGACATTGCTCCCACACTTTGAGGAGATAACCTTTGAACACTTCCCAAGAGAGGAGAATCAGCTAGCGGACGCGCTAGCCACCATGTCTTCTATGTTCAAAGTCAGGTGGGACAATGAAGCTCCCTAGATTACCATTGAGAGGTTGGACGAACCCGCACATTGCTGTGATATTGAGACTAAAGAGGTAGCAGATAAACCCTGGTTTCACGAGGTAAAGAGGTATCTTGAGGCTCAAGAGTACCCTGAGGGTGCATCTGTTAATGATAAGAAGTTTCTGAGGAGATTCACGGAGAAGTTCTTCATCAGTAATGGTGTCCTTTATAAGCGTAACCATGATTCAACCTTACTGCGGTGCATGGATAAGAGCGAGGCAGAGAGAATCATGGCAGAGTTACATGAAGGTACCTTCATAACTCACTCCAGTGGACATACTATGGCGAAGAAAATCCTACGGGCATGATATTATTGGTCTACTATGGAAGCCGATTGTTATCAGCATTCTCGGACCTGTCATAAGTGCCAAGTCTATGCTGATAAGGTGCATGTACCTTCGGTTCCTCTGAACGTCTTGACAGCTCCTTGGCCTTTTGCAATGTGGGGCATCGATATGATCGACGAGATCAGACCTACTGTGTTTAACGGGCATTGTTTCATCCTGGTAGCAATTGATTATTTCACGAAGTGGGTTGAGGCAGCTTCATTTGCTACAGTAACCAAGAACATCGTGGCACGGTTCATCCGACACAATTTAATCTGTCGAGACGATGTACCAGAGAGGATCATTATGGATAATGGTACAAATCTCAACAATACAATGACCACCGAGCTCTGCAAACAGTTTAAGATACAGCATCACAACTCTTCTCCTTACCGGCCGAAGATGAATGGGGTTGTTGAAGCGACTAATAAGAACATCAAGAAAATTGTGCAGAAGATGACGGTGACATACAAAGACTGACATGAGATGTTACCATTCGCTCTTCATGGGTACCTCACCTCAGCAGGGACATCGACAGGGGCAACACCTTACTCTTTGGTGTATGGCATGGAGGCAGTCTTACCCATTGAAGTCCAGATACCCTCTCTCCGGATTATAAAGGATGCAGGTTTGAGTGAGGACGATTTGATCCAGACCCGACTTGATCAACTGAACTTAATCGATGAAAAGAGACTTACTGCTATTTGTCATGGTTAGACGTATCAAAAATGGATGATCAAGGCATTTAACAAGAAAGTTAGACGACAAGAATATCAAGTCGGGGATCTAGTGATCAAACGCATCATACTGCCACAAGGTGATCCTAGGGGCAAATGGACCCCCACGTACGAAGGGCCATTTAGGGTTAAGAACATTTTCTCGGGAGGAGATATGATTCTAACCACCATGGATGGTGACGACCTTCCTCACCCCGTCAATGCAAACATAGTGAAAAAATACTACGCATAATCAAAGACCCGCTAGGTTGACTGGCCTAGGCAAAAATAAGGGCTTCCCGGCGAACCAAAAGGGTTCGGGCAAATATAAGGGATGAAAATGAAAAAACTGTACACCCGGCAAGTCGAAAACCTGATAAGGCGGCTTGGGCAAAAAAGGGTATCCCGGTGGACTGAAAACCCGAAAGGGCGGTCCAGGCAAAAATTAGGGATTAAAGCGTAACACTATGTCTCATTGGATCATCTTGCAACCAGACTTCGGTATCAACTATCAAGCTCAGACGGCGCCGATCAATCTGATCTACCTTCAACCAAGTAGCAAAGTGATGAGACGCTCGAGGATATAAAGGCAATAGCAGAGTTGGAACCCAGTGGGATTGTTCACATAACTATTTTTCTTTGTTTTTCACAAATTGTATAATTTCTATCTTTCGGCGGTGTTATCTTACTAGGACATCAACCTCTTGTACAAAACTCCTATTGCAGGCCAACTTCAAAATCAATACAATTCATTTTACAATAAATGTCAAAATTGTTTTTCTTTTTTCTGTTTTGTTTTGCAAGAACATCCAATGGTTCATTTTTTGATATATGCATTTGATAATAATTGCTGCTCATAAATATTTACATGCGAAACAAAAGACTGTTACTCATAATTCCAGGAACAGGGGCAAGCAAAAAATGTCCAAACCTTACAGTTGCTCTACCCACCAGGTACAGGGATAGACCCAGTTGGAGAGAATGACTAAAAATGCATACACTCCCCACAGAGTAGAAAATGCCAAAAACAGTGGTGTTAATTCACCCCAAGAAGAAGTTCATCTATCACCAACAATGGAAGATTATCCCCAGTGGAGTTTATTTCTTCCATGAGCAGAAACTCAATCCCCAACAGGGTTCATTATCGCCAACAACGATAATTCATTCCCAGCCGAGTTTATTTCTCCAGATCAGCATATCTTCTAGCGGAGTATCTCTTCCCCGCAAAGCCATTTTCTCACCAGTTTATTCTCCATCCAATTTATTCTCAAATCATCTTCGATCGTTATACCCAGCGGGAACGGAGAATTCAGCTCCTCATACTCCCCAGTAGTAGTCCGAGATTTATTTTCCCCAGTTAGAGAATATCATAAAAACATTGCATATCCATACATCATGACATGTGCATACGCATCATACAACACAATCTCATTTATTTCGAGAACATCATTTGCTCAATGCATTTCATACATCATGACATTACATACGACTAACCCTTTACCTTTCAGGAAAAAAAATACAATCAAATTCTCACAAAGTTCAAGCTATGAAGCCCGGGTCCGACCGAATAATATCTTGATTTCTCCATCATATTGTAAAGCCCGGAGAACGACCAGATAACAGTATCAAATACCGCGAAGCCTGGAATCGACCAGATAATGGTTTATCTTAAATTTAAGCTATGAAGCCCGGATTCGACCAGATAATAGTTTGATCCCCAACAAGTTATTGTGAAGCCTGGATTATGACCAAATAACAATGCAAGTTACTGTGAAGCCTGGATTACGACCAGATAGCAGCCAAGAATACTACGAAGGCTGGATTCGACCAGATAGTGGTATATCTTTAATACAAGTTATGAAGCTCAGATTCGACCAGATAATATCTTGATTTCTCCAAATGCCATGAAGCCTAGATTCAACCAGATAATGGTATAATACATCGTGAAGCCTGGATTACGACCAGATAGCGGCAAAGCACTAAAGCCTGGGATTACAACCAGATAACAGTAAGGGACACTGCGAAGCTTGGATTTCGACCAAATAACAGTTTACCCGGCCAATTACTATGAAGCCCGGAAATCGACCGAATATTAGTAGGCCTTAAAGTCAAATGGAAGCTCGGATGCGACTGGATAACCACTTGATTTCTTCTGAAGCCTGGAATACGACCAGATAAGAAGTAAGGTATTGTGAAGCCTGGAATCGACCAGATAGCAGTACAGGACACCATGAAGCATGGATTCGACTAGATAATGGTATAAGACATCGTGAAGCCTGAATTACGACCAGATAGTGGTAAAGGACACTGAAGCCTAGAACTGACCAGATAACAGTATAAGACGCCATGAAGCTTGGATTTTGACCAAATAGCAGTTTACTTGGACAATTACTAAGAAGCCCGGAGTCGACCGAATATTAGTGTGCCCTAAATTCAAGTTGAAGCCCGGATGCGACCGAATAACAACTTAATTCCCTCTGAAGCCTGGAGTACGACCAGATAAGAATTGAGAAATTGCAAAGCTTGGATTATGACCAGACATCAAGCTTAATCTCATCTCCCCAGTAAGTCAATGTAAAGCCCAGAGCACGACCAGATAGCAGTTGATCTTATCACTATGAAGCCTGGATCACGACCAGATAGTAGTTCATTTTCACCACTTCGACTAAGAGATGATTCCCCAGTAGAATAACGGACGACTGAAGCTCCTAAAATTCTATTTCTCTCAAAACAAAGAACAACATTCCCCAGCGTAGTCTTCCTCAACAACAGGTATACTGGATCTCGCAAAGGAATCTCTTCAGGAAATTGACACTCCTTCAGATGGCATCTTTAAGCCCATCTTCCGTCATCAATCTCCAAATGGCATCTATAAGCCCATTCCCGACACCACAAGACAAGTACCACTTCATGCGAGTGCAAATTTCTTAGGCACTCTAGTGTTCAATCATCTTCAACCTTCAGATCACGAAAGGCAGACAAGACAATCTACGTCCTCATGTTTAAGAAGATTGAACAGGGGCAGATGTTGTACCCCAAAATTTTCCCTCCCATATTTCTCAACACTTTTCAAGTGAGATCCTCAAATTGCTCAAGGAAGTCCAAGGGTTGACCAGACACACTCTCTCCTAGGGCAATCTACCTCAAATTAGGGTTTCATATTGCATCAATATACTTGAGTCCAAGGGATCCCAAATGCTCACCATTGTCCTAATATGTTCTCAATATCATCCTTGTCAAGTTTCAAGTCTTGCAGAGGAAGTTTGCTCAGTCAATTACTCAAAAGCCTGAAAATCGACTGTGCTAGGGCAAAAGTCAACAGTGGCCCACATACAGTCAAACTTCAAGATTTTTGGTCAACATACTCATTTTGAAGTATTATTCATCATTTGATCAAGGGTTGATCATTATTCCTCAAGGATTGCTCACAATTCATCAAAACCCAAAAGTTGCTAAATTAGGGTTTTGTAGGAAAAGTCAACTCAACTTTGACCAAGCATAACTTTCTCATACTTTATTAAGAATGACCCATCCAAAGCTCATTTTGAAGAAGATGAAATTCCCTACAATTCATCTTCATCTCCCAAGTTCAAAATATGGACTCACAAGAAGTTATGAATTTGGACATTATAGGTCATTTTGAAAAGTCAACAAAACACCTTTTTTTGTCAAATCTACATACATGAACATGGAATACTCAATTGAGATGAGACCAAAATTTTTACTTAAAGGACATCTCAAGATTTCTAAAAAGTCCAAGAACACCTTCATAGAGTCAAAATTGAGGAAGTTATGCATTTGTGAAGTTGACCTTTTTTGCAAAAATTGTCAAAAGTCAAATGTGCCTCAAAATGCAATTTTTGTCAAACGGGCCCAACTTTTTGTGCTTTTTTTAAGTTTGTAACATGGTCCGCGACCCATGATCCTTCCCTCTTGCCTTTATTTTATTTTTTCCATTTATTTTGATTTTTATTTCAATTAAATCAAATTAAATCAAAATAAAATCATGAAAATATCAAAATCATTTAAACCTTAAGATTTTGTGCATATTTCAGGTCTCTTATACAGCTAGCAATGAAATCAAATCGTGCAAGGCATGTTTGTACACAAAAAGATTGGTTTTTGGCTTGTTTTAGAAAGATTTGAATGAGAATCAAATCTTGATCAATGACCATAATTGAAAAAGATTTAGAGCAAACTTGTAAACCTAATTCACTCAAGACCATATATAGAACAAATTCAGACCAAATGCAGAGGGGTTAGAGGCGTGTAGAGTGAAGAACAACTTTCAAAAAATCAAGAAAAAAGTGCAATCTGTTTTCACAGTTCCAGGCGCTTTCAAGCCTTTCCAAGCATTCCTTTCACTTGCTGGGCATTCAAGGAGTCCATACCAATCCTTAGCAAGCATTTTCATGCACAAAAACTCAATGTAAGCGCTTTATGACATCCCTCCCTTTTTGAAATCGAATCTCATTATTTTGGCATTTGTAGCATGAGTTCTTTATATATTTTTGTTCAGTGAAGCATTTGCAAGCTATTGGTAATGATTAATTGCATTTTTACTAACCATACAAAGATATGCCATGGCTAGGTTTCATGGTTTGTTTTTAGGGGTTTTTCATACAGGAACAATTGGCCCAAATGGAGGAGACCATGGTGATCAGTGGGTCAAACCCAGTGGATCCATGGTCTTGTATTTTATTTATATTGCTTGTATGCAGTTTCTGAAAGGCAGAGGGTTACAGCTACAACGCCATGCCTGTAGGTAAAAGTGTAGAGTTTTAAACGACAGATCTAGGGAAGAAGACGATGACGTGTTACACCTTTATTGGCCGGTTCAAATTCTGGCGCATTTATTTTGGCCAGAAGCCTATAGTTCTGATCTATTTGTTTGTTTCTGTTGTATTGATAAACTAACACCCAACGCAGTTGATCAGAAGAAGGAAGTCAGAAGTTCAAGATTTTGGGCTCGATCCCAGGTGTGAGCTTTTGGCCTTTTTCCCCTTTGTATTCACCAGATCCAGCGCCTGTACTTTCTGAGGATAATCTTCTGGACACATCAACCAGGACCAGATCAAGTATCCTCTGGTCATGATCTGCTGGATCCACCCGCCAGGAGCAGGCCCAGTACCATCATCCTCTGACCACCATCCTCTGTATCATCATCCTCTGATCACCATCATCTTCTGGACCACCATCGTCTGATCACCATCATCTTCTGGATCATCATCCTCTGATCAGAGCCGCTGACACCAGGCCATTTTTATTTATCCTTCTTATATTTTCTTTTATTTATTTATTTTTGGTTTTAATCACTTTCTAACACAAAAATTAACTCCTTTTATAAAAACTCATAAAATCAATTTTCATCAAATTAGATTTAGGTTTATTTTTTATCAAATTCAATTTAACTCGTTTAATTTAATTTTAGGGTAATTTTAATCTTTTTGTGAATAAATTAAAACAAATTAGAAATTAGGATTTGTTTAACTTAATTTTTATTTTCTTTTCTTAAAATCACAAAAAATATAAAAATAGGTCAATTTAATTAATTTTCTTAATTTAATTTAATTAGTAATTAGGTTTGTACTTATTTAATTTAAAATCTTATTTTCTTAAAATAATCAAAAACAACCCAAAAATGATTTCTCTTTTAATTAGGTTTAGACGGGGTCAAAACCCTAATTTTCTCTTGTTCTCAATTCATCGTGCACTTATCTATGTTTGCAAATATTGATGTAACTGCTCATGAGATGTAATAGTTTAATTAGGCTTTTTCTTTCATTTATCGTTTTACGGGTTTTTGGCTATGTAATTAATCCCCCTCCCCGAAGCCTTGTAATAGTGTAGCTTTTATTTCTCGCATTTCAATTCTCGCAAATATTAACTGTTAGATGTATGATAATAGGGTTGCATGACAAGAATGTATGTTAATTTTAAAACGGTTAGCAAACCCTAAATGTGCAAAAATAATAACTTGAATTCCAATCACTCGCACATGCGCACTCCTAGGGTATACTCTCACTTCGGTTGCCTTCGGTAAACAATCATTAAGTATAGGGTGTTTTAGTGGTCGCCCTCTTGTCTAAACAAAGATCAAAAGTCCCGTTCGGAAATGTTGCCTCAGAAAGGTTGCCTCGGAAATGTTGCCTCGAATATGATCTTAAGACATTAGGGTTATTAATAAGACGTCCTAACATTGCTTTAATGATCATACGTCCCTTTCGAATTGACCCTTACAACTCCAACGACGGTGCTACCTACTCACTAATAGTAGGATAGCGCTGTCTAAAGGAAACAAGAACAAAAACATTCTTTTTTCGAGTAGGTAGATGCTAGTAGGTACTTGCTCAAAACCAAACTTTTCCACACTTACACTTTTTCAAACAAAGTTTTCAAAACAACTTCGTAACACTCTTGAAGACAGAAGCAAGGGTTAAATCGAAGTAGAACAAAAACTTTCAAAACACACAAACACGGAAGATTTTTTTTTAAAATGATGAGCAAGTACCTAAGAGCCCGTGGAAAACCACAGATAGAAAGGGTGCTAATACCTTCCCTTTCTATAATCTACCCCCCGTACTCAAAATCTCGAAAAAGGAATTTTTCTGTGCTATTTTCCTTTCCAGTTGGATAAAATAAAAGTCGGTGGCGACTCTTGCTTACCGTGACATTTTGCAAACACAAACGCAAAACGCAAACCAACATTTTCCTAAAATAGTCTGGTTCTGCCACTGTACCACAAGAAGAAATTCTGAAAATTATAAAGAGAAGCAACTACAACGTAGTCGAACAACTATGGCAGACTCCGTCAAAGATTTCCATGCTGGCTTTATTGCTATGCTCCGAGGCTCATGCGAAGGCCTTGGTGAAATTTCTTAAAACTGCCCATGTACCATAAGAAACCTCTGTTGATCAGTTCCAAGACTGTGTGTCCAGTTTAGCCGCTGTCAATGGTTTAGGCTTCTCTGATGCTGACCTGACACATAGGAGGAGGAAGCATAACGAGGCATTGTATGTCTCTGTCGAATGCAGGGGCACAACTTTGGCCCATGTCTTGGTTGATATCGGTTTGTCTTTGAATATGCTGCCTAAGAAGGCTCTTGATAGACTTGATTGTGAATGTTTGACCTTAAAACCCAACAATATAGTGGTAATGGCCTTTGACGGTTCAAAGAGAATGGTGCATGGGGAGGTGGACATCCCCATAAAAATTGGAACTCAAACCTTTGATTCAACTTTTTACGTGATGGACATTCGCCCTTCCTATTCCTACTTATTGGGCCGACCATGGATTCACAACGCTGGTGCCGTTACCTCTACATTACATCAAATGCTGAAATATCCAACCGAGGGGAAAATCATTACTGCCCATGGAGAAGAGGAATATATGGTCAGTCACTTAAACTCCTTCAGATACGTGGAATTGGATGGTGAATTCATTGAAACTTCGTTTCAGCATTTGGAGGAAGTCCCACAAACCGTGGCAGTAACCAAGGCTGTTTCCCAAGTCCCAAAGATTACAAGACCTCCGCTAAAGATGTCTTCTCTAAAGGATGCCAGGGTCGTGATCGAAGAAGGTGGGTGTACTATTTAGGGCCAACTCCCGGATATCCCATACAAATCTGACAAATTTGGTTTGGATTTCACTTCAGGAGCCCAGAAAGCTGTACACTGTGCTCGTGCTGGGGGACCACCCTTGAAGATCAGCAACCACAGAGTCAACGCAGTGGATGATGATGAGGACAGCTACGACCTGGAGGATTGGATTTTCCCAACTTTCAACAGAGGACTCAACAACTGGGAAGCTAAAGATTTTGTCCCAATTACTTTTATCCCACAATAATTGTCTTTAAATTTTGTCGGATCTGTAATAATTAAACAATTCAGAATTTTAAAACCTCGTGTCTTACCTGAGGCACAACGCTCCATTTGTAAGGGTTGTTACCTCATTTTCATATGTCATCAATGAATCATGGACGTTTTTGCATACAAACTTTGTGCTCTTTGTCTTTCTTTTTACATTTTTATTTCTTTCAAAGATAATTATACTCTTACACACACTCACATTCAAAATGCAGATCTACATCCATTCGGGATCCCATGGGTAACGATTCTGCTATGGCCATCGGTGACTTTGAAAATCTAATCTACCAAGCCGAAGACAAAGGTGAGGAAGATTATGAAGTGCCAGGGGAACTTTCCAGGTTACTACAACAAGAAGAAAGGATCATACAACCCCAAGAAGAACCAGTGGACACAATGAACCTAGGTACCGAAGAGGACAAGAAAGAAGTCAAGATGGGTGCCAATCTGGAACCCAGTGTCAAGAAGCGTCTGACTCAGTTGCTACATGATTATGTTGAAGTCTTTTCCTGGTCGTACGAAGACATGCCAGGACTTGATGCTGGTATTGTGGTCTATCGTCTACCGACAAAAGAAGATTGTCCTCTGGTAAAACAAAAAGTTCGTCGCATGCGGCCAGACATGTCATAGAAGATCAAGGTTGAAGTCATGAAACAATTCAATGCCGGATTCTTAGCCGTTACTTCTTATCCATAATGGGTAGCCAATGTTGTTCCAGTGCCTAAAAAGGACGACAAAGTACGAATGTGCATGGACTACAGAGATTTGAATAGGGCAATCCCTAAGGATGATTTCCCACTTCCCCATATCGATATTTTGGTTGACAATACCGTGCAGCATAAAGTGTTCTCATTTATGGATGATTTCTGAGGCTACAATCAAATCAAAATGGCACCTGATGACATGGAAAAAACAACCTTCGTCACACAATAGGGCATATTCTGTTACAAGGTTATGCCATTCGGGTTGAAGAATGATGGGGCAACCTATCAGCATGCCATGGTAGCTCTATTTCACGACATGATACATCACGAAATAGAGGTCTATATGGATGACATGATAGCCAGATCTCAAACTGAAGAGGAACATCTTGACCATTTACAGAAACTCTTTGAGAGACTAAAGAAATACAAGCCGAGGTTGAACCCAAATAAATGCACATTTGGGGTGAGGTCCGGTAAACTCCTAGGCTTTGTCATCAGCGTTAAAGGTATAAAAGTGGACCCTGCCAAGGTGAAAGCGATACAAGAAATGCCTGCTCCTCGTACTGAGAAGGAAGTCAGAGGATTCTTGGGACGTTTAAACTACATTGCCAGACTCATTTCTCACCTGACAGCTACTTGTGAACCAATCTTCAAATTACTGAAGAAAAATCAAGTAGTCAAATGGAATGATGAGTGCCAAACTGCCTTCGACAAGATCAAAGAGTACCTACAAGAACCTCCTGTTTTGATGCCTCCAGTCGAGGGATGACCCTTGATCATGTATTTAACTGTCTTGGAAAATTTAATGGGGTGTGTGCTGGGGCAGCATGGCGAGTCTGGCCGAAAAGAGCATGTTATTTATTACCTGAGAAAATTTTTTACCGACTGTGAAACAAGATATTCACTGCTCAAGAAAACTTGTTGTGCTCTGGCATGGGCTGATCGCCAGCTAAGACAGTATATGCTGACCCATAATACCTTATTGATATCCAAGATGGATCCAATGAAATACATATTCGAGAAGCCAGCCCTCTCTGGGAGAATAACGAGATGGCAGATGATCCTGACGGAATATGACATTCAGTACACTACCCAAAAAGCAATAAAGGGCAGTGTGCTAGCCGATCACCTTTCTCATCAAGCTGTAGATGACTATCAGTCCATGAAGTTCGAATTCCCAGATGAAGACATCATGATGGTAAACAACTGTGAGGAACTCATACCATATAACGGACCTGAACAAGGATCCCGATGGACCCTGGTTTTTGATGGGGCGTCCAACACACTCGGCAATGGCATCAGTGCTGTACTCATATCCCTTGAAGGATGTTACAGGTCTCAAGGATGCCATAGATTTGGGGATCAAGTCCTTAAGTGTATTCGGAGATTCAACCTTAGTCATCAGCTAAATTAAAGGAGAATGGGACACGAAGCACCCTAACCTTATCCCCTACAAATAACATGTGTTGACATTAATCCCACATTTTGAGAAGATTACCTTTGAGCATTTCCCGCAAGAAGAAAATCAACTAGCAGATGCGCTAGCCATAATGTCATCCATGTTTAAACTCAAATGGGATAATGAGGCTCCCCAGATATCCATTGAACAAATGGATGAACTAACTCATTGTCACGAGATCAATACTGAAGAAGTAGTGGACCGGCCTTGGTTCCACGAAGTCAAGAGGTATCTCGAGGCTCAAGAGTATCCGGAAGAAGCTTTAGTCAATGATAAGAAGTTCTTAAGGAGATTCTCTGCTAAATTCTTCCTTAGTAATGACATTCTCTACAAAAGCAACCACGACTCCGTATTACTTCGTTGCGTAGACAAGGTTAAGGCAGAAAAGATCATGGCTGATCTACATGAAGGAACTTTTGGCACCCATTCCAGTGGGCATACGATGACTAAGAAAATCCTACGGGCAGGGTATTACTGGTCTACCATGGAAGCAAATTGCTATCAACATTCAAGAACCTGTCATAAGTGTCAGATCTATGCTGACAAAGTGCATGTACCTCCAGTTCCTCTGAACATCCCGACTTCTCTCTGGCTATTCGCGATGTGGGGCATCAATATGATTGGAGAAATCAAGCCTACTACTTCTAATGGACACCGCTTCATCTTGGTGGCCATTGACTATTTCACAAAGTGGGTTGAGGCGGCTTCTTTCGCTTCCGTTACCCAGAATGTTGTCGCCCGATTCATCAAACAGAATCTCATATGTCGGTACGGTATCCCAGAAAGGATCATAACAGACAATGGTACGAATCTAAACAATACTATGATCACCGCACTGTACGCACAATTCAAGATCCAGCACCATAATTCTTCCCCTTACCGCCGAAAGATGAATGGCGTTGTCGAAGCCGTAAATAAGAACATCAAAAAGATCATACAAAAAATAACAGTAACCTACAAGGACTGTGTGATATGGTGGCCAGAACCGAGATTGTTTTAGGAATGCTGGTTTGCGCCGCGTTTGTGTTTGCAAAATGTCGCGGTAAGCAAGAGTCGCCACTGACTTTTATTTTATCCAACAAGGAAAGGAAAAAAGCATAGAAAAATTCGTTTTTCGAGATTTTCTGAGTACGGGGGGGTAGATTATAGAAAGGGAAGGTATTAGCACCCTTTCTATCCTTAGTTATCTACGGGCTCTTAGGTACTTGCTCATCATTTTAAAAATTGCTTCTTTGTGTGTTTGTGTGATTTGAAAAGTTTTTGTTTTGACTTTGATTTAACTCTTGCTTCTGTCTTCAAGAGTGTTACGAAGTGTTTTTTGAAAACTTTGTTTGAAAAGGAGTGTAAGTGTGACAAAGTTTGTTTGGATTGAGCAAGTACTTAATAACTAATCTACCTACTCGAAAAAAGAATTGTTCTATGTTTGTTTCCTTTAGACAGCGCTATCCTACTATTAGTGAGTAGGTAGCACTATCGTTGGAGTTTTGAGGGTCAATTCGAAAGGGACGTACGGTCACTAAAGCAATGTTAGGACGTCTTAGTAGTAACCCTAATGTCTTAGATCAATTATTTGAGGCAACAATTCCGAGGCAACTATTCCGAAGTAACTTTAATCTTTTAGACAAGAGAGCGACCACTAAAATATCCTATACTCAATGACCGTTTACCGAAGGCAACCGAAGTGGGAGTGTATCCTAGGAGTGCGCATGTGCGAGTGATTCAATTTCAAATTATTATCTTTGCACATTTAGGGTTTGCTAACCATTTTAAAGTTAATCATACATTCTTGTCATGCATCCCTATTATTCATACATCTAACAGTTAATAGTTTGCGGAATTTAAAGTGCGGAAAATAAGCTACGCTATTACAAGGCTTCGGGTATTTACATAGCCAAAAACAAACCATTAAAAAAAACGATAAATGAAAATAAAAGATCCTAATTAATCTATTACAACTTGTGAGCAATTACATTAATATGGAAAAATAAAATAATAAAGCGCACGCGAGAAAATTAAGAACGAGAGAGAACTTAGGGTTTTGACCCCTTCTAACCTAATTTGAAAGGAAAAAAAGTTTTTGTTGTTTTTAATTATTTTTAAGAAAAAGAATTAGGTTTTTAAATTAAATACAAAAATAATTAGTAATTAAATTAATTAATGAAAATAAATAAATGGCCTATTTTTGTGTTTTTGGTTATTTTAAGAAAAAAAGAAAATATAATTAAGTTAAAACCCTAATTGTTCTAATTAATTTTAATTATTTACAAAATAATTAAAGTTACCTAAAATTAAATAACCTAATTTAATTAATTAATTTTTTTGATAAAAAATAAAATCTAAACCTAATTTGGTGAATAGTTGATTTTATGTGATTTTTTGATAAAAGAAAAATTAATTTGTGTTAGTAAAATAAATAAACTAAATTAATTAAATAAAATATAAATGAAAAGAGGAAGGAATTTGGGCCTGACACCAGCAATTTGGGGGGGGGGGGGGGTGGATAGCACTTTTCTGGCCCAAGAAGAAAGTAGTCCATGTTGACTTGCTGGATCCAGTGCATTGCTTTGACCAACGCCTTTGATGGATCCTCACCTGATGGCCATCAGATCTGGCCTCTTGACACTTGGCTTATGGGATGATGATGGACTATGGTGGTCCTTGGTCTTGTGTGCATGCTGGATCACTGAAAGAAAAATAATATGCAAGAATTGGGGGACCTGGGATTCGAACCCAGGCCCCAAGGCATTTCCCAACTACTCCACTACCAATTGTGCTGCAAGCTTTTGTTGTATATAAAATAATAATAATAAGTAATATATAATAATGGGAGTTAGTGGAGAGAGAAAGCGCCAAAATTCAAATCAGCGAATGAGAGGCTGCCACGCTAGTCGTCTTCCTCCTTGCACCGTTGGTAAAAGTCACAGACTTTTACCTACAGACGTTTGTCCATAGCTACATGTCCTGCAATTCTCAAAATCCAATACAAGCATGATAAATAAAAACTAAGGCCATGGATGGATTCATTTGGACCTGCTGAGCACGATGGTGCCCCTTTCATGGCCCAATTTCGCTTGTACACCAAGATCCCAAATCGAAGCAAGAAACCTTAATAATGGCAAACTCCAATACAGTTCATGAAAACGTAATTAAATAATATAGATAGTTTGAAAATGTTCTAAGGATCAAGAATATATGATTATTTCATGCTATCAATGCCAAAATTATGCAATTCGATTTCAAAAATACATCAAAGTCGTGGCTGACTTACAGTGGGTTTCAGGGCCTGAAAGTGCTTGTTCTTGATTGGTTTTGCTTGCTTGTGATCCCAGGAAGCGATTGTGATGGCTAGCAAGTCTTGAAGATGCCTGGAAGTGTGAAATCGTGTCTGCACTTTTTGTGATTTTTTTCAAGTTTGGTTCCTGTTCTTGCGCCTCTCTCTAGCCTTGTTTTAGGTCTGCAAATGTTCAATATATATCAAGGATTGAATTAGGGTTGAAAAAGTGTGCTCAATCTTTATCAATCATAACTTTTGATTTTGATTTGATTCCTTTGAATATCTTTCCAAAAATAGGCCAAATTCAATCTTTTTGTGTACACAAAGGCCTTGCACGAATTCAATCACTTGCCAACTGGATATAGGACCTGAAACAAGCACAATATCTTGAGATTTCAATGTTTTAGATTTTTCATGATTTGTTTTGATTAAAATTGATTTAATTCAAATAAAAATCAAAATAAATAATAAAAACACGATAATGACAAGTGGAAAGGGCTAGGGCTCGTGGACCATGCTTCCAACTCAAAACAAAAAAGATTGGGCCCATTTGGCAAAAATTGCAATTTGAGGCATAGTTGACTTTTGATAATTTTGCAAAAAAGGTCAACTTCACCAATGCATAACTTCCTCAATTTTGACTCTTTGAAGGTGTTCTTGGACTTTTTAGAAAGCTTGAGATGTCCTCTAAGCAACCCCTTTGGTATCATCTCAATTTGGTATTCCATGTTCATGTATGAAGCTTTGACAAAAAAGGTGTTTTTGTTGACTTTTCAAAATGACCTATAATGTCAAAATCCATAACTTCTTGTGAGTGCATATTTTGAACTTGGGAGCTGAAGATGGATTGTAGAGAATTGCATCCTCTTAAAAATGAGCTTTGGATGGGTCATTTATCATAAAGAATGAGAAAGTTATGCTTGGTCAAAGTTGAGTTGACTTTTCCTACAAAACCCTAATTTAGCAACTTTTGATTATTGATGAATTATGAGAAATCCTTGATGAATCATGATCAAACCTTGATCAAATGATGAAATATACTTCAAAATGAGGATGTTGACTAAAAATCTTGAAGTTTGACTGTATGTGGGCCACAGTTGACTTTTGCCCTAGCATAGTCTATTTTCAGGCCTTTGAGCAATTGACTGAGCAAATTCCCTCAGCATGGCTTGAAACTTGACACGGATGATATTGAGAACATATTAGGACAATGGTGAGCATTTGGGATCCCTTGGGCTCAAGTATCTTGATGCAACATGAAACCTTAATTTGAGGTAGACTACCTTAAGAGAGAGCTTGTCTGGCCAATCCTTGGACTTCCTTGAGCAACTTGAGGATCTTTCTTGAAATGTTTTGAGAAATATAGGAGGAAAAATTTTGGGGTACAACAGACTGGCTTGAGATGCTACCATTCGCTCTCCACGATTACCGTACCACGACGCATACATCAACCGGGGCAACACCTTACTCTCTGGTATACGGCATGGAGGCTATTTTGCCTATTGAGGTCCAGATCCCTTCTCTGAGAATCGTGAAGGATGCAGGGTTGAACGAAGATGATTGGATCCAAACTCGACTTGATCAACTGAACTTGATTGATGAGAAAAGGCTTACTGCTGTCTGTCATGGTCAAATGTATCAAAAACGGATGATCAAGGCTTTCAACAAAAAGGTCAGACGCCAAGTGTATCAAGTCGGGGATCTGGTGATCAAGTGCATCATACTGCCGCAAGGTGATCCCAGGGGAAAATTGACTCCTACATATGAAGGACCGTTTGTGATCAAAAGCATATTCTCTAGTGGGGCAGTGATCTTAACCACTATGGATGGCGACGACCTACCACACCCTGTGAACGCAAACATAGTCAAAAGATACTACGCATAAGAGACCCGCTAGGTTGACACACCTAGGAAAAACGAGGGCATCTCGGTGAACCAAAAGGTTCGGGCAAAAATAAAACAAAAAAAATCTGTACACCCGACAAGTTGAAAACCTGAAAGGGCGACTTGGGCAAAAAAGGGTATCCCAGTGGACTGAAAACCCGAAAGTGTGGTCCAGGAAAAAGTTAGGGAATTAAAGCATATGACTATGTACCATTTGGATCACCTTACAAACAACCTTTGGCTTTGAATGACAAACTCAGTGGTTCTGATCAATCCAATCAACTTCGGACAAGGCAGCAAATGGACAAGACGCTCAGAGACACGAAGGCTATAGCAGAATGGGAACCCCATGGGATTATTGCACATAGCTATTTTTTCTTTGTATCAAATTTCCATTCTTTATGACGACATTCTCTTACTAGAATGTTCGTCTCATTGTACAAAAAATACTTATTCAAGTTAATTCAAAGATACCCCTTTGAAAGTACAAAGCTATTTGTTTTTTTTCTTTATTTATGTGTTTTGTTTACAAAAGCATCCAATGATTTATTTTTGAACATATGCATTTGGACATAACTACCATTTACAAATGAACAAAAAAAGGAACAGAAAATAGAAAGACAATCACTAATGGCTCTAAGAAAAAGGACAATGTCTTTAGACTATTCCATAAAATCCCCCACAGTGTGCAGCTTAATGATATCAAGCACCCTCACATCCCCGGCGGAACAAAACTTCCAGTTATCACTCCCCAGTAAAGGTTGCCAAATTTCTTAGGATTCCCCAACAGGATTTCACAAACAATACACGGCGTTTCCCTTGCAACAAAGTTTGGTTCTCTAACAAATAGAAGCTCATCAACTCATCAGCACTTCAAAACATGAAGACTTACACTCCCCACTTGCAGTCAGGGATTTATTTTCCCTAATCCAATAATATTACATCAGCACAACTTACATGCCTATACATCGCATCCATACGTCGTTAACAACACGAATGCATACAACATAGTCTCATTCATTTTATTAAGAACATCATTGTACAATGCATTTCATACATCATGACGTTGCATACAACTAATCTTTCATCTCTTCAGGAAAGATCAGCCAGCAGATGGCTATCATCAACAAATTACAAAAAGGTCAGATATTGATACCTGAAACAAGCAAGGACAATTATCTACACGACCAATTGAACCTTCAGATACAGTTCAGATACACTCCAAACACAGACGCCATTCTGATACTCATTCAGATTCAGCTTTCAGATACAATTCAGATACGCTTCAAATACGGACGCCATTCTGATACTCATTCAGATTCAGCTTTCAGATACAGTTTAGATATGCTCCAGATACGAACGGCATTCTGATACTCATTCAAATTCAGCTTTTAGATATAGTTCAGATACGCTCTAGATATGGACGTCATTCTGATACTCATTCAGATTTAACTTTCAGATACAGTTCAGATACGCTCTAGATACATATGCTATTATGATACTTATTCAAATTCAACCTTCAGAAACAGTTTAGATACACTCCAGATACAGACGCCACTCTGATACTCATTCAGTTTTAGCTTTCAGATACGAGTCAAATACAATCCATTTATGGATATTATTCGGGTACTCAACCCAACACATCCACTATTTCAATATAAATCAACCAAAAATTTATTCTGACACTTCTTTCATTCCTTCCAACAATGATTTTTGGATAGCATATGTAATCCCATCTCCAACAACTTTCCATCATCTCTCCAAATGGCATCTTTAAGCCCATTCCCTACACCATCAACCATCACATCCTCGAGTGCAAATTTCTGGGCACTCTAGTGTCCAATCATCTTTTACCTTCCAGTCATGAATGGCGGATCCGCCAATCTAACTCTTAAGGTTTAAGAAGATTGAACAGGGGAAATTATTGTACCCCAAAATTTTCCCTCTCACTTATCAAATATTTTCTCACAAGATCTCCTTTGGTTCAAGACTGCACAAGGTTTGATCAGCTCAAGACACCTCCTTAAGCACTAAGGACTGAAATTAGGGTTTGAGATTTCACAAGGACAATTGAACTTTAAATGCTCCATATGACTTTAATGGATCATTATTGACCCCCAAGATTACTCATGTCAAGTGTCAAGCTTTGAATCACATTTTTTCTCAATCAATTGAGCAGTTGACCTAAAAATCAACTATATTAGGGAAAAAGTCAACTGCAGCCAATTTACAGTCAAAATTCATAATTTTTGACCCATATCAACATTATAGACTCATATGTATCATTTGGTCAAGTTTGGACCATAATTCCTCAAGAAATTTGATCAAATCATCAAAAGGGCAAAATGGTCAAAATTAGGGTTTTGACTGAGGAAGGGCAATTTCTGATTTTTGACCTAGCAAATGGTTAATTAGTTTGAGGAATTATCTTAAGGGTTCAATTACACCATTTTAAACTAATGGCATGACTCAAAACATTGCTCAAAATCCATTGGATTGATAGTGAATTTTCAGTCAACTGATCAAAAGTCAATTGTACACTGAAAAGTCAAACTTTGACTTTTTGGTCAAAATTAAGTGCCAAAGATCACAATTAATCAAAACATGTCAAAATATGAAAATTATTAATCAAGAAATAAAAAAGTCAAGATTTCATTTTGAAAAGTCAAAGTTTTCAAACTTAGAAATTTTTCTAAGTGTTGAAAACTACATGTTTTTTTCACAACTTTGAGCAAAATTTTCACCATGATGTAAGATGATTCAAAAGAAACTTTCAACATGAAAGTTGTAGATATCCATGAGATCTACAACATTTATTTACACAACTTATTCTAAAAGTGCTTGGATCTCAAGTTATTAATTCATGAAGTCATAGTCTTGAAACTAAACACAGTGAAATTTTAAACATTTTTAGTCAGGATTTTGACCTAACTTCTGACCCAAGTTTCACCTAGTTCCAATGGGAATTTTCAAAAGTGATTCAAAGAGGGGATGTAGAGAACATTACAATATTTCCAAAATGTCCAAGAACTCCTTGAGATAATTTGTGAGCAAGGAGAATCGAAAGTCAGAAGTTGGGGTTTCAAGTTGTTTTACAAGGCAAATTTTGTGATGAACAAAATTCAAATCTCAAACCTATGTTGCATAATCTTTGCTTTGCAGGCCTCAAACTTGTTAGGCACTCCATAATTAATTGCTTGCGCATCTGTTAGAGGTCTCAACTCAAGCATTCAATGCAATGCCATGTTTTATATCCATTTTAGGAAGAAAGTGCACAATGCCATTTTGAAAAAGTAGCTTTATGCACAAAACTTGTTCTCGAGCCTTGCAATTGTTTTCTTTTGATCATACACGTCCTATAACTCAAGTGAATTTTGTCTCAAGCCTTACAATCACTCATCCCATACTTGTACTTCATCTTGGAACCATACATTCACTTTTCTTCAAAATCAAGCAATCTAGCCATAATGCTATAACTCAGAAATCCTTTGTGCAAAACCTCTCCAACCTTTTGCTTATACATACACAAGTCCTTAGAAATAAAACACACATGCTTAAGCCCTAAAAAGACCAAGAACTCAGAACTGTATCACACACCTCCATTCTTGCATAACTTGATCAAAAGTTTGAAACTCACATCTCCCTCGTGCGTTTTCAAGCCTTTTTGTTCCTAAAGCTTCTAAACATCATTTAGAACTCATCCCTCACCCTATTACAAGACTGTAACACCATTAACACAATCCTCCATTTTCAAAAACAGAGCTTTGCACTTGGACTTCTCCAGAACTCCTCAGGCACTTTCAGCTCAAACTAAGCATCACATTAGTTTCCTGGGAACTTGAGGAAGCTAATCCAATCATTGGAACTCATTAAAAGCTGCTCAATCTCAAAACACGATACCCTCTTGCAAGGTGAGTTTTCTGACTTTTGAACTCTTTATACAAGCATCATTAGTGTTTAGTTTATGAATGAAAAATGTAGACATCATTGTTCTGAAGCTAACCATGTCTTTAGATTTTATTTATATTGCTTAAGTAGTTAGAATTTTGAATCTGAACATCCTGGAAAAATTAGGTCAGAATTTGGTACCATTCAAAATTCATGCTCATTCTTGAGAATTAGTTTAAGTTGTTTACATTTCTGGAATCGTGGCAAAATTTTACACAATTTTCTTGTTTACATTGTTGCAAATGGTTGAGAAATAAACAAGTTGCAAGACTTCTGGCTGGAGGTTGAAGATGAAGTACATTTAGGGCAAGACTTAGATTATATATTTATTGTTTTACATAAGTTAATGGATGTACCACCACCCCAATGGTTAAAGTGCGCACATGTCACCATGAGGTCCTGGGTTCAAGCTCCAGTGTGACCTTTTGCAAATTTTTTTACACTTTTCTCACATTTTCTGACTTTTTGCAGCGCTTGGGCCTTCCTCCATTAGGCTTAGGATTTTTTTGCTACACTTGCACACTCCTGATTATTTCTTAACCCCCCTGACTTTATTTTTTATTTTATTTTGTTTTTACTTTTTTTATCTTTTATTTATTATTATTATTAATACTATTATTAATATTATTATTATTACTATTTTCATTAATAAGAAAAAAATCCAAAAAATATTTATATTTTATTATTTATATTCATTTAGTTCATTTTATTTTTCTTTATAAAAAATTAAAAGAACAAAAAACATTTCCTTTAATAATTAAATACTCCTTTTTTTATATTATTTTTGTAAATTAAAATCAATTTAGAACTTAGGATCTTTTATTTAATCATTTTTTATTTGTTAGTTTAATTAAGTTCACAAAAAACCCTAAAAAATACTTTGCTTTAAATTACTTACTTTTACTAACTTAACCTTAATTTTCCTTTTTTTTAATTAATTATTTTATTTTAATTAATTAGGTCAAAAAACCATTTTTTCATAAATAACACAAAAAAATCATATTTCCTTCTGCATTTACATTCTTGCATTTTTATCTTTATTTTTGTATATTTATTAAAATTCAATATGGTTGTAATATTTATTTAGATTTAAATTCTTGCAATATTCCCCATTTGTAATTTGTACACCCTCTCCCCTAAATGATGTAATAGCGTAGTAATTTTAAATTCCGCAATTTATCGCTTTATATACAAATGCTAGTAATTAGGGTTTTGTATGGAAAGACTAAAACCAACAAATAACAAACCCTAATCAAAGACAAATCAAGCATGGAAATCAATCCACTTGCACACAAGCACCCCTAGGGTAAATCCACTT